>OX422221.1:426537400-427743400 GCA_949130495.1 Sambucus nigra | reverse complement strand
CTTTATACAGGGCGGATAATCCTTTGATATTTTGAAAAAATTTCTTTGTGCCTCAGTCAAAAGGCAATACGCTGCAGGATCTTGAATAGGCAGATGTCAGCTTGCTTATCCCCATATATGAATAGACTTCTCCCGTATTTTGAACCTGAGACAAACCGTAGCTTTGGCGAGGGCACTTACCATCGCACCAAGGCACGATTTTATGATTTTCAAAATTATCAGCGTGCCTTCAGGCACGGGCATACCCTAGTATATATATATATATATATTATGAACATCGCACTTCGTTATATACCTAATCTACGAGCTACGTCAATTACTAACCAAAAATCCTCACATCGTTGCACCCACTTTCAACCAGCCGCTACTTCTTAAATCAAATGAACCCACGGCTATAATCCTAGTGCCGTAATGATGACCACTACATAGAAATCTGCAAACCTCAACCAATCCATCCTTGGTCCTACATTTGTATCCATGATCAACATTCAAACACCTGCCGACCACATGTCCATACACCACAGGTCATAAAATTCATAATCATAATTCGTCTTAGGATCTCTCTCTCTCTTCCAACATAACTTGCTATTTTGTAACATCCTCTTACATTCTCCCCCAATTGTCTCTAATAGGGGTACCCTCAATCTTACATTCACAATAATAACCCTTAATCGAAACATGTTATTTCTTTGAGCCTCTTAGAACTTACTTGTTCCTAAACCTTATTCATAACTTATACATCAATAAAATATACGCTTATAATGAACAAGCAACTCCATCCTCATACAAATGTCTAATTGAGTTGTCTCAACTCAAATTAATAGGAAAATAAATACTCTCTTATTTAATTTTCACTCACTTATGTGTACTACAAATGATTTCTAACTAGTCTGTAACTCATGTTTTATAATTACACGGGGAACCTACTCCTAAGTTGAAACACTCTCACATTATGATCATTTTACTCACAGATGGTTTAATCACATAAATTCACCTTACTCAAATGTGAGCGCAACACTAATTCCACTCTCTAATGGAAATTAATCCACATATAAATTCATCATTAGAATCCTTATATTTAGCTAAAACGAAGCAATTCATTACCTTATCCCTTAGGTGCACAAACTTTATAATGTCATTCCACTACCCTAATTTCCATCACCATCCATATTACTATAAATAGGACCCAAAACTCCAATAGGCTCCTCAAATCTCAAATTCCTTGATGCCTACAAAAATGGACTTAACACGAAACACATTCACTGACTCCTGTAAGAGTCTCTAAGTTGCAGACTTTATCCCCAAACATAATAATTTCTCATAATAATCCTCGCAACTATGGTGAACACCACTTTACAACCATTTATCCTATACTTGACCACTAACTCACAATGGTCTTCATTCTCACACTTATCCAATAATGAATACTCCTAAAGTGTTGTCAACGCTCAACGAAATGGAACAATGTCAACACACACATCATTGCGACACCAAAGTACAGAATCCTATGACAGGCTCTAGACAAATCAAATAATGCTCAGCAAAAAAAAATGAAACATAGATCCCAAGGACACTATAACCAGGATGCTCTAATGCCAACCGTGATAACCTCGATTTTCCACACACAGTTGATCAGGCCTCACATGAAATGCCGGGGATGCTAAAATAATTTATAACATTCTCAACATCAACGATAAACTAAAAATTACAGTAAACTAAAAACAACGATGTGAAGATCTCAATAAAAGATAATGAATAAACAATACTAAAAAGTGAAAATTGAATACCCTATAAAAAAATCTCTTATTACAATTAATTTGGGCCAGCGCCGTAAAGTTGCAAGAATTTACTTTAATATCAATAAATAATAATGTAGTTAATTCACGATATATGCCACCCATCGACTTTCTCATGTAATGAGTATCTCACCTCTCACCTAAGTGCAATACTATACGCATGTCCCAATCCAAAGCATAGCTATACTAACAACCTCTACTTCCAGAAAATTAAGCACTAACACGTATGGATCAACTAGCACGAAATACTACCAATAACCAAAAAACTAGTTCACCCTAAGGCCTACATATATATTTTGATTAAGATATTCTTAGTCTCGTAAAAGTAATGCTCTATTTGTTTTAATATCTTTTAATTAAAAAAATTATTATCCAAACTACCATAAAGTATAAGTAATAACCGCGTACCTTGGAAAAATGAATGTAACTAGCCATATATGTAAAAATACAATCCAAATACTAAACCCATTTATGTGACTCATAAGGAATATAAAAGTAAACCACATAAAGTACCTAACATGCCATAAGGTTCATTATTAATGTCTGTCATTAGACTATATTAATTCTTTCTCACTATATATATACACACACTCACACACACACACACAATCTCACACGAAGGCCACTACTTTCGATGTCTATCTCATTCCTCTATTGATATGTCTATAGGAAGCCATCACCTAATAGGCTTAAGAAAAAAACACATAAGTGGGGAGATCACTACACAGTGACATCATTGATGGCCCATACGTAGACCCTATAGATGGATCAGGTCATCCTGCTTCTCGCATAATGAAGCGACGACCACTGATCACATGATCTAAAGTAATGACCTCTGTTATGCCCATCACATCTCAGTCGACGCATAGTACACAGTCCTGATGTCGAATGAAACCCCCAACCAATAAATTCACCATGAGTATAGGTATGATTATGTAAACACACAATATATATAATAATACGATGACGCATACACTCAAGCATACCCAAACATCCATATCCCCACATCGTTTTATCCTTATTTTAATTAGGTTTACAATCTATTAAAATTAGGTTAAACATATATGAATATGTAGGATACCACGTACACTCAAGTGTAGCTCAGATCATATAAATCCCCAAACATCGGACTTATTCTTTTAATTGTTAGATTTATCAACTCTTAACCTTACTAAATTCAACTCCTCGTTATTTTCGTATTCAAACCAATGCATATCTATCTCTTTCTACATACACATTCATTTCCTCATTTAATCATGAAATAAATCGTATGACCTATAATCTCTCAAGATCAAATTTTTTCTGCCAAACAATTCAAATCGTTACTCTTTAAGTTTGATATATACATATGATCCTAGGATACCGCTCACTCGTGTGTTTATCGATTCTAACCCAATCCTAACACCGGATGTAAATAAAATAGTACAAAGGTCATATCTGTAACCTACATAACTATCCTCAATATTAATCAAGTCTGATCCATCAGTAAATTAGGTGTAACAATCCTAAAGGAAATTCCTAACTAAAAATCACCAAATCCAACTTTCGATCTCGCGCACTATTTAGTAGAAAATTCATATAAAATGCAAAAAAATATAATAATAATAATAATAATATAAAAACAACGTCCATGTCTTCATATTTCAATTCTGCAGAACTTGGACAAATTTTTAAAGTCGTTTAAGAAAAGGGAACCTTGTTCGAATGAGAAAAGCACTTCATTTAAATGAGAATGGCCCTTTGTTCGAACGAGAATGACAATTCGTTCGAATGAGAATGGCGTTGTGCTTCATCCCCAACTACGAAAATCATCCCCAAAACTTTCCAAAAACCTCCATTAAACCTTCCATTGAGGTATTCAATCGAATCCCATCATATCAGAAACTAAAACCATCATCTAGGGGCAAGAATCCCATGGTTTCTAATCATAAATAAGGGTTTTCAACATGATTTCAATCAATAATAAAATTAACCCAACATTCATCAAGAACAATTTATAAATCCTTGATATCTTTCCATTCAAGATTTATTAAACATGGAGATGATCAAAAAGTAACTACAAACCCAAATTTGGATTCTAACATAATTTTTACTAGTTATTCGATATAATTTCATGTTTTACCACCAAAACATTAACATTCAACATGAGATTAATTAACTATTAATCATAATCAGTCCTATTCCTTCACATTGTATGAACTAAATCTCCAATATATATATATATATATATATATATATATATATATATATATATATATATATATATATATATATATATATATATATATATATATATATATATATATATATATATATATATGAAATCGTATGGAAAAACATGATTCTAAATTAAGAAACACATTATTTAGTAATATTATAGGAAAATTGTTGCCTTATAGGGGAAGATTGAAGAACTCCTCTTGAACTTCCCTCAGTTTCTCCTCTCCAAGCTTGCATAACTTCTCTCAAGTATTTACACTACAAGAAAACTTTCATTTCGTGGCAATTTTATTAGTGGCTAACCTTTTATTGCTACTAAAACGTATAATTTGTGGAAAAATTTATGTTTGCCACTAAAAGATGTTGTATTAATGACAAACAATTAAATTCGCCACTAATTTTGCCACTAAATTTAAGGAGGGAAAAATTAGGCAAGTAGCGGGGACCAAAATTTCTAATTAGTTACAAATTTAAATTGTTTGCCATTAATACAGATTCATTAGTAGCAAAACATATTAGTTTTCCATTAATACATATTCATTAGTAGCAAAATATATTAACTTGTCACAAGTATACATAAAAACAAATAATTTACATCCCAAAATTACTATCAAGTATACCAAAAAAAAACATTGCCTCATACATTCCCCCAAATCACTCATGATTTTCCCCCCCAAACATGTTCATCTCCCATTCAAACCCCCTGTATCTCAGTGGTACGCATCCCATTCATTCCCCAATAATATCCGTTATTATATAAATTGCTTTTATTCATCTCAATTTTTTTGTATATATGTTGATTTGGAACTCATTTCGTGGTGATATTTTGAAGGTTAAAAGGTTTTAGTTGATAGTTTGAAGGTTTTGTAGATGTACGCATCTGCGTTTTTATATAAATTATTTCTATTCATCTCAATTTTTTGGTATATATGTTGACTTAGAACTGATTTCGTGGTGATATTTTAAAGGTTTGAAGGTTTTAGTTAATAGTTTGAAGGTTTCGTAGTGGTACGCATATGCCTTGTTATATAAATCGTTTCTATTCATCTCAATTTTTTTGTATATATGTTGATTTGGAACTAATTTCATGGTGATATTTTCAAGGTTCAAAGGTTTTATTTGATAATTTGAAGGTTTCGTAGTGGTACGCAACTTCAGTGATGATAGTTTGAAAGGTTTTCATTGGCAGAGGAACTGATTTCATGGCATATTGGTACGGAATAATTTTAATAGTAGAACTAATTTCGTGATGCATCTAAATTCTTTCCATTGGGTGAGGAACTGATGCTTTTTTATGAATTGATTTTGTGGCATATCTGTGGGCATCATTTGTCTTTAGCTATCAGGGTGATTTACACATTTTCATTGGGTGATTACACATCTTGATTTATCAACATAAGTTCTTTATTGGGTGATTACATATCAAGTATTATATATATATATATATATATATATATATATATATATAACTGAATTTTATACTCGTGTAAGCATTCATATTCCCAAATTTCTGTTAGAAAGTTGTTTATGTGAAATATACTATTACAAATTAAATTAGGTTCATTGCAAAAATATGATGATTGAGTTAAAATATTTTAATTTTTGTTTATCACTATCATAATTTATAATTACTCTTCAACTTCATTACTTATAATAGATTGTGTAATTTTAGGACTTAAAATAATATTGGTTATGGATATAGGACAACAAATATTTCGTTTCCATTTTTAGTCCATATTTTTAAATTATCGGCTGATGTGGCATGCTGTGATTGTTGACTTTTTATGAATATAGGTCCGCGCCAGTGGCTTTATTAAAAAATAGGGACTAAAATTATAAATAAAATGTTTATTATCCTATTTTCAGAATACATATTACAATAGGCCCTAAATTTACAAAGCCCTTTATTATAATTATTTTAGGAAGAATGGAAAATTAACTCAAAATTTAGGGCTCATTTTCAATTCAATCAAACCCACTGATAATTCATGATAAGTGTGTGAATCACACACGCCTGACGTGAGAATTGTATGTTGGGAATCACGGTTCGTAGGTATTTCTCTCATTATTTCAAAAAAATCTTGGAGAATCCATCAACAATGTGCATGAGGTGATTGAGGAGGTGTCTATTTGAATAACAAGTAAATATTATTTCAACATGTATAGTTATGAACCAATAATAACAATAATAAAGATATGAAACATTGACTCGTGTGAGCATTCATTTCCCCAAATTTCTTTTAGAAAGTTGTTTATGTGAAGTTTTTTTTAGAATATAACTGATTCTTCATTGGGTGAATTAATGAATCTCATTTTAGGTGAATAATATGATATTCCATTTGGTCTATACTTGTATGCTTAAATCGGTGTTCCATTAAGTTACCGTGAAACATGGATGAAATATACTATTACAAATTAAATTAGGTTCATTGCAATAATGTGATGATTGAGTTAAGATATTTTAATTTTTTCTTACAACAACCATAAATTATAATTACTCTTCAGCTTTATTATTATAATTATTTTAGGAAGAATGCAAAATTAAGATAAAAGTGAGGGCTCATTTTCAATTCAATCAAACCCGCTGATAATTTATGCCAAGTGTGTGAATCACATAATGTCAATTTCCTTCCTAATTAGTGTATATGTATCACACACGCCTCACATGAGAATAATGTTTTGGGAATCATGGTTTGTAGGTATTTCTCTCATTATTTTGAAAAAATCTAGGAGAACCTATCGAGGAGGTGCGCGAGGTGAATGAGGAGGTGCCTATTTAAATTATAAGTAAATATTATTACAACATATAAAGTTATGAAACAATAATAAGAATAATAAAGATATAAATCATTGAATTTCATATGCAATAATAACAATTTCTATTTGAATTATAAGTTCATTGGTTTTTTATTGACGCATTTTTTTATCATGTGATATAGGGTCATTGGGACGGATAACAGCTGGATGAATCACCCAAATAGAATTAGTAGTGCGTATCGAGATGGTGTTAAATAATTTTTTGATCTTGCATTTGCAAATGTTGAGACAAATGGTAATATTAAGTGTCCATGCAAGAAATGTAATAACTTTTATCAGAGGAGTCATCAATATGTCCAGAGTCATCAATTATACATGGCATTATGTCGAGTTATACTAGGTGGATATATCATAGGGAACCGTTGTTGTCACCCATTGAGAATGCTTATGATTACAATGAACATGCATTTGAAGTTGGAGAAGATAGTATAGGGCAAGAAGATAATGCTAGAGACAGGTTTGAGCATGATGACATGGAGGGAATGTTACATGTTACTTGATTTTACAATAATTACATGCTAGGACATGAATTTGATAGAGATGCCACTCAAATCAATGAGGGAAACGGGGAAAAGTTTGCTAGATTAGCTAGGGGTACACAATAAAATTTTTATTCAGGTTGTGAGAAGTTTTCAAAATTATCATTCATTGTTGAGCTACGTCATTTGACGTCAATGAACAATTGGAGTGAGAAATCCATTAACTCGTTTCTTAAACTTTTAAAGAAATCACTTCCGGATGATGCCCACATCTCGAAGTCATTTTATGAGTAGAAGAAAATAGTTTGAGACTTGGGTCTAGACTATGTAAAGATTGATGTTTGAAAAAATGACTGCATTCTTTTTTGGGGACCAAATGAGAAAGAAATTAAATGCCCAACGTGTGAAGAGTCGAGATGGAAAATTGAAAAAGGAAGTGGCGTGAAGATCCCCCACAAAGTCTTTTGTTATTTTCCACTCAAACCTAGGTTACAACGTTTATTTATAAATAAGGATATAGCTTTAGAGATGAGGTGGCATAAAGAAAAGCGTGTTGAGGAGGCTAATATTTTGAAACATCCGAATGATGGGGAAGCTTGGAAAAAATTTGACCAGATTCACGAGTCATTTGCGAGAGATGCTCGTAATGTCAGGCTTGGTCTCTCCAGTGAAGGTTTTAATCCATTTTCTAATATGAGTAGAAAACATAGCACATGGCCGGTTGTTCTGGTACTATAAAATTTAACACCTTGGAAATGTATGAAAAAACCATTCTTCATTGTATCGCTGCTTATACAAGGTCTTAAGGCTCCTGGAAATAATATGGATGTGTTACTTCAACCATTAATCAAGGAGTTAAATGATTTATGGGAATATGGGATTCAAACATATGATGCCTCTACAGGGAATAACTTTCAGTTATGTGCAGTATTTATGTGGACTATCAATGATTTTTCGGCGTATGCTAACTTATAGGGTTGAAGCACAAAGGGGAAATTGACTTGCCCGGTGTGCAATAAGGAGACACATTCCTCGCGTTTAAGAAATGGACATAAGACAAGCTATATGGGTCATCATCGTTTCTTGTCGATGAATCATAAATGGCGAGAAAATATGTCTTCTTTTGATGGTAAGAAGCAACATTGGGAACGACCAAAATAGCTTAGTACTGATGAGATACTTGCTCAATCGGAGAAAGTTAGACCTAAAGTATATGGTAAAGCTTATAATAAGAGGAGCCATGAGGCATACCAGTTGAATTGGGACAAATGTAGTATATTTTTTGAGTTGCCTTACTGGAAAGATCTTAAATTGCGTTACAATTTAGATGTCATGCACATTGAGAAAAATGTTTCAAAAAGCATTTTAGGAACATTGCTAAACATTGATGGGAAAATGAAAGACACTATTAAGTCTCGGTTGGATTTGAAAGAAATGCGCATACGCAAAGAATTGCATCGAGATAAAAGGGAGATAAATGGATAATTCCTCCTGCTTGCTACACTTTGTCCAAGGAAGAGAAGAGGACTTTATGTGAGTCTTGGCAATCGTTGAAGTTGCCAGATGGATATGCGTCCAACATTTCTCGATGTGTGGGTGCTAAGGAATGCAAGATTTTGGGGATAAAAAGTCATGATTACCACGTTTGCCGCTTGTAATTTGCGGTCATCTTTGAAAGGAAGTCTGTGAATCGTTAATTGATCTCAAGTTATTCTTTAAGGAGTTGTGTTCGAAAAACTTGCAAGTTAATGTTTTGGAGATTAATAAAGAGAAACTTGTTATAGCAACTTGAAAGGATATTCCCGCCGTCATTTTTCGATGTTATGGTTCACTTACCGATTCACCTTGCAAGAAAGGCTATTCTTGGTGGGCCAGTGCATTATCGATTGATGTATCCATTTGAAAGGTAAATATATTAAAACAAATATTATATAAGTAATTTGTAAAAAAAATTATTTTCCTTATGTTTGTTACCTTTTAACAGATATATGCACACTTTAAAACTTACCATGGGAAATAAAGCACAACCAGAAGGCTCAATAGTGGAGGCTTACATTTTAAATGAATGCTTAACATTTTTCTCGATTCATCTGTGCGGCATTGAGATAAAATTCAATCGCAGTGAGTGGGATTATGGTGGTGATGATGATCAATAAGGTTTATCTGTTTTTCGATATAATGGTCGTTTGTTTGGAAAAGGAAATTACCAATACCTTGGGCAGACTGAATGGAAAAGTTCTTCTTTATATGCATTAGATAATTGTGACGAGATACAAGAATTAATCAAGTATGTTTATCTATATTATTTTTCAGTTTATCTTTTATTAACGAGAGTTGTTTTCTAATTTATTGCATTCATGTATGTTAGTGAGCATTATGATCTATTGAAGGCCGAAAGTAACATAAATGTTGAAAAAAGATATGCTGGGAGATTTCCCGAATTATTTAAAAATCGCATAAGTAGTTCGATATGGATTTTATTATGCAAAAAAAAAATTCTTATAATTTCTTTCTCAAATATTTATTTATAAAAAATAATCAGGTGACAGAAATGGAGTGTGAGTCCCCCGACCATGTTAGTGAGCCACTTTGCGCTTTATCTTGGGGTCCCGATCGACTGGTGAAACATTACAAAGGTTGTTTGATTATTGGCTATAGGTTCCACACCAAAGATCATGAACATTTAAAAAAAAAACTCAAAATAGTTGAATTGTTGTAGTGGGTGAACATGAACAGGAAGATATTGATTTTTATGGTGAGTTGGTTGATATTATAGAGTTAGAATACACTGGAGATAATTATATTGTTCTCTTTAAGTGTAACTGGTGGGATCTTGGAAAAAAGAAGGGTGTATATGGATTAAAGTAAGATGAGTATGGTTTTATTAGTTTTAAAAATGCTAATACTTGGTACAAAACTTAACCATTTCTTCTAGCTTATCAAGCAGAGCAAGTCTTCTATGTGCCAGATATTAAGTTAGGAAACAATTGGAAAGTTACTGTGAAGAATACCAAAAAAGATAAGAATGATATTCCTAAAAATAAAGAAGTTGGGGAGTTAGAAAAGGATGAAGAACCATACCAAAAATTTAAGAATAATATCATAGACGATGAAACAATGGATATTGATGATGAAAGCCGTTCATTAAGAAGGAATGACATCCCAAAAACAGAAGTCCATATAAGTAATGATGAAGAGAAAATATTGACAAATAATGGGGATGATTACCTTACAGAAATCGAGGATGATTGTGATGATATTAATGACGATGATGGAGATGTTGGTGATTTTAGTGATAATGACGGGGATGAATATGATGATCACTTATGATGGTTTGCGCTCTTTTCTTTTTCTCTTTAAAATAATGTTAAATATTTTAATTTATTCGAGTAACAATAATGTTGTAGTATAAATCACTTCAGAAGTCTTACTCTGTCTTGTCATATCTTTGTGTTATTGTAATAGGTGTATAATGACGATCACAAATTATGATAAACAAAGGCTTAATAGGATTCAAGATAACCTGGACATAATGAAGGCGATGGGATTGCATAGAGGGGATAATTTTTATATGATTGGTTCTAACAGGGGTAAGATTGATATAAAGGGTAAAAGAAAAAAGGGTCATAAAGATGATGAATATATCCCATAGGGAAGAGAGGAGATACTATCGAATTTGATCGGAAGGGAGGATGATGAATACGAGGATGCATATCCATTAGGTTTGTTAATTATCCTTATCACTTTCGAATATATTAATACGATATGATGGTGATATTATATGGGATTCATGTGGCAAAAATTATTCTTAACATTATTAATATTTCAAATATTTTGAGCCTACAATATCACCATTAATTATGCATATCCATTAATTATGATTTTAGCTTATGTTGTTGGTTTCTTATTTAGTTATGCCTGGCTCTGGTCATGCATGTTCCCCGAAATCTTCTATTCGCCAAGGATACACACGTGAACCCATAAGTCCTCCTTCCTAGTCAATTATTCCAAATCTCTCTAATACTTCCACTACCGTTGCATCTAATGTTAACAACGATGGTATGATTTTTATATTATTGTTTAGTTATTTGTTATTATGTTAATCCATGCGATGCTTATTATAGGTCATAGAGGAACACACATGTCATGGTCTGTAACAGAGTCTAATCAAGCTCCTTTTCAATCTAATCATCCATTGGTAGGCAACTCTCTCAATACCATTTCAACGGGTGTTAACTTCGGTGAAGGTATGACGCAATTACTTTGTAACTTTACTTGAACACTTGTTTACCTGAAATAGTTATGTTTGATCTGATTGTGTAGCCCCAAGTCCTTCCGTGCGTCAAGGATGCATACAAGAACCCATACGTCATCCTTCCCAATCAGTTATTCCAAATGTCTCCAACATGCCTAACACGATCGTATCTGCTGTTAAAGCCGAAGGTATTATACTTGTATGCTACGATTTGTATGTACCTAATATGATTTGTATATACTTGGATGTGTCTTAGATTATTTTGTTTAAGAGGGAATGGCTGGTACAATCCCCTATTTTCTTCAATAAGTTTCTTTATTCTTCATTGGTTTCTTGCAAATTACATATGTTCGGCTCACTGGGATTTTTCTTAAGCATAATTTCCTAGGAGAAGCCTCTAGAGGTTCATCCCATGAGGTTTTTGATATGACAGATATAGTCCCCTATCGCGCCTACTGACTAATAAAGTACTGGAAGGCCGCATCCCTACTGCAAGGCTGCATCCCTACTTGAAGGCCGCATCCCTTACTGGAAGGCTGCATCCCTATATGAAGGCCGCATCCCTTATAGGAAGGCCGCATCCCTTACTGGAAGGCTGAATCCTTACTGTAAGGATGCATCATTGTTTGAAGGTCGCATCCCTTAATGAAAGGCCGCATCCTTACTGCAAGGCTGCATCCCTGTTTGAAGGCCGCATCACTTACTACAAGGCTGCATCCCTGTTTGAAGGCCGCATCCCTTACTTGAAGGCCGAATCCCTTACTAAAAGTCTGCATCCTTACTACAAGATCGCATCCCTTACTTGAAGGCTGCATCCCTTACTGGAAGGCTACATCCTTACTGTAAGGCTGCATCCCTGTTTGAAGGCCCCATCCCTTATTAGAAGGCCGCGATAACCTTAACATATTGTCAGGGTGCGACACCCATGGTAGGCCGTATCCCTCACGATTACATCTGTTACCTCACCAGACACGTGAGCATATCTCCTATAAATAGAGGACCACACCTCAAAATAAGTGATCGATTCCACACACACCCGGGGCAGGTTCTAAAGTATTGATTCTCTCTACATAACCTCAACATACAGTTTGAGGACTGTTCATCCACATCGCAGCTACCTCTTCGGCACACCGAAATCCTCAGTCATCATGTATTCTCCTTTATTCTCATATGTGTACACCTCTTTAGGCATGATTATATTGTACAATACCACACATATAATGAGAATGGAGCAACACAGTGGACGTAGGCCCATTTTAGGGGCTGAACCACTCTATATCTTATTTTCTCTCTACTTACTTGCTTGGTTTATTCATTACATATTTTACACTTTGACTTGATGATATGAGAACGACTTGTGGGCGATTTCTTGTACCATCAATTTGGCACCGTCTGTGGGAACGAGATATTTCAATCTTGTTTCTTTGTGTTTCAAGCTCTTAAAACACTTCATTCGGCCCCTGGGAATCCTTTGGATCGTCATCTCATGAGTAGATGTTGGTTATTTAGCGCTATTTTATATTTACACCCTTAAATGGGTATTTTGTATAGTTAGATCTGGTCTTGTGTCATTATTTTGTGACCTTAGATCTATTTTACATACCCTGTGATATCGTTTCATCTAGATAGTGTTGAAAAGCATGATGGGCGCCAACGCGAAAAGGATGGATGATTAGGGAAGAATTATATTTACCCCCCTTTTTGTCTATTCTTGACCTATGATCTAGGGTTTATCATTAAAACTGTGCCATTTGATGCACCATGAGACTATCCTCTCGTTAACAGACCCTAGTAGGTATAATCTCCACATTTTGCGAGAGAAACTTAGTCTGGGCTTAAAATGTTGGATTGCTCCCTTTGCTATCTAGGAGGGGATGCGGTCGGGCAGTTCAAATACCTTTATGGTCGCAGCCCCTACTAGCATAGTTGCGTTATAGAAGCTTCAAAACATCCAAGAACGAACTCAGATGGACTCCAGCTCAACTTTGGTGTATGTTATACAAGGCCGCGGTAGTGCACCTATGTGCCTTACTGGCCGCGGCCGCGGCCTCGGCAGTAATAGTGTGTAGAAATGCAAACGTTGCATCCCCATTTCCTACTTGGTTACTCCAATATATCTGAGATTACTCACTTCAGTTAGTTTTTTCTCAGATTATATATACTTTGTAAAGATTAACAAAGCATAAATGGAAGGAAACTCTGGCCAAAGCGCATAAATGAAGAATGAGATTGCTCAAATATATGACTACATTAACCATCTCTATGACCACCATGCCTCACTACAGGGCCAAATCAACTTCCTAGCACAAAGGGTCCTCATACTAGAGTCTGCAGCCTTTACCTCTATGCCAAAGGCCGCAGCATCAGAAATCGGAGAAATATCCCAGCTAAAAGCAGTGGTCGCGGAAGGCAAGGCCGCGGCCAGGGCCCTAAAGAGGATGAGGAAATATGAGCAAAAGGAGCTATGTAAGAACTACACACCACTGAACTCCATCCTGGAGGATATCCTTGGAATCATCGAGGAAAAATTACTCAGGTGGCCAGAGATGCTGAAGACTCCACCTCATAAAAGGAACCAGGACAAGTGGTGAAAATTCCACAAGGATCACGGTCACGATATCGAACATTATTTTGCACTGAAGGATGAAATTGAGGGGCTGGTTAGGCAAGGGATGCTGCAGCGATTCCTGAAGAATAGATAAAGGATGCAGCCAAACCTGACAGAGGCCGCATGTCGCATCTCATCCTTAGTTTTTCCTGTTTCTACTATTTATGTTTATGTTTTATGAAGCTCATTATATCCCTAATCTTTAAGACTTTATGTTTTATTAACAAAGTCATTAGATGGAGCATACATATATAAATATATGAATTAGCAAATTTTGCCATATATGATTTCTATCTTGTTTTCATAATTTGTCATCTCACAAAAAGACCTTTTGTCTTAAACAGATTCCAAGGGAAGAATAACACATTATCTTGGAAGATTATTATTATTTTGGGATGCACCTATGGAGGGATTATTATCTTAATTAGCTCAAAAGTTCCCCTCACGATGTGCAACTCTATCTTATCATATGATGATCATAATCACGAAAGCATCCGAGGATTCAAGGAGCTTTTATTAGCTACGGGGGCTTACAATTCCCGTTCTCAGCTCTCGAGATGCTATAATTAGCCACGGGGGCTTACAATGCCCATATCTAGCTTTCGAAATGCTTCAATTAGCCACGTGGTCTTATAATGCTCGTTATCAGCTTTCGAAACACGTCGATTGGCTTGGGGAAACCCCGTAATGCACAGCCTGGGAAGGCTTTATATATGTTCCACTACAGCTTGGGGAAGCTTCATAATACCTAGCCTCGGGAGGCCTGATAATAGCCGTCAGAAAGGTCCAAGGACTTAATTGTCCTCAGAAAATCCTACATTTCAACAAATTTAAGGGGCTAAGGACTTAATAGTATGCGGATAATCCTATCTCTACAGATTAAAGCTACACATGAAAGTCAGACCTAGCCGCGATAATAAAGATCAAGGCCAAAGAAAAATATGGCGGCAATAATAGTACATGATTCTGATGTAGGGCATTCATATAAAAGATGGCTGCAGCCCTGAACAAGCATTCAAATTGGCGTGAAAGATGACTACAGGCAAACTGGCCGCGACATATCTGCATAACCAAGAGGCCAAAAAAATGCTCATGGTATTGATTAAGGCTACAGCCCTATGCCAAAAGGCCACGACATCATCTGAGTTCAGTGATCAAAGGCCATATAGCTACAGTGCAAGATAAAAATTCAGTAAGAAAATTAAGTGGCTGCAGCCCAACGATTATGCCAATCAAAAGGTTTTAAGCAGAAGAATTTATCCGCAGCCCTAAATAACAAGGTAAGATAAGAAGTAGTCATTACCCCACGTTAAATACATTCAAAATAAGAAGTGGTTGCGAAAGCATTTAAGCTATGGCCATAAATATCATAGGACCGCAGAATAATAAAGCTACAAGTTGGCATCAACCCAGCATGCTATCATTAATTTGCTGACAAGGGCCTGAAAGGCATCACAGACTTATCAATATGGCTGCAGCCATTATATAATTCACTCATTCATTTGGAACGTGGAGAAGAAAAAATGAAGATAAACATCTGAATTGTTAAATTGCCGCAGCTGGGTTACAAACCAACTGCAGCCTCTGAACTGCAACATCAATACTTAGAAAAATGAAGGAAAAATTGAAGAAGTTAAGCCGCAGGCCCAAAGCCATATTCCATTGACACCGCGGCTTAGAGGATCATATCCCTACAGAGTAGAAAATTTATGAAGTCTGCAAGGCAAAATACAAGTATAAAATGCAAGGGCAAAGCACAACAGGCTGCAACTTTCTTGGAGAAACCACTCACATAGTGGTACTGCAGCCTTATGTCCATTGAAGTGGAAGCAATCTTCCAAGATCATCCAATCAAATAAGTATCAAAACAAGCAAAGGAACAGGAAATATAGACATAGAGATTAAAGGCCAAAGCCTTGGCAAAGATTGAAGTTTTACAGAAAAGTGGCCGCAACTTGAAATAAAGCTTGAGTTCCAAAAGAGGGCGTAGCCTTGATTAGAAGTTTACAAAGTTGAAAAAGGTCGTCGCCTGGGATAAAATTGGACACGACACATTCTTTACTACTTGGCCGCCGCCTGGGATCAAACAGGTTGCGGCACATTATTTAGTATGCTGCCGCCTAGGATCAGACAGGCTGCTGCACATTATTTGGTACTTAGCCGCCGCCTGGGATCAAACAGGCCATGACACATTATTTAGTACGTTGTCTCCTAGGATCAGACAGCCTGCGGCACATTATTTAGTACTTAGCCGCCGCCTGGGATCAAACAGGCTGTGACACATTAATTAGTACGTAGTCGCCTCCTGGGACCAAACAGGCTGTGACACATTAATTAGTACGTAGTCGCCTCCTGGGACCAAACAGGCCGCGACACATTGTTTAGTACTTAGCCACCGCCCGGGACCAAACAGGAAGCGAAACATTCTTCAGTAAGTCGTCTCCTGGGACGAAAAAGGCCGCAACACATTATTTAGTATTAGCCTCCCCCTGGGACCAAACAGGCCGCGGCACATTCTTTAGTACTTGGCCACCGCCTAGATTAAAATAGGCCGCGACATATTCTTAAGTACTTGGCCGCCGCCTGGGATCAAACAGGCTGCGGCACATTCATTAGTGCTTGGCTCAAACAGGCTACGACACATTCTTTAGTACGCCGTCATCTAGGATCAAACAGGCCGCGACATATTCTTTAGTAGGCCGCCTAGGATCAAAAAGGTCGCGACATATTCTTAAGTAATTACCACCGCCTGACATCAAGCAGGCCACGACATATTTTAAGTACTTGCCACCGCCTGGGATCAAACAGGCTACATCACAATCTTTAGTAGGCCGCCGCTTAGGATCAAACATGTCGTGGCATATTCTTTAGTATTTGGCCTCCGCCTGGGATCAAACAGGTCGTGGTACATTCTTTAGTACTCGACCATCACCTGGTATCAAACAGGCCGCGGCACATTCTTCAGTACTTGGTAGCTGCCTACTATCAAATAGTTCACAGCACATTCTTGCCACCACAGAACAGAAAACAACAAGAGAGCTACAATGGATTTTGATTGGAAAATTACCTGGAAACTTGAAGAAAATGGATTGCTCTCGATTTACTCTCAAAGAATGGGAAAACGTAATGAAGGCAACGACCAGTCACCATTTATATAATAGGCATCATTGAGGCCGCGACATCTTTGGAGAAAAATATATTCCAGTTGCAGCTCTAACTATTGATATTACCGTCATATTGTACTATGGCCGCAACAGCGTTTGAATATTATAATACTCAGCCGTAGCCCCAATCAGCACCTCTTGGCACTACGACTTGGGGGCTTATTGATATGACAGATATAGTCCCCTGTCGCGCCTACTGATTGATAAAGTACTGGAAGGCCGCATCCCTTACTGGAATGCCACATTGTATCCCTGCTTGAAGGCCATATCCCTTACTGGAAGGCCGCATCCCTTACTGGAAGGCTGCATCCCTACTGCAAGGATTCATCCCTGTTTGAAGGTCGCATCCCTTACTGGAAGGCTGCATCCTTACTGCAAGGCTGCATCCCTGTTTGAAGGTCGCATCCCTTAATGAAAGGCCGCATCCCTTACTGAAAGGTCGCATCCTTATCACAAGGCTGCATCCTTACTATAAGGTTGCATCCCTGTTTAAAGGCCGCATCCCTTACTAGAAGGCTGCATCCTTACTACAAGGCTGCATCCCTGTTTGAAGGCCGCATCCTTTACTTGAAGGCCGCATCCCTTACTAAAATTCTGCATCCTTACTACAAGGATGCATCCCTGTTTGAAGGCCGCATCCCTTACTTGAAGGCTGCATCCCTTACTGGAAGGTTGCATCCTTACTACAAGGCTACATCCCTGTTTGAAGGTTGCATCCCTTATTGGAAGGCCGCGACAACCTTAACATATTGTCAGCGTGCGACACCCATGGTAGGCCGCATCCCTCACGATTACATTTGTTACCTCACCAGACACATGAACATATATCCTATAAATAGAGGACCACACCTCGAAATAAGTGATCGATTCCACACACACCCGGGGCAGGTTCTAAAGTATCAATTCTCTCTACATAACCTCAGCATACAGTTTTAGGACTGTTCATCCACATCGCAGCTACCTCTCTGGCACACCGTAATCCTCAGTCATCATGTATTCTCCTTTATTCTCATATGTGTACGCCTCTTTAGGCATGATTATATTGTACAATACCACACATATAATGAGAATGGAGCAACACAGTGGACGTAGGCCCATTTTGGGGCCTGAACCACTCTATATCTTATTTTCTCTCTACTTACTTGCTTGGTTTATTCATTACATATTTTACACTTTGACTTGCTGATATGAGAACGACTGGTGGGCGATTTCTTGTACCATCAGTTTTGATAATTAATATTTATGTATGGAATTTATGCTTTCCTTAATTTCATTATGGAACTACTTGGTTGTATTTATGTATGGAATTTCTTCTATGTAGTTTGTATATTAGTAAAGACATTCACCAAAATAATAGATACGTTAAGATGAAGTTCAGTCATCACATTCAACAAAATGAACTCAGAGAACTCTGCGCAAACTGGAAATAGACATTTTATAGTTAATTCAGTGATGTGGTGAGAAACTGACCATCAGTTCAATAGGTCTTATATAATTTAATGAGATTTTATACTCAATCATCAGTAACTGAGTTATTGATACTCGATGTTGACCGGGCTGTTTATACTCGATGATGATCAAGTTATAAACTGAGTAACATTACCCCCATTTGGATCTCATTTCCCCAACTACCCATCAACGTTTTCTTAAAATCACTTATGTACTCTTGCACAATTGATCGACAAACCTCTTCGACTTGATGCATCTACAATGGATTTGAATAGATCAAGTATGGTTAGGGTATGTGTACTGATTGATCTAACTAAGGATCTTCCCAATATAGTGTGGATTGGATGTATGGAATGCCATTTTTGCCAATATGTATTGTAAGAAAATATGGCCAAATATTGTCTTTTATGCTCTAAGAAAGGTCACGAAGGCAACAACTGCCTATTCACAGTTCCTAAAAAACCTACATAGTTGAAGCCTAAGTACGAATTGTATCGAGTAAAATTGCATAGTTCACAGAGTAATGAGGACTAAAATGATAAGACGGATAACCAAATTATTAATATTGAAGAAGAGACTCAACATGAGAAAAGTATCAGCAAGGATCAAAGACTCTTCAATACCAATTCAAATGGAAGAAGGTCAGTTGATAATAAAAACAAATAAACTCCCCAAAAAAATCCTCAAAACATAGATAAAAAGAAAACCCCAAATAAGAAAATCAATCATATTCCTGAAGACAAAATCAAATAAGAAAATATGATGATGAACACCTAAATGCCTTGGAAGAAGATACGGAAGAAGGTCAATCGATTACAAAGTAAAACTCACAAAAAAAGATCCCCAACCAACTAATAGAAGGCAAATTTCAAAAAATTAGTTAAACCCCCTACCTGTAGAGTAAACCTAAACAAGCCGCCATGATGAAAGTTCCTGCTCAAAACTAAAATTAGTTGACCAATTACCAAGAACAAATTCCCTGTCTTCTTTTGACAAGAAATATATTGCAGGACACCTCTACGCCACTGATAATGAAGCAGAACACTGCATTATTCCCATGATTAAAGAACACATATAAATGCTCTATTCTTCACCCTTTAATTGTAGTATCTGGCCTATTTTTGTTTAGTTATGGACATCCTCCTCCTTGATTCTTCCCTTATTTCTTCTAGGAGGTCAAGGTTAGCTTTTAGTTGTTCATTATTTATCCTTTTTCAAAACAATGTACTTGGAGATTGGGTATTTTAAGTTTTATAGGCACTATAACTTTTGTAACACAAATGAGTAGGTCTTATATAATTTTGAATTTCATATTTCTGAATTTTTTCCCAATTCTTTATGGTTATGAATCGGGGACGGATCGGATTCGGACTCGATTACCGTTTAGAAGAATTGGTACTTCATAGAATTTGACAACCAAAAATGTTGGGCAATGCTGGAAATAGACATTTTATAGCTAATTAGTGTTGGGCATTTTAAAAGAAGTGCTGAACACACATTTATGGATAGTGAAATTCAGTGGTGGACACGTTTTAAAGAATTTTATAGTTAATTATGGACACGTGAAGAGTGGTGTTGGGCGCGTGCCCGAGTGTCATTAAGAGTGGTGTTGGGAGCGTGATGATGCAGGAAATAGCACCACCAGATAAGACATTCAACATAATATGATGTTTACCCTCATAATATGATTGATATGCCCAAAGTGCAATCTCTTAGTCAGAGTTACTAACGTCGGCCAATCTCACAGCCAAGGTGACAAAAGCATATTCCATCCATAATCAGGGTTGTCACTCAGAAGGCCGGCCTCAGCCGATATCGCTGTAACCTCATGTATTAGCCTCGACTGGACATTAATCGAGGTCAATAAGAAATGGGTACAACCATCCATCAACATCAGCATCAACATTGGCCTCAGTTCTGGTCAGTAAGGACTCATGTGAGGCTCAATCATCAGACATCATGACAACATTGGCCCTGGCCAACATTCTAAGCATATAACCTCGACTGGCATCCTAGTCGAGGTCATCGTGTAAATTGGTCTCGGATATGAAAGGAGTCAGACATCACCAACCTTGTACTCATCCAGGCCGAGGTTAGTACCAATCGAAGATAGTCGAGCTTTTACGTGCACATGTATGGCTTGGAACACGTGGAAAAATCTGTTATAACTGAATCATTCCCTCCACGTGAGGGAATATTGTGGTCATCATTATTTAGTCAAGATCAGTTAGGTGTCATCCTTATACTGGTTGAATCTTCATGCACATACTCATTGTATGCCTGGGTTGTACATTACACCCCCTAAGCACTATATATATAGGTCATCCTCAACACTGTAAAGGATCGATATTTTGCAACCCTAGCTGAAACTCTGTCATTTTATACAGTAGATAGAGAAAGCTTGAGATATTGTATCCATGACTATAATGCCTTCATTCAGTGATATTACTCACACACACTCACAGTCGACATAGGCCAGATTGGCTGAACCACTTATATTCAAGTGTTCATCCTCTTCTCCTCACCTCATTCTCCTACTATACATACATATACTTTCGCTGCCAATATTGTTCTTATTTGTGCTTGTTCATATCTTAACTGGTGGTGCTATTTCATGCATCATGATTTTGGCGCCGTTAGTGGGAATGAGAAGACGTATTTCTTCCTTTCCTAACTTAACCTCATCGGAGACTCTGGTGGTGAACCAGGCCTCACCCCTTGCGTGGAGATGTTTCACCATTGAAGGAGGTCCTTTAAGGTATTAGGCTCACCTTCTTTACAAGCTTTTTAGTTTTAGCATATGGCACCGGAGTTGCCACCACCTCCTCCACCATCTGGTATTGTAGGACCTAGTTCCAGCCAGACACCACCCCAATCCGAAATGGCTGAGGCGGCTACAACCTTGAGGTCTTTGGCTATAACACAGAAAATGATGAAGGAGCACAACTCAGTCAAAATATGATGAGGCTACCAGGGACCTCATCGGAGATGATTACCCCGACAGCTGTTCAACCCCATCCTGAAGCCAGGGAACCACCCCAAGCACCGCGAAAAGACCAACTTACCCCTCAGTGGAGGAGAGATGTTGCTGACCCTAGGCATTTACGTCTAGGGAGGAAAGGAAACCCTTGCCCTAAGGATAGGTATGATGATATGGAGGCAAAGAATGCTCCAGAGGACTGCTGGGAGCTATATGAGGTTTCGAATAATATTGTACACCCTATCCAACAGAGCCGAGGTTGTGGGGGTAGAAGAGATGGTGGTGCCCAATAAAGAGGATCAACTTTTGATCGCTTGATAAGAGGGTTGGCCTTTGAAAGGCTCGACCCAGTCAATGACCTAAGATAGAGGCTATCCAGGTCACGAAGTGACTCTGGCTCTCATAGGGGTGATGGTGAACATCGACCTCATCATGGTCGACCTCAACAAGGCAGAGACTGTGGTCAAGTGGTCAACAAGCGATGTTGTGCAGCGGTTGGGGAACCCTCAGTCCACCCCTTGGATGTGGATAGGGACAACCTCGGCCAGGCCGGCATTGCTAAACCATGGAATGACTATATTCAACGTCTTGAAGAAAAGATAGGGGACCTCATCAAAAGCCGAGACCCGCCATAAAGAGGGTTCTCAGAGGGCTCCCCATTTGTGTCAAAGATAGTGAACTTCCCAACCACTGCCAAGTTCAAACCACCTACGGTGTCTCCCAAGTATGATGGTAGTACCAACCCTGTGCATCATATTGAGATGTACCAGTCTGCGAAAGAAATTTATTCGATCCCAGATGAGATGAGGTGCTGAGCCTTCTCTGGGAATTTAACGGGAGATGCACATATTTGGTTTACCTCTCTTCCGACGAACGCTGTTGAGAACTTTAAGGGCTTGGCTGAACGTTTATTCACAATTTATTTTTTAGGGTAAGACCATAGAAGAAGACCACTCATCTATTGTACGTCAAGCAAGGCAAGAACGAGAGCCTAAGAGACTTCATTGCTAGATTTAACAAAGAAAAATTGGAGGTTAAAGATTACGAAGAGAATATAGCTATGATAACCCTCATCGGAGGACTCCAGAAGGGGAAGTTGCTGTGGAAGCTTGTTGAAGACCCTCCTAAGTCCATGGTAGATCTGTTAGCAACTGTAAGAAGGGTCATGAATGCTGAAGAGGCTATGGCTGCAAATTATGAGGATGAGAACGAAAATAGCAGCGAGAAATTCCAAAGGAAGAAAGACGAAAAAAAGAGGTCTGCATACGACAAGTTTGCACACTATACTCCTCGAACTGTGAGCTGCGAACACATCCTTAATGAAATAAAAAATGATCGGTCCCTGAGATAGCTGGAGAAGCTGAAGGCTCCTTCGCATAAGAGGAATAAGAATCTGCGGTGCGAGTTCCACCAAGACCATGGTCATATGACTGATAAGTGCTTCACCTTGAAGGATGAGATTGAGAAGATGTTGATGTCCGTAAAGCTCAGGGAGTATATCGATGGTAAAGCATCTAAAGTGGGAAAAGACGACCCTAAAAAGAAGAGAAACGACAGGTGTTGGGAAGATGCCCCAATAAAAAGAGATGATGACTCAGATGACGATGATGAGGATGACCCTGACCTCCTACCAAAAGATGACAATGCCCATGTGAAGAGGGTTGGTATGATCTCCTTTGGTGTGAACACTATTTGTGGAGGACTAATAGAGGAGGTTCAGAGGTAGACGATCGTAAAGCTCACGTGGCAGAGGCTAAGTCATTGACCAAAGTAGAAGTTGTAAATCTGGCATCTTGAGAGGGTAAACAGAAGAGAAAGAAGGTAGATATGAATACTCTTATAGTTGGATTCTCCCGACTTGACTTCAAAGGTATCCTAGATCCACACGATGACCCTTTAGTAATTACAGCAAGGGTGCATGGATGTGAGATACAAAGAATTCTCGTCAATAGGAGAAGTTTAGCGGACGTAATGTTCTAGCCCTGTTTCAAGAGCCTAGGCCTCAGAAAAGCTAGGTTTGTTCCCTATCATCATCCATTGATTGGCTTCAGCGGTGAAAAGGTCCATCCATTGAGCACGTATGAGATGGATGTACGAATGGGAGACGAATGGCCTAAGAGGTTGACCCGGAAGAACAATTTTTTCATAATGGATGAAAACATCTTCTCAACCTACAACCTCATCATAGGATGAGTAACCCTCAAGGAATTTGAGGCCGTGCCATCAATGGTCCACCAAATGCTATAATTCTCGACCCCTTATGGGGTAGGGGAAGTGTAGGGTGACCAAACATCGGCACAAGAATGCTACTTCAACTCTGTGGAAGATAAGGAGGCTCATTATAAGGGAATGACAACCTATAACATTGATAAACTTGATCCAAGGGACTAGATAAAATTAAAGAAGGGAGAGGCCGCGGAAGAGGTAGAATCCATCGTCCTCAACGAGGACGAACAAAAAAAATCATCCAAATCAGCAAAGCCCGAAGACCCAAAATCAAGGAAGAGATGGTAAGGCTTTTAAAAAAGAGACATAGTGTCTTTGCTTGAAGCCATGTAGATATGACAGGCATTGACCCTGAGATTATGTGTCACAAACTCAACGTGGAAGAAGACGGCAATCCAATCAAACAAAGATAAAGAGTTTACTCCAGGGAAAAGTACGATGTCATCAGGGAAGAAGTCAGAAAGCTAGAAGAGGCCAAGTTCATCAGGGAGGTTGTATACCCTGAGTGGTTATCTAACGCCGTCATCGTGCCAAAAGCTAATGGGAAATGGAGGATGTGCGTAGATTTCATTGATTTGAACAAGTCTTGCCCAAAAGATAGCTTCCCCTTGCCTCAAATTGATTAGATGGTAGATGCCACAGTAGGGCATGAACTTATGAGATTCATGGATGCGTATTCAGGGTATAACCAGATTTTTATGGACCCAGAAGACTCAAAGAAGACAATGTTTATAACCGATAAGGGGACCTATTGCTATAAGGCAATGTCCTTCGGCTTAAAGAATGTAGGGGCCACTTATCAACGTCTTATAAATAAGATGTTCGAGAGTCAAATTGGCAAGACCGTGGAGGTATATGTAGATGACATGTTGATGAAGAGCTTGAAGGCTGACACTCACATGACCGACCTGGAGAGGACTTTTGACACCATGGACTTATACAGGATGAAACTTAACCCTTCCAAGTGTGTCTTCGGAGTAGGACCAGGAAAGTTTCTTAGATTTATCGTCAATCAAAGGGTAATAGAGGCCAATCCAGAGAAGATCAGGGCCCTTATTGAAATGAAGACACCTAAAACTATCAAAGACGTTCAGAGGCTAACCGGAAGAGTTGTAGCACTTAACAGGTTTGTCTCAAGAGCTAAAGACAAGTGTCTTCCTTTTTTTAAAGCGCTTAGAAAGGCCTTCGAATGGGACGATGATTGCGATAAATCTTTTAAGGATCTTAAGTCCTACCTCGGATTTCCTCTGCTCCTATCTCGGCCCATCTTAGGGGAGAAGTTACATGTGTATCTAGTCATTTCAGAATCATCCATTAGTGCGGCCATAGTAAGAGAGGACGATGGAGTGCAGAGGCTGGTATACTTCAATAGTAAGGCCCTTCAAGGGTCTGAACAGAATTATCCTTGAATGGAAAAGTTATCTTATGCCCTGATACACGCTTCTAGGAAGATGAATCCATACTTTCAAGCCCACTCTATGGTTGTCCTCACTGATTCCCCACTAAGATAGGTCCTCCACAAGCCTGAGAAGTCGGGTAGGTTGATGACTTGGTCCATCGAGTTGGGGAATATAACATTATTTATCAACCAAGGGTTGCCATCAAAGGGAAGGCTCTTACAGACTTTGTAGCAGAATTCACCTCGGAAGAGGTTGAGATTGAAAATAGTCAAGAGATTGCAGGAGAACCAGATAGTAACGTCTTCCATGATCCGGATGAGGTTGGGTCAAGCAAGTCCGAAAAAAGTGTAGCTGAGAATGAGGAAGACATGTACCTCTTTAAGCAAGGGATCCTGTTAGAGGGGAACTTCTCTTCAAATGAAGATGTTTTGAACCTCTTCGTTGATGGGTCTTCTTGTGAAAGTGGAAGCGGAGCAGGGTTGATATTGTCAGCCTCGGATGGTACCGATATTGAATATGCACCGACGTTCAACTTTAAGGCTTCAAACAACGAGTCAGAATATGAGGCATTGATAGCGGGGATATCTTTGTCAAAAACCTTTAGAGTTGACCGACTCCTAGTCCACAGTGACTCGAGGTTAGTTATCAACCAAGTTTTTGGGGTGTATGAGTCTAAGGATGAAAGGATGGCCAAATACCTGAAGAGGGTAAGAACGACGCAAGAAGGCTTCAAGAGGTGAAGATGAAGAGGATACCTCGAAAAGATAACAGTCGAGAAAATGCACTCGCTAGGTTGACCTCAGCAACGAGGACAAAGATAAGAAGAACGGTACCGATTGAAATCCAGTCCCAGCCAATCATAAAAAAAGAAGAGGTTGCTAGAATTTGCCTTAATATAAATATGGGAGCATCATAGATGGACCCACTCATCAGATACATCAGATATAGAGAGCTGCCAGAATCAAAATTAGAAAGGAGAAAGCTGAGGTTTAGCGCCGCTAAGTTGTCAGCTATAGTAGACATTTTGTATAAGAAGGGGATCCTACTCCCTCTCCATAGATGTGTGCACCCTTCAGAGGTTACTCAGGTCTTAAAAAATGTATGTAAGGGCTCTTGTTCTAGTCACATAGGAGGGAGGCTTCTAGATAAGAGGATAATTACTCAAGGGTTCTGGTGGCCGACCTTGGAAAAAGATGCAACTGCTTATGTGAAGAGATGCGACAAGTGTCAGAGATTCTCCACCATCCCTCACTAACCTCATCATCCTATGACGTCGATTAGCTCACCTTGGCCATTTTCAGTTTGGGGGATTGACTTAGTAGGACCTTTGCCAAGAGCTCCAAATAATTATCGATTTTTGATAGTGACAATTGATTACTTCTCCAAGTGGGTAGAGGCTGAGCCGATGATCACGATTACAGAGAAGAAGACCTTCCAGTTCATTTGGAAAACATCATACGCAGACATGGCTTTTCAAATACCCTTATCTCAGACAACGAAACCCAGTTCAAGAATTCTTTCTTGGAAAAATATTGTGAAAGAGTGGGGATCAAGCAGTTCTTCTCCTCTCCTGGCTAACCCAAGAAAATGGATAGACTGAGGTCATGAACCGAACAATCCCTCATGGGATAAATAAGAGGTTGGAGGAGGCAAAAGGGAGATGGACAGAAGAGGTATACGCCGTGTTATTGGCCTACAAAACGACTGCAAGAACGCCAACAGGAGAGACTCCTTTCATGCTAGCACATGATTAACAAGTTGTCATCCCTACAGAAGTAGGAATCCCCACCCACAGAGATTAGACCTATGACCCTCAGAGGAATGGGGAAGAAAGAAGACTTGACTTAGATCTAATTGAAGAGAGAAGGGAAGATGCTCAGATCAGACAAGAAGCCTACTAGTAGAGAATACCAAAGTTCTAAAATCAAAGGGTGAAGCTAAGACCTATAGCTGTGGGAGACCTAGTGCTGAAGAAGACATTGCAAAAGGTAAATAAGCTCCACCCAAACTAGCATGGCCCTTACAAAGTGGTCGATGAGGTTGTGCCTGATACCTACCATCTAGAAAATCTCAAAGGAAAAACTTTTTCCAACCCTTAGAATGCTGACCACTTAAAGAAATATTACATATGATGTTACAGTTATTTCTTTGTAATACATGTATCATTTTATGAGGAGGATATTAATGAAAAGAGCAGTTCCTGTGTCAATACTATTTCATTATGCTTAAACATCATTAACTTGGTGATAAATCATGAGGTGAAACATCATAATTTGGTGACCTCAAACCTTAAACATCATTAGTTTGGTGAAATTATGAGGGTGAACATCATATTATGGTGACCTCAGACCTTAAACATCATTAGTTTGGTGAAATTATGAAGGTAAACATCATATTATGATGACCTCAGACCTTAAACATCATTAGTTTGGTGATAAAATAATGAGGTGGAACATCATAATTTGATGACCCCAGACCTTAAACATCGTTAGTTTGGTGAAAAGTATGAGGGTAAACATCATAATTTGATGACCTCAGACCTTAAACATCATTAGTTTAGTGAAAATTATGAGGAGAAACATCATTATATGGTGACCTCAGACCTTAAACATAAACATCATAATTTAATGACCTCAGACATTAAATATCATTAGTTTGGTAAAAATTATGAGGGTAAACATCATATTATGGTGACCTCAGACCTTAAACATCATTAATTTGGTGGAATTATGAGGGTAAACATCATTAATTTGGTGACCTCAGACCTTAAACATCATTAATCTGGTGGCAATTATGAGGGTAAACATCATATTATGGTGACCTAAGACCTTTAACATCATTAATTTGATGAAATTTATGAGGGTGAACATCATATTATGGTGACCTCGGACCTTTAACATCATTAATTTGATGAACTTATGAGGTGAACATCATATTATGGTGACCTCAGACCTTAAACATCATTAATTTGGTGAAATTATGAGGGTAAACATCATTAATTTGGTGACCTCAGACTTTAAACATCATTAATCTGGTGGCAATTATGAGGGTAAACATCATATTATGGTGACCTCAGACCTTTAACATCATTAATTTGGTGAATTGATGAGGGTGAACATCATATTATGGTGACCTCAGGCCTTTAACATCATTAATTTGATGAACTTATGAGGTGACCATCATATTATGGTGACCTCAGACCCTAAACATCATTAATTTGGTGACAATTATGAGGGTAAACATCATATTATGGTGACCTCAGACCTTTAACATCATTAATTTGGTGATAACTTATGAGGATAAACGTCATTATTTGGTGAAAGTTATGAGGTAAACATCGTATGATGGTGACCTCAAACTTTAAAACAACATGTGAGAGAAGACATCCATTGAAAAAAGATGGTATTACATTAAGAAGACAATTGCTAATACAAATCAAAGGGTACTAAAGTGCTATCAAAGTTCATAAAAGTTAGATACATACGAGAAGAAACAAAAAGTACAACTTAAGCTTCACAAAGGCCTAGGTATCTTCAGGAAGAGTGGTGTCTTCTTGACCGATGTTAGTCACCTCAGCACCCTCATCCTCAGGATTAACATCTTCAGTCTCAACGACGCCCAATGGAGCTGTCTTTGAGGGGGCAATCCCGTCTTCCTCAACCTCTTACAAGGCCTGAGCAAAACGAGGGTCACTAAAACCTAGACCAATAAAGTTTGATGCACTCAAACTCCCTAACTCCTGTTCCTCGGAGGCTGTCCATTTACGAGTGGCTTTGATACCTCTCTAAAGTTACTCAAAGACAAAGATGATGAACTCATCTGAGACCTTGTAATCGACAATAATCTTCTCTGAGGCATTATGACAACCCTGCTTTTTTTTAAATCTAATTCGGTTAGCTACGCCCAATTAAATTAAAGCGGAGCGTCAATATGTTGGCATTAGAAACAAAATTTAAATAAATGCAGTAAAGTAAACATGTACACTCTCATACATGTAACCATATCACATCATAACAGCTATAACAAGTGAAATCAACTCATAACTATTAACTGTAATAATCCATCAGTAATCTCAAACTAAAAATATAAAATGCCAATACATGCGGCCCAACACAAAATGGGAAAGAGTAATACAACAATTCTCTCAAATCCAAAGTATAAACAAAGTGATATTAATCTCTGATACCACCCTTAGGAAAAGGGAAACGAACGACATAAATTAAAATAGAATAACTCCACGGCTACATGAATCCTAAGATTGATATGATCTCATCAGGCTCCGTAGTCTATTGTCCAGTGGGACGAGGACCTGTCATATATTATATATATATATATAGGAGAGGAGCAAGAAGCAACATAGACGGACGTCAAAGCAAGAAAACAATCTATAAGATTATAAGATGTACTTATAATGAACGCACACTAGTCATTACTCGTCTCCGGTAATTAAGTTGTTCAATTACCCAACCAATGCTCCTATGTCGTGACTACCCAACCAAAACACGAGTAACGTGTAGTATCATATCGTATCATGATTAATCATTATTAATCTCATTTCAGTATTTAACGTATCAAAATATTTCCTTCAGGTATAATATCATATACATCGATTTGGGATATTACTTTAAGACACAAGCATAATATCTCACACAATAAGTCATATCGGGTCACTATCGTTACCCGGGGGAACAAGTCGTAACACTAGGCCTACACACGAATATTCCCCAATATTACATGGCAAGGGCAATCATACTAAGTCCTAAATCACATGGCGTTTCAAGGTCTTTCTATCCGACCTGCATTACAACCATGTGTCCGGTTCCGGTGGTTTATCTCCGACACGGCACTCGAGCAGAACCTAACCGGATCAATCATAAAAAATTGCATTCAATATGTGCCTATGTCTACCGGAGGACTAGTCTAGTGTATACTCGACAATATACATGTAAAATAATTTCACGCTTATGTATATATACAATCATGTCAAGTCTCTTACTCGAGTTATACAATAGTCATTATTTATAATATAACATAATTTACATCATTAATTTACTAATTTAACATCAAATCATTTCATGGTTATATATCCCTAATAACCATAAGTATGTGATCAAGTTAGGATATTAGGCACAACACCACAATTATCTTACTAACAACATGAAAAATATTATCACTCTTATTTCAACAACATGCTGCCCAGAATTTAAAATGCAGATTCGAGGCTCTTCCGATCTGTTTTTGGAAAAACTTAAAACTACAAAGTTGTTCGGAACGTGATTTTCTATAAGGACACGTGGGCAAGTTTCCATAGCCTGCATAAAGCAGACCCGAAACTAATATATAATATTCGCCCCTGTTTTCGGCAACTTTCTGCCCAAAATTTTAAAACGCCGATTTGAGGCTTTTCCGATCCGTTTTTGGAAAAACTTAAAACTACATAGTTGTTCGGAACGTGATTTTCTATAAGGACACGCAATCACGCTACCGTGGCCTACTTAAAACAGACCCGAAACTATTATATACAGTTCGGACCTGTTCACGACAACTTTCTGCGCAGAATTTTAAAACGCTGATTTGAGACTTTTCCGATCCGTTTTCGGAAAAACTTAAAACTACAAAGTTGTTCAGAATATAATTTTATGTCGGGAAGCGCGGATGAAACATCCATTTTCGGAACCAAAATAGCTCAAAATAGTTTTTAATATGACGATTTACAAGTTCATAGATTTCTCAAATTCAAGAGGTTGTTTAACAATTCAATCCCTATAATGATGTTATTGCATTTGAATCTACATGGAGGGTGATCCTAATACATTTCATATCATTTTTAACATCAATATCATATTAATTTAGGGATCCAAATACATGTTCATGTCAAATTTCATTATAGATACATAATATACACATATAGGTTATTAACTTGCCTTGGATTGTATGGAGAAGTTGAATCCTTTTAAAATCCTCTTAGCTTTCTTCTCTTCTTACTCACTCTCTCTCTACCAAACCCTAGCCCCCATTTGTGAAATGATAAAATGAAGACTTCTTCTCTTCTTTTCTATTTATACCTAGGGTTAGTTTATTTACAAAAATGCCATTGCCCTCAATTTTAACCATCTTGATCCTTTTACGCATTAATTCGCTTCTAATATTTAAGTCGCACATTCGTATCTCAATGAATTCGTTTTAACTTTTCATTTCCAAACATTTCGAATATATATACTGACATAGTTTTATTTCCAAACATTTTGAATATATATACTGACATAGTTTTTTTTTCTTTTCAATTTCAATTCAATAAAAAATGCGGGGTATTATAGGCATCCTCCAAGGAAGTCTTAACAGCAGCAGCCACCCTAGCCTACAGAGCATCGTCCTTAGCTTTTAGAGCCGCCTTATGGTCTTTCTTTAGCTTGGCCATGTACCTGTCTCTTTGATGGACCTCCTCCTCCTTCAGCTTGTTGACCTCTTTAAGCTCCTCCTTCAGACGATCAACCTCTGCGCTAAAAAAGGCTTGGACTTTAATGACTTCTTGACCCTTCTCAATAAAGGGCATCTTCTTCAGAGTCCAGTCCACAAAATGATGCATGGACAACATACCCTGCAGTACAAGGTCAACTATATGATCACATTAATGAAAGATAGATGAGGTTACACTTGGAAGAGCAAAATAACATAAATCATCACCTGAATTGATCGATGAAGGGTAAACTCAGCCAGTAAAGGGATGTCCGAAGAACGCCGGAAGCACTTATCTTCATCGGTGATTACAGAGCCGATGATGTCAATAACCTTCAAACCATGGTCGATCAAGCTATCACTTATCTTCAGTTGAGAAAGACGAGTTACAAGTGCATCGTCTGAGCAGATGGGAATGTCACGATCTCCCTTCTGATTTTACTCGGCCCGTGTTGCTCTGAGTTTGTCATGGTTTTCCTTTTCTTCGTAACATCGACCTTGGACGTGTAGACGTATGATTTGGGCGGAGGAGATACAGTATGGCCAGCCTTCTTCATCAGTTTGACTTGGCTTGGGGAAGACATCTCCCACAGGTCGTCAGAAATACCCTCTGGGCGCTCTGAAAAAAGAAACACCTGAGTTAGTAAATTAGAGCTATGAAAAGTAAGAGGTACGATATAGGAGAATAGTTAAGAAAGATCGATCAAAGGACTACCCTCCAGGCCTATCTGAGAATGGTAGTAGGGGGTCATCAGATGTTCATATTTGACAAGGCAACCCTGTTCTCCCTGATCTCGAGGGTCCTTAACCTTTTGGAAATTATACTGGCTAAGGCCAGGGTCGACTTTGGCAGTAAGAGACACCTTCCCCCACTTCAGAGGTGTCCTCGGATCAAACGTTGAATAGGAAGCACATAGACCAAATTCCCATGCCCCTGAGGAAAAGAAATACCAAGGTTTCCAGTTGTGATTTAAAGTTTGGGTAACCAACAACATCTTTTTGTCTGACTTCCTAGCTAGGAAGTGATAGTAGCTGGGGTGATTTTTGGCAGAGGATGGGACGTAGAAGCCTGTGAAGACCCTAATAGGACGGTCTGAGTAGTAGACTGCCTCCCAAAGGATGATAGCCCCTATCATCACCCTCCAAGCGTTGGGGGATAGTTGTGAATGGGCTAAATTTATATGGGATAATATGGCTCTAATTTAAGGATGGATAGGGAGACAGAAACCTAACTTGAACATCTTCTCATAGACGCAGATCTCCCCATCTCAGCCATCAAAGGCCCTCTCACCCCTCAGAGGTCTCCTAAGCTTAATGGAAGGGCCTATGGAGTAAAGGTGCCTAAAAGCTAAGAGGTGATACCCATTAATCGAGCCTTCTATCTCGGCCGCCTCAGAGGTGTCAACATCACTCTCATGCCCATCATCTTCATCCATGGTAATGTCGGCCTGGGCAAGCGCAGGGACACCACCAGGATACCTCTGAGCAAACTCAACCCCGGTGGTGGCCGACAGAGGAATGGCATCAATAATGGGGGAAATAGCCACGCTCGGCCCCATAATTTCAACGTTGGAAGAAGACTGTGAGGTATTGGCACCATTATGAGACGAGGCACGACTTGAGACCTCAGCCTGATCAGGGACCTGATCTTGCCTAATAGATAAGTCCATAGCCTCTTAAAAATAGTCTAAAGACATAGGGTCTGAGGTAGATAACTCAGACTCAAACATGGGAGTGGGGTCTATTGGATCCTCTACTGGCTCAGCAGGCTCGGTTGGCTCAGGGTATATTACCTTCAGAGGTGGAGGGAAGATGGGCCTGATAGGAAAGGCCTCAGCCCTACGAGCTTCCTCTTGGGCTAGCTCTATCTGCTTAATTTTTTTAAAAGTCTTCTCTATAAGAGAAAAGAACTCTTCTATAAGCTTATACAGAGGTCTGAGCGTAAGGGAGACGACCCTACACTTGAGACTCTAAACCACAACCAAACAACTCAATCCAAATCCAAATCAATGATCAAACATTGGATTTTAAAAGTTTTTCAAGACCAAAAACTCTCAAGGACATGCTCACCGAAAAATGAATAATACCGCCAAAAAATGCAAAGTACTACCGAAAAACACAAACCCTAACTGGAAACCCTAAATCTTCAAGCAAAAAAGAAAATTGAAGGCTGAAAATGATGAAATAGGATGAGGATGATACATGTCTGAGTGTGAAACGAAGGAAAAGAGGATTACAATCAAGGAAACCCCAAAATGCATAAGTAACTCTTGAAGGGAGAGAAATTGTAGAGGAATGCACAGGTGAGAAAAATGGAAAGAAATGAAGAAGAAGGAGAAGGAAAGGGTTTAAACCCCCAAATTATTATGCGCGCATCCCAAGGCCCATCATTGCCTTAGGAGCCCAAAATACAAACCAACATCATCACACCTTGGCAGGCACGCTACCCACTTCAAAAATCAACACATGTCAAAGAAATACTGGCACATAAGAAAGCTGGGCCTCGGCCTTGTATAGCCCTTAATGACCTATTTTACATATGTAACTAAGGGCTAGGGGTGATTGATATGACCAAAGTCCACCCTCTTAGTCATAGCTACTGACCTCGACTAATCTCACAGCCGAGGTGATAAAAGCCTATGTTATCCATGATCACGGTCGTCACTCAAAAGGTCGGCCTCAGCCAACATCTCTGTAACCTCATGCATCAGCCTTGGCTGGACATCAGCCAAGGTCAATAAGAAATGGGTACAACCATCCATCAACATCAGCATTAACATCGGCCTCAACCGACGTTACAATATCAACATCAGCATCAACATCGGCCTCAGTTCTGGTAAGTAAGGACTCATGTCAAGCTTAATCATCAAACATCATGACAACATCAGCCCTCGTTGATGTTCTAAGCATATAACCTCGACTGGCATCCTAGCCGAAGTCATCGTGTAAATTTGTCTCGAATATGAAAGGAGTCGGACATCACCAATCTCGTACTCATCCAGGCTGAGGTTGGTACGAATCGGAGACAGTCAAGCTTTTACGTGCACATGTATGGCTTGGAACACGTGGGTAAATCTGTTATAAATGAATCATTCCCTCCACGTGACGGAATATTGTGGTCATCATTATTTAGTTAAGATCATCCAAGTGTCATTCTTATACTGATTGGATATTCATGCACATGCTCATTGCATGCTTGGGGGGTACATTACACCCCCTTAGCACTATATATTGAGGTCATCCTCAATATTGTAAAGGATCAATATTTTGTAACCCTAGCTGAACTCTGGTGCATTTACAGTAGAGAGAGAAAGTGGAGTGATTGTATTGCTAAGGCCATTAAAGCCCTCTTCTGATAGTGATACTTACACTCACTTGCATAGTGAACGTAGGCAATTGACGAACCACTTATATTGGTGTGTTTCTACTCTTCTCCTCATCTCTTTGTACATATCTGTGTTGTTATTTGCTGCCATTGTTATGCCTGTTTGAGCTCTACTACTTCTTCATCTGGTGGTGTTATTTAAAGCACCATCAGCGCGTGTCCTCAAATTTGTTTTGCAATCAGCAAATTCCATATTCACTGGTTATCCTTCTAGAATTGGGGTTTGAGCATAATAGACCACCCACTCATACCATGTAGTTATTTTTCACACGTCAATTGCCTTTATATGAATTGGTGCTTCATAAATTTTGACAACCAAAAAAGTCTCTGGCGATACCGAAAATAATGGTTTAAACTTAAATCATGGGCGTGTGAAAAGAAATGGAATTTGGTGCCTTAGAGTTAGTCCTGCTCTATTTATACCTGCTATATGTACAATCTAACAATTGACATTTTTTAAAGGTATGCCTGCTATACCTGCCTTATAGTTAGTCCTGCTCTATGTATACTTGTTATACCTGCTTTATGTACAAATGGAATTCGGTGCGTTAAATCATATTAGTTCTTTACAGGTAGGCCCTATTTGGGCAACAATTGACATTTTTTCATTTTGATTATTGTGACATGAATCAGGTATTAAGAACTAAATATGTTATTATTTGTTGATGACCTTATATTAGTTCTTTAAATGCAGACCCTATATGGGCACCCTGAATTGACCACCCCTCATTTTTTATTCCTTGAGCTTCACACACACACTGAATTGGCTTGGCAGTTCTTTGGGCACACTGTTTGAGACGATAACAAAATCAAAATTTATACCTACTGGGCACACTGTTTATTTGGGCACACACACTGAATTGACCCTATTTATGCATAGTGTTTATTTGGATGTTTGAGACGATAACAAATCAAAAATTAGACCTTGGCATTATGCCCTGCTCTATGTACAATAAATTTATGCTACGATTCACAGGTCTTGATTCTATGTACCTGCAGTATTTATATTTGCTACGATTTGTACCTGCTAATTGATCGAGACATGTGTTTTCTAAACCATACTAGTTGATCAATTTGTACCTGTTGCGATTATGTTAGTGTTATATGGCCTTTACTCTAAGTTTTTCATTGTATGAAAATGTGTAAATGTTAAAACTAACTTTTCATTGTATGTAAGTTTTACTAGGTTCATCTTCTAAGAAACGATTCAGAGGACCAACACAAGGAGTTGGGTTTCAAAAAAAACTTGAAAGGGGGGAGAATATCGAAATCATCATCTCGGAGGGCCATATAATGGGTAATTTTTCATCTAATTTAAAATCTGAAATCGGCATTATTATTCGCGATAACGCTCCATTTAAATTCCGATTATGGGTTGACATCCCGGAAGAGAGAAAAGAACGCATGTGGACACTTATGCGGGTAAGCTTCTACTTATGCTCGTATAGAGAACGCATCCCCATATAAAATTCATTTTAATATTTGTTCTTTTCTTTTAAATAGGATAAGTTTAAATTGACAAATGAAGATAATATAAAGGATGTAGTGATGGATCAACTCTATACGCAATTCCATAACTTTCGGTAAAAAATGTATTGTGAACGCTTCAAACCACACGGCTCTTTAGAACGAGCTCTTGAGTGTCGTCCACCGTAATTATCGTCATATGATAAATGAATTGATCTTTGTGGGACATTTGTTGATGCAAAATACAAGGTAATATTAAATTTTATGAAATTATTTTTTCATGCAAATTATTTTAATGTTTTATTGAAAATAAATGTTTTATGTTATTTTTAGAAAAGAAGTAAAATTAACTCGGTCAATAGATCTAAGCAGCAAATTCTGCATTGCAGTGGAACTAAAGGATTTTGTCAGGTGGAGTATGAGATGGTAACATATATTTCTTAAAAACGTTATGTTTGGTAATTATTTAATTTTTCGTTTATATTGGTTATAATACTTTATTTATCTTAAAATTTATATAATGGTATGATAAGAAAACTGGAGATCCCACGCCTATGACAAAGGTGTGGTATATTACTCATTGGAGCAAAAAAAAAGGTAATTGCGTTACTCAAAGGGCAATTGAGTTAACAATATTATAAATATATTTTGTGGATCAATGAGCATAAAAGATTTTACTAGAGTGTCTTAATTATCTCAAATATTAAATAAGAAAATTGATTGCATTTAGTATTATTGGTTCATTATTTTATGCATAAGATATGAATATTAAATGCAATAACTATTAGTCAAGGCAATAATTTGCTACAGAAAAATATTTTTAGTGGAAAATCTGAATTGCCACATAATTATCTTGGCCTTAAGCAAACACATAGTTTTGGTAGTAATTTTTATATTTGCTACAAAAAGAACCTTTTAGTGGCAAATCTAGATTGTCACATAACTATCTTGACCTTATGCAAAATTTTAGTTTTGGTAGCAAATCATATATTTTTGGGTCAATTATTGAATAGTCCCTAATATAAATATATATTTTTTAAAAAGGACACATATTTTTAGTTTAACGCATTTAGCCCCTCAAGCACTCAATATTCTCTTATTTTTAGAGGTCCGTGCCAGCGGCACTCCCTCTCCAAAATATGTGGCAAATGACTTTTCAAAGCAAAATAAAAAAAACTTGGACTAAATGAGTATTAAAAAATGTTCAAGGGACTATTTGATATATGTCCCTATATTTTTTGCAAAAAGAACCTTTCAGTGGCAAATTACATGTTTTTAGTGACAATTTTGATTAGTTTTTGTAGAAAATAATTTGCCACTAAAAGTACATCATTTATTAGCAAAATCTGTTTGTCACTAAATGTATAACATTTAGTGGCAAACGCCAAAAATATTTCCACTAAAGGTATTAGAAGCAGGTCTTTAGTAGCAAAGCCGTGACAAAAAAAAAATTTGCCACTAAATATTTTAGTGGCAAATTTTTAATTATTAGTCACAATTTCGTTTTGTAAATAAAAGTCTTTTTTCCTGTAGTGTTATGGCTTCCAAGATTAGGTTTAGTGCATTGAAATTCCTAAATGACGTGGTTTTAACCCATTTTAAAACTCTAATCCTGCACCTCTTAATAAAGCCTAATTTTGAGAGCCCTTAAAAAAACCCTAGAATGCAACTTAGAAAAGTTCAAAATCTCTTCTAAGGGTATACCTACCCCCCGGGACTAATTTAAAGCGATAAAAATACATAAATGGACATCCAGGTCACCCCTTAGTCTAGTCCCAACGATACTACCTACAACTCAAGTTAATATCTCGTGGCGTCAATAAAACGGTACACTCAAATTTTCTACTCGTATACATAATCCACCATTATCTAATTAGTTTATTAATTAATTATTACAAACACGGGGTATAAAAATCACATTGTAGTGAATTTTTAAGTATCATATAAATTATGCCAAATTATTATTACTAAGCCACACAACTAATAATTACTCGATAAATAATAATTACAGTCCGCGAAAATACGAGTATGACAGTCACGATCTAGGATTGTAACTATTTATTAGAGTCCCATTGGTCACAGGCGGGGTCATGGTCTAGAATAGTGATCATTTCAAAACTATGAAACAGACCCTAAGGTCATTTTGGAATCAACCGAAAATATTTCCCCTTTCTCTCTTGCTCAATCCAAAACTAGTGACCGTTTTTCATCTCTCCACCATGGTACTCTCTCTGTCTCTATGTATATGTGTGTATTTACCTCTCTTTGTGTGTATGTATTTTTGTGTGCATATGTCTCTCTCTCTCTCTCTCTCTCTCTCTCTCTCTCTCTCCATATATATATATATATATATATATATATGGGGGGGGGGGGAGCCAAGAAATATCTTTGGGTGGGGGACTCAAAAGAACTTGCGAGTGCATAATCTTGTCCCATAGATGATTTTTTAGGTCTTTTAAAAAAAATAAACTTAAATTGATTCAAAGTTTAAAATGCCCTAAAAACAAGTTTTAAAAACCACTCAAAATAGCCCAAATTTTCAATACACAATAGCAAAATTCCAAAAAAAACACAAGTCACAAAAGAAATATGTGTGAAATATAAAATTAAGATATAATTCTCAAAATATATATTTTTAAATTAGTTATACATTGTTTTCACCATGGACACTTAATTTGGGACACTTAATTTGGGAATGAGGGAGTGATTAAAACGAGAAAAAATTTCAGACAAAAAGAAAAAAAGAAATTAAAGGAAATGAGAAAAATACCAGGATCCTTCTTGACTCCAAGCAAAGCAACTCAAAAAAATACGAAAATTTTCCAAGGCCAATGTCCACGGCTCCAACAGGTGGCCCCGTTCCTCCTTTTTTGGTTGTTTCAGTCAAGACAAGAGATGCCATTGAACGACACTCTTCCATGTTAGGAATGGATAAAAGGGGGATCATGCAAGGTGTTTCCAAACCATGCGTCTCTAGATTTGCAGACATTTATGAAGGGTTAGAACGACACTTTTTATTTGATTCATCTTGAGATTCTGTTGATGAATTGCCATTACCATATCTATATAACTATATAAAAACTGTAGACCCAAATACTTTGAGAATGACACGTGGCATTGACATAAATGTATCATTAAGTCCCAAATTCATTTCTCTCTCCTCTCAAGATGTATGTACTGTGAGAATGACACGTGACATTGACATAAATGTATTATTAAGTCCCAAATTCATTTCTCTCTCCTCTCAAGATGTATGCCAGCTCTCTTTACACATACAATTATCCATTAATGCTATTGCTTCTTATCTCTCCGAAAATAACAAAACGTCAATACCCAAATACATAAATCCCATAGATACTTCTCCTCTATCCATAATCTTTCAAATTCCAATAACTTTTTCTCTCTTCTTTATTTTCTTCCTAACCCGTTTCCCAAACCCCAAGTAAGCTTTAATATATATATATATATATATATATATATACAGAGAGAGAGAGAGAGAGAGGGAGAGAGTTTTTATATGTATTCTTATAATCTCACCATCACTAAGGACCAAAACAAGATTGTTATTAGTGACGGTGTGGATCCTGTGAGCTATTGTGACACTATTGATCTTCTATATCACTCCATCTGTTGCAGAGTCAACTAAGGTTGTTGCATCATCTAGAATAAGAATGCTGCTTCTTTTTAGTAAATTTCTTCCTATACAGAATAATTGCCTTTGCCCAACACTCGAGTTTTCTCCATTTTCAAGAACTGCAAATTGCAAATAGGTGACTCCATTTTATTAGAAAGAACGTTCACTCCAACCACATATAACTGTTTAAAAATTGATATATCCGACCTATATATTCTAGCTTCTCTTTGAATCATCAGTAGTGGGGAGAGAGAAGTCGTCTGTGGGTTTTCAGATTTAAAGGAGTTCATAGTTTTAGTAATTTTTGTTCATATAGATTTTGATATTGGCATTTCTAATACTTGATTTAAAGAGGGAATATATGTATATATATATATATATATATATATATATATATAATGTAGGACTGTGTATATATATGTATATGGGTTTGGAGGAATTGAGTTTTAACAAATATGGTGGTGATTTTTTTTTTGTTGAATTTTAAACCTTAACAGTTATGGGGGTAGATGGATTTCATTTTTTAGTTGAGTTTCGAAGATTTCATGGAAGTGTGCGTGTGTTTTTGAACAGGACGTCCCATACCTACCAACAACTCCATAGATTAAAAATAAGAAAATCAAATATTCAGAGTAAATGGCCACTAACGAGGAAAATCAAAATGGGAGACACTAGGAAGTTGGTCATAAGAGTCTTTTGCAAAGTGATGTCCTTTACAAGGTATGTATTATATAGAATTCGTTCAGTTTCTACGCTTAATTATTTTTTCAATCATTAGATCCATATATTTTTTTGGCTGCAGTATATACGTGAAACCAGTGTATAATTATGTTATTTCAATATGTAATTCTAAATTGATTTGCTAATAATTAATTTGTACAATTTTCATATATATATATATATATATATATATATATATATTCGGCCACGCATCGCGTGACCTTCATGCTAGTATGCATATATGGCAACTTATATGCGTATTAATTACAGATAACAATTCTTTTGACAAGCACAAGATTTTTTACTATAGTATGTTATGTATACTATTTATTAAAAATAATTGTACATAATTATAAATTATAATATAATTACAAAAATGAAACGAAATTACAGAAATGAAATACTTAATTGTATTTGCAGAAATAATATTAGAATAGAAAATAATCCGAGCCCTGTTTAGAACAGTCTCCTTAAGACAAATTTATTCCCTCCACAAAGTGCCAAAGGTAATGAATAATTGTCTCCCAAGATAGAACGAATTTCCAAATTAATCAAGTAGCACAACAATGATTAATTTCTTCGAACACAACTCTGTGTTTATACTCAACCAGACTAAAGAAATAATATGCAGGAATGTATAGAGTAGGAGTAGAAAAGGAATTATTTTCTGGGAAAAGATGCAGCATAAATTCGAAATTATGGGAGGGCAAATTTTTAAGTAGTCAATACTGTAGGGGAAAGGTTTCATTTATAGCTTTTGTGTTGACTGTTGGAACAGTCAACCGAAATTAACTGTCAAAAACAATTAATTTCGTTAACTGTTGACTCTTGAAATTAACTGACAAACAGTTAATTAATTATTAATTAATTAACAATTAAACCCAGAAGGTTAAATTAATTCGGCCCAAAAATGTAGGAGATTTTTATAAGCCCAAGCCCGAGCCCGAACGGAGCCGAACCAAGCCGGCCAGACGGACGGACGGACGCGCGCGCGAACCTTTGACCGAAAGTCAACCCGTGCATAACTTAGGTCATCTCCCCTTCAAAGAGTTGGGATACCCCAAGGCATCGAATCCTTAGTCCATCATTTGGGTTATATTAACTCATCATTTTTCCACTACTCTTCCAATGTGGGACAAGAGTTAAGTATACCCAATACATTAACTTTCATTGCTTTGTGAGTCACTTTGGGGACATATTTATCATTCATAACTTAATAAAATTGGACATGTGAATATACTACATTAATCTCCTTACGAAGGAGAATGTGTTCGTATATTGTCCCACAATAATCGTAGTGTGGGTCCCACCTTAATTTGAGCTCAAAGTTGCTCAAAATTCTGTCCAGAAAATTCTGGATAGCTTTCTAAGTCCAATTTTTCCAACAATCCCCCACATGAATGATATATCGCTACAAATAAAACAGAACAGATGCAATGCAGATGCAGACACTGATTGAGTAAAACTGAAGACTTATTGCATCGGGAGAAGTAACCTAGTATCCTTGAACTTTCCTTAGTGATATACCATCGGATTTACTTGGTTAATCAGTAGACTTCACGTCCTTGAACCGTCAACCGTTTTTGTAAACACAGACAACAATATTCACATAATAATTCTTCAACACAGTTGGTTCTCACATTTGTGTTCATTTTGGCCATGAACACCACTTGGTTCCGCGAGTATTTTAGAGAATATGCCCTTCATTATTCTCATAAAAGTGGCCCCCTTCTTACTCGCGTAGGTGACTTCCATAAAGAGTATCCTGCAATACCCCACTTAGACATACTAAGATATGGATGTCATTAAAAGCATAACTTATCCTAATTTCGCGGCAGATATGCACTGTCTCATCTTTGGAATGGATAGGATTAAATTTCCTCCAGTGCTTACTGAATACAATGTAGTTCGGTTTGACCACTGAACCTAGATCTTGGGATCTCCAGTCAGATATCATATAAATTTCCTCGTCTAGTTCACCGTTTAAGAATGCGGTTTTTACATCCATTTGATGTATTTCAAGTCCATTAATATCAGCTATTGCTATTAACATCCGAATGTACGTTATTCTTGTTACCGGTGAATATGTGTCGAAGTAATCCAACCCTTTCTTTTGCCTATAGCCTTTAACTACAAATCTAGCTTTATATTTATCAATTGATCCATCGGCCTTCAATTTCTTTTTGAAGATTCATTAATAACCTAACGGTTTTGAACCTGGTGGAAGATCCACTAGTTCCCATGTATGATTTTGTAATATGGATTCAATTTCACTATTAATTTCTTCTTTCCAATTGGAAGCATCGGGTGAGGATATAGCATCTTTATACGATTGAGGTTCATTTTCTAGCAAATATGTTAGAACATTCGGACCAAAAGAAGTCGAGGTTTTTGCTCTTTTACTACGTCTTGGTTCATCGTCTATTGATTCAATAGGTTGATGAGTACCACTTGTAGTAGCTTGATTTGTCCTTTCGAAGGACCAGATTCTCGGGTCATGTTATACGGGAATTCATTTTCAAAAAATGAAGCGTCCCTCGATTCAATGACCGTATTTACATGAATATCCGAAATCTCAGATTTACAAACTAGAAATCGATATGCACTGCTATTAGTAGCATAACCAATGAATACACAATCCACGGTTTTTGGCCTTATTCTTACCTTTTTAGGTTTAGGAACCATCACTTTGGCTAAGCACCCCCCCACTCGTAAATATTTATAGGAAGTTCTTCGACCTTTCCATAATTCATAAGGTGTCTTGTGAGTCTTCTTGTGAGGTACTTTATTGAGAATGTAATTAGCAAAAAGTAAGGCTTCCCCCCACAAATTTTGTGGAGCTCCTGAACTTAATAACATCGAGTTCATCATCTCTTTCAAAGTACGATTTTTGCGTTCAGCAACATCATTCGATTAAGGAGAATAAGGAGCGGTTGTTTGATGAATAATACCATTTTCAGAACAAAATTCCTCAAATGGATATTCATATTCACCTCCTCTATCACTCCTAATAGCCTTTATCATTTTGCTTAATTGATTCTCAACTTCATTCTTATATTGTTTAAATGCATTAATTGCCTCATCTTTACTATGTAACAAATATACATAGCAATATTTTGTGCAATCGTCAATAAAAGTAATAAAATACTTTTTCCCACCTCTAGTTTGAACAAATTTTAAATCATAAATATCGGTGTGAATTAAATCTAAAGGTTCAGTTATCCTTTCAATAGAATGGAAACGTAATCTAGATTCCACACAAATTTCACATTTCTGATTTTTATCAATATTAAATTTTGGCAAAAATTCCAAGTTAATTAATCTACGCAATGTATAAAAATTAACATGTCCTAATCTAGCATGCCAAATATTAGATGACTCAATCAATTGAAACAGATGTTTTTGGGGTTACAGTAAGAACATTGAGTTTAAAGAGCCCCTCATTTAGGTAGCGCTTTCCTACATACATGTCATTTTTAGACAACACAAAGCGATCAGACACAAACACAAGCTTGAAACCATTTTTAGTCAGGAGAGATCCAGAAATCAGATTCTTTCGGATATCAGGCACGTGAAGAACATTGTTGAGAGTAAGTTCTTTTCCAGAAGTCATTTTTAAAGAAATCTTTCCTTGTCCCACCACCTTAGAAGTGGAAGAATTTCCCATAAAATGGTTCTCCTCATTTTCCAAAGGCTTATAGGTGGAGAACATCCATTTGTTTGCACAAATGTGTCGTGTGGGTCCAGTGTCCACCCACCATTCCTTGGTATTTCCAACCAAGTTACATTCAGAGACCACTGCAGAAAGATTCATATCCGCCAAATCATTGGCGATATTCTCACCCTCGGTTACATTTTCTTGAGGGTTATTTCGATTTTGCTTCTTAGGCTTACGACACTCACTTGAGCCGTGTCCAGGTTTACCACAATTGTAGCATTTGCCTTTGAACTTCTTCTTGTTCTGTTTGGAAGTGCCTTCCCCATCATACTTTCGTTTGTTCTTCTTAGGACCTTCAACAACATGGACCTTAGTTTCTATTGGATTCTTCCCACTTTTCTTTTGAGACTCACGGTTGTCTTCTTCGATTCTCAGCCTGACCACCAACTCCTCCACATTCATCTCCTTTCGCTTGTGCTTAAGATAGTTTTTGAATAAAGTCCAAGATGGTAGCAATTTTTCAACCATTGCATCAACTTGGAAAGTTTCACTAATTGACATTCCGTCAGCATGAATGTCGTGGAGGATCACTTGGAGTTCTTGCACTTGCGAGATCATAGATTTAGAATCAACCATTTTGAAGTCCAGAAAATGCCCGACGATAAATTTCTTCATCCCAGCATCTTCAGTTTTATACTTCTTTTCCCAAGAATTCCATAATTCCTTGGATGTTTTGATCGTGCAGTAGACATGGTACAATGTCTTGTCCAAGTAAGCCAGAATATAATTCCGGCATAGGTAGTCCGAACGCTTCCAAGCAGCGACAACAACAACCTTTTCAGAGTCATCTCCCTCTTGAATAGAGGGGCAATCTTCATATACAAACCTACACAGTTGGCAGGTAGTAAGATAGAAGTACATTTGTCCTTGCCAACATTTGAAGTCAGCCCCGATGAACTTTTTCGGTTTCTCCCCGTGTGGCATAGATACGGGTGCAGTCACATTTGTGTTGGTGACAATCAGTTTAGTAGGAGTAGTGTTCGTACTTTGCGATTCCATTTCTATTACAAAAACAGAATTTTTATCAATGATAAAATTCATATATAATGAATTAATCAAAACAGAATACAAAATTTTGTGCACCAATTTCCTCCAAATATAATTCACAATAAATGAATTCCAAAAGAATTCCAAATAAAATTTTAGAATTAAACTATAATATAGACAGAAGTTTATACACAATAAAATCTGTGTCACACTAATTTTTAATAATAAAAGGAATTTTGTACAAAATAGAATTATAATTTAAAGATTAAATTTTTTTACATAAACAAATTTTAATAAAATTACAGAAATAAAATTTTATTTTGTAAAACAGAATATTAAAACAGTATAGAAATTAATTGCTGTACCAAAACTGTTTTTACTAATTTCTGCAATAAAGTAATAATTTAATTCATTTTTCCTGTCAAAACAGATTTATTTTCAACAAATAGATTTCTGTAATAAATTTTTTTTATGTACACTACAAAACAGTAGAACAAATTAAATTTGTCTTAAGATTGTTATGTCTACTATTTATTAAAAACAATTATAAAGAATTATAAATTATAATATAATTACAGAAATGAAACGAAATTACAGAAATGAAATACTTACTTGTATTTGCAGAAATAATATTAGAATAGAAAATAATCCGAGCCCTGTTTAGAACAGTCTCCTTAAGACAAATTTATTCCCTCCACAAAGTGCCAAAGGTAATGAATAATTGTTTCCCAAGATAGAACGGATTTCCAAATTAATCAAGTAGCACAACAATGATTAATTTCTTCGAACACAACTCTGTGTTTATACTCAACCAGACTAAAGAAATAATATGCAGGAATGTATAGAGTAGCAGTAGAAAAGGAATTATTTTCTGGGAAAAGATGCAACATAAATTCGGAATTATGGGAGGGCAAATTTTTCAGTAGTCAAAACTGTAGGGGAAAGGTTTAATTTATAGCTTTAGTGTTGACTGTTGGAACAGTCAACCGAAATTAACTGTCAAAAATAATTAATTTCGTTAACTGTTGACTCTTGAAATTAACTGACAAACAGTTAATTAATTATTAATTAATTTTGTAATTAATTAACAATTAAACCTAGAAAGTTAAATTAATTCGGCCCAAAAATGTAAAATCAACTCGTGCATAGCATAGGTCATCTCCCCTTCAAAGAGTTGGGATACCCCAAGGCATCCAAGCCTTAGTCCATCATTTGGGTTATATTAACTCATCATTTTTCCACTACTCTTCCAATGTGGGACAAGAGTTAAGTATACCGAATACATTAACTTTCATTGCTTTGTGAGTCACTTTGGGGACATATTTATCATTTATAACTTAATAAAATTGGACATGTGAATATACTACATTAATTTCCTTGCGAAGGAGAACGCGTTCGTATATTGTCCCACAATAATCGTAGTGTGGGTCCCACCTTAATTTGAGCTCAAAGTTGTTCAAAATTTTGTTCAGAAAATTCTGAACAGCTTTCTAAGTCCAATTTTTTCGACATAGTATTGTCTTTATTATACCTATCCAAGAAACTTCTAAGTCCAATTATATGAAATAAAACTAAGGGTATGTTTGATTGAAAAGTTAGAAAATAAATTGAAAAGACTTAATTTCCAAGGGTAGAAAAATGCTATTTTCCATGGAAAATATCAACAATCAAACGCACCCTAAGCGTCCATTTGGTAGAGTGGAAGGAAGGCAAATTGGAAGCATCTGTTCAGTGTGCCATCCATTAGTTTCTATTCCTTTATTATCATAGAAATATATAGGTCCTGTAAAGCTTAGGGTAAAAAGGAATATAACAATGCATAATCAACAACTAAAGGATTATCAACATCGAAATATTCCCTCTATGCAAGGAACATTATTAAAAACATTCACAATATGATGAACAAGACTGGATGGTACATACCTCTAGTGGCTCCACCAAATGCAATATATGCTCTACAAATGAGCATGTCTCAAGTGTTTCATCTGCACTCCAGGTTGATTTCGTCTGCATCAGATGACAATGCTCGTGGGGCAGCACCAAGTAGGTCAGCTGACCACAGACAGAACATTAAAAGCTCATCCATGAGATCAGATGAAGCAATGCAAGAAGTAAAGAATTTAAACTACCTTAGATAATGCAATTACATCTGCATGTTGAGATCCTTCCATTCCTATAAAAACAGGTTTACATTATTCTTCTAAAGTAATTTCGGGCAACTCTTTATGCTTTTTTGTCTTGCTATTACATTTAGGCAGAAAAACACCCACCAAAACAACAAATAATTGTTTATAACGACATCTCTGCTATACTTCAACCTACGAAAATAATCATAAACTGAGAAAAGGTGTAAAAATATGATGATGACATCAGCGTCTCACCGTTACCAAAGAAATCATATCGTTTCAACTGAAATTCAGGATGTTGTCCGTCATCCGCATGAACCGCCCCCATAAAATTTCGGCTATAAATTTATGAAGTACATCACTATCACTACTACTAAAAAGAGGGAACTTCTTCTTTACTTGTCAAATGATCAAAATATCCTCTTTAAATGTTTTATTCCTAGAATAACCTTACTAATACATTCATCCCCTAATACCCCTATCACACCCGATCAAACATCCATGCCCTACAAATGAGGAGTCGTATCTCCATCCCAACATTCATTCATCTTCTCATATTTTAAGTTACACCAAGAAGATTCATTAATCTTCTTATCTTTTAAGAGAACACACCTGGAGAGAACTTCTTCTTTACTTGTCAAATGACCAAAATATCCTTCTTAAATATTTTTTTCCTAGAATAACCTTACTAATACATTCATTCCCTAATACCCCTATCACACCTGATCAAACATCCATGCCCTACAAATAAGGAGTCGTATCTCCATCCCAACATTCATTCATCTTCTCATCTTTTAAGTTACACCAAGAAGATTCATTAATCTTCTCATCTTTCAAGAGAACATGAAATCTTAAATGTTTGTTCATTCATCTTGTCAGATAGCACCTGGAGAGAACTTCTTCTTCACTTGTCAAATGACCAAAATATCCTCCTTAAATGTTTATTCCTAGAATAACCTTAGTAATACATTCAATCCCTAATACCCCTATCACACTCGATCAAACATCCATGCCCTACAAATGAGGAGTCGTATCTCCCTCCCAAAATTCATTCATCTTCACATCTTTTAAGTTATACCAAGAAGATTCATTAATCTTCTCATCTTTCAAGAGAACACGAAATCTTAAACGTTTGTTCATTCATCTTGTCAGATGGAACCTGGAGAGAACTTCTTCTTCACTTGTCAAATGACCAAAATATCCTCCTTAAATGTTTTATTCCTAGAATAACCTTACTAATACATTCATCCTCTAATACTCCTGTCACAACCAATCAAACATCCATGCCCTACAAATGAGGAGTCGTATCTCCATCCCAACATTCATTCATCTTCTCATCTTTTAAGTTACACCAAGAAGATTCATTAATCTTCTCATCTTTCAAGAGAACACGAAATCTTAAACGTTTGTTCATTCATCTTGTCTGATGGCACCTGGAAAAAACAAAGGTCAATATGAGGTATGCTGGGTTTTTGTATATGTCTATTTGTTTAAAATTGCATCCTTTGTTGTTGTTGTTCCTTCTTGCATCCGTTGTTCTTATTGTTACTTCTCCAAAAAGCAAGGTAAATAATCCTACTTCTGTATATAATTTTTCCTCACTTCTATTATGATTTTTTTTATAGTATGCCTACTCATATAAAATTAATTCTTAGTATAGATTACCAAGTTCAATAATCTCTTAACTTTTCTAATGAATTGTTAATTGAAATATTATAGGTTATTATCATTATTTGTTGTACAAGCTCCGATTTTGAAGGAATTCCCCATTTGTTTACTAGGTATGTGAAATCATACGTTCTACAATTTTTTGTTTCGAGAGTTTTTTTTACTAATAATGTTCGTTTTTTGGTACTGTTAAATTGATATAGTTAGTTGTTCAATAATTTTTTTCAAAGTTATATAAATTAAAAAACACAACAATAGATTATTTCAAATTGCATTCTTTTTTCTTATTGTTTCTTATTCTAAAATCAAGTTAATTTTTTGGTTCCAATATGCCTACTCATATAAAATTATTTCTTACTAGAGATTACAAAATTTTAAAATCTCTTAACTTTCCTAATGAAATGTTAATTGAAATCTTATAGGTTATTAACGCTATTTGTTGTACAAGCTCGACTTCTGAATCAGAGACGACTGAAGGAATTCCCCATTTGTTTAGGAGGTATGTAAAATCATATGTTCTACAATTTTTAGTTTTGAGAATTTTTTTAGTAATAATGTTCATTTTTTTGTTCTGTTAATGTGAAATAATACGTTATACAATTTTTAGTTTGGAGATTTTTTTTAGTATTCGAGTATTGTTGCTAAAGCTTCGCTCTGTTATGTCACCACTATCTACACTTTTAGAGCTCTAAAATAATTTCTCTTGAACGACTCAAGTTATTTCGTCAAACTCATTTCATTATATTTTTAACCTAAACTTACGTATTCATGTCTGTGATGCCATTCATTTGATATGTCATGAAATGTTATAGGATGATAAGAAAAAGAATAACGATGCTATTATACTTCAATATTTCAGAATAAAATTATAGATCATCCTAACGATACTATTCTACTTGAACATTTCAGAATAAAAGGTCTGCTATAATATTGTTGTTTTATGAGCTAGAATAGGCATTCACCTCCGTGTCCTTAGCCACTGTAAAACTATGTGTCATTTTGAGTATTGCAAATGAAACTACGTAAAATCGAAGGTAAAAAATAAAAGAAGTATGTAGACAAAAGTGCAAGAAATATAAATTTAATGTACAAATTACATTAAATTAGAACTGTGATCGAGGAAATAAATTACAGAAAAATAAATGCATTAGTGGCATACAAAGAGGGGAGTAAAGTAGGTGCTACTTTGCTGGTTGATTAGCCTTGAAATTACTTAGGTGAACCTGTCATATGGTAGATCCCAATTGTAGGTCTGGTATTTTCGATCCCACCAATGGAAGCTTGATCTGTGAGATGTCAAACCGCTTCTAAAATTGTTAAGGACCAAGGAGCCTTTCACCATTCAGTTATTTTAGGTATGCGTCAAGGTCTTCTATTCACCCACCACATGGGTTAAAAACTACCCAACTCAAACATAACTGAAAATAGAGAGCTTTATTTTCCTTTTTCAAACTTATACATAGGAACATAATGGATAATACATCCTTACACCTAAGAGGCCGGTAAATTGACATATCATCTCAATACTATATATATATATATATATATATATATATATAATAAAAATACCAATATCAGTGGATTTAATATTTGATAAGTGATAAATCTTTTATATGATGGATGTTACCCTTAATTTCGTATCCCAGCGGGTCAAACCATCGAAGAGAGCATAGCCGTTTATAGTAAACAGTTCACATTTTACACCTTGCACACTAGGTGTTTGTCCCTATTAAAAGACTAGAAGGTCTGCTTGAAAGTCAAAAATAATATTCCCTCACTAATGGTATGGTAAAGGGCATTAATGATGCTTACTCAACCGTTCATGACAAAATCTACTAGAAGGTCTTCTTGAAAGTCAGAAATAATATTCCCTCACTAATGGTATGGTAAAGGGAGTTCATGATGCTTACTCAACCGTTCACGACAAAATCGATTTGTCCTTAAATAAATACATTTAGTTCATTGAACGAGATCATTATTTCATATTCTCGTCAACGTTCTACAAATTCATCTCCTTTGAAGATCTACTCGCACAGAAAGATGAAGAGAAAACCTATGGTAATTATTAGTACAAAAGTTTTGCTTATACATTTATAAAAACTCATTATTTTATCTTATTTCTAATTCTCACACATACAAATGTGATAGTATTTTTCATAAATGTGAAACCAATGAGGATCATTACAAAAGCATCCAACTCGGCAAAAGTGATTTTACGCGATATAACTCTCCGAGATACAAAGTATGAATCCTAAAATTTAACTTTTCATTATATTAAAAATAAACTTTTATGTATGTAAATTTATTTCACATTCCTTAATATACTATTTCATGTTATGATTTATTACTTATCACAGATTCCAATAAATGAATTTCACTTTATGGGGAGACTTAGCAGAGAATGAAGGATAGCAATTAAGTAGCTTATCAGTCGAATATCCTTTAATAGTTGTTTCTCAAGCTAAACTTTCATCTTACGAAGGTAACATATTCTTTTGCACTTCCAGCAACAACGAATACAAGTTCTACTAATTCCAATTTCATCAATTTATTCTTAACATGCGAATATAGCTTAAGCAACGTATCAAAGACTATAGTTCAGATTAACCCTGATATCATACAGGCTACCGAATTAAAACAATACGTTGATTTTCTTTTCACAAACACTTTAGTTTCTACATTACATAAATATATTGACAAAATGTAACCCACAGGTTGAAGAGCTCATTAACATCCCCAAATGTCAAGAAATTTCGTTCACCGCCACCAAAAATAATCATGAATGCAGATAAGGTTTCTATTCGTGATATTATAAATGGAGTTGCATCAATAAAGGAGGCAATACTTAATTAACTATGAATCGCCTTTACATGTCTAACATTTTCATTACCATAACGTAACATAAAAATATTTTAACATTCCACATAATCTTTTATGTTCTTTCGTTTCCATGATTATGGAGGTTAGAATCAAAGCAAACCCATGGTAGGACGCTTGCAATGTTTGCAATAAGAAACTCACTGTTGCTAACGGAAATGGAACATGCTTAAACTGTGGTTCCTCAAATGGAAATTACACAATAAGGTGTTTTTTTTAATAATCTATGATTTTTAATTTAAATAACTCATCATACACATACCTTTACTTACACATTATACAAACAAACGTAAGGTACTTACTTCAACTTGTGGTCCAAGACGACGATGAAAGAGTATCAGTGATAATGTTCAACGAAGCAGAATATTTTATTAGGTGAAACATTCCGATATTCATTGCTTCTAAAGATAAGGTAATATAAATTTTTTCACCAATTCAAACTCATTCGTAAATTCAATACGCTCAACACTAAAAAAATATACTTAATATTCATATCTATTATTTTACTCCATAGGGAATTTTGCACTCAGAATATATTCGAAAGCTATACACATGCATTGGAAAATTCTACAGATTCTATATGAAAGGAAAGTCAGTTAAAGAATCAGATCGAAAGCTGACACATTTCGTCGCTCACAAAATTGAAGAGGAAGAAGAACCTTCGCATCCAAACAAACTTCAAAAACAACATATCTGACCAAGACATTTTATTTTTCTTTTCGATTAAAGATAGTTGTAATCCAAGATTGATAAATACAATATCTTTTTCTTTCGATTAAACATAGTTATTATCCAAAGTCTTACAAAAACATATTTTGTGATGCTTTAGATTTTTAATTTTACATAATTCATATTAATTCAAAGCAAAGAAGAATATCTGGACTCACAAACACGTGCAACGCACGTGGACACAACTAGTATTACTAAAACCCGAGGCTAACCACAAATGTTTCATCAATCCATTGACCCTCATAGGTGTTGATGTAAAAAATTAGATTATATCTAATTATTTAATCACAGATAAAATAAATGAGACAAAGAAGTTTTAAAGTGGTTCAGCCTTATAAGAATGGCCTACGTTCACTATTTTTGTTATTGCTGACTGTTTGGGAATTCTCGATTACAAGTTTTCTCAAGAAATTTCGGTCCCCTTACAATGAGGGTAATACAATGTATTTATAGCCCTAAGGCTGTAATGTGAAAGGGTAATACATTCAATGTTGTACATGTGAAAGGGTAATACATTTTAATGCTCCTTAAGTGCATACATCTAAATGATAAGCATTTAATGAACAGTCAAACTGTTGGTTATCCTGCTATTAATGCTTTGTTCGAGGTGCAGCTCGGATCGCCTAAGCTGCTCGGACCGCCTAAGGTCCTCGATAATCAAAAGTTTCTCGGTACTCAAAAGTTCGTCGGAGAGTTCTTATAGGTCGGAGCGTCTGAGTTCCTCGGGGAAGCAGTGTTCCTCGTTGTAGTATGGTTCCTCAGAGCGTTTGAGTTCCTCGGAAGTGTTTGTTGTTGCCATGTAGATTGCCACGTGTCTTCTCCCAATTGAGCCATGTCAGCAGACTAAATTTGGTATTAACAGAAGCCCCCAATGTTTCATAGTTCCAAATTTGAGGAGTGTGGAACATTCTTTCTCGGAATATGGTAGTTTTAAATGGTCCTCCTGATTTTTAGGAGTGTTCCTTTTGTATTTATTTTTCCTTCCGAATTCGTAGAATCGGGCTTTTTTTTTTAATTTTTATAACCGCCTCGATCTCCGCGTACTTTTTGTCCTTATAGCCGCCGGTAGCGTAATCGTTTCTTTTTGTAATCATTAACTTTACCATTTCCCAAGATAAGGTATTTAAGCGTCACAGACAATCCCATCGTCTTCTACTTTTTCAAATTTGTATCTTCGAGTTTTCCATTGTCTTACTCTCTTGTGCGTTCATCCTTTTCATCGTTCGTTGTCAACAGATCCACTCTTTTTCTGTAAGATCTTCTTCCTTCTTCTTCATTTCCTTTATTCATCATGGTTTACCTTGTTGAATCTCTTGATAAATTTCGTTCTGATTTTTCTATTCCTTCATGGGTTGTTCTGGAAGAACTTTCTGAACCTTCCGATTATTTCCGTTTGGCTGAGGGACATTGGTTCCCTAGTCTCTTTGTTGCTGAATGTGTCTTTTCTTTTCCGCCAAATCCTTTATGTCTGGAATTCTGTCAATATTTTGACGTTGTTCCTGCAAGAATAACCCCCAATACATGGAGAATAGTTAATGGGGTTCATAGACTAAATCAAATTCATGGAACTCGCATAGGAATTCCAGAAATCATGTTTTGTTATAGATGGGTTGTTGGTGGTAATAATTTTTATTTAAAAACTAGATTTTTAAATAGGGCTTTAGTGGTCAATCTCCCGGATGCCAATATGGACTATTTTGAGCACGGGGTTGTTATAAAAAATTGGCAACATGCTCCTTTATCTGGAGATGAAGTGTATCAGGGTCCCAGATGCCCTCCCTATGGCAATGGGATAGGTTATTTTTATTTCATTTTATTTATTTTGAGATTATGCTTCCTTTATGTTTGATAAAATGTATCACTGATATTTTAATGTTTATTTATTTGTAGTTGACAGTAAAAGAAAGTGTCCAAAAGAGGCAGACGTTAATATAAGGCACTTGAAACTTATCTGGAGTTTGCATCAAACTGTTGCCGACGAGCACATTAGGTCAGCTTCATATTTGCTTCAGTACAAGAGTTACACCTCCTCTTTCACTGCTCGTCCGGTGATAAGCGACGCAGAACCAATACCAGCCTCTACAAGTTCTTCGCCTCAATCACATATTTCTTTGAGTGAAAGGATGAAGAAAAGAAGACCTCCCACCCTTTTTGAGAAACCTGCCTCTGGTGCTGGAGAGGCAAAAATAAGTAAACATGATGTCCCAGAAGGGACAAAGAAAATTGATGCAGTGCCTCCGGCTGCTCCTGTGAAGGTTGCCGAGAAACCTCCAATGGCCCCGAGCAAGATTGATGCTCCAAAAGAAGTGATTGTCATATCACCGACCAAGAGTTCCTCCTTGGTTGAAACTATTCATGTTCCCCCGAGGAAGCTAAAGAAGAGCTCCTCGGTCAATTTAGCTGAAACCATTTCTTAGCCCCCAACTACTGGAACTGATATTCCTACTTTTGTTCCCCCGAGCTCTGCCATGAGCTCGGTGAAGACTTGGATCATTCCCGAGATCCAAGGTATTGAAGAAAACCTTTCTCGGGACATGGTTACCTCATTGGTTGCTCTCCATATTGCTTCTGTAAGTCTTATTATTTTGAACTTTGCATCTTTCCCTTGTTATATCTGTCTCTGACTTGCTTTCATTTTCTTTTCACAGTTGGTGAGATGCTTTAACACAATTTTGAAGAAAGATGAAGCTATTAAAGCTTAAAGCTCCTCATATAGTGTAGAGGAAGCTTTGATGGGCTTGGCGCAGTCTCTGAAAGATTCTCGTCAGAAATATGCTGATGATAAGGCAACTTGGGAGAAGAAGCTTGCTTCGACCGAGCAGGAAAAAGCTCAGGTTATTGAGGTCTCCAAGGGGTTGGAGAAAAAATTAAATAGTCTGGAGGAGAAGAATAAAGAGCTCGAAGGGAAGCTAAAAAATGCTGAGGAGTTTGAAGACAAACTCAAGGCTGCTGAGGAAGAGTTAGGTCGACTTCGGGAAATAGGTCGTCAGAAGGAGGAAATTGAAAGTAAATTGAAAGCTGCTGATGACCTTCTTTCCAAGAAGCTTTCCTCAGAGAAGGCAAAAAGGAAATTGGCTGTGAAGAAATCTTTCAGCGCTGGCTGGGATAAAGGGTGGAACAAAGGTTTGGCTTCCATGATGTCGCAAGTCGAATATGGCAGCCTCAAATACTTTAGAGATGGGTGGGTCGCTGCTCTACAAGAGATGAGAGTTGAGGAAAATTCTGAATTATTTCACCGACACATCCCTGGTCCCCCTCCAACTCCTGAAGACGAAGAAGAGGACGAAGCTGCCTCTGAAGAGTCTTCCATGGTGATGGGAGATCAAGTTTCTCATCCCCTGGCCATCCAGCCTACTAACGAGGAACTTCATCAACTCGTTACTTCATCCGAGCAACTGCCAGCGCTCACCGAGCAACTATCTGTTCCCTCCGAGCAACCTACCTCCTCGTCCCATCCTCCCGAGAAAGTTTTGGGGAGACAAGGAAAAGGTGTAGAGTTGTTCAAGTTTTTTCTTTATTTTATTTTTCTTTGTCAAATGTAGCTTCTGAACATGTAACTCTGAACCTTGTACTTCTTCTGAACTTTGTGATATAATAAAATTTGAACTTTTGTTTATGCATACTGTTGTTTCTTCTCTTCATTCTCTATTGGTACTCTTATTGATTATTGCTTTTTATTCCTCTACTAGTTTATGGACAGGATGAAATTATTATTCGCTCATGATACAAAGCTGTTACGGCAATGCAATAATATTTTAAGGCTGGTCACACAGATCTGAGTGCAGCAAAAATCGTCGACATCCTCGGCTAAAATGCTTCGGAACAGGCAATTGAAGCCTACCAATATTTAAAGTGTCTGCTTGATCGTGCAGTGGCCAATAATGTAACTTATTATGATATGATTGAGGATCTCCAAGGCACTCTTGAAGAACTTCAGCAACAATATAAGGAATCCACTGCCCTTTTGCACGAGGGGTATGAGAAAAAGTATCAGCAAATCATTACCGACAAGGGATACGATAAACGATTTGCTGCTTACGATGTGAGGGAGAGGACTTTGAAAGCTGAGGTCGAAGAGCACAGACAGATAGCTGAGTTATTAGAGCAAGAAAATAATAACCTGCAAAGAGAGTTGTCTCAGTTGAAGTCTACAGCTTCCACCTCAAATGCTTTGATCCCAGTGACTGATGAGGGATTCTCATTCTTGGAGGTCGAGAACGCCAACCTATGGGATGAGTTGGAAACCTTGAAAAGAGCTGGCCCTTCTACATCTTCTCGGGGACGAGCAAGAGCTCCTTGAATTCCTGTCGAGGAACAGAGGACTCAATCTGCTTTAGAGAACCAGGCCTTCCAACTGATGGTGAAGAACCAGGCATTGGCTGATATGTCTAAGAAGATCAGGGGTCTGGAAGAGCAGCTTTCGGCGCAGAAATCTATCTTGGAGAATAAAGAACTCTTCATAAAAAATCTCCACGAGCACTGGAAAGATTGACATATCAATTCCACAAGTAACACAGGGAGTTCTGGATGGCTGGCTACAACGAGGCTCTCTACCACTTGGCTGATCGTATCCAAAATGCAAATAACGAGGGCTACAAACAGGGATGGTTGAATGCCTTAGGTGTGCTGAAACTGGAACAGGGTCATTACCTGTGGGATTACCATAATCCTGGGCTGCTCGACCTACCAGTGCCACTATTCAAGCTTGATATGAGTTGGATCCCTGCTCGGGCCATCCCTCGATGTCTGATTTCCAAATACCTCGACGATTATAATCTCCACTCCAATGTCGAGATATCTCGTCCCGAGCACCTACTAGATCAACCATCTATGATGAATATCAGGATGTTAAAAGATCTTAACTTCATAAATTCTCCTCTTGCTTTAAATGATCCACCTGCTGGCGAGGAGACTGTTTCAAAAGCAGAGGGGAAGAAACCAATAAAATAGGAATCTTAATGTAATATATTTGTATTTCATTCTTGATGTATTTTGTTCTACATTTAATGAAATAATTTTATTTGCAAATCTTGACTTCCACTATCTTGTAACACTTTACATTTGTGCACGTGTATCTGTTAAAAAGATAATAATATTATGTTATTTGTCGATCAACTTATCATCGACTAGTTTGAATTTGTGGTAATCATTTGACAAAAAATGATGTTTTGTTTCTCGACCAACTTAGTAATAATTTAAAAAGTTACGAGTATCGAAAATTTTGCTTGATCACTTTCTCATATTCATAAACTATTTCTGACCAATTAAGGTCGGTAAATTTTCCTTTTCGACCAATCTACAGTTAGTGGGTTTTTATTCCCGACCAGCCATAGTTAGTGGATTTTTTCTTAACGAGAAACTTTGGCCCTTTTTGGAATAGTTGTACCTCCCGACCAACCTTAGTTGGCTTTTTGAGAATATATTTACTTCCTGACCAACCTTAGTTGGCATTTTTAGGAATACATTTCCTAACCAACATAAGTTGGCATTTTTAGGAATAGTTTTACTTCCCGTAGGAATACATTTACTTGTTAACCAACATAAGTTGGCATTTTTAGGAATACTTTTACTTCCCGAGGAATACATTTACTCTCCTAACCAACATAAGTTGGCATTTTTAGGAATACATTTCCTAACCAACATAAGTTGGCATTTTTAGGAATAGTTTTACTTCCCGTAGGAATACATTTACTTCCTAACCAACATAAGTTGGAATTTTTAGGAATACATTTATTTCCCGATCAACCTTAGTTGGCATTTTCGGGTTTCCCGACCAACCTTAGTTGGCGTTTTTTAGTAGTCCGAGTTTTGCTGAGTAGTGTGTAGCACTAGTATTCCGTAAAAACTTTCCAACAAAAGGAAAGAACTGGGTAGAACATTGTCGCTTTATTCATACTGATGAAACTGCATTACATGAGAGTTTACATTACTGATAATATTTTCGCAGGTGCTCTGCATTCCATGCATTCTTAAACTCTTCCCCCTCTAAAGTTTCAATTTGGTATGTCCCTGGTCGAACAACTTCCTTAACTCGGTAGGGTCCATGCCAGTTTGCTTCCAGTTTGTTGTGCTTTTGAATCACCTTCTTTAGCACATAGTCTCCTTCTTTCAAAGTCACACTTCTTCACTCTCTTGTTGTAGAACAAAGTTGTTCGCTGTTGGTAAGCAGCATTTCTAATGGCTGATTCTTCTCTAACCTCCTCGAGCATGTCCAAGTCTAACCTTCTCATTAAATCGCTGACAAGGGAATTGAAATTCAGTATTATGTGTATTGGGAGACCCAATTCGGCGGGTATAATAGCCTCACTTCCAAATGCCAGCATATACGGAGATTCCCCTGTTGCTGCTCGGGCAGTAGTTCGGTAAGCCCGTAGTACTGATTGTAGCTCATTGATCCAATTTACTTTCACATCATCCAGTCTTTTCTTCAAGCCATTCAGCAGCGTTCTGTTTGTCACTTCAGTTTGCCCATTGCTTTGAGGATGGCCTGGTGCTGAGTGGATCTTCAAAATATTTAACTGATGACAATAGGCAGCAAACTCCTCGTTGTCAAATTGTGTTCCATGGTCTGTGATGAAGTCACGAGGAAGACCATATCGACAAATGATGTTCTTCCAAATAAATTGGTACACCTTGTCGTACGTCATATCAATGAGAGGCTCAGCTTCAACCCATTTAGTAAAATAGTCCACAGCGACCACGAGATACTTAAATCTTCCCCTGGTCATCGGCAATGGCCCAACCAAATCTATTCCCCATATGGCAAATGGCCAAGAGGAAGTAATGGGTGTCAATAACTCTTGGGGAGTTCTTCGGATGGAGGAGAAGCGCTGACACTTGTCACATTTCTTAGCATAGGCTATGTAATCAGCCCTCATCGTCGGCCAGTAGTATCCTTGCGTCATCACCCTTTGCAAAAGTGTCCGATCTGCTACATGGGCTCCACAGGACCCTTCATGGACCTCTTCAATCAAATTATTCACCTCGGTGGGATGCTCACATCTTTGCAAACCTGCTATAATTCCTCGTATATATAAAATACCATTGGTCAGTACATAACGAGCAGCCTTAAACTTTAGTTTCTTGGATGCAAGTTTATCAGTTGGTAATTCCCCTTTCTCAATATATGCCCTGATGGGATCCATCCATGATGACCCTAAATCGAGGGTATTAGAGTTTATCGTCAGATCTTCATCTATACTCCGATCAGCTAAAACTTCAATTGGGATTGTTCTTCGTAGCTCGATACGAGTAGCTGATGCTAATCGAGCTAAGGCGTCTGCTCTTGCATTCTCCATTCTTGGTATTCTGACCAGCTGAACAGCAGCAAATTCCGACACCAATTCCTTCGCCTTTGCATGATATCTGATCATTAATTCTCCTTTGGCTGCATACACTACCATCATTTGATTTAATACCAATTGCGAGTCACTGAAAACAATAACTTGTTCTGCCCCCATGGTTTTCGCCAAACTAAGACCTGCAATCATGGCTTCATATTCAGCCTCATTATTGGAAGCTTTGAATTAGAGGCGTAGGGCGTATTCCATGTCGACCTCGTCCGAACTGTTCAAAACTATCCCTGCACCACATCCTATAGTGCAGGATGAACCATCCACATACAGACTCCATATAGGCAACTTGTCTTCAAATTGCTGATCTGACAGAGTTCCTCGGTAAAAAAATTGTTGCTTCCTTTCACCATCTCCTGATATTTCTTGCTGTTTGTCGATCATCTTTTCTTGCCCTTTTACCAACCTAAGCTGGTCTGGGCTTGAATTTGATGATCCTGTAACATCTACTTGCCCTTTTACCAAGATAAGTTGGTCTAGGCTTGCATTTGATGATTCTGTAACATCCACAGGTTGATCAGCGAGCAACTTTTGCTCCTCGGGAGTATCAGGATAGGTGAACTCTGCTATAAAATCTGCTACCACTTTCCCTTTTAGCGACGATCTCGGTTCATAAACTATATCATATTCACCGAGTTCTATTACCCAGCACATCAATCTTCCTGACTTTTTTGGTTTATGAAGGGCTTGCCTCAATGGCATAGCAGTATATACTACTATGGTATGAGCCTGGAAATATGTCTTCATTCTTCTACTTGCCTCGATCAATGCTAGTGCCAATTTTTACAGCCTTGGATATCTGATCTCTGCTCCTCGGAAGGCCTTACTTGTGTAGTAGATCAGTTTTTGTACTCCATTCTCCACTCTTATCAATGCCGAACTAACTGCATTCTCGAACACTTCCAGATACAAGTATAATTTTTCTCCCATCACTGACCTGGATAACAGTGGAGGTGCTCCCAAATATTTCTTCAAGTCTTGGAAAGCCTTCTCACATTCATCATTCCACTCAAAAGTTTTTTTGAGCGTCTTGAAGAATGGAAGACATCGATCAGTTGCTCGTGATACAAATATGTTGAGTGCTGCTACTCATCCTGTAAGACTCTGCACCTCTTTCTTCGTCGTTGGGGATCGCAGCCCTAACAAAGCTTTGATCTTTTCAGGGTTATCTTCAATGCCTCGCTAATTGACAATGTACCCGAGAAACATGCCTTCTCGTACTCCAAATATGCACTTCGTCGGGTTCAACTTCATTTGGTATTTATCTAATTGATCAAAGGTCTGGCTTAAGTCAACTAGATGATTAGCAACTTTCTTGCTCTTTATCAGCATATCCTCAACATAGACTTCCATATTGCAACTAATTTATTCTGCAAACACTTTATTCATCAGCTGCTGATATGTTGCACCTGCATTTTTCAAACCAAAAGGCATAACATTATAATAATAAGTTCCCCTAGGGGTAATGAAAGAAGTACTCTCCCTGTCTTCAGGTTTCATTTTAATTTGATTATAACCAGAATAAGCATCCATGAAGCTCAGCAGCTCGTGTCCCGAGGTAGCATCCACTAGTTGATCAATTCGGGGTAGCGAAAAGTGATCCTTTGGGCATGCTTTATTGAGGTCGGCGAAGTTTACACACATCCTCCATTTGTTGTTCTTCTTTTTCACCATCACCATATTTGCTAACCAGTCTGGATATTTAACATCTTCAATAAAGCAAGCTTTCTGGATCTTCTCGACTTCCTCCTGTATAGCTTGATTCTTCTCGGGACTGAATACTCTTCTTCTCTGCTTCACAGGATTGATCTCCTTATTCACATTGAGTTCGTGACATAAGAAATTTGGGTCTATCCCAGGCATATCCTCATGACTCCACGCAAAAGTTTGCTTTCTACTTCTTAGGAAAGTTATTAATTCCTGTTTTAGTGAGGCTTCCAACGATGAACCTACTTGAGTAGTTCGTTCAGGGTGCTCGTCATCCAGAATGATAATTTCAGTAGCTTCCACCACTTGACCTTTCACAAGTTGCGACTCATCTCTAGGGTCCAATGTTTCAATTTCTGCACCTTCACCCACTTGATAGGTAGTAGTCTTTTTCCTTGATTCCTCCAGTTCCTCTTGCTCGGCGGATGAATAATAGCATTCCCGAGCTACTTTCTGATCACCCTTCACAACTCCTACTCTAAAATTTGTTATAAATTTTAGGCATTGATGTACCGTGGATGGTACAACCTCGAACTTCTTCAATCCTACTCTTCCCATGATGATATTGTATGATGATTGAACATTCTTATCCATCACGAAGAAGCGTATTCTTTCTGTTTGACAAGCAGGCCATGTACCAATGAATATATCCAACTTGATCGTCCCAAGTGGAAATACTTTCTCGCCAGCAAAATCGAGGAGGGATCTATGATAAGGCTCCAGTTGAGATAACTTTAGATTTAAACTGTCGAAGCACGAGTAGAACATGATGTCTGCTGAGCTACCATTATCCACCATTACTCTTGAAATTATTACCTCATTCATCCTTATTTTGATCACCAATGGGTCATCATGAGGATATAGAACACCTGCAAGGTCGTTCTTTGAGAAACCAATGACCAATTTCTCTTTGTTCACCTTTCTCGGGCTATCCTCCTCAGCTAGATTTATTCGTTGAATGTATGAGCAAGCTTGAGCCTCACAGAGGTAAGCTTTTCTCTCGGCAGTAAGGTCTCCTCCTCCTGCATCTCCACATGTAATAACATTACAGTCAAATGACCCAAAGCGTATTGAAAATACCTCACGTTATGGCTGCCTTGGTCTCTTGGGAAGATCGGGGTCGTCTTCTGGATCAACTTCATGATCTCTCTTCTTGTTCTCCTCTGCTCGACGAGGAGATCTAGACCTCTCTCTTATTCGGTCATCTTCTATCATTCCTTCGATCAACATACTTTGCCAGTTTTCCTCGTCTGATGAGTGTTTCAATCTCATTCTGAAGAGCTATGCAATTTTTGGTCATATGTCCATGATCTTTGTGAAACTCGTAATATTTTGCCTTATTCCTCCTATCAGGGTCTGCCTTCCTTTTTCTGGCCAATTTAATTCCTCGTTGTTCTTGATTTCTTCTAGAACGTGGTTGATGTCTTTCTTCAAAGGAGTATAATTATCAAATTTCTTCAATACTTCCCATGACGACCTTGTTCTTGAGTGTTTATCACTACCATTGTTCTTATGCTCTTTCTTCTTAGCTTTATCACCTTCCACCTTGGTTTCTTTGGCATCCATATTCTTCTTCGCAGCCATAGCCTCCTCGACATTCATGATCTTGGCCGCTTTTTCCATCAGGTCTGACATGGTTCTAGGTGGATCTTTGGCCAAAGTGTAGTACAACTTGTTGGGCAGTAGTCCACTCATCAAGGCGGTAATCGCTGTCTTTTCCTCATAATCAATGACTTCGAGCTTCTCGTTATTAAAACGAGTTATATAATCTCTGGTACTTTCACCAGCTTTTTATCTAACACTTAACAAATGCGCTACTCGTTTAACTAGCTTTGCCTAAAAAAAAAAATTCCCAATGAATAACTCGGCCAGTTGAAAGAAAGTTGAGATCTTACCCCGAGGAAGATTATTATACCATATTTGAGCAGATTCGGTAAGAGTTCCCGAGAATGCTCTACATCTCATCTCATCTGGAACAGCATAGATGTCGGTTGCAGCTTGGTATTGTTCTATATGAAGGACAGGGTCGGTCTTTCCATCATATTTGGGGGTCACAACAGGTGCTTTGAACTTTGATGGTGTTGGAAAATCTACAATGGCCTGGACAAAAGGTGTTCCTTGAACAAAAGTTCATTGTAGAGGGTTCTTGGCCTTAGCCATTTCCCCTAATCTATCCTCCAGCCTCTGAATAGATCCTTTCCACGCATCGTTTCCTTCCTCGGGCCTATTGGTTCGAGCAACTGATCGCGTTGATGTGGCTTCCTGGGATCTATCTTGACGAGCAACTGGTCGCGACTGGGCAGATCCTTCCCTTAAGTTTGATGGTCGTCGAAAACTCCTCGATGCGGCTCTAGGAGGACTTTTGCTCCTCTTAGGACCTAATCGATCAAAAGGAGATACTCTGCTTAATATTTCTAGCGCACTAGTCCTTTCTGGAGAGAGAGTGATACATTGTTCAGTATCTGTGGCTCGTACCGACGAAGTTCGTCTAGGTTGATAAGAAAAATCTTCAGACTCCTCAGTACGATATGAATCAATACGCCTAGTACACGAAGAAGGTAAACGGATATTTCTTTGAATACTTCGCGATTCTGAATGGGTTGGTGTACCGTCATGAAGGGTTCGTATGAGTTGTCGCATCGTTTCTTGCATGATTGTCTGGCCCTGGGCCAGATTTGTCATTATTCCAGCCAGATCTGGAATATTTGGCGGAGCAGATGGATTTGGAGGGCTTTCAGCGTTTCGATGGCTGGGTTCTGAAATATCAGCCATTTGTGATGCGTTGTTTTTGATGAAAAATGATATTACCAGTCGTTTCCCACAGACGGCGCCAATCTGTTGATGTAAAAAATTTGATTATATCTAATTATTTAATCACAGATAAAATAAATGAGACAAAGAAGTTTTAAAGTGGTTCAGCCTTATAAGAATGGCCTACGTCCACTGTTTTTGTTATTGCCGACTGTTTGGGAATTCTCGATTACAAGTTTTCTCAAGAAATTCCGGTCCCCTTACAATGAGGGTAATACAATGTATTTATAGCCCTAAGGCTGTAATGTGAAAGGGTAATACATTCAATGCTGTACATGTGAAAGGGTAATACATTTTAATGCTCCTTAAGTGTATACATCTGAATGATAAGCATTTAATCAACAGTCAAACTGTTGGTTATCCTGCTATTAATGCTTTGTTCGAGGTGCAGCTCGGACCGCCTGAGGTCCTCGGTAATCAAAAGTTCCTCGGTACTCAAAAGTTCCTCGGAGAGTTCTTATAGGTCGGAGCGTCTGAGTTCCTCGGGGAAGCAATGTTCCTCGTTGTAGTATGGTTCCTCGGAGCGTCTGAGTTCCTCGGAAGTGTTTGTTGTTGCCACGTAGATTGCCACGTGTCTTCTCCCAATTGAGCCATGTCAGCAGACTAAATTTGGTATCAACAATAGGCAAAAGCCAAACCTACCTCCCCTTCCCATATGAAGTAAATTCAATCCCCAGCTTCCCCCTCACGAACAGCATACTCTTCAGGAACTTCAATATCACGCATTCAAACAATCAAGTTAATCAATTAGAACAAAATTAATCAATAAAAAAAAATTAGGCTACATTAGTTTTTTGGGGACAATTAATGTTTAGTCCCTAGGAACTTCATGCATTTTGGACATAATTCACCTTTTTTATGTTCCAAAAAGTCACTTGTTAATTTTTGAAACAAAATAAAAAAGCTTGGACATAATGTTAATAAAAAAAATGTCGAGGATTTTTCGTCAAATGGCCCTAGTTATTTCATTTAAATCTTAAGGTTGAATGTTTGTTTTGTAGATGTGTTTGTTTTATAGCTGTAATAACCTCTTAGTGAGATTCATATTCACCGAGGTAACTTCTTTATAATTCAGAATTAAAAATAGTTGTAAGCCTCTTAAATTTAACACACACACACACACACACACACATATATTTATATACAGTCCTACTCTTTTGCTGACCAGTCCGCATTTTAAGAGTGCGGACCGGACATGTGTCACCTGGCGGTGAGCCCTGAAAAGAGAGAGAGTGTGCCTGTAATTTAGGCGATAAATTCTAGGCACACCGTTGGGTGACACATGTCCGGTTAGCATTCTTAAAATACGAACTAGTCCGCACAAGAACATTATATATATATATATATATATATATATATATATATATATATATATATATATATATATATATATATATATATAATGTTCTTGTGCGGAGTAGTCCGCATTTTAAGAATGCGGACCGGACATGTGTCACCTGGCGGTGAGCCCAGAAAAGAGAGAGAGTGTGCCTATAATTTAGGCGATAATTTCTAGGCGCACCGTTAGGTGACACATGTCCGGTCCGCATTCTTAAAATGCAGAATAGTCTGCACAGGAGCATTATTATATATATATATATATATATATATATATATATATAGAGAGAGAGAGAGAGAGAGAGAGAGAGAGAGAGAAAGAGTCATACTCTTAAACATACCTCATTAAACATACCTATGAACATACCTATTTTTTTTAAATAGTAAAAAAAATAATTTTGAGATGATATTTTGTATATGGGTTCTTGATATTTCAATGTGGCCCTGTAAAAAAATCAACTGAAAATAATATTTTTTGTTATTTTTAAAAAATATGTAAAAAAATTGACACTTTTAACGGGTAAAAACTGTCAGCTTTTTTACATATTTTTTAAAAATAATAAAAAATATTATTTTGAGTTGATTTTTTTTACAGGGCCACATTGAAATATCAAGAACCCATATACAAAATATCACCTCAAAATTATTTTTTTTACTATTAATTTTTTTTAAAGGTGTTTTTTTTTTATAAAAAAAACGGGTTATTATGGGTTGAGTTTTATCACGGGGGAAAATTTATCATCGTGCCCTTGGGGCCCGGGCATCCGCTAGTATATATATATTTCGCACCTTTCAAGTCAAAATGAAAATGATTTAAACTCACATTTACCGGGTCCATTTGTTTTATTTCACCACGGTTAAAAGTAAAATATGGTGAAATATATTTTGACCCATTTGGATTTAAACTTTGTTAACTATTTTTGTTCGAAGTTAGATAACTAGTGCAAACTAATTCCAATGCAGAAGAAAGAAGCAAACAAATGAATTCCAATTTCCAAGTATAAAACATAAAATGATGATTAAAGTAACAATCGACAAATTAGAAATTGGTGAGAATCGGAGGTTACCATAATGTTTAACAGTAATGACTTGGGCGATTTTTCTAAGAGATTTGGTCGGGAGTCTCTGAAGCGAAGGCACATACCCCAAGAACTCGATTACTTCAATTTTATATACACATAACTTAGAGCAACCCAATAATTAAACATGTGTTTACAAAAATTAGGGTTTCATTTGAAAGTTACCTGCGTCGATGTTCATCCAATTTGTCTTTCTTTTTTCCTTTTTTTGGTAGTTACAATGTATTGTCGGGGAAGGAGAGAGAGTCATTTATGTGCATTGGTATAGTTTTTACCTAGAAATCAACATATGTATTAACTCTAAGTTTAAACCACAAAAAAGCCAAAGATATCTTACAAAACACTACCAAACCCACCAAATCTCCTAATATCTTAATACAGATCACGAAAAAGAACTAAAAAAGAGGTACAAACAAATACCCACTAATCTTGTTTGGAATGTGATGGCTAAATGCGTTGAATGGAGAAGGAGAACGATGGGGAGCATAAGGACGAACAAAAGTCAATGGGGAATTTTTTTTGTAAGAGAGGGATGTTTTTTTGGAGTCGTTTGTGTTGGGAGGTGTCGTGTGAGGTGTTTCGAGGGTTTTCTTATTTTCTTTTATTTTTAAAATACTAAATATGTATTAATAGAACTTATAAGTTATCACTAACAATATAAGAATGTCATGCATAGTAATGGTATAGTAGCATTAGTAATTGTAAAATAAGTGTATTACTAATAGCCCATATTGGTGTAGTAGTATTTTCCCCTCGGGTCACGATTGAAAATATTTTTCACAGTATCGGGAATAGTAGAGGCCATTACATGGGACTAGGGGTGGAAATTCGGGTCAACAGGTCATGTTTCAGGTCGACACGACATAATAACATTTTTTCGAACACGAAATAGTGTTTTTTTTAGTTGACACGAACACAGCCCGAATAAAAAACAACACGACACGAATACTAGAATTTTTTAAATTTCATGCCTAAAAAACACGATATCACGACACGACTAATAATTCAGACACGAACACGACACGACACGACATATCGTGTTAATTTCGGGTTAATTTCGTGTCATTTTTTTGTGTCGTTTCTAAAATTGTCACCCCTACACGGGACGCACGAGAATAGGCTAGTGGAAATCTCATGATTCATCTCGTTGATTCAGTCATCTAGCCTCTTTCAAACACACGACATTTAACATCCGATTTTGTAAATTAATATATAGACAAAATTCCCAAAAAAATCACGTCACGTAAAATTTTCACGATTGTAAACATGGATAAAAATAAACTAAAAACTAAAATAAAAATTGTTTGGTGGACTCAACAATTAAAAAAACTTCGTACCTATTCGGTGCAAAACAATTCTAATATTCATCACCTGAAGAATGCCCATATTTGTAGGTTGTCTAGGACGACTCCCTTTCGGTGTTGACCACCTTTTATCTATATTTGGACCCTTTAGGAAGTAGTGTAGCAACCCCTAATGGGCAGGGGTCATGTGAGATGAGTAAGGGGCATGTAGGCTGGCTTATTGTAGGTTACCTACCATAATTACTCCCTTATACGCTGAGTCAAAATATGCATTTAGTCCAATCCAAAAATACACATTCTCCCACCATTTTAACTCATCAGTAGCTTGTTTATTCTTTCTATTGTTCACTCATACCATCCCACACAATTATTCTTCCATAATCTAGGGTTTGAAAGTATTTTAAAGGTGTTATCTTGGGTGTAAAAGATGATTTCTAGAAGAACTAAAATTTAAAAAGTTTGGAGCTTATTGGGTATTATTTTTAACATATTCATCAAAGTTATTATCTTCGAGGGGGAGGGTTTATACACCATTTTCAAGCTTAAAATCAAGTATGATAGTTATATATATATACGTATGTATGATTTATATGACTATTATACTTATTATAACTATATATGAATATAGGTTGATAAGGACGTGATAAAAATTGTTAAAAGTTAAAGTTGGAATTAAGTTAAAATTTTATAATGTTTAAGGAAGTTATTCCTTCTGAAAATAATGTTTAAACTAGTTATATTATGTCAAATGTTAAGTTGAACTTGATAAAGAAATATTAAGATGCATATATAGGTTTTATGGGTATAAAACCTTACATTCATAAACATAAATTCATGTAGTTGGTATAAATGGGTTTAATATGTTGAAAATACATTTTAACAAGCCTTGGAATATGAAATAATAATGTTAAAAAAATCAACATATTAGTCACATAAAATGATGCTACTTTATGCGAAGAAAGTTTAAGAAGTTTACTGTTTAAGGAACTAAAAGTAAAAATAGAAAAGAGTTGAGGTTAAAATAGTAAATATAGTAATATTTACACATAAATGACAAAGATACAAAGTCTAAAATGAAAGGTTCTCAATTTGTAAGAATAAGACTTGAAATGTCAAAAGTAATGTTTTTAGGCCAAAAGTGTCATTTTATGAAAAGTTTTGATTAAGTGGGAACATTTGCAAAAATGAATGTTGTCTTGGAAAGATAATTTGAAAGGAAGAAAATGACAGGGTAAAATAATGAGAAATAAGGCAGACAATGCAAATTAAGTATTTTGAGAGGTAAAGTCTTGAGATGACAAAAATAATGTTTAGCACAAAAATCTCATTTTATGTGAAATATAGACTTAAGAATGATTTACCAAACTAATAGGACTCTGGTTAAAGAGTTGGATTTTACGTGGTGAAAACTCGTATTTTGTAAAGTAAAGATCAAAAGAAGCATTTTTTTGCAAAATGTATAAAATTCAAGTTTACAAGTGTGCATGAATAGTGAAATGCATATTAAATTCTATAAATGGGTATTTGACTACAAAGAAATGGTAATTAAAGTTGTTTTTAGAAATATAAAATGTTGAGTCAAAAGTAAAATAAAAAATGACTTTTTATAAGTGTGAAACTTGGAAATAAAGTGTGTTGGGACTTGTCTCATCCCAGGTAGTTGGCCTCATCAGTCGGTAAAAAGGAAATAAAGAAAAAAGTTTAAAAAAAAATTAAGAATGAAAGAAAGGTAATGGGTTACAAATATTTAACAAGTAAAGGGCACTCGTAGGTAACCAAGAAATTTAAGAAGGGCCTGAAGCACTAAGGTGAGACTTAATGATTAGACCTCAAACCACTGATTAGTAGCATATTCCGGTATGGTGGGAGTCAGTGACAGATCATATAACACTCATGGATTTGTACTCTAATTACTTAAGTGAAGAGATGATTTTTTAGCACGACGCTCATTAATGTAAAAGGCAAGTTTATCAAACAACTTGAAAAATGTGAAAGTATGTTAATGGTCAAGTTAACTGGAAAGGAGTGGTAATAAGAAAAAGGTTAAGTGTGAGTGGGCTAATCATCTGCGTTACATGACTAAAATGTCAATTGCATGTCACGTTGCATTTTGCATGAAAACATTTAATCAAATGAAGGATGATTCCATAATTGATGAAATATACTATATATGTATAGATATTCTTTGTACATATTACTCTTCGAGTATTTTTCTTACTGGGTGCATACTCATGCCCCACCATTTGCCACCCCAAGTACTTTGGAAAAAGATAAATGCAAGGAAATAGTGAGAGAAGAAGAAGAATTTATGTGCCAGTAGAAATTTGTTTACTGTTTACTTTAAATGTGTTATTTAAATAGAACTTTGGCTATATTATGTAATATCCCGTATTTTTATAGCTTTTAAATTATGGGATTTATTAAATTTAATTGAGATAAATTAATTTAATTTTAATCCGGAATGTTGCTTTGAATATTTACTAGCGTGACTAAAGTTAGTAATTATTAAAAATTTGTTATTTGTTGCATATTACTGGATGAGTATAGTAATATATGAGATTTATTTTTATAATGTTGTCATGAGTGAATTAAATGACGATTTCGGAAATTTAAGTCGGAACGTGCTCGTGTCACGTCGGGACTAATTTGGTTAAATAAAAAAATGAATATTTTATAAGTTGTCCGTATGGTAGTTTTGAGTGTGCCAACACGTCCGGAAGGGTCGAGATAGTCAGAAAAGTGTACCCGGGGGTTTAGTTTGGGTCTTGGGGCGTTTTTAGGCCTAATTGGTGCCCCGGGAGGGCATTTTAGTCATTTTACATAAGTGGGTAATTAAACCCACGAATTTCAGCCAACCTATATCAGCCATTAGGTCAGCCTCTTAAGGTTAGAACACTCACAAATCAGGTGACAGCCATTGGAGAAGAGAGGAGAGAGCTCCAAGGCAATCCAAGGCCAAAAAGCCACCGGTTTGCACCGCCACCAACACCACCGCGTAGATCACGAGTCAAGGAACACAGCCATACCAAAATCAGCCGTGAATCTGCATACCAAAATCCCAGGCAAGTGTTTAAACTTGCTATTTTCGTTGATGCAATCTTCATGTTAGTTTAGGAATGAATTGTGATAAAAACTATGGAAGAAAACCCCATTTTTGATAGGAGAACCCATGTAGTAGTGATGTATATGTTAATTCTGGAAACCCTTGCCATGTAGAGGTAATAATCCACGAAATTTGGTGATCATAATAAAGAAATATTGGAGAAAGATTCATTAGAAATCTGTTTAAGAAAATTCTAGGGTTCTTGATGATTGGACATGATTTTAGGTTGAAAATCCATGTTTAATGATAGTTATACACATGCTTTATGTTATAAACACCTGGTATAATGTTATGATGATAATAGTAGGATTTTTGGGACGATTAGAATGGAAAAACATAGTTTTGGATGAAGAAGTTTGACGAATCCCGTAACTGCATTCTGCAGAATTTTGCCCAGACCTGCTTGATCGATCGATCGAGCCTAGAGCATCGATCGATCGAACGTTCGATCGATCGAGCCCCAAGCTTCGATCGATCGACCCCTCCTGGTAGACTCCTAATTCCCTCTTTAAATGCGTTAAATTCCAATTGTCGTGATATAATTCTTGGGCATTCTTGATAAATTGATTTGGGAGACATTAATGACCAGTAGAGTATATGAATAAATGTTGGAACCTTTAATCTTCAACGAGAATGGTACTTAAGGGATAATTACTTTAGGTTGGTAGATTTATGAATTTAAAGGTTGAGGTGCGTAAGAGAGTTACGTTGGAACCTAATAAAGACACTTACTGAAATTCAGATTTGTGAGGATATAGCCCACGAGTGTTAGGTAATAAGTGAGAAAACCCTTCGAGTTAAGGTTAGGAATGAAACCTTATACGTAATTCTATAAATGTGAAATTAAGGATAAATAGTATAATAATGGGTGACGTGAAGAACCTATATTAATATGATAAAGTGGTATATTTATATGATTGCGTGTACATATATTATATACTTGTGAAAATTCATGCCCACGCTACTTGCTATCCCTGAGGTTACCGCGCTGGGGCAAGTCTTATCTCGATGGGACCTTTATGGGGGATATTGACTTGTACCCTAGGAGATATATATCCTTGGTACAGGCTATCGATGTGATAGTTCAGACGGTCCTAAGAGACGCAGGTATGTGCCATCCTCTTAGAGACTTGGAATCTATGCTTCGCCTCAATATTGTTTGTGTATTCATGTTAATACAATTCGAGAGTGATTCCGATTGTATTCCCCTTAATATGAGTGATATGGGGTTCTGGATAGTAGAGTATGCACGCACCATAGCTTTATGAGGGGTGCTGTTATTTTATATATATTATACGAGTAGTTAATATATATACGAGATTTTGAAATTTGAAACTGCCTACTGTGATTTGATAAGTAGGACATGGTTGATGACTCTTATAGTAAATACTTGTTTGTGAAAAAAAAAACAATATGTCACCGAGGAACTTTATATATTAATAAAAAGCTAAAACGAGAGTTGTGCTTCTAATTGGAAGTATTCTTTGTAAACAAAAATATAGTTTGGTTTTGAAATCTTATGAGTAAGTAGATACGCTAAATTATTGGGAAGGTTAGTATAATAAAATGCTAAGATAAACCGTTGGGAAGGTTAGTGCGATAGGTGTGCACATTAGAAGAGAGGTGAGTATTTCTCAAGAGAGTGATGCACTAATATGTTGTTGCATTGGCCTGTATCAATTTAAATACTTGCTAAACGTATTTTAAAATCAAACACACTTTCGGGCTCTGACCCGTTTCCTCTCTCTCTCTCTCTTGTATATATATGTATGTATTACAGGTGCCCAGCCACAGGGGCGTCTTGATTAGGATCTCTTGGAAGGAACGCGCTGCAGCTTAGGTGGGAGTTGCAGGTCTCTGGATTAGACGACTTCATTCATTCGGATCTACTCTTAGTACTTTCACCAGTTGAGCATGTGTAGCTCTCTCCATTATCCCGTTGTTATTGGGACATTTGTATATCAGTTGTTTTCAGGATTGTTACTATGGGTTTTATTCAGTTTATATTGGTGACTTTAGTTTTCTTATGTTGACATTCGATTGACGAATGTATTATATTATTTGGTTTACTATGATGTGATTCTAAGTTGTAGAAATGTTGTTTTTAAATAAATAAATCTTTTTCTTTAATTAAAATTTGGAAAGCATGTATGAAAATGGTTTTGACACTTAGCTTAATTATTTAGGGTGTTAAATTGGAAAATGTATTTCTATCGACAGTGATGCTGAGAGTGAACCAACTGTTTACCTTGATTTAATTTAATAAAGGAGTGATCGCCCGGTATTTAATTAGGCGGGGTGTCACAGGTGGTATTAGAGCATCAGGTTCTAGTGTCCTTAGGATCTGTACGGCTTATTATGCTTTCAGCGTTGCTTTGTTTGTTATAGAGCCCTATGTTTAGGATTGTTGATTCCCTTGATGAGATTTCGTTCTCCTGCTATAATGTGTATACACTAGTGAATTCTAATTTCGTTCGGATGTGTACGTGTGCCGAGCGATGACGGATGTCACAAGAGGACCGTTAAGCGTACATCAGGAGGCAGGGCTCAGTTGATATCATGAAATATATCCGAGGATGATGACCGTAGTCGAGGTCACCTCCATTATGGCACGAGAAGCCACGATTAGAAAGGCGACTAAGGTGCAGCAATGATTTTTCAAATGCTGTTATAGTCAAATGAGATGCGAGGGTAAACTTGTGTCTTTACCAAAGGCGGTAAAGTATCCAAAGGCTTAAATGTAGAACGGAGTGTGGCAAACCGAAAGTGAAAATTTAGAGAAAAATTTTCTTGGCTTTCGGAACGAAATTATAATGGTTGGAGACAACCACCAATTTTAGAAGTGGAATGCTATGCCTATAGGAGAACCTGAGGTACAGTGTTGACCGTATGTTCCTTCCTTAACTGTTCAGGATGAGAAGCAAATGTGGTTCTGAACTCTTCGAGGGAGGGCATATCACGGGTCCATTCATGAATTTGAATCTTAACCGTTAGCCAATTTTGTGTTAGAAAATGTAGATACAAGTGGGGGGAAATGACTCCAAGTGGAAGACCAACTCGTAATAATAGTTGATAAAACTCGAGGAGGAAATTCTGATGGACGAACGATCCAGAGGTTGACATTGTCATATTGTGTCAGAATAGATGATAACGCTTCTTTGTGGAGGAAGTTAAAGGAATCGAAGAATTTAGTCGAGAATGAGACTGAATGCAGCGGTGGTGGTATAGCACCACAGAAGGATGTGGATACACATCAGGAATACCATTTAAATGCTTCAGACAGTTAAATTCTTACCAGGTGATGGTAAATTCAGTAAGTACTAGTATAGATAGTAACATGATCTTTATGGCCTAAGAAGGCTATGGAACAACCGGGATGGTTAACAGAAATCGAGTCTACTAATGTCCGAGGAAAGAACAATCCTAACTTGGTTAGTAGGATAGGTGATAGGTGAATTATGTGTTGAGGTATGTTATGTGGAGTGAGATCGCTCACGATAATATGTTCCAAGTAAATATAAGGGCAAGAATACGGTGCCTAGTAAAAGGCAACGAGAAAAGTAATATTGTTTGGTTGGTGTAGACGTGTTACGTCCGGAAACCATTTGCACAGTCAAGATGATTGTCAAGGTAGAAGTGTATGTTGTATCCTCAAAGGATGAGGCGTGTTTATGTGACACGAGCGAGTCACCATATTTTGATCATTTCTAGATTAGCATGTGAGACGAGTTTAATGCATATAATTAGAAATGTTACCATTATGTGAATATTTTTCCTTAGTGTAGCGGGATTTTCTTTAGAGCTATCCGCGGAGGATGGGTGAGTATATTAACAGTGTTTTATACTTTATGGAGATTGCTTGTTGTAGTGATGCGATACACGAGTATGATTTTATCTTTGTTAAAATGTTATAAAAATGGGTAGTATGATAGTGGGCATTTATTGAGAGGTTATTGGAGTAGTTGCATTGGTGCAACATGTTTCATGTTTGCTTTGGCGAGGCTTACCTGTAAGGAAGTTGGACTCGCACTTATATTATCTATCCTAGAGACTTCGGAGGAGATAGTGGGCTCGAGATATTCGATGCCAATTTATGTATAGACTTTGTTAGTATAATTCCGTATGTATCGGGATTTACCGTTGAGCGAAAAGATTTGACTCAGTATTATGTTTAGCACTCCAGACTTAGTGATAGGAAGAGTGCATTGTTATATTTAACCTTTAGAGATGTGGGAGTTAATATTTATACCCCTATTATTAGGGAAAGGAATTTCGATAATTCCGGTTGTATGTATTCGAGGTTTATGGAATGCTATTACCATCAACCAATACGGTAGTGAAATTGGTGAAACGTTCTTTATTAAGCATAATTACGGGAAAATTTTAACTTTTTTGTCAAGAGACGGAATAAAGGGGTACATACCACGGACGGAGGACCTAACGGATTTCGATGACCGACAAAGCTAGGTAGTAGTGTATCGGGGGGGTTCCTTGTTTGGATTTCGCTTTGCGAGATATCCCACGCGTGAAACTTAGCGTAAGGTTGGAAATAGGGAGACGTTTGGTCACTATTCCACGAGTTTGGTACCCTGGTCGAAATGGGATCAAGTAATTATGTATGTAAGTTGGAAGTTGAATTTTGTTTTAAGGTTTTTGGAGCCGGATCTTTTGGTAGGAAAACATTGAAAGTTACCCCCACAGGTTGAGGGGTGGAACTGTGATAAGGAGAATTTAAGAATTCTGATTTCTAGGGTGATTGAAGTACCCGAATATCATAACCGCGTACAGAACACAAGGTGAATAAAGAGTTGGAATGATTTTTAGCATGGATTACCTGGAAAGAACTTTTTATCATACAAAAGAGATGACCTGTAATTATTCTGATGAATAGAGCGTTAGTGATTTATTTTAGTTGTTGTACCTATTTGGGAAAATTGTTGTACTTATCTGAGGAAGGTGGAGATTGTTATTCCTCTTTTATTGTCATGGAATTTGGATGCCCTATTTCTTCTATTCCGTTGAATTTAGTTAGTTCTACAGATGAGTAGCACGCCGTTCGCTCTCCCAGGGCAGTTGAAGTGTTGCAAAGATGTGGGCATCTTGGTTAACTACAGTTAAAATGGTCCGAATCGGAGGGACGTGGAAATAGACGTGTGAAATATATATTTGTGGGAATAGTATGACGAAGTGGAAGTGATAGAGTGGATTAAACGTCACATGAGGGGCGATAATCCATACATAAGTGTGCAATTGAATAGCACGCCCTAACTTAATTGGAAGGCTGTGGAAGCCGTTCAAGAATTGGTATTCCTTGAATAGAGTAGAATTTAATGATTATGAAGAACACCCGGAGCGGAGTTATTATTAGTCAAGCATGAGAGCGACTTGCGCATACAAAGAGTAAGGATGTTAGTATGGTATAAGAGATCCAGAAGTGCACTTCGTGGAGAGAAGAGCCCGGGTCGGAACTTTCGGCATACTCTAAGGAGGAAGGGGAGTATTACGTGTCACTTAATGTAAGATATTTCAAGGGGAGAATCGATGTTTAGCGAGATGTAGTGAGTAGTCTCTACATGCACCGCCCGTAAGTAAGGTTTGGTTGAAAGCGGAGAATCAACCAAAGAATTTTGTGTTTATCGACAATTCCTGAAATTGGAAGAGGTCGGAAAAGTTGGTACAGTCCTTGGATGGGTTACCATCCTCAAAACATGATCAAGGGTTTATCCCAAACTTGTGAATTAAGTCGACGAGAAGGAAGTGATTGATATTCCTTTGGGCTGGCTTACAATATTAACTAGTATGCCCCAGACTTCCTTCAAGAGAAAGGATCGCGCCAGTGCATGGTCCGGCGCAGTACAAATTTCTGAATCAGGAAGAGATTGGTAAATCCCACCTTTGATATGGGATTTCAGGAACCAGCGGAGATAAGGTTTCTTTTCGAGTAGGATGTACCACCCGTAGCCAGGGAATAGGCGCACGGTGATTAAAGATTTGTGGAGCCACGTGAAGGAGATTTTGGAATCTTGATACGATGATTTCAAGAATGCTCTGTAGAAGCACTCGTACCTGTTTGTCACGTACAAGGTACTTATTAAGGTTTTGTTATGGAAGAACCTCGACTATTCTCCTTCTGTATGTTTAGAGGAGAGTAGATAATCAGAATTTTTGGATCGGTCGAGAAAATACCCGATAACTATGGTAGAACTCCACGAATGTTTTAGGCGAACAAGTGGTCAAATGTTCGTAATATTTTCTCAGAATGGGAGTTTTGTATATAAATGATCCGAGTAATTGTCTATAGTAGGGTGCGGCCTCCTAATGTTAGTGAGATAATGAAATGCATAACGTATAAGCGTGACTTATGCGAATGTTGTCGGTTGGGAGAATAAGGTGAAGTATCTCTAATGAGAATGTAAAACAATGTTGCTGTGAAGAAAGGGCTATAGTAATTGAGCGCCATAATGTGTAGTTAGTTTGTGTACGGAAAAGGATATCCAGAATTGTGCTATCGAATAGGTCTTATTTTTCCGAATTTCGGGACGAAATACAGTTATTAGGGGGGAAGTATGTAATACCCCGTATTTTTATAGCTTTTAAATTATGGGATTTATTAAATTTAATTGAGATAAATTAATTTAATTTTAATCCGGAATGTTGCTTTGAATATTTACTAGCGTGACTAAAGTTAGTAATTATTGGAAATTTGTTATTTGTTGCATATTACTGGATGAGTATAGTAATATATGAGATTTATTTTTATAATGTTGTCATGAGTGAATTAAATGACGATTTCGGAAATTTAAGTCGGAACGTGCTCGTGTCACGTCGGGACTAACTTGGTTAAATAAAAAAATGAATATTTTATAAGTTGTCCGTATGGTAGTTTTGAGTGCGCCAACGCGTCCGGAAGGGTCGAGATAGTCAGAAAAGTGTACCCGGGGGTTTAGTTTGGGTCTCGGGGCGTTTTTAGGCCTAATTGGTGCCCCGGGAGGGCATTTTAGTCATTTTACATAAATGGGTAATTAAACCCACGAATTTCAGCCAACCTATATCAGCCATTAGGTCAGCCTCTTAGGGTTAGAACACTCACAAATCAGGTGACGGCCATTGGAGAAGAGAGGAGAGAGCTCCAAGGCAATCCAAGGCCAAAAAGCCACCGGTTTGCACCGCCACCAACACCACCGCGTAGATCACGAGTCAAGGAACACAGCCATACCAAAATCAGCCGTGAATCTGCATACCAAAATCCCAGGCAAGTGTTTAAACTTGCTATTTTCGTTGATGCAATCTTCATGTTAGTTTAGGAATGAATTGTGATAAAAACTATGGAAGAAAACCCCATTTTTGATAGGAGAACCCATGTAGTAGTGATGTATATGTTAATTCTGGAAACCCTTGCCATGTAGAGGTAATAATCCACGAAATTTGGTGATCATAATAAAGAAATATTGGAGAAAGATTCATTAGAAATCTGTTTAAGAAAATTCTAGGGTTCTTGATGATTGGACATGATTTTAGGTTGAAAATCCATGTTTAATGATAGTTATACACATGCTTTACGTTAGAAACACCTGGTATAATGTTATGATGATGATAGTAGGATTTTTGGGACGATTAGAATGGAAAAACATAGTTTTGGATGAAGAAGTTTGACGAATCCCGTAACTGCATTCTGCAGAATTTTGCCCAGACCTGCTTGATCGATCGATCGAGCCTAGAGCATCGATCGATCGAAGGTTCGATCGATCGAGCCCAAAGCTTCGATCGATCGACCCCTCCTGGCAGACTCCTAATTCCCTATTTAAATGCGTTAAATTCTAATTGTCGTGATATAATTCTTGGGCATTCTTGATAAATTGATTTGGGAGACATTGAGGACCAGTAGGGTATATGAATAAATGTTGGAACCTTTAATCTTCAACGAGAATGATACTTAAGGGATAATTACTTTAGGTTGGTAGATTTATGAATTTAAAGGGTGAGGTGCGTAAGAGAGTTACGTTGGAACCTAATAAAGACACTTACTGAAATTCAGATTTGTGAGGATATAGCCCACGAGTGTTAGGTAATAAGTGAGAAAACCCTTCGAGTTAAGATTAGGAATGAAACCTTATACGTAATTCTATAAATGTGAAATTAAGGATAAATAGTATAATAATGGGTGACGTGAAGAACCTATATTAATATGATAAAGTGGTATATTTATATGATTGCGTGTACATATATTATATACTTGTGAAAATTCATGCCCACGCTACTTGCTATCCCTGAGGTTACCGCGCTGGGGCAAGTCTTATCTCGATGGGACCTTTATGGGGGATATTGACTTGTACCCTAGGAGATATATATCCTTGGTACAGGCTATCGATGTGATAGTTCAGACGGTCCTAAGAGACGCAGGTATGTGCCATCCTCTTAGAGACTTGGAATCTATGCATCGCCTCAATATTGTTTGTGTATTCATGTTAATACAATTCGAGAATGATTCCAATTGTATTCCCCTTAATATGAGTGATATGGGGTTCTGGATAGTAGAGTATGCACGCACCATAGCTTTATGAGGGGTGCTGTTATTTTATATATATTATACGAGTAGTTAATATATATACGAGATTTTGAAATTTGAAACTGCCTACTGTGATTTGATAAGTAGGACATGGTTGATGACTCTTATAGTAAATACTTGTTTGTGAAAAAAAAAACAATATGTCACCGAGGAACTTTATATATTAATAAAAAGCTAAAACGAGAGTTGTGCTTCTAATTGGAAGTATTCTTTGTAAACAAAAATATAGTTTGGTTTTGAAATCTTACGAGTAAGTAGATACGCTAAATTATTGGGAAGGTTAGTATAATAAAATGCTAAGATAAACCGTTGGGAAGGTTAGTGCGATAGGTGTGTACATTAGAAGAGAGGTGAGTATTTCTCAAGAGAGTGATGCACTAATATGTTGTTGCATTGGCCTGTATCAATTTAAATACTTGCTAAACGTATTTTAAAATCAAACACACTTTCGGGCTCTGACCCGTTTCCTCTCTCTCTCTCTCTTGTATATATATGTATGTATTACAGGTGCCCAGCCACAGGGGCGTCTTGATTAGGATCTCTTGGAAGGAACGCGCTGCAGCTTAGGTGGGAGTTGCAGGTCTCTGGATTAGACGACTTCATTCATTCGGATCTACTCTTAGTACTTTCACCAGTTGAGCATGTGTATCTCTCTCCATTATCCCGTTGTTATTGGGACATTTGTATATCAGTTGTTTTCAGGATTGTTACTATGGGTTTTATTCAGTTTATATTGGTGACTTTAGTTTTCTTATGTTGACATTCGATTGACGAATGTATTATATTATTTGGTTTACTATGATGTGATTCTAAGTTGTAGAAATGTTGTTTTTAAATAAATAAATCTTTTTCTTTAATTAAAATTTGGAAAGCATGTATGAAAATGGTTTTGACACTTAGCTTAATTATTTAGGGTGTTAAATTGGAAAATGTATTTCGATCGACAGTGATGCTGAGAATGAACCAACTGTTTACCTTGATTTAATTTAATAAAGGAGTGATCGCCCGGTATTTAATTAGGCGGGGTGTCACATATTATTTGGAGTTGTTTTGAAGCATTTTAAATTTGATTTTTAATAAGACAAGATAATGTGGACTTTTTTAATTTGTCATATATTCTATGAAGGTTGAAAAACTCTATTGTTTCAAGTGTTCATATAAATTTCATAAGTTGGACATCATTTCATTAGTTAAATTAAAGGAATTTTATGAAGAATAATGTAAAAGCAAGATTTTACTTTAAAAGAGGAGTTTCTCCAAATAAATAAAAATATAAAGGGTTTTTCGCATTAACTCCAGATATTGGGATCTCACATAACACCCTGAATTTTCAAAAGAACCACGTAATATTCGTCTTGCATTATCAGTCAATGGGTGTAACCCTTTCGATAATTTAAGCACTAATCAGAGTTATTGGCGACATCTCATGGAACCTTTAAGCCTCCTTCCAACACTGTGCATGAGAAAGGAGTTCACATTATTTTTGTTGTTAATACCCGGGACAAAGGCTCTCGGCGATGATATTGATATTTTCTTAGAACAATTAATAAAAAAAAAAACTTAAAGAGTTATGGGGTGAAGGCATGAGGGAGTTTGACGCTCACAGGGGCGAAGAGTTCACATTTAAAGAAATGGTTATGTGGGCGATCCACTACTTTCTTGCATATGGGACGTTCTCCAATTATAATGTTCATGGTTATTATTAATGTCCCATATATGGGGAGGAAACTGAACTCACTTAGCTACATAATGGTAGGAAGGTAATTTTTGCCGGCCAACGTATATTTCTACGAAGTAGTCACCCTTTTAGGAACGACAAGTCTAACTTTTTACCTGTCGATTAATAGCGTAAGGCGGAACCTACTCGGCTTTCTAGTTATCAAGTATAGGAGAAATAAAATGTTGGGACTTGAGGGAATAAGTTTGTAGGAAAACACCCTCAGTTTGTAGGCCAAAAGCATAAATCTAAGGAGGATCTGAAAGATCCTAGTACAATTATGGCATGATCCAGACAATCGATCTTATTTGTCTTGTTGTATTAGAAAGAGTACCGTGTGAGGCATATAATTGATATGATTCACACAGTGAATAAGTTTTGTGAAACATCCAATAAGAACATGCCTGGGTGAATCTCATTCGAAAAATGGAAAGAGGGCGTGTCGCGATCTAAAGGAGATAAAAAATTTGTGGTTAAAAAATGATCCTACAATTGGAAGAAATTTGATTCCCATGGATGATTTCACTTTAACTACTAGTGATAAAAAGATCCTCTTAGATACGTTTTTCAACTTAAAGACTCTGAATGGTTACTCTGGTAATTTGTGAAGGGTTGTAAGCTACCAAACAAATGACCTGAAATAGTGCAAGTCTCACGAGTGTCACGTCATCATCTAATTAATCCCTTTGTTATTTAGGCATTTATTTTCTGAGCACAAAGATATTTGTATGGAAATTATGCAGATTAGTTTGTGCTTTATCTCGCTGTGTGTAGAATTGGTAAACAAGACGCACATTAAGGCTTCGAAGGACACTTTAGCCGAGATGACTTGTGTCTTGGAGAAGTAATTTCCTCCATCATTCTTTAACATATGCATCAACTTCCTTGTGCATTTATGCTATGAGGCTTTATTATGTGGAGCCATCAGGTATTGATGGATGTATACTTTGGAGCAATTGGTGAAAACCTCCAAAGTATACGTTAAAAATAAATGGTATATTCGAGGGTTAATCGCGAAATAATACATAATAGAAAAATCATCATTACACGCCGACATATGAAAGAATACAGGCTTAGGAGGTTCAATCCTCGTGGGTAATGAGTGAATGAGGAAGCTGACAATTTTGAAGATGAATTACCCTTCGGAAACCCTACAGGGGTGAGACTCACTAATTTACAATATGAGTAAGCAACTCGTTATGTCTTAGAATCCCAAAATATAGTTCAATATTGGAGAGAGTAAGTAACTACATACAACTTATTTTTGTTTGATTACTTGTATTCTCTATATTATCATCTAAACTCTACAATTTCATGAACAGTTTTAGGATGTATGAGTGCGAAATGGCCAGATATCAAAAGAGAAGTGATTTTAGGGCATGGCTATCAAAAGAGGTAATTTCCACCTCTTCTGTTGTGGTTATTTATATATGTGTTGTAAAACACACCCTGACAAAATTCCATTAAAAATGTTGCTTTTAAAGAAGGGTGATATGTCTTCAAGGCTTGCATGCCTACCCAGATGTCCTAGTATTTGTGCGAAAGTGTTTTAATAATTTTGCATCAATGGTTTTGATTTAGTCTCATACCCATGTGAGGAAAAACTATTGATTCAAACCAACAGAATATCCATTGTTGTCTTGACTTCTTATGTAGCTAGGAAAAGCGATAAAAATTCAAAGGATATAGTGTTGAACTATTATAGGATTGTCCAACAAATCATGGAATTAGATTACTTAGAATTTAAAGAAATCATCTTAAATTTTGACTGGGTGAAGGTGGAGAACATTACGAATGGTTGTAAAGTTGATACTCTCACAAAACTTGTGATGGTATACTTATCTAAGATGAGGAGTAAAGTTTGCATGATCAACTAGCCTTTTATTTGTGCATTTTAAAATGTCAAGAAGGTATTCGACGTTAAGTACTTAAATAACGATAATCAGTTTGTTATTATGCATGCACCGAAGGGTTTGACTACTCAAACATACGCATTAAAGGCCCCTATAGATTTCCAGTCTGCTCTTGCTGACAATCCTAATTTGACCATTCTTTTAGTTGATTTAGACAAAGATTGAGTTTCAAAACATTATATTATTATAATTTAGTTAAATCTTGTATGAAAACTTTATTTGTATCGTATGTATTGGAGTAACCCTCGTATTTATTTATTTTTATGTATCATCTACTCATATATTTAGTTCTCTTACATTTTCTTTCCCATCGCTCACATTTTGCAAAATATAATTCTGTATATCTTCTTAAGCTTTGAATACAACACTGATAACAAACTGACAATTTGAGGTAATCAAACAAATGGTCACGGATTATGTTGATGTTCAATATTTATCGGTTGCCTCGATTGGTGGTTTGTGTTATTTAATGTTCACCGAGACACAAGGCGTCAAAGTCTCTTATTGGTAAAGCTAATTCCATTTTCTTATATTCTTCAATCAATAATCCTACTTTGTTTCGTGTCATTTGATATGCCCAATATAGTCACATGGACGTGGGGTAATTAATAACAAGTCGTTGTCTGGGAACAGATAGGTCGCGGCCATATACACTTATTAGGCATTGTACCAAACAAGCCATGGTCAGAACTAGCCGCTGCCTGGGAGTCAAACTGGCTACAACACCAAACTAAGCATAAGCAACTTCCTGGGATCAAACAGGTTGTGGCACCTACTCTCACAGGATAGTTATATCACTTCTAGAAGGATTCCTTTCTCATCAAACTTATCCACATGTCATGTGATCCGAGCACGTGACACAACCTTTATGACTTCTATAAATGGAAGTGATCACCTCACTTTTTTTTTTTTTTTGGGGGGGGGGGGGGGGGGGAGAGAGAAACCATTAGCAAAGCCCTGCCAAATTCAACTCTCTCTCTCTCTCTAGATATCACCACATCTGGGGGCTCACCCCCTGCCATAGCCACAGTAGTAAGCCCTTACACGCCACTTCCTGAGACGCGTTCTTAGCTAATCGCATGTATTCTCTTACCCTCTCTATCTTATATGCCTCTAATGGCACCATAACTTTGTATCATACAATGCATATAGTGAGAGTAGTGCACTAAAGTGGACGTAGGCTCATTCTTATGGCCGAACCACTTGATATGATGGTTGAGAAGGATGTGTATCCAATTTCTCATATCAACATTTTAGCGTTGTCTGGGGGAAAAGACATATTTCTATCTTGTTTGTTCTTATTTAGGGATCTAAACACCATATTTCATCCACAAGGACCCTCGGGTCATCATCCCATGGGTGAGGTTTTCGTTATTGAGCTTATATATTTACATGTAAACCTCGTGAGGGTTCTTTATTCCAAGATATGTTTTTAGGTCCTTTTGTATGACCTTGGATCTGTTTTATATACCCCAATGATGTTGCCCTACCTAGTTAGTGTTAAAAAACACAAAAGGCGATAGACTCATAAAGGTGGGTAACTAGGGATGAGTGATATTTACTCGTTTCTTCTCTTTACAACCATGATCTAGGGTTTTGCCACTAGACTTGTGCTATTTTTGCACTCGGGAATTGTTTTGTCCTTTGGTAAACTCCTAGTAGGACTATTCCAGACCTTCCAAACATTTTTTGTGAGCAAAACTCAGGTTCTAAGTCCATTTTAGGATCACCCCCTCCACTTCCATAAATAGGATACGACCTGGAAATTTAATTGCTTGAATGCCATAGCCTATCTATTGCAGTTGGAGCAAAGCTTTCAGTTCACCACCAAGGAAAAAAGGACTTGTGATAAATTGTCCTCAGGATCAACTCTAGTGAATTTTTCCCTTAGAAAAGCCACGGAAGAAACTATATGTGTACAACAAGATGCAGCCATAACCGCATAATTTTGCAGATTACCAAAGACTATCTATGTTACTATACTTACTTTTTCTCTGCATTCCTTAATTTTCTCACCACTGTTTAGTTTATCTCAGAGTATATATTTCTAAAGACTAGCAAAGTAGAAGTCATGGAAGGAAGGTCTGGTTCAGATCCATAACAGAATGAAGAGATTGCTCAGTTCTACAACTACATCAATTACCTCTATAATGGTCAGGCCTCCCTCCAAGGCCAAGTCAACTTCCTGACGCAAAGTGTTATGATGCTGGAGACCGCATCAGTCAACTCTCAGCAAAAGGTCGCGACGGCTGCAGGCTGAACCCATGCCTTCGAAGAAGATAGAAGAGTCCAAGACAGAGAAGGCTTATGATCACTACACCCCTCTAGTGTTGAGAACATCCTTTAAAGCATCAAAACGAGAAAAATTACTGAAATGGCCTGAGAAGCTGAGGTCCCTGCCACAAAAAAAAGGGAGTGGGCCAAGTGGTGTGATTTTCACCGGGACCATGGCCACACCACTGACAAATGCCATGCCTTGAGGAATGATATTGAGAGGCTTGTGAGGTAGGGAATGCTACAACGGTTCTTAAAGGATGCATAAGGGATGCAATGTTAAATTGATAGGCCTCATGCTTAACTTCTGCCTTAGTTTCTACTTTTTGTTAAAATCTCTAAGTGTGTCTTTTACACATATGCTTTGTGTTTCCTTACCAAAATCATATATATATATATATATATATATATATATATATATATATATATATATATATATATATATATATATATATATATATATATATATATGTATGTATATATATATATGTGTGTGTGTGTGTGTGTGTGTGTGTGTGTGTGTGTGAATGATAGTTTTAATCATATATCAACTCCTGATCTCCTCATTTATAACCTTGTGAAAAATATTTATCTTATCAGATTTCGAAAGGAAACTTAATGACCGATTATCTCGGAAGATTATTTTATAGGGAAGAAGGACACTATTGAGGAAAAAAGTGACATCCGTAATCGACCTATAATATCCCTCATATCGCAAAAGCATTTGAAGATACAACATGCTTCAATTAGCCTTGGGGGATCATAATACACGTTCTGAGCTTTCAGGATGCTTCTATTAGACTTGGGGACTCAAGATATCCTCACTCAGCTTTTGGGATGCGTTAATTGGCCTTGAGGGCTCACAATACTCATTATTAGCCGTGGGTGGATTTATTGACAACCCAGTCTATAGAGGCTTGAAAATACCTAGCTTGGGGAATCTTGATAATACCTAGCCTAGGGAGGCCTGAAAATACGCATCCAGACGTGGGTGACTTATTGACGATACAACCTGGGGAGGCGTGAAATTGCCCAAAATAAAAGAAGAAAGGAGATACAATCAATTGAAGTGGGGCAAAGATTTAATTGTCCATGGAAAAGGAAGATGTTCCTCACAGTCCACCATTACCGCAATTCTGTGGCAACACTACTCATCCTAATATAAAGTGGGCCGAAGACTTAATTGTCTATGGAAAAGGAAGTAGTTCCTTTGTCCACCATTCTAGAATTTCTACTGCAATAATTTTCATCTGTTAAAAGTGGGCAAGGATATTATTATCTGCAGCATAATCAATCATCTAAATCTTATGGTAGCAGCCCGTTGGGCCACAGCAAAAATACAAGATCCACACAGCTGCAGCCTATCACTAATGTTTGAAAGCCCTATTACTAAAATTCTATTACACATGGTTTAGCAAACATTTAAGCATTGAACACAATATATAAAGCAATGAAAATAAAAGTGGCGGCAGCCTTGTATAAGTAGAGCATAAAGTTCAATGTTCTATTACATAAGAAATATGGCCTCAGCCTAATAAAATATGGCCGTAGCCCAAAAAATATTACAGATGTTCAACTATGAAGTTGCGTCCTCATTTTTATCTCCATATTCATCATTGGTTGCGGTCTCAATTTCTTCATCAACGTCAGTGGCATCCTTTAGCTTCTTCTTGGCTCTCTCCTCCGTAGCAGCCCTTAACTCTGATACACACTCCATATGCTCAGCATCACTGAGATTTTAGGAAAAGAGTATGACCTTTACTTTAGATAAGTTTTTGATAAATCTATGCTTGAGCTCCTGGAAGCCGTAGAGGTAGGCCCTGTTATTAGTAGTGAAGAAATCTTTTGCAGTCTTATAAGCGGCCACAACATAGTCCTCAACGTTCTTCAATGATGCGGTGTGATGCTCATCCTTTTGTTTAAGGGTTACAAAATGATCATTATCCCTTTATTGAAGGGAAGCAATGTCTCCTTGCTCCAGCTCATTATATTTCTTCTGGATAAGGTTGCACTTTTGATTAGGGGCCGCAGCTTGCCTGGCAGTTTCTTCATCCTTTGCCTCGGCAATTATTAAAGAGTTCGCAGCTTGTTTAAAAAAAATTTCTATCTCTTTCTAAGCATCAACAGTAGTCTCAATCTTAGAGTCCGCGGATATTTTATACGCTTCAAGTGCCGCGGTAGAAGATTTCTTGCCAGCCTCAAAGGAAGAGGTTCTGGCAGTCTACAGATCAGACTGGTGACGAGACTCCGCAACCTGATGAAGTTTGAACAAAGCTTCATACTTGGACCTATGGGAAATGACAACCTCTACAGACTGAAAAAGAGCAAAAAGATAACTCAACTAAAACACCGTGCAAAGAAGAATAAAGTTAGACAAAATCTTACACTCAACAACTTATGGAGGGAATATTCTTACAAGTCCTCAATATCCTCATCCACTAAACTGTTGTGGTAAGAAATGTTCGCAACCTTCCTCATCTTAGAGACAGCCCTGACAGTTATATCCCAAGAGGATTTGGGATCAAGTTTCCTTAATCTAGGCCATGGACAATCGCCAGGACCTCTTTCAACCTTTCTTTGGGGGTAGTCAAGTTGGCATTAACTGCCATCACAATCCGCGAAGGAGAGTCAATGGTTGAGACGTAGATATGGCTAAGTCCTCCTTGGAAGTCCCCTAAAGAAAATGTTATGCCTACCATGGCTAACTCCAGACCAACATCTTCATTAATTTGAGAATCATTTTGTGACTCCCTTGTCGCGACATCAACAACATGGATTACGTCCTTCTCAGTGGGAGGGTTGGCCTCCTTAACCCCAACAGCAGCAGTGGGCTCTGCCGTAGGAGCTGTTCTTTTAGGCGCCCCATTTCGCTTCTTCCTCTTCTTCCTGGGGTCTTGGTTGAGGGCAACCACATCCTCATCCATCTCAGCATAATGTGCGGCAAGGAGTTCGCGTTTCATCTCCTCCCCTGAGGAAAAACTCAATTAAGCTAATTTCAAAATAGTAGATGCAGAAAAATATATTAACCAAGCGAGGTATTAAGAATTACCTTCCAAAATCATTTTCTTTGGTTGGTCCTTGGAAGAAAAATATCCCTGCTCAAAATTGATGCGGATGTAACTAGCATAGTAAATTTCTTTTCTTGATCGCTCAAGCCTGCCCCATCCGTAACTCTCTTCTTTTATCTGTTGTTTAACTTTGAGCTGTCAAGAACTGTACAAAAGTGTTAGCATAGGCCGCAAAAAATGAAGACAAAGAATTATAGTATTGAAAAGCATAAAAGTTACAACGGGGAATCACCTATTTTAGAGGGATGCCCCCACGTCCATGACATCCTATAAGTTTTCTCTCTCTCAATTTCCTCAGGATGGATTTCCCAACTGTTCCCAGAAATGAAGAAAAATTTTCTTTTCCAGTTTTTAACACTCGTAGGTCGCTCAGTGTATATATATTTATCTCCACTCCGTAGCGTGAAGTAATAATACAACGAAAAATCCATGAAGTTCTCCTTTGGTCTATAGAAATAAAAGAACTCCGCGAGAGTAATGTCCCTCTTGAAAATTTTTTGCCAAAGTACCAGCGCGATAAGAATTGCCCTCCAACCATTTGGATCTAGTTGGGTTGGGGCCAGGTCGATAACACTAAATATTATCCTAACAGGGACAGGATCTTGTAGCCGCAGCCCTAGGAGAAAGGCGTACAAAGGAAAAATCTCCTCATTGGGGGCTTTTTGTAGTAGGAAATGTACATATGATTCCTTAGTGAAATTCAAAGGCCGCGACAACCTCAGTGATCGAGTATTCATCCATGATGCACCAGATGCTTAGCGCCATGATAGCTTTTTCAATACCTTAGCTAGAGAGTGCAGCTGGAGTATTCCGGGCCTCTGATGGGACAACCGCCGCATCCATCACTTCGATAGGGGGATTATTGTTGGAACGAGTATCTTCCTACATTATGTCTGCAGACTCCCTAGTGTCCCTACAATTAGAGGAGTCTACAAGGTCAGAATCAATTGTGATACACTTGGGGCAGTCCTTGAGTAATCAAGGACTACTAGCCTTCAAATGCTTTATAAAGGGAATATTAGAAGTAGGAACACCGAAAAGATTTTTCCAGAAGTCCTCTAGGAACTCCGAAGGGTTCCAACTCATAGGGTTACAGCAAAACCTGGAAAGCAGAAGGGCTCCACAAGTAGGTGCCATAGTTAATATGATTATATAAGCCTCTTAGAGGCCGCGACAGATACAAGCAATATAATAAATAACTAAAATATGGAGACAATGGCTACATCCAATCAATCCCAGAACTTATAACCAAGTAGAATTTCCTTACTTCAAATTACTGTCCATAGCAATTTGTAGGCTGCAGCCATCAAACGAGATTAACAAGCTGCAACATGAAGTAATTTTGAGGTCGTAGTCAATTAATTCAAGAATTAAAGAGTGTGGCCAAAGGATTTTTTATTTTAACAAAGGATTGAGAAAAGGCCGCGGCCAAATAGCATAAGTTATACTACCAGTGAGGCCAAATGCACAAACATATAAACAATTTGATTATAAATTCTCAAAGATTAAAAACCCAAAACCCTAGGGTTTTAGTTAAGAACACCAGGAACATGTTCCTGGTGTTCTTATCCAAAAACAAAATCTAGAATTTTTTAAACCCAAATTTTCCAAGGCTCGGGTACCGTCTGTAATTTCTTTTACATTTAGGTAAACCTAATACAAGTGAAAACATAATAAACATAATAATGCTGAGACTCTTCACACGCTTTTCCTCCGTCCTAGCCAAAAGTGTCAAAAAAAAAATTCTCCTCCTTTATAAAAATACGAAAAACATTTTTCTCCTCTTTTATCAAAATGCCAAAAACTTTTTTCTTCCTCTTTTATCAAAAAATATCCAAAAACATTTTGTCCTCCTCTTTCCAAAAAATAAAAAATGCGAGAAACATTTTCCTCTTTTTCAGTGAAAATAATTCATCCTGTTCTCTTTCAAAATAAATTCGAATTATATTATATCCTCAAGTCGATCGCATACCTGACTCTTGGCCTGGCTCCCTATTAGATTCGGTCTTCCGTCAAACTGCCTCGAAGCTCCGTTAGTTCTCCCGCTACTTCTTTCGAGTTTGGAATCCACCTTCACTAACTTTCCCAAGAGAACTCCAACCAAGTACTAAATGTGCAGCTTGATTTAATGACGGTCATAGTCAAACTTACCGCCAAGACTGATAAACCTTCAAATCAAGGTTCATGAGATGCAGTGAAACTGGGTCCCTATTCTTGAAGAGACCGAGGTCCTCTTCCCTCGCGCTATGGGTTAGCTTGCACCTGAGTCTATTTAGGTCTTGGAAGAATATCATCATGCTCTATATGCCCCTCCTACTAATGGGCACCACCGCCAGTTCATCTCCCTATATCGAATCTTGCCCAGAAAAGGGCTAACCTGCCAGTGTTTGTCGATATAAAGGAAGAAGAGTTGAACAAGGTCAAGGAGGACCTTCAGCTATTGGCTAAGATGTTTGACCATGTTCACATCTTCGAGAACTACATAGTTTACACCCATTACTCTCCCTACCCTAAAGTAAGGCTACCAAAAAAAATTAAGATGCCTAACATTGAGAAGTTCGAGGGTAGTGGGCCCCCAATTGTTCATCTTTGTAGCTACCATCGATCCATGACTCTCCTAGGTGTCTTCAACTCTGAAAGAAAATTCTCTTGGTTGGTTCTTATCCCCCGAGGAATCCAAAATTCACAGTTAGGAGGATGTTGCCCATGAATTCATGTAGTCTCCAGAAACATGTAGGTGCCTCCATAGTCATTTCATGTAGTCTCCAGAAACATGTAGGTGCCTCCATAGTCATTTCATGTAGTCTCCAGAAACATGCCAAACCCTGCCAACAAATTGAGAGGGACGAGTTGACGGTCGGTGACTCTCCTGCAGGGAACCCAAATGCATGCGCATGCCTTCAGTCAAATCCTCTACATGAAAGAAATCCAGAGTACGGGATGGCACAATTTTTTCCCATTCGACTTGATGTAGGAATAACCTGAGGAGATAGAAGGAGGTCTGCCAAAGACCAACTAACCGATCATACTGGGATTCCCCCAGTTTCGAAATGGGATGTAACTCAACCCACTAGGGTACTAACCAATGAAGACATGGAACTTCGTGCTCTATAAAGTAGTTTACCCAGTTCCCTATAATCAGGCCGAAAGCTGATAAAATAACGGGTGAATAAATTCAGCACAAGTGCTAAGGGATATTCAGGGGGATCTCCAAATGAAATCTCTGAGACAGCCACATGAATAATATAATCGGGATACCTCTAAAAAAATCAGAACGACCTTCCTGCTAAACATCTAGACAGTTCAGGGTCTCTTCTAGTATCACCGCCATAGGATTGTGATGATATGACATCCACGTAGTAATGGCAGCAAGTTGAGGGCCACTATCAGGTCTCCGATCACCAGTCATATCTTTGAAGCTAAGCTAAGGGTAATGGCTCCGATATGGCCCACATCATTTACATCCCGCAAATGCACGGAATACAGTATAGTTGGGAGGGAGATCATTCCTCTAGTGACTAATGGCCAAGTCGTCGAAGGAGAGATGTGGAGAAGTCCTACTAATAGGTCCCGAGGAGAGCAAGAGAGTTTCGGCATGGCCGCTGCCACACTAGGATTTACCCCTAACATAGCAAAAAACTCCTCATAGGTCGGGAAGACCTCATCCAAGCCAAAATGGAAAACATGATCTTTGGGACACCAAAATTATGCTGTCGCCATCATCATATTTCAAGCGAAGGGTCGGTTACACGACAAAAAGACACGACACAAGTTAAAGGCGTCATAATTTACATTGTATGAACACATAGCATCTAAATTTTGGAGACAATAGGCAAATTCCACACTCGTGGGAAGTGAAATTTTGGAAATAATAAGACATAAGACAAAAAAAAGGGAAAGAGAAAGATAATGTAAATGGGTGAAGAAACCTCACCACCTTACCCCTTTTATACTTAAAAATTTTGGCAAAAAAATAAGGGGCCTGCAAAATCCGAATGAAAGACTACCCCATCAAGTACTAGTAGCTGAAGGAAATGAAATAAAAGCTTAGGATGATTTGACTGGACTAACATGTCGATAGGCAGGACAAGAGGCATGCCGATTGGCACCCCTCTATTTTTAAGAAAATTCCATCTTTCTTTTTTTGTCAAAATCAAAAACTCAAAAAAATAACCTTTATTTCAAAGAATTCAGGGATTATTTTCGTATATTTTTACTCGTCCTGTTTGAGAAATAAATTTTTTCTCGAGTAATTCTAATCTTTTTTACGGTCTCAACAACCAAAGTAAAAGTGCACGTAGATTAAGTCATTTAAAGAAAAGATAAGTAAATGAAAATCCCATTCATGTCATATATATTACAGCCGTCACATTTTTTGCAATAAAGAAGAAACACTAGCGGGACTCAGCACGAAACCCTAAACTTTCTCTTTCTCTCTCAATCTCTCTCTCTTTCTCCCTAGTATCCCCCATCCCTGCGATGTGAGTGTTTCCTCCGGCGACGAGCTGAGGAGCCTCCACTACCTGATCCAGATCCCTTCTCAAAAGTAACAGACATCACCAGCCAGGAAAGAACTAGAATTAAATCACAAATATGATCTGTCACAGAAGCAACCCAATCTCGGATGTCCCTCATCTAAGTAGTCGACACCCGTACATGCTATAAGTAAAATGAAAAGGAAAATCAGTTAGTCCAAAGTAAAAAGAAGAAACCAGAAAGACAAAGAACAAAGAAATAAAAAGATATACCTTTGGCTGAAGGACGTCCTCTATCAGCCCTAACACCGTCTGCTCCACCGCATTAGGGTGGTGTTGCAGACTCAATGATCCCCCTCCATCCAGTGTGATATTATAGGAAGGAGGATCAAGCCGAAGGAATGGAACCTCCCACGCTGCTACCGCTACTGACAACGACGCACCCCCTGCTCTGTGGCAGACCTCACTAGTCGACTCGTACCCCTTCTCGAAGCCGTAAAAGGTGGAGGAATGTTCACTACATCATAAATACAAGAGGGAATTATCCAGCTCATCATGAAGTCAAGGTATTCGTAAGTCACCACCGTGTCAGTATAGGATGATTAGGTCTCGCCAATCATCGCCACCGCCCTGGCCTTCTCCAACATCTCTAGCACTTGCCTCATATACCTCGAGGGAATCTCCAGTGGTACCACCACCTCATCGTTTATGATTTATTGGACTAATCTCTCTCTCCCAGATACCAGGAGTAGCTAAACTAATGCTCTAACAGCCGACACATCTGTGCATTCTCCGCGATCATCTATGTGTGTTGGATGGCTATTCCTCAGGGATAGAAAGCCACATGAATTTTTCTAAGAAAAAGTTCATACTTACACAAGAAAAGAGAATGCCAAATAAAAAGATTCAAAAGGGAAAAGAAGAAATAACTTGGTCGCTCGTTCGGACACTTAAGATTTAACGTACTCCTGACGGGGAGAAAGATACCCTTAACCGCCGATTGGACTTTCGCCACTCGTACATCCGAAAGTAGTTTTCTATCGACTCATCACACAAACTAATCAAATAGGCATTGAACCCAATCACCACGTAAAACCACATCTGCAAAAGGGCAAGAGTTAGCAATATGAAGAAATAAAAAAAGAAATAGAAGAAAATGCATAAAGGAAAATCGCAAAGAGAAAATTACCTCCAGGAGATACATGGCTCCAACAGCACCGACTGAAAGCATCCAAAAAAGAATAAAGGATCACCAAAGTGAGGCTCCCCTAGTCAAAGAGGGGGATATTCAAAAATACCCTTAAATATGGTAAAAACCATAAGTGGACGTCGTCGTCGCTCGACGCCACCAAAAACCCGCCCATAGTAAAAGAATAAATAAGCGGGCCATCTGCCTCACCTATAACCCATTGGTCTCATCAATCCTCTGACTCAGTAAAACCTCCTGGAAAAGAGAAATACGTATCGAGTCCCCTAAGACTATCCTCCCCACATCGTCCAGCGCCATATCCACAGCTACCGGTGTAACCCTCAGGGACCGATCCACCTCTATTTGCATCCCCTTGTATTCTATCCCCAGTAGCTGCTGGAGATCAATTGAAGGCACCGTCATCTACCCAAATCCCAAGTGTATGGTGTGGGTAGTGTCCCACCACCTCTCCCACAGAGCGCATAAAATGGTCGTAGAGCGCGGCGTCTCATCCAATCCATACGCAAAATGACCAAACTCACTGACAAGACTACCCAGTGCACCACCGCGGGAAGGTGCTACCACACATCCCTAAATTATATCATCCCCTAGAGAGAAAGCTTGTAGAAGTAATGTTAGTCTGTAAAAATAAAAGAGAAATCTTTCGTCAAAATTCAAAGAAATAAGAAAATGCGAAAAAGAATGCCAAAAGTCATATGGTACTTACATAGCCATTAGAGTTCATGTCACACCCTGCTTTTTGGTACGAATGAACAAGAAGTACACATAGAGTAATGAATTAAATCTAAAAGGCAGAATAACATAATTTTTATTTATTACTAATATGTTATATAGGGTTAAACCACCGCAGGTGTGAGTTACACGTTTCTAGTACACACGATGATATAGAAAATTAAAAAGCACCAATCATTGTTCCCATCTAGTTTAATCTCTGCCCATACGATCACATAGGCTCACCGGTGAGTAGGTTTTGTCTTTAGTATGGAATCTTTCTCCTGGCGCATCTGGAGAAGGAAGGAATTAACACAAATATGCTAAGTAGGTTCTACCAGTTATATAACAATGATATAAATATCAATAACAGTTGGAGTGTGCATGGAATCAGTGTTTACAACGTTTACAATGATAAGCTTCTAATTCCATATTTATCATATTATAAAACATCAAAATGTTGAAAATCATAATTCCATAATGGTTAGTTTGTTTAAGTAATACGGTTACTAGTTTAGTTAGGATCATTTAAATAAAGTCAAAGAGTTTTGAACTAATAATCCCATTATTACTAGTTCATTAAAGGGTATAGAAGTAATAAAGCCATCAGTTAACTTATAATAATCTGTCAACCCAAAACTTTTATGGAAAAGTCATCTTCTATGCACATAATTAAAGTGGCACGCATACGTATGTAGCAATAGTCATGGCTCTCAGTTATCTGAGACTAGTAGGCCAAATAGAATGTTTCGTGGGATACTTCCTAGTTAATACTGATGCCTATAGTAAATATGGAACAAAGTTCTAGGGTGAGCTGAATCAATAAGGTACATGATATCAATTATTTAGATGAGAAGGGTCCAAATTAATCTTTAAATGTAAATACTACTGATAAATTCAAATACTGACGATGGTTAACTAAATATGTAGTATGGAAGTATAGTAACATGCACATACTATATCAATAGCAGTATTTCAAATACGCAAAGTATAATATTAAAAAGGTAGGAAAAACCTACTTGCTTGGTATTCGGTTGACTTGCTGTTACACTGGGATATCGGAAGAATTGTGGCTTGATCTTCTGTTATGCAATGTGTGGTTTATAAGTATTAGGAGTTAATCAGTCAGTTTTGTATTTAAAACTGTCTTTATTAAACTTCTGAGTGCTTATTCGTAATTATTTTGGGACTTTAAAATAATATCCTCAAGCTCATTATTGAACTTTAGTGCAAGAGAGTTTTTATCTTAAAATAGTTTGATGTATGTATGGTCAAAGTGTGGGGATCAAACTCATAAGTTGGAAAAGTTGATGGTGGCTGATTTGTAATTTTAAAGAAATTTCTTTATGTAAAAACCTTATTTTTACATAACGTAAGCTAGTAATATCCAAACATGGTCTTATCTTATACCATTTTGATCAGAAAAATTTAATAAAAATTTTGGGGAAAAATTTAGAATTTCCTGATTGGACACGCGCCCTCACGCGCGTGGTTAAGGTTTCTGAATAAAGTCGTCATCTTCAACCACTTGATTTTGACTTTTTAGGGTTTAATTTTTTACCGAGGTTTTCTCCTTAGTTGTTATACCATTTGACATGATTCCTTAACAAACTTAACCTAATTTTTCACGAGGAATCCAAATATATAAGTTTTATGGATTGACATTCAGTATAACTCAAGTTCTAAAACTAGATTTTTTTCTGGTGGATTTCTAAAGTATGATAAGGTCTCTTATGAATTGGGTTTGGTTTCTTCTATATATGAGAGTATTTTGGTTTTGGTTTCAAAGATTATGATGGATTGTACATTGAGAATTTTGAATTTGCAAGTTTTGAGTTAAAAAAAAAAAACTTTTGATCGATTTGAGCACTACATGAACATTCTTGGATTTTAACCATTACACTCAAGATCGTTAGGTTATAATGAAGTTCTACATGGCTTCAAATCAAAGTTTAAGGCAATATATCGAGTTTCGCCATTAAAGCTCAAGTGTTAATGGTTTTCCTAGTGATTTTTACTATTCTAGGCCATTTTACACGTAAAATCTTGCATATTATGAGTGGTCTAACTATATTAACTATGCAGAAAACTACTAGAATTGAAAGAATTAAAAATGAAGCATAAAATGATGAGTTACCTTAATTGAGGGAAATTTTGAGATTTGAAATTGAGTTGTGGGGTGAGTTTTTATTGCTTGGGGCGAGAGGTATTTGTACTATTTCATGTGAGGATTTGATTGGAGCTAAAAAGGAGGTGGATTTGAACTAGTTTAGGTGAGGTTTTAGTTGTGGGTAAATGGGGTGCACATGGGTTCATAAGGTTTTCCATGTGGTTTTAACTCTTATGCTGATGTGGGGTAGAATGTGGACAGGGTTTGAAATAAAATTTAAGAAGGTTTTGGTTTTAGTCCTTCATTGTTTGTATAATTGCTTTTATAGCCCTAAAAGTACACTTTTTATCAATTTTAGGGGTATTTTGGTAATTTCAGAATGTTTTCAGGGTTAAAATTATAATTTTATATTAGTTGAGGTCTAAAGGTTTATTTTGATGTAAGGTTGGGGTTTAAGGGTTAATTATATTTCAAGTTATCTTACTTTGAAAATTTTAGGGGCTCTTTTATAATTTACAAAAACTTCAAGGGGTCTAAGTTAATATAACAAAGTTGTAGGTTTTTAAACATAGTTTCTTTACTCTTAGAAGACTTTTGGTTTTACAAATCGTATAAGGGTTTAAATCGAGGTCGTAGGTAGATTAGGGTTTAATGAAATTCTCGGTTCTTACAGTTCATCACCCTAGATGACCAGTGGTGTGAAGGCTCACGCAGAAGAGTCCGATCATCGAAAAGAGACTCGAATAAGTCGAAAGCGTCCTCATGGCTCAACGCCAAGGGCACCCTAGCCCATAACTCCAGGTTCACCCAATTGCCAATGCCCATCTATGCCATGTGGGTCTCGCTAGTTGAGAAATCTGCCATTTTCTAGTCTCAAATGAGGAAGGAATACAAGAGCAGATTGCAGAAGATAGGAAAGCTAGAAGTTGTAAAAAACTGAAGAGATCTCGTCCCTTTTTATAGGAGGCTAAGGGGTATATCGATTGGCAGTCCCCTGACACCCACTGATCGGCATTGTCCCTTCCCTTTCCCAAGGCAACCCAGAAGACCATGCCACTATGATTGGAAACCCCTACAACATGCTGGTTGGTAACCCCCTGAAATTTCGTACTAAAAATCCCATAAGTTGACAGGAAATCCAAAAATTTTGCAAAAAATTCCTTAAAATTTCAATTAAATATTGGAACATTTCCTCACCCAGAAAATCAATTTTCAATCTCCCAAATCCCCAGTCGGGCTAACACCACATTTTATCCCCAACTTAAACCTTAAAAATATGCGCACCCGCAAAGCCCACTACAACTCCCCAACGGAATCTAAAAAAAACTTCATCCTCATCATAAATCAAATCCTTCCTCCACTACAACAATCCTTACACTTAACTGCGAAATTTTTCGTAGCCAAAAGTGTTTATTTCGTTGCTAATAGTTTTTGGCAACGAAAATTATTTCGTAGAGAGTTCGTGGCCAAAGGCTCGTCGCTGAATGTATATGACCACGAAATTAAATTTCGTTGCCAATTGTTTAGGTCATTTGCCACGAATTGTTTTTCGCGGCAAATAGTCATATTTACGCTACAATTTATTTCGTAGCTAATTGTTCATCATTTTGTTGCTAAATGTCTTCATTTCGTTGCCAATTCTATTAATAAACTAGTGTGTTAGAAGCTTTTAGTTACGAAATTTACAATTTATTTTGTAGCTATTTGTTCAACATTCCATTACTAAATATCTTCATTTCGTTGCCAATTCTATAAATAAACTAGTGTGTTAGATGCTTTTAGCCACGGAATTTATACCTTCCCTCAAGATCTATTGGGTACGAAATTTAATTATTGAAAAATAATTTTTAATCATTAATTTTTCAATAATAAACTATAAAATCTTAAACCTCATTTTTATTTATCAATCACATATTTAACTACGAAAACATTTATTTTGGTAACGTAGTGTTTCAATGTATATATTTTTTTTATTTTGAAAAATGAATTTTATAGAGTATTGTATATCACCAAATTTAAACAAATTACCATATAAAAAACACATTCGTTAAGATGCACAAAATAACTAAATTATCATAAATAAAATTCACATTATGCCACGTACGCATACATTGTCAAGTCACCTAAACACTTGTTAAGGGACGTAGAAGTCCCATATTTCATCCCCTTACAAACGACAAATAGTCATGGTGCAAAAGAATAACTTAAACTAGTTAAAGGACTTAGACGTCTCAGATTTCATTTACAAACGTAAAATGTCAAGAGTTCATGGCACCCAAAAAATAACTTCTTGTCACGTCAAATCTGCAATTAAGAGAATACAATACCATTAGCTAAGATAAAGTAATAATTGATTTGTCTTTATCATGAAAAAGTTATAACGCCGAGCTGAAGTTGGTAATTAAAGAGATAATAATCGTCGCGGAAAAATTTCTGAAGTATGTAATTGCGAAACGGCAAAAATTTTCAAAATATGTAATTGCAAAACGGTAAAAATATTGCTCCACAATAAAACAAACTGCAATTTTAAAAAAATGACCATAATCTCCTTTGTTTACAAGACTATCCATCTTACTTAACAAATAATAAATTGTCCAACAACATTCAAATAGTATAAATTCATCAAATAAGTTCACATATAAAATGATATACAAAATATTCATCCACTGAATTCAATTTGTGCCTCAAATAAACAAAGTGTATATTTTAAAAAAAAATTGGACAGAATCTCCTTTGTTTATTGGACTATCCACCCTATTAAGGGATAACAACCAATCCTACAATATTCACTAATTTCAAAAGTAAAATCTAACAAATATTTTAACGAAACGAACTTTGTATAAACAATCACATATATATGAACTGAAGTCGTCCCGCATGTTCCACTATAATAATTGTCAATAGTTTTCAAAATGTGACACTATAATAATCGTCAAGCATAATCAACATGCATTTCAATATACACATAAAATTGATAACAAAGAGATAGATGCTAAGCAACTTATTCAACATATTATCAAACATCAAACAAATTATTCATCAGACTTCTTTCAAGTAGTATATAAGATTATTGGAGGAATACCTAAAACACTTGGAAAAGTGAAATCTCAAAATTGTTACCTCTCGGATAAAGGAACCGTCATGTTCAACAATGCAATTATCCCCATATTTTTCTTCATTACCCTGATAGAGATATTACAATTTAATAATTAAAATGAACCGGAGAAGAAAATTAAAGTACACGTCAGACCTCAGTAAACTAAAAAAGAATCGGAGAAAAAAACAAGCTGCTAAAAAAAAAAGTTTTTTTTACAGTTTTTAACAGCGAATGAGAGATAAGAATGAGCCAAGGTATCATGAAAACTACCCCAATACCAAGTAAGGAATAGTAAAATCCTACAATAAAAGACCACTGCATTAAAGGATGATCTAAAAAGAAAATAGAGACGAATACAAATCAAAAGAGAAATCATTGCATACCTCGATCCCCTTGGGCATAGAGAAGTAGACAATTTTACTCGATGCCTCCATTGATGGGCAACCATCTCACCCACGTAAAGGACCACAACTCCATCTGTGCATATTAGTAAGTGTGAAATTGTCTGAGTAATGGCCTTATTCCCGGATCAGTTCTCATGGGACCTATTCTAAGGGAAGAATGAGACATGTAACCTAATAAGAAAACATCATGATAAAAAAGAAATACGTCTAAAGTATAAAAAGGTTAGAAGAGGAATACATACTAAGATTTCAGTCAAACCACAGAAGGAAGTCTCCCTCTTAGTATAGGTATAATAACCCGACCGGTGGTTGGCTTGCCTCCATCGCCTTAGAAGGTGCCAACTTTTATCCTCTTATTCTCTCAAGGACTCTCTGTGTAGATCAAAGACCTCAAAGTCCCATTTTTTGCAAAGAAAGTGTGGAGAGATATTAGTATCAAAATAAAAGAAGATGCGAATAAAGAAAAGAAATAAATCAAAACATGCCTACCAGATCATAAGGTAACCCATGGGACTTCGATCCCCCCTCCTTGACATGGATCTCATGATGGCATGTAGCAAATCCAAGGGAGAGTTGCACCAGTCATACTAACAGATATGCAACTAAGATATCTGTGAGGGAGAAGAGCGTGCCCTCGTAAATATAGTCATGATGAGAATAATAAAAATTAAATAAAAATATCGTTATAAGCGTGTATAAATATAGGTTTACAAATAAATGATTAGATGAATTAGCCAGCTAAATGGATAGAAAAAGAGAAGAAGAAACAGTGATTAGCTTTATAATGCAGAGATCAGTAGGCATCACTGTCATTTCCTACAATTAGACTACATGATCTGAGTGAGCAATTATTAATAACAATACTCCAAAACATATAAAAGTAATATTATCCCATAAGCTAAAGGCAAACATGAAAGAGTACACACTTTCCAGCTAAATATGGAACTGCCTTTCACGAGCCATTTGGAATCTCCCCTTGCAAGCCCAGTATAATGTCTGTCATTTCCTGAACAATCTTGGGATCCTCGCTGTAGCTTTCATAACACCGACCCCACCTTAGATCCCTGCAAACCTACACAAAAGGATCCACAAATCAGATGAAACACAGAGAGGAAAAACTACTTATGCAATTAACCCTTTATTGTTATATATATATGTAATAATGTAATGATTATCTCATTTAACAATGCAGATGCAGATGCGAGAAGTTTATATTGTGTATCAAACACATGGTTTGCTTACTGCGATGCAAGGGGAGAACACATAAGGAATTCTGGTCGCTCGAACTTCAAGGGAAGTGGCAGCGCCAATCCTCATCAAAAGTTGAAGGTCCCTGGTGCAAAGAAATATTGAGAATTATAGTATTAATGTATTGGTGAAATTACAATAGCATAAATGTGCAGAAACACGAATGAAGAGCGAGAATTGAGAGTTGCCTGGTAGCTCCAAGGCTAATATTATGGGGGAAAATGGTGGCATTGAGGACATTATTGTGGCCACGAACAACATCAATACCATATATCATTGGGATCCCCAAAGGGGTGGAGAGTTAGGCCTTTTGAAACTGATTGACCATATTAACCCAGTCTGCGGGTGTAGCTCCTGAAAGTGGTGCACTCCCCCTGCCGCTTAATACACTCCCTGCATGTTATCGTTAAACAATTTGTAGACAAGTAACTAACTGTAATTAATTAGTAGTAAACATACATATTACATACCAATGTAGTAGTCCCGCATGACATCAGCAGTTGCGACAGTCCTATCAATCGGAACCATCTGACCGATCTTTTCTTCTAAACTCATCTGACTCAAAAGATCTTGCACTCGAACACCCACCGCCTCATTTGGATCTTTTTACTTCATCTCCTCTACATCCGAATTCGTACACCACCACAACATAACAACTCCCACCCATCCAACCACCAAGTGAACCATTAAACCCTAACTCACCATAACACTAGTAAAGTAGACTGCATAAGTCAGACAGCATCAATGACCATTTATGTTTTATAAACACTGAAATGATGTATGTAGAAGAAACATAAATAGTAAATAAATAAAAATATGCACCCAAAGTCATCGACATTATGACAAAGAAATTGAATCTTGGTAAGTTGTCGGCATTGTGTTCTCGGCATGAAAAGGAGATTGAATCTTGCAATAAATGATATATTTTAACATATGTTTGGTGGTTGCCTTTGTAAGTTGTGTATGAGGAGAAATCCATTAGAGAGGAGAACTCCAGACCAAATCGGTAGAGATATTTCGATGAGAGTAATCAGTCTAAGTCATGATGTCTATGATAACATCTCAGGCACTTTTCACATCAGTGTTAAACTCGGGAAGAAACGCTTTTCAAATGTCCATAAATATACAGATAAAAACTGGTTGAACAGTAATCACTGGAGTGTGAATAAATATACAGATAAAAACTCGAAAATCATGAGAAACACATGTAGTGGGAACTTTATTTGCCTTCCTCACTAGAGTGCACACCCCGCATATCATATTTAGCCTATAATTGGTCATAAGGTTCAAAACATTTCCCCTTGCAACACTAACCAATTCAAATTTGAATCTCTTTACAACTAAAATTCATCTTTTTCCAACCACTTTACCAAATTCCAATGATAAATTCATTTCTCAAATGTCACAATCCATAAAGAAGTACGATATGAGTATAAAGACAATACGTTTAAACACATACAAATTTTGTACCATTTCAAAAAGCTCAAATATCTTGGATTCACACTATTACCACATTGTGTTGGAACATTTAGCCCACTATTACCAACATAAGCCTTACTACCTGAAATAAAGCATTTCCATTATTGGATTCTTGAATACCATCTATACACCCATGAAAGTTACATTATTGGCAGATACTGATAGCAGTGTTCTGCGATCCTAAGAGTAGACCCAATGATTAGCTGCAGGTACCTACGAACTAAAATATTATTTAACGGAATGCCATTCTAATCGACCTAAATACGTTTGCGGCTTTGCCTTTATGACACTTAGATTCAATTGGGGAACACAATAATCTTTTTAGTTTTTATCGATAACAAATAGTGTGCTAGTAAATAAACATCTTAAAAGTGACAAGTGTGTTGTTTCATGTATTGTATTTATTTTGTAGGTACTTTAAATTTCCTACTAATTTTACATCTCCCAACCCCCTTCCCGTTTCTATTTTCTGAACGATATTAATATAATCATTCACAAATTGTGTGTTCCCAATTACCACTTTGTTACCCTAATAATGTCTGTTCATTTACCCTTTCAGAATATGGATTTGGGTAGTCTTTAAAGATTTTAGGTCTTGTAGCTTAGATTTTGTATATAAGTATAGCACTATCTTATGTTAAAACTTTAAACTTTTCTCTATTTCGTTTCTGTGCGAATTAAGTTTAAATTTGTTGGTTGATTACTGAGAAGGCTATTCAATTTCCGATATCTTTTCACGTAACTTTGTCGCTGTTGCCTTTTCATGATATATTTAACCCTTTACTCTTGATGGAAATCCTCCTTACTAAATTAAATATATACAGACCAAGGATAAGGTCGATGACAAAACTAGTGACGAGGAAGGACTGACTGGTACTCTCCTTTTCACGTGCCATGGACAGGAACATATTTTTCTTCTTGTTCAATTTTTTATTTTTTTATGGAAGGTAGATTCTGATCTTTTAGCCGTGCATGGATTTATAGTTAATTTTTTGTTGCCATCGGGAAGCATGTTCATTTTCTAACCTAACAATCTTAGAACCTACCTGAACTTATAATCAGAAACATGTTATTTGCAAGTAATGTGTCTCTTTACTACAAGTTAATAAGCAATCATGCAGCGCACTTGTCTATAATAGTTGTCAGTTCATATGCTCTCTGAAAGATAAATTTTGATGAACTTCTTATATTTTTGATAAACAAGGAAAGGAAAATTTTAGGTTAAATTTACGAAAGAGAGAACATAAGGATTTATTCCACGATCATCAAATTTATATGGAGCTGTTGCCAATGCAGTCAACTTTCTCTGGAATATACAGTTTAGTCTAGACTGTAAAGAGGAAGCACGAACTTATGTCTCTGGATTTTTGACACACATCTCAATGAGATAATACATTTGATTAATGTATTTGGATTGCCAAATGATAAAAATGGAAAAGCTTGGTAGTAGCTAGGAATAACAACGGGACAAACTGCCCCTTTTCCAACCTTATCTGACAAAGCGCCCGAATAGCAACGGTACATCAAATTTGTTCAGAGCATGGTTTTCCCTTGGTGGTGGTGGTAATTCACATATTACATCTCGTGTAGAGTTATACTTCCTATTCGAGCAACGACTAGGGATGATGGAGATGAGATTCGAGCGACTTGAATGTGGCATGGTTCGCCCACCCCTGACGGAGACTCATGAATTTACTGCTGCTGATAACACCAACTAGATCGTTGCTAGGCAAATGACTAGGCAAATGACTCGAAACACCCGTCATTTGTATTGTCCTCCTATATGCCTAACAAAAGTCCACTGTATCGTCTATAAAATCCATTGTAAGAGACCCAGAACACACTGTATTTGACAGAATACAAAATAAAATCACAAACAACGAACTGTTTTAAGCCAAATTTTTACAAAAATTCTATGATAAACATCAAAGAAATCACGTTTATATTATTAAGTCTCGATAGTGGGAAAGATCTCCAAGATGCAAATTACTGTTGTTTTCAGAATAATAAAAAAAATATCATGCAACTATTTTGTTTTGAAGAACAAAAAAATTACATATGAAAAATCATCAGGGCACGAACATTTTATACACAAGGCTCCTTCATGCAAGAAGCTTATTTTGGGAACAAAATTTTTTATCTCAAAGTTGTATATGTGATGAAAATTTGAATCTCGTAGTCATGTATGTAATTATGACTTGTCCCTAAACATTTACAATTTATATTGAGAACTGTTTGATCAATAAGTTACAAAGGCTAACAACCAACTTCATATAACAAGGTCAATTAGCATTACCATTCAGCAGATAAGGATATCAAAGAAAAACAAGAATAAATCCAAACACCACCACATGATACACCTATTGCTTTAATAGAGATACAATTTTTTTTCCACTTGGGTACCTCGCTAGTTATCGCATTTAGAACTTGGTACCATCGAAATACATAATGTGTTTTTAGACTTTGGTGCCTTCTTTGTACCTTTTTTGTCGCTAAATGTGAAAGTGTTTCCCCTTAGGTGATATTCAGCGACAAAAAAGGTGCCCAATAAATAGTTGGTGGTGCAAAATCGAATTCCAACCATTAGCGAGGTACTAAGTCAAAAAAAACTTGAACAAAAACCTGTATTGGTGAACTCTCTACATGCCTTATACAATCGCCCAAAACTTCTTTCGACAAATTAGCACAGGTTCCATTTGCTTTTGTTCATTTTCCAGTAAATGTGATCCAACCTCCCAAAGAAACTTTGGAGCAATCTCTTTCATTCTTGATATTATGGATTCGTTATAACTAAAGTACTTGCTCTCATAATTAAATGCAATAGCAAGATCGCGCATTGCACAATTCTAATATAGGTAGTTCCAGAAGAGTTATAAATGGAAAGGTGGAGAAATTTCATAATTTCAGAGCACGCAAAAATACAATTTTAGGAGAGAGAGTGATCTGAGAAGAGGTCTTATTAGCATACCCTAATCAAAGTCAAGCCAATGTCTAATTATGAAATCAAACCCTAATCAAAATCAAACTCAAATCAAAATCAAATGGTAGAAACAATAAAAAACAAACGGTAGAAACAAAATACCTAAACACAATCAAATTGTAGACTCAATTTAATATTAGAAAAAAACATTAATAAGCTCGAAAGTTCGTAATCATTTAACGATTATGGATTCGGGTTCAGATTAACGATCCAGATTCGGCAAACCTCAATGGATTCGAATTAACGATTTGAGCCTAGGTAGATATGACCCTTATATTTTATGCCCAATGTTTTAGCTACATACTCCGCATTTCCCCCAGGGAATTTCTCATGTCTAAAGACTAAAAATTGGTATAACTTTTGTCAATTTATCTTTCATGTCAACTGCTTCTACACCCCTCCCCTCCTTTATTTTACTAAGATAATTTGATGTCCTCTCTATGGTTTGATATGTTGACCACTTATAATGCCTAGTAGAATAAACTAAAAATCAAAATCCTTTCCTCTGAAGTTGTAAATATTTATTTTTGTTACAGTTTTTGTTTATGATAAGAACTAGATGAACGTGCTGGAAGTGAACAAGACAGATTATCAATACTACTTAAAATATTGAGAACATATATCTTAGACTACATGGGGAAACATGAACACAGAGTTACTCACCTTTTTTCAACATGTCCATTTATTCGGGTCATTTATCCATCAATCCATGCTAAAGATGGGTCTTCAACCCACACGTGCTAAAGCTAGAACACGTCATTTTAAGGCATCACCGCTGGAGCCATTGGCGGTGGCTGCCTCGACAGCGACGTCTTCGCGTTGGCTCTTGGGTTGGTGGATCGATTTGGGCCTTCTTATGTTGGGGGCATGGGGTTTGGGGAAGTTTCATTTTGTGGTTCACCATTGTAAATAGGAGAAATGGAAAAGGAGGGAAGTCTCACGCTTATATTTTTGTGAGAGAGAAAAAGGGTTTCATGGTGTATTTTGGAGTGACCATCGGGTTTAGAGATGATTTAGGAGATTTTGAGAGTGATGTTAAGGGTGGTCTTAAAAATTAGAGTATTTTGCTACAAAATAATTCATTGCCTAATGTTTTAAGGCTTTACACTACGAAAAATATTTCGTTGCAAAATATAAAAGTATTTGCTATGAAGTATTTCGTTGTCAATAGTTCATATTTCATTCCTAAACAATTGTTTTTTTTGCGGGAATATTGGCGCCAACATATTGGCACTTATTGTCAATGAAAATCTGAATTTCGTGGCTAAATGTAATGTTTTTCTCCACAAAATTATTTTCGTGGCAAATAATGAGCTTTTGCTACGAAATTTCTTTTGTAGCTAAGAAATTCGTAGCTAAATGTAAGAATTGTTGTAGTGCTCACCAGAGCTACCCATTTTCCAACAGGAATTCCCGAATTAACCTTTTTCCCAAAAAAAATCCAATTTCCCCCAAGCTCAGCTAGAAGCCCTAACTGGACATCCCCCCCCCCCCCCCCCCCAGTAACTTATTCTCCAGCGGAATCCCAAAACCTCAAGTTATCAACTATTTTTCCAAGTGGAATTTTCAGACTAATATTTTCAACTCTTCTTAAAATACATAATCCCCAAACAAATTTCTCTTCCCCGGTAAAGTATCCAAAGAAGATAAATTTAAAATTCCCCAAGAAAGCTATTCCTCGCGCCTCCACTAAAGGTCTGTCCTCATAATTGACCTCAACCCTCAGAATTGGTTGTTTTAACTTAAGGTCCCCAAAATTGACCTCAACCCTCGAAATTGGTCACCCCTACTTAAGGTCCTCAGAATTGACCTCGACTCTCAGAGTAGGTCGCTCCAACTTAAGGTCTTTAGAATTGGCCTTGATCAGAATTGGTATATCCAACTTAAGGTGCTCAGAATTAACCTCGACCCTCAAAGTTGGTCGCCACCTACTTAAGGTCCTCATAATTGATCGTAACCCTCATAATTGGTCACCTCCTATTTAAGGTCCTCAAAATTGGCGTCGACCCTCAGAATTGGTCGCTCCTACTTATGGTCCTCAGAATTGACGTCGGCCCTCAGAATTGGTGGATACCAGCTTAAGGTCCTTAGAATTGACCTTGACCCTCAGAATTGGTCGCCTCTTACTTAAGGTCCTCAAAATTGACCTCGACCCTCAGAATGGGTCACTCCAAGTTAAGGTCCTCATAATTGACCTTGACCCTCATAATTAGTCACTCCTACTTAAGGTCCTCAAAATTGACTTGGACCCCCAAAATTGGTCTCCCCAACTCAAAGTCCTCATAATTGACCTCAAACATCAGAATTACCTACCCCCAGAATTATCTTAGGTCCTCATAATCGACAGCAACTTTCTGAATCGGTCTTCCTCATACCTTTAGGTCCACAGAGTTGACTTATTTCTCGACTTTCACTTGTTCCAAGATCACCCATCGAGGGGATCTGTAGACATTACATTCAAGGACCCATAAGTCTCTCCTAAGATCCCTAGAACCTCCCCAATTCACTATAAACCATATGTCACACTCCGAGTACTGATTTAGAGGCCATCGGGCGCTTTCGGGACCCGTTTGACTCTAATCAACTCCAACATCAGAGAAAAATCTCAATGAATCTTCGAAGGTCTCTAAAACCCCTTTCCATTGTCCATCCCGTGCACGTATCAACATAACAATTCAGACGAAAGGACCATTTTTTATTAAAAAATGATCTAGAGGCCGTCGGATGCACCCGAGCCTCTATTTGACCCCAATTAACTTCAGTGTTAGAGTAAAAGATCAATGGATTCTTGAAGAGAACTAAAATCCCTTTTTAACGCTCCACCCCGTGTGCAAAATGACATAACCATTTGGACAAACATTTTGTTTTCCCTCAAAAATTAATTCGAACGCCACCGGGCGTTCCCAGGCTCCGTTTGAACAAAATCAGCTCTTCAGCTCGAATGAGACTGAATGGATCTTTAAATGTTATTAAATACCCTTTCCAACGATCCACCCCGTGTATAAATCAACCTTATAGTACAGACGAACGATCCGTTTTACTCTGAAAGGTCACCAAGTGCTTTCGTCCCCGTTTGACCAAAATCAACTCTCCAAACCAAGTGAATCTCTCTGGAACTTTGAAATACCTCTCATAACCTTTCCAACAATCCATCTCGTACACGATTTGGACTTACAGTTTGGACGAACAATCCATCGTCGTCCGACAATCTTCCGTCCAAAGGACCGATGGGCACTTTCGAGCCCCGTTTGACCCAAAGTTAAATCCTGATCTCGAGAGAGGCCTGAATGATTCTTAAAGGTATCTTAATTACCTTTCTAATGGAATTCCACATGTTCTATTTGGACTTACAAATTGCGTTTTACAACCACTTTTTCAAAAAATCTGCACGAGACTGCCAATTGACTGTCACATTTTCCTTCCTATCGATAGTGTGTCTAGGGTTACCTGCCGATACGCAGGACAATTACGATTAGGAGTCCCCATACTCTATATAAGGATAACATGAGCTCACTTCGAAAATCACCCTAAATCCATTAATATCAATGATCTCTGCAATATTCTTCTGCAATCAACGAAGTTTCTTTGTGTGAAATTCCTTTCCACCTTTCATTCCCATCATTCTCATACCCAATTTAGCATGAATATCCTTCCCTCTCATCCAACACTAATCCTAACTTGCAAGGAAGGCCATCAAGGACCAAGGTCAAGCTTCAAGTCTTCAAAGAAGGTCTAAACATCCTTCTCTCTTTAATTTTCTTTATTTTTGCATTAATTACATAAATTCTTAATTTAGCTTTTAATTTAGAGAATACACATTAATAACTAATTATTTATTAGTTATATTGCACATAATTTATTTTCTGTAAAAAAATCCAAAACAAAGAAAAAGAGGGTTACAACTATAAATTCCGACGGGATCATACACCACATTTTTCCGAAACTAAAAAATTTCTTTTCTACACACACACATATAATATATTCCATTTTGAATATATGGGATAAAATCCCACCCTTATGCCTCATGCGAACTACGTGGATTTTGATACCTTTATAGGCTACGTATGCATCTCGATCTAAAACCCGAGACTCGGGTACTATTTTCTATTTTCAAATTTTCATCTTTTTCCTATTTTATCCATATATTATTCGTATAAATCATACTTGTGATTCATACTTTCGCGTCTTATCTAAACATATATTATTGTTTCATCATAACAATCAATATCTCTATAAACTCACACATCATATTTTTCTAATTATTATTTTGGAAACATTCCTATGGATGACCTCACTCCATCATTTCCATAATGTGAGTCGAGCGATTCCGATCTCCACTTATATATTCATGCACACACACTTCACAGAGAAGTTAAGGAAAATAGTAACATAAGCCCATGAGAGGCTGAAAGGATGGTATGGGTTCCTAACACCTTTCCATCCATAACTTAGCCCCCGAACCTCTGAACTACTGGTTTTGCAAGCATCAGTTTGTCCTTGATGCCGCTCTCTTAAGGAGACGACATGCCTTTTTCATGTTTTGTGCAAAATAGGACGACGACTCTCTCTCTTTATATCAACCCAACACCAACGACGACCGAAGCACCCCACGATGTAGAAAGGGCGCGAGACCTTTATATCCTCCTATTTTTCCTCTGAAAGTTCCCCGGGGCAATAGAGGGAGGAAGATCGTGGGATGGCCATAGGAATCAATGAAACAGTGAAAAAAGGCGTAGTTGGGAATATCGGAGTTTTTAGGAGAAAATATTGGTAGGAAGCAACAATAGGCTTGTAAAGACGTTCCCACATACGGTGCTAATCTATTAATGCCTAAAATTAGTTTATGGGTTTATACCTAATCTAGGTACACTAATCTTAGATTTATAACAGATAAATAGAGATCAATTTAAGTAAAATGGAGTTTAAAGTAATAATACAGGAGAGGGGATGAGAGAAAAGATAAGAGACAAGATTTACATAGTTCAGTCCAATGTGGTGCCTACGTCCACTAGCATAGTGATCATAGTATTATATTCTATCAGTTACAGTCATGAAGGATATATCCTTACAAGTTTATCTTTTTTCCTCTCTCTTTAGCATACAGTTGTGAAATAATGGTTAATCTCTTAATGAATAGCTAGATCGATAGATGTTCCCCTTGCTGGAGAAGTATGCATGATATTTATATCTGACATGTGTGTCCCTAGAGAGAGCCTATAGTGGAGACTTAAATAATGTTGGGAGGCAGGTTGTATGCCTCTACAAATTAGGCAGGTACACCTTTTTACATGCTTTTTGGAACAAAGTAATGGGTACACATTGTCGATAGATAATATTGGAATAATTATCCCTAGATTCCTCAGGACTAATAAGGAAAATAGTGATGGGTACACAAGCATGCTATCATGCTCCAAGTACATCATGTACCACACCTGGGCCACTAGGTCAGAATCTCACCACCAAACCCAAATCATAAATATATAATTAGAGGCGGTCACACACCAACATCCATTGGTCAAAACCATGCCATAGTACCCCACTAGGGTCTAAAATCACATACAATGATCATGCAACAGTCCTATGTGAAGCACCTTATACTCATGACTCACTTGAGTCTACATTGTATAAGTTCTCATCTAGTTTGGAAATTGTGACAAAATTTGTGTCCTATCCCCTAGATACCAAAGAACCTCAGATTCTTCTCATGATGCCTCAATTGATTCATTTAAAGGTAAATTCTCAACTATCACACACACAAGGATTGCATACATATTACATATTGCATCATTTGCTTGTGTGTGAGTTAATTCCTTTTTAAATAAGTGTTTACTATTTTTTGGGATTTTTTAATTGATTTTTAAGAAATTAAAAGTTGGGTTTTAAAACATTTGGGGTCATTATGATAATACTGATTTTATCATTTCTTACCTGAATATTTGGTTGGGTAGAATTCGAAAGCCCTTAAGACTTCAGGGTGTGTTTCTAATTAAGTTTGCATACGTATTTTTGGCATCATCTGAGCCTTACACCTGTCATCGTCACAATGGACTAATTTTTGTTTGTTGATAAACTCAGAACCTGTTCACAATCTCAGCCCTTGGATCTAGTTAATCGACATTCTGCATGAGTTTTATCCCAATTCCTGAGAAACCCCAGTAGACCAATCAGAGGACGTTTAATCCACCGCTGATGTTAAACCGTTGGATGGAAATCAAATGGCCAAGACCAAATCTCAACCATTGATTTGATCTAATTCTCTCCAACCTTCCTTCCTTAGTATAAAAGGAGGTTGAGCTTCTGCATTTCAAAAACCGTTGCCAGTTCGTCCAACTGAGAGAGAGAGAGAGAGAAAGAGAGAGAGAAACCAGAGAGAGAAAACAAATCCTAATTTCCTTTCAAACCCTAAACTCTTTTTAGATCCAAAATCAAACCTAAGTGTTTGAGAATTATTTTGGTAATGGTTTGAAGCTTGATCGTGGGTTGAATCCTCTGAGTTTGAGATCTTGTAACCAACATAGATTTTTTGGTTTAATCTCTATTTTTTTCATAGAAATAGTAGATCTTGCTATTTTATGTCATATTACACTTAGATCTTCATTATTTAGTTTCTCATCTTGAGAAATCATATTTGTTGATTCTTTTCTCTGTAAATATTTTTCACAACTCAAGAATCAACAAATTCTTTTATGTTTCTAGTTCTTACGAAACAAGACTTCTAATCCAGTTGGAATCGCAATCGGTGGTTTATAATTTCAAAAACATTTTCAAAACCCTCTTAAATTATTTAAGACCTTGGCAGTCTTAAGAGCAAGGTAAGCTTGGATTCTGGGTTAATTTGAAAGATCAAAAAGTTCTGTGGTTTCTAAAGAAGAGAGAAACTGAAAAACCTTATCATTCAGATTTCTCTGTAATTTGATAGGACTTATTTGTATAAATAAGTGTGCGTGTGTACATGCATGTGTTAGAACACTATCACAAACACTTGTCACACTACAACATAAGAAGTGCTGGTTATAAGATCTTGAAACGTCAAGAGTCGACGTAAAGCTGGAACAAAGGGTGGAGAAATTAGCAAGCTGAGAAAGCGACATCAACATCAGAACAGCAGAGAAGTTAGAATCAAACCATTGGGTACATATTCTAAACTTGTATAGGTCAGTTTTGTTTACATGTGTGTTAAATAGTTTGTAACTTGTATATTTTATTTTAGTGGATATTTGGTTTGTGACTTAGAAGTCATTATGGATGTTTCCTCAGTTGGGTGATGTTTTACCACGTTAAAATCTGTGTGTACTTAATCTTTCTACATCTCCTCATCTCATTCTTATTGGTGTGCTGATTTAACTTGATTTAAACTGTTTTAGTATTTTTTTTCAAAACTAGTTACATAATCTTGAACATATCTCGTACATATTTTTATTAAACACATCTTGTGAATAATCTGTTTGATTTAAACAAAAGAGTTTCCCCAAAAAATAGTTCGGAGTTACATAGACAGTTTAATCTAAATTAAACGACTTAAGTAACAACTTTTCAATTGGTATCAGAGCTTTGAAAATTTTCTTTAAAGATCTTGTGTTTCTGAAATAGTTTTATTAAAATCAAACAATGGACGAGAAATCTGAAAGATTTGGTAACTTGCCCAGACCCTCTCTCTTGGATGGAAACAACTTTCCTTACTAGAAAGTAGGATGGTTTCTTTCGTACAAGGAACCTTCGGAGATGATGTCTAGGACATTGTTGAAAATGGATATACTTATCCTACTAAACGAGCACTTGAAGGAATACATTTTAATGAGACGTTTGCTCCTGTTACTCGCTTAGAATATGTTCATCTTCTCTTTGCCATAGCTTGTTACTTGCACTTTACGCTTTTTCAAATGGATGAAAAATCAACCTTTCTTAATTGAATCTTAACTGAATAGACCTATTTTGAACAACCCAAAGGGTTTCTTGACCCTCAGTATCCAAATCATGTTTATCGTCTTAAAAAGGCATTGTATGGTTTGAAATAAATGCCACGAGCTTATTATGAGCGGCTTTCCAACTTTCTCTTAGATAAAAGTTTTAAGAGAGGCGGAAATGATCAAATTTTTTTTGTCAAAATTTATGACAATGATATTATAATAGCTCAAGTATATGTCGATGACATCATTTTTGGTTCAACTTCCCCTTCAGAAGTTAAATAATTTTATGAAATTCTGCAAAAAGAATTTCAAATGTCTCTTATGGGGGAGTTGCCATTTTTCCTGAGTCTTCAAGTCAAATAGAAAGCAAAAGGTTTATTTGTTTCGCAATCAAAATATGCTTTAGAGCCTGTTAAGAAAATCGGGCTTGAAAGTGCCAAAGAAGCTAGAACTCCCATGAGTACTACAGTCAAATTATCTAAAGATGAGAGTGGAAAATCCATAGATCCTACTCTATATCGTAGTATGATAGGAAGCGTACAATACCTTACCGCCTCACATCCTGATATTATGTACACTGTTTGCATGTGTGCCCGTTATCAAAATAATCCTAAAGAGAGCCACTTACTATGTGTCAAAAGAATAATTAAATACATAAAACACACTCTAAATTTAGGACTCTGGTACACCAATGATACTCCTAGTACTATAATAGGATACGCTCATGCCGACTGGGCAGGGTGTACTGATGATAGTAAGAGCACATCAGGAGCGTGTTACTATATCGGTAATAATTTGGTGGGATGGAGTAGTAAGAAACAAAACTGCACTTTTTTATCAACAGCTGAATCTGAATACATAGCTGCTGGTAGCTGTTGTGCCCAATTACTTTGTCTTAAGCAAATGCTAAATGATTATGGCATTCAAGAAAACCAAATGCATCTCTATTGTAGTAATCAAGGCGCGATCAATTTCTAAAAATCATGTTCAACACTCGCGAACAAAACATATAAAAATTAGACATCATTTTATACGCGAATTAGTTGAGACTAAGGAATTAGAAATTAATTATCTTCCTACTGATTTGCAGCTCGCTGATATGTTTACTAAGCCTTTGGATTACAAAAGATTTTATTCTTTGCAAAAATCGATAGGAATGATTTGTGTTGAATAAACTCATGTGACTTAAGTTTTTTTTCCCATTGTTTATTTGAGACAAAATGGGGGAGAAATTTGAGTCTTATAAGTTCATTTTTTTCCTGTAGATATGATTAAATAGCTTGATCTTAGTCTTATTTGCAGGGATCTTTACTGTTGTCTACAACAGATGTTATTAGGGTATTGGTTTGTAACTAGTTGAGTTATGTAATTTTCTTTTTCTAAGATATGGGCAGATAGAATTTTGTATAGGAATAGGGTTTTCTTATTTTTTTCGTATCCCTAAGAGTCCTAGTTGACTCAAAGGAGATTTTGTCTCATATTTCCAAAGGGGGAGATTGAAGCACCTTATACTCTTGACTCACTTGAGTCTACATTATATAAGTGCTCATCTAGTTGGGAAATTGTGACATAATTTGTGTCCTATCCCCTAGATACCAAGGAACCTCAGATTCTTCTCATGATGCCTAAATTAATTCACTTAAAGGTAAATTCTCAACCATCACACACACTAGGATTGCATACATATTATATATTGCATCATTTGCTTGTGTGTGAGTTAATTCCTTTTTAAATAAGAGCTTACTAATTTTTGGGATTTTTTAAACAATTTTTAATTAATTTTTAAGAAATTAAAAGTTGGGTTTTAAAACATTTGGGTTCATCATGCTAATACTAATTTTTTCATTTCTTACCTGAATGTTTGGTTTGGTAGAATTCGAAGGAGCTTGAGACTTCAGGGTGTGTTTATAATTAAGTTTGCATACCCATTTTTGGCGTCATTTGAGCCTTACACCTGTCACCGTCACAACAACCTGATTTGTGTTTGTTAATAGACTCAAAACATGTTCGCAATCTCAGCCTTGGATCTAGTTAATCGACGTTCTGCATGCGTTTTATCCCAATTCCTATGAAACCCTTATAGACCAATCAGAGGACGTTTAATCCACCGTTGATGTTAAACCGTTAGATGGAATTCAAATGGCTAAGACCAAATCTCAGCCATTGATTTGATCTGATTCTCTCGAACCTTCCTTACTTAGTATAAAAGGAGGTTGAGCCTCTGGGTTTCAAAAACCTTTCCTAGTTCGTCCAACTGAGAAAGAGAGAGAATAGAGAGAAAAGAGAGAGAAAGAGAGAAAGAAAGCAAATCCTAATTTTGTTTCAAACCTTAAACTCATTTTAGATCCAAGACCAAACCTGAGTGTTTGGGAGTTATTTTGGTAATGGTTTGAAGCTTGTTCGTGGGTTGAATCCTCTGAGTTTGAGATTTTGTAACCAACATAGATTTTTCGATTCGATCTCTATTTCTTTTTCATAGAAATAGTAGATCTTGCTATTTTATGTCATATTACACTTAGATATGCATTATTTAGTTTCTCATCTTGAGAAATCGTATTTGTTGATTCTTTTTTCTGTAAATGTTTTTCACAACTCAAGAATCAACAAATTATTTTCTGTTTCTAGTTCTTATGAAACAAGACTTCTGATCTAGTTGGAATCTCAATCGGTGGTTTACAATTTCAAAAACATTTTCAAAACCCTCTAAAACTGTTTAAGACCTTGGCAGTCTTCCCAGCAAGGTAACCTTGGATTCTTGGATAATTTGAAAGATCAAGAAAGTCTGTGGTTTCTAAAGAAGAGATAAACCGAAAAACCTTTTCATTTAGATTTTTTCTGTAATTTGATAGGACTTGTTTGTATAAATAAGTGTGCGTGTGTACATGCATGTGTTAGGGCATTGTCATAAACACTTGTCACACTACAACACAAGAAGTGTTGGCTATAAGATCTTGAAATGTCAAGAGTCGACGTAAAGCTGGAACAAAGTGTCGAGAAGTCAGCAAGCTGAGAAAGCGACATCAATATCATAACTGCAGAGAAGTTAGAATCAAAACCAGTGGGTACATATTCTAAACTTGTATAGGTCTGTTTTGTTTGCATGTGTGTTAAATAGTTTGTAACTTGTATATTTTATTTTAGTGGATTTTTGGTTTGTGACTTAGAAGTCACTGTGGATGTTTCCTCAGTTGGGTGAGGTTTTACCACGTTAAAATTTGTGTGTATTTATTCTTTCTACATCTCCTCATCTCATTCTTGTTGGTGTGCTGATTTAACTTGATTTAAATTGTTTTAGTTTTGTTTTTCAAAAATAGTTACATAATCTTGAACATATCTCGTACATATTTTTATTAAACACATCTTGTGATTAATCTGTTTGATTTAAAGAAAAGAGTTTCCCCAAAAAACAGTTTGAAGTTACTTATACAGTTTAATCTCGAATTAAACGACTTAAGTAACAGCTTTTCAATTGGTATCAGAACTTTGGAAATTTCATTTAAAGATCTTATGTTTCTAAAATTGTTTTCTTAAAATCAAATATTGGACGGAAAATCTGAAAGATTTGGTAACTTGCCCAAACCCCCTCTCTTTGATGGAAACAACTTTCCTTACTGGAAAGTAAGGATGGTTGCTTTTATACAAGGAACCTTGGGAGATGATGTCTGGGACATTGTTGAAAATGAATATACTTATCCTACTAAACCAGCCATTGAAGGAATAGATTTTAACGAGATGTTTGCTCCTGTTACTCGCTTAGAATCTGTTCGTCTTCTCTTTGCCATAGCTTGTTACTTGCACTTTACGCTTTTTCAAATGGATGTAAAATCAGCCATTTTTAATGGAATCTTGACTGAAGAGACTTATGTTGAACAACCCAAAGGGTTTATTGGCCCTCAGTATCCAAATCATGTTTATCGTCTTAAAAAGGCGTTGTATGGTCTGAAACAAGCGCCAAGAGCTTGTTATGAGCGGCATTCCAACTTTCTCTTAGATAAAGATTTTAAGAGAGCTAGAAATGATCAAACTTTTTTTGTCAAAAATTTTGACGATGATATTATTATAGCTCATGTATATGTCGACGATATCATTTTTGGATCAACTTCCTCTTCAGAAGTTAAATAATTTTCTGAAATTATGCAAAAAGAATTTCAAATGTCTCTTATGGGGTAGTTGCCATTTTTCCTGAGTCTTCAAGTCAAATAGAATGCAAAAGGTTTATTTGTTTCACAATCAAAATATGCTCTAGAGCTTGTTAAAAAATTCAGGCTTGAAAGTTCCAAAGAAGCTAGAACTCCTATGAGTACTACGGTCAAATCATCTAAAGATAAGAGTGGAAAATCCATAGATCCTACTCTATATCGTAGTATGATAGGAAGCTTACTATAACTTACCGCCTCACATCCTGATATTATGTACACTGTATGCGTGTGTGCCCGTTATCAAAATAATCCTAAAGAGAGCCACTTACTATGTGTAAAAAGAATCATTAAATACATAAAAGGCATTCTAAATTTAGGACTCTAGTACACCAATGATACTCCTAGTACTATAATAGGATACACTGATGCCGACTGGGCAGGGTGTACTGATGATAGTAAGAGCACATTAGGAGCGTGTTACTATATCGGTAACAATTTGGTGGGATGGAGTAGTAAGAAACAAAACTGCACTTCTTTATCTACAGCTGGATCTGAATACATGGCTGCTGTGCCCAATTATTTTGGCTTAAGCAAATACTAAATGATTATGGCATTCAAGAAAACCAACTGCATCTCTATTGTGATAATCAAAGCGCGATCAATTTCTAAAAATCATGTTCAACACTCGCGAACAAAACATATAAAAATTAGACATCATTTTATACACAAATTAGTTGAGACTAAGGAATTAGAAATTAATTATCTTCCTACTTATTTGCAGCTCGCTGATATGTTTACTAAGCCTTTGGATTACAATAGATTTTATTCTTTGCGAAAATCGATAGGAATGGTTTGTGCTGAATAAACTTGTGTGACTTAAGTATTTTTTTTCCTTTGTCTATTTGAGACAAAATGGGGGAGAAATTTGAGTCTTATAAGTTCATTTTTCCTGTACATATGATTTAATAGCTTGATCTTAGTCTTATTTGCAGGAATCTTTACTGTTGTCTACAATAGATGTTATTAGGGTATTGGTTTGTAACTAGTTGAGTTATGTAATTTTCTTTTTCTAAGATATGGGTAGATAGAATTTTGTATAGGAATATGGTTTTCTTATTTTTTTCGTATCCCTAAGAGTCCTAGTTGACTCAAAGGAGATTTTGTCTCATATTTCCAAAGGGGGAGATTGAAGCACCTTATACTCTTGACTCACTTGAGTCTACATTATATAAGTGTTCATCTAGTTTGGAAATTCTGACAAAATTTGTGTCCTATCCCCTAGATACCAAAGAACCTCAGATTCTTCTCATGATGCCTCAATTGATTCACTTAAAGGTAAATTCTCAACCATCACACACACTAGGATTGCATACATATTATAGATTGCATCATTTGCTTGTGTGTGAGTTAATTCCTTTTTAAATAAGTGTTTACTAATTTGGGGGATTTTTTTAACAATTTTTAATTGATTTTTAAGAAATTAAAAGTTGGGTTTTAAAACATTTGGGTTCATCATGCTAATACTAATTTTTTCATTTCTTACCTGAATGTTTGGTTTGGTAGAATTCGAAAGTGCTTGAGACTTCAGGGTGTGTTTATAATTAAGTTTGCATATGCATTTTTGGCGTCATCTTAGCCTTACACCTATCACCGTCACAACGGCCTGATTTTTGTTTGTTGATCGACTCAGAACCTGTTCGGAATCTCAGCCTTTGGATCTAGTTAATCGACGTTCTGCATGCATTTTATCCCAATTCCTGTGAAACCCCTGTAGACCAATCAGAGGACGTTTAATCCACTACCGATGTTAAACCGTTGGATGGAAGTCAAATGGCCAAGACCAAATCTCAGCCATTGATTTGATCTGATTCTCTCGAACCTTCCTTACTTAGTATAAAAGGAGGTTGAGCCTATGCGTTTCAAAAACCTTTGCTAGTTCGTCCAACTGAGAGAGAGAGAGAAGAGAGAGAAACCAGAGAGAGAAAACAAATCCTTATTTCGTTTCAAACCCTAAACTCATTTTAGATCCAAAACCAAACCTGAGTGTTCGGGAGTTATTTTGGTAATGGTTTGAAGCTTGTTCGTGGGTTGAATCCTCTGAGTTTGAGATCTTGTAACCAACTTAGATATTTCGGTTTGATCTCTATTTCTTTTTCATAGAAACAACAAATCTTACTATTTTATGTCATATTACACTTAGATTTGCATTATTTAGTTTCTCATCTTGAGAAATCGTATTTGTTGATTCTTTTTTCTGTAAATGTTTTTCACAACTCAAGAATCAACAAATTCTTTTATGTTTCTAGTTCTTATGAAACAAGACTTCTGATCTAATTAGAATCTTAATCGGTGGTTTACAATTTCAAAAACATTTTCAAAACCCTCTGAAATTGTTAAAGACCTTGGCAGTCTTTCGAGCAAGGTAACCTTCGATTCTGGGTTAATTTGAAAGATCAAGAAAGTCTGTGGTTTCTAAAGAAGAGAGAAATTAGAAAACCTTATCATTTAGATTTGTTCTATAATTTGATAGGACTTGTTTGTATAAATAAGTGTGCGTGTGTACATGCATGTGTTAGAGCACTATCACAAACACTTGTCACACAACAACACAATAAGTGTTGACTATAAGATCTTGAAACGTCAAGAGTCGATGTAAAGCTCGAACAAAGTGTGGAGAAGTTAGCAAGTTGAGAAAGCGACATCAACATCAGAACTGTAGAGAAGTTAGAATCAAACCAGTGGGTACATATTCTAAACTTGTATAGGTCTATTTTGTTTGCATGTGTGCTAAATAGTTTGTAACTTGTATATTTTGTTTTAGTGGATTTTTAGTTTGTGACTTAGAAGTCACTGTGGATGTTTCCTCAGTTGGGTGAGGTTTTACCACGTTAAAATCTGTGTGTACTTAATCTTTCTACATCTCCTCATCTCACTCTTGTTGGTGTGCTGATTTAACTTGATTTAAATTGTTTTAGTTTTGTTTTTCAAAACTAGTTACATAATCTTGAACATATCTCGTACATATTTTTATTAAACACATCTTGTGATTAATCCGTTTGATTTAAAGAAAAGAGTTTCCCCAAAAAATAGTTCGGAATTACTTAGACAGTTTAATCTTGAATTAAACGACTTAAGTAACAGCTTTTCACTATGATCTGGGGAACCGACTCAACACCTGTTGGTCAACACCAGGTTGGGTTGCCCACTGTGCGCAACCTCCAATGATAGCATCCATAGAGTAGGTATGTTCACATATATTAATCACTCAGATATATCCATATATATATATATATATATACTATCCCTTTAAGTACGCACACACACACACACACACACACACACACATATATATATATATATATATATATATATATATATATATATATATATATATATATACAACCCGCTAAATGTGCATAAAGTACTCGAAGCACTAGCCCATAATTTCCGAGTCTACCCCCAACTCCAGAATATTTAAGTATTCACTTACTCATGATAAATTTCCAAACATTATAATTCTGACCACTAAGTTATTTTGCTCCAACACGTACTCTAAGTCTTTTTGAAATTCCAACCCAATTTCGAAAATCATAACCCGAGTGTTGTTCATCCTAAAAAATCCGTACATTAATACAGGGATTTAATCACCGACTATCCCAAGGTAAATATAATATCTCCCCTGTTTTCCCAGAAGTCCTAAGTCACCCATTGAACTCACTAATTTCATTCGAACCCTAAACGATCGACGAAAAACCCAAACAATCACACGAGGCCAAACAGCTGGATTTGCCCTACCTTATTGAATTGATTCGGTAGGCGAATCGATTTGTCCCTAAAAGCGAATCAATTCAATTGTGGGCAAAAGTATGTGCATTTTCGGACGAGATACATCAACTACTATTTAATCATATTAATACCTAACATCATTCAAACCCAAAATTTGCTCATTCTATCAATCTTAAATGTAATTATAGTCATATTTACGTCTGAATTCATATGATAACAATTCAATTCATGGGATTCAACATATTTTTATCAAGAATCATTCACTTCTTAATTATAATTCAAGATTCCATTGATTTCTCATATTAGCCATTAAAGATCGCGTCTTTTTAATGTAGATCATCTCAGTTTTTTTATGGGATTATACGAAAATTATTTCTCCATAATTTTATTCCCAAAAATACCATTTTACATGTGAATACCACCCCAAATTTTATATTTCATTTAAGATTATACTAACTCTGATATGAAATATTGAACATCAAAGCAAGATAAACACTTGTCTTTATATTGCAGGGATTCTGATTTCTCCTATGTGATTCTTCTTAGTACAAGAGTCTCATGCCTGGAATTACCCCAATTATCTCCCCGAATGATCTTCCTCTATTTTTCTTTTGTTCTTCCTTTTTTTTCTCCTCTTTCAATCCTATGTCTTTTGGAATGGTGGAATGGCTACCCACTCCTCCCACCTCCCCTAGATATGACCTAAATCTCGAAATTAGGCTAAGTGCTAAGTGTAAAATGACTCAAACGCCTTTATATGTGTCCCATTTAGTCTAAAAAGTCTACAGATCCTGGGTACCTAATTCTAACTATCTCAATCCATTCCAGATCATTGGCGCACTCGAGATCTCTATCTGAGACACCTAATGTAATTCTCCCATCTTATTCCCAACACGACTCCACACGCGTATCCTGAATGACATACAATCAAACTTGTCAATTTTTACTCACTTACAACATAATATCATTTAACATTATTTTATTTACTTATCACACTACTAAATATATTTTCACATAAATATTAATCATTTTCTCTATAATTAATATTGATTTTATTCTCATTATATCTCCTTTTAATTAAATTATGTGCCCAAGAAATTTAAAAATTCTCCAAAAATAAACGATAAAAAATACAGGGTGTTAAAGTCATGGTCCAAAACCAAGACCATCTAACTATTTTGGTTTAGTGAGGATACAAGATAGGATTTAGAAATTTAGGTGTCGATGAACATAAAAAGTAACATTCAATCGAAAACTAATAACCCTAGGAGTCAATAGAGAAAACAAGCCCCAACCACCCCTTCACCATCACTAACCTTCCACCACCACAATCGTCTTGATCGAAAATCAAACATTGGCCTCCTTGAAAACCAGTGCTTTCAATTTTTATTATAACATATGGGACATTTTTTGATGCCATTTTATGGCATTGAAACTGTCGCATGTAGTTTTTTGCGGCATTTCATCTTTTGATCGTGAATTTCCCACGATAGTTGGTTCGGCACGCAAAACCACCCATGTTGGCTGTAAACCCGCAAAAATCAAGAGCATAATGCTCCTGTGTTTGTTTGTTTGTGAGCACCTTTATTAATATGCCCACTAAAGAAAAAAATATCAAAATGTGGGAGCAGAATAGCATTATGCTATTTTTATCCTTCCCTTGGAGATGGTCTAAAATAATCTCATAAAAATTAAATGTAATGATGTGGTAGTGCAATGCATATTATATAGTAAGTTACTCAGTGACAATGTACAATGCTTTATTACTTGGATATATCATTTTGCAACTTTTGTTGACTGAATTATTTTAATAAAGAAAAGTCGCAAAAATAACGAAGACTAAATCCCAAATAAACCTTACAAAATAAAATTTTTATGGGGGAAATCTTGAAATAAACCCAACTATTTCTTTGATACGAACATCTTCAAATAAACCTAATATACATATATCATCGAAAGAATAAACAACTGTCACTAAAATTTGATGCTTAATGTTGATACCAAAATTAATATGCCGATATAGACGAATCAGAAGAAGACACGTGTCGATCTACGTGGCACAATAGCAACGAGGAGGTTTATTTCCCCAACCAACCATACTCACTCCGAGCAGCAAATGCACTCCGAGGAACTCCAATGCTCCTAGGAACGGAATTCTCCGAGAAACTCAGACCTCTCCGAGGAACTCCTGAATACCATGAATCTCAGGCGGTCCGAGCAACTAAGGCGGCCCGAGTTGCATCTCGGCCATAGCATTGATTGCCAGATAATCAACATTTCAACTATTCATTGAATGCTTATCATTGACACACACGCTTAAACGGTATTAAATGTATCATCCTTTCATATGTAAATCATTTAATGTATCACCCTTTCACATGACAGCCTAAGGGCTATAAATACAATGTATCACCCTCATTCAAAGGGACCGGATTTTCTGGATAGAGTTACCTATCGAGAACTCCAAAACACTTGGCAATAACAGAAACAGTGGACGTAGGTCATTCTTATAAGGCTGAACCACTTTAAAATTCTTTGTCTCATTTATATTTATCTGTGATTGAATAATTAGAAGCAATCTAGTTTTTTACATCAACAGATTGGCGCCGTCTGTGGGAAACGACTATTGTTATCATTTTTCACCAAAAATCATTCATCATCAATGGCGGATAATCCAGAATCTAGCAATCGAAATGTTGGAAACACTGGAAATCCTCTAAATCCCTGTGCACCTCCAGATCTAGTAGGAATTATGATGAATCTGGCTCAAGGACAAACCGCCATGCAAGAAACAATGCGACAACTCATACAAACCCTTCATGGCGGTGCAATTGCACATTCGGGACAGTGAAGTGGTCAGAGACAAACCTATTTACTTTCTTCACGATCCAGGCGCACAGATGCGTATCGTAATGAAGAATCTGATGATTCCTCTTATCAACCTGGATGAACTTCGTCAATACGTGCTATAGATACTGATCAACGTATAACTCTTTCTCCAGAGAGACCCAGTGCCTTGGAGAGATTGAGCAGGGTGTCTCCTTTCAGTCGATTTGGCCCTAGGAGGAATAGGAGTCCACCTAAAACCATGTCGAGGAGTTTTCGACAACCATCAGATCGAAGGGAAGGATCAGCACAATCACGACCAGTTGCTCGTCGAGATAGATCTCAGGAAGCCACTTCAGAACAATCAATTACTCGAACTAATAGGCCCGAGGAAGGAAATGATGCGTGGAAAGGGTCCCTTCAGCGGTTGGAGGATAGATTGGGAGAAATGTCTAAGGCAAAGAATCCCCTACAACGAACTTTTGTTCAAGGGACACCTTTTGTCCAGGCCATTGTGGATTTTCCTACACCGTCAAAATTTAAAGCTCCTATGGTGACCCCCAAATACGATGGAAAGACAGATCTTGTTCTTCACATAGAGCAATATCAAGCTGCTGCCGACATCTATGCTGTCCCCGACGAGATGAGATGCAGAGCATTCTCAGGAACTCTTACTGGGTCTGCCCAGATATGGTACAACAATCTTCCTCGGGGTAAGATTTCAACTTTCTTTCAATTAGCCGAGTTGTTCATTGGCAATTTCTATTTTGGAGCAAAGTCGGTAAAACGAGTAGCACAATTGTTAAGTGTTAGACAAAAGTCTGGTGAGAGTACTAGAGATTACATAACTCGTTTCAATAACGAGAAGCTGGAAGTCATAGATTATGAAGAAAAGACAGAAATTACCGCCTTGATGAGTGGGTTGTTGCCTAACAAATCGTATTACACTTTAACCAAAGATCCACCTACAACTATGTCAGAGTTGATGGCAAAAGCGGCCAAAATCATGAATGCCGAGGAGGCTATGGCTGCGAAGAAGAACATGGATAAAGAAACCAAGGTGGAAGTCGACAAATCTAAGAAGAAAGAGCATAAGGGCAATGGCGGTGACAGGCATTCCAAGAACAATAAGTCATCATGGGAAGTCCTGAAGAAATTCGATAATTATACTCCTCTGAAAATGAGTATTAATCATGTCTTGGAAGAAATCAAGAATAACGAGGAGATAAAGTGGCCAAAGAAATTGAAGTCGGACCCTGATATGAGGAATAGGGAAAAGTATTGCGAGTTCCACAAGGATCATGGCCATATGACAAAAAATTGCATAGCTCTTCAGAACGAGATTGAAACACTCATCCGACGAGGAAAGCTAGCGAAGTATGTTGATCGGGGAGGTGAAAGAAGAAACAATGACCGAACCAGAGAGAGGTCCAGATCTCCTCGTCGAGAAGAGGAGAACAAGAAGAGAAATCATGAAGATGATACAGAGGATGACCCCGATCTTCCCAAAAGGCCAAGGCAACCAGAACGCGAGGTATTTTCAATACGTTTTGGAACATTTGATTGTAATGTTATTACAGGCGGAGATGCAGGAGGAGGAGATTTTACTGCAGAAAGAAAAGCTTACCTCGGTGAGGCTCAGGCTTGCTCGTATATTCAACGAATAAATTTAGCTGAGGAAGATCGCCCGAGAAAGGTGAATAAGGAGAAGTTGGTCATTGGGTTCTCAAAGAATGACCTCACAGGTGTTCTATATCCTCATGATGACCCGCTGGTGATCAAAATGAGGATGAAGGAGACCTCTCCTGGGTTTTGCTGGCGAGAAAGTTTTTCCACTTGGGACGATCAAGTTGGATATATTCATTGGAACTTGGCCTGCCATTCGAACAGAAAGAATATGCTTCTTTGTGATGGATAAAAATGTGCAATCAGCTTACAACATCATCATGGGAAGAGTTGGTTTGAAGAAGTTCGAAGCAGTTCCATCTACAGTACATCAGTGCTTAAAATTCCCAACAAATTTTGGAGTAGGAGTTGTGAAAGGTGATCAAAAAGTAGCTCGGGAATGCTATTATTCATCTGCCGAGCAAGAGGAGCTTGAAGAGTCGAGGAAAAAGACTACTACCTACCAGGTGGATGAAGGTACATAAATTGAAACACTGGATCCCAGAGATGAATCCCAACTTGTAAAAGGACAGGTGGTGGAATCTACAGAAAATGTTATTCTGGACGACGAGCACCCTGAACGAATAACTCAGATAGGTTCGTCGTTGGATGCTTCAATAAAACAGGAGTTGATAACTTTCTTGAGAAACAGAAAGAAAACTTTTGCATGGAGTCATGAAGACATGCCAGGAATAGATCCAAACTTCTTATGTCATGAGCTCAATGTGAATAAGGAGATCAAGCATGTAAAGCAGAGAAGAAGAGTATTTAGTCCCGAGAAGAATCAAGCTATACAAGAGGAGGTCGAGAAGCTCCAGAAAGCCCAATTCATTGAAGATGTGAAATATCCAGACTGGTTAGCAAACGTGGTGATGGTAAAGAAGAAAAACAATAAATGGAGAATGTGTGTTGATTTCACCGATCTCAACAAGGCATGCCCAAAGGATCACTTTCCATTGCCCAGAATTGATCAACTAGTGGACGCCACCTTGGGACACGAGCTGCTCAGCTTCATGGATGCTTACTCTGGCTACAACCAGATCAAAATGAAACCTGAAGACAGACAAAGTACTTCTTTTATTACCCCTAGGGGAACTTATTGTTATAATGTTATGCCTTTTGGTTTAAAAAATGCAGGAGCGACATACCAGCGGCTGATGAACAAGGTTTTTACCGAACAAATCAGTCGCAATATGGAAGTCTATGTCGATGATATGCTGACAAAAAGCAAGAAAGCTGCTGATCATCTAGTTGACTTAGGTCAGACCTTTGATCAATTGGATAAATACCAAATGAAGCTCAACCCGACGAAGTGCACATTTGGAGTACGAGAAGGAATGTTCCTCGGGTACATTGTCAACCAGCGAGGTATTGAGGCGAATCCAGAAAAGATCAAAGCTCTTTTAGGGCTGCGATCTCCAACGACGAAGAAAGAGGTGCAGAGTCTTACAGGGCGAGTTGCAGCGCTCAACAGATTTATATCCCGAGCAACTGATAGATGCCTCCCATTCTTCAAAACACTTCGAAAAACTTTCGAGTGGAATGATGAATGTGAGAAGGCCTTTCAAGACTTGAAGAAATATTTGGGAGCACCTCCACTGTTGTCCAGGCCAGTAACTGGAGAAAAGTTATACTTGTACCTGGCAGTATCAGAGAATGAAGTCAGCTCGGCATTGATCATAATGGATAATGGAGTCCAGAGGCCAATTTATTACACATGTAAGGCTTTCCGAGGTGCAGAGATCAGGTACCCAAAGCTGGAGAAATTGGCATCGGCATTAATTGAGGCAAGTAGAAGAATGAGGCCATATTTCCAGGCCCATACCATCATCGTATATACTGACATGCCATTAAGACAAGCCCTTCATAAGCCAAAAAAATCAGGGAGACTGATGTATTGGGCAATAGAGCTCGGTGAATATGATATTGTGTATGAACCCAAATCATCATTAAAGGGCAAGCTGTAGCAGATTTTATAGCAAAGTTTACTTATCCTGATACCCCCGAGGAACAAAAGTTGCTCGCTGATCAACCAATGGATGTTACAGGATCAACAGACATAAGCTCAGACCAACTCCGGTTGGTAAAAGGGCTTGTGGATGTAGAAGGATCATCAAATTCGAGCTCAGACCAACTCCGGTTGGTGAAAGGGCGAGAAGAGATGGTCAACGAAGAGCAAGAAATACCAAGGGAAGATGAAAAGAAACAGCAGATATTTCACCGAGGAACTCTGTCAGACAAGAAATTTGAAGACGAGTTACCTACATGGAGATTATATGTAGATGGGTCATCTTGCACAACGGGTTCTGGAGCAGGGATTGTTTTGAACACCCCAGACGAGATTGACATGGAATACGCCCTGCGATTCCAATTCAAAGCTTCCAATAATGAGGCGGAGTATGAGTCCATGATAGCAGGTCTTAATTTAGCAAAAATTATGGAAGCACAACAAGTGATGGTATTCAGTGATTCTCAATTAATTGTGAATCAAGTAATGGGGACATATGCAGTTAAAGGAGAATTAATGGTCAAATATCATGCAAAGGTGATGAAGTTGTTAGCAGAATTCGATGCCATTCAATTGATTCGAATACCAAGATTGAAGAATGCACGAGCAGACGCACTGGCCCGACTAGCATCAGCTACTCGTAACGAGCTGCGAAGAACGATACCAATTGAAGTATTAGAAAGTCGGAGCATAGATGAAGACCTGACGATGAATATTATTACCCTTGATTTAGGGCCATCTTGGATGGATCCCATCAGGGCATATATTGAGGAAGGAGAATTACCGGAGGATAAGCTCGCTGCCAAGAAATTGAAGTATAAAGGTGCTCGGTATGTACTAACTAATGGTATTTTGTATAGACGAGGAATTATGGCAGGGTTGCAGAGATGTGTACATCCTTCCGAGGTGAAAGAATTGATTGAAGAGATCCATGAAGGGTCCTGTGGAGCCCATGTAGCAGGTCGGACACTTTTGCAAAGAGTGATGACGCAGGGATACTACTGGCCAACGATGAGGGCTGATTGTATAGCCTATGCTAAGAGATGTGATAAATGCCAACGTTTTTCCTCCATCCGACGAACTCCACAAGCATTGTTGACACCCATAACTTCCCCTTGGCCATTTTCCATGTGGGGAATTGATTTGGTTGGACCACTGCCAACGACCCGAGGAAGATTCAAGTACCTCGTCGTCGCAGTGGATTATTTTACTAAGTGGGTAGAAGATGAGTCACTTATTGATATGACATACGAGAAGGTATACCAGTTTGTTTGGAAGAACATCATCTGCCGATATGGTCTCCCTCATGCCTTCATCACAGACCATGGAACACAATTTGATAACGAGGAGTTTGCCGCCTATTGTCATCAGTCAAACATTTTGAAGGTTCATTCAGCACCAGGCCACCCTCAAAGCAATGGACAGACTGAAGTGACGAACATAACATTACTTAATGGTTTGAAGAAGAGGCTAAGTGAGGCTAAAGCTAATTGGATTAATGAGCTATAGTCAGTATTGTGGGCTTACCGAACAACTCCCCGAGCAGCAACTGGAGAATCACCATATATGCTGGCGTTTGGAAGTGAGGCCGTGATACCTGCCGAGTTGGGTCTTCCAACACACAGAGTGCTGAATTTCAATTCCCCAGTCAGCGATTTGATGAGGAGGTTAGATTTGGACATGCTCGAGGAGGTTAGAGAAGAGGAAGCCATTAGGAATGCTGCTTATCAACAATGCACAACTCTGTTCTACAACAAAAGGGTGAAAAAATGCGATTTAAAAGAAGGAGATTACGTGCTAAAGAAGGTCATTCAGAAGCACAATAAGTTGGAATCAAACTGGCATGGACCTTACCGAGTTACAAAAGTTGTTCGACTAGGAACTTACCGAATAGCAACTCTAGAAGGAGAAGAATTTAAGAATGCATGGAATGCTGAACACCTACGCAAGTATTATCAGTGATGTAAAATGTAAAGCAGTTCCATCAATATGAATAAAACCATGATATTTCACAATCTTCTCTCCTTTTATTGAAAGTTTTTCGGGGAATACTAGTGTTTAACACTACGCTGCTCGGCACACAACGCTGCTCGGCAGTAAAAAGAAGACGATAGTTCGAACCCAGACCAACTCCGGTTGGTAAAAGGGCGAGAACACCCCATACTCCTTTGGTTAGGAGGCGTACATTACCTCACACCAACTCCGGTTGGTAAAAGAGTTAGTGGACATGATAGTTCGAACTCAGACCAACTCCGGTTCGTAAAAGAGCGAGAACACGATAGTTCGAACCCAGATCAACTCCGGTTGGTAAAAGGGCGAGAACAAACCATAGTCCTTTGGTTAGGAGGCTGACACTGGCTCAGACCAATTTTGGTAAAAGGGCAAGTGGACAAGGTAGTTTGAACCTAGATCAACTCCGGTTGGTAAAAGGGAGAGAACAAACCATACTCCTTTGGTTAGGAGGCTGACACTGGCTCAGACCAATTTTGGTAAAAGGGCAAGTGGACAAGATAGTTCGAACTCAGACCAACTCCGGTTGGTAAAAGAGCGAGAACACGAGACTCCTAAAAATACCAATCTCGGATTGGTTGGGAAACAAGATATGCCCTCAAATACCAACTTATGTTGGTCGGGAGGTAAGATTATTACAAAAGTTCCTCGAAGAACAAAATATTCCAAATTGAACCAAGTATGGTTGGTCGGGGATCAAAACCCACTAACTATAGTTGGTCGACGAGGAGAATTTATCGACCTTGGTTGGTCAAACACATTTTATGAAAAAGAACTGAACCAAGTATGGTTGGTCGGGGATCAAAACCCACTAACTGTAGTTGGTCGACGAAGAGAATTTATCGACCTTGGTTGGTCGGACACATTTTATGAAAAAGATAAAAATTTACCAAGTATGGTTAGTCGGGGATAAAAACTCTCACTAACTATAGTTGGTCGATAAGCACAATTTAACAACCTTGGTTGGTCGATGAACCACACAATATTGTTATGCAAGCACAAATATAAAGTGTTTGGCAAATACAAGACAACAGCAATACAGATTTGCGAACAAAAATGAAAGTCTTTCATTAAATTCCAAATAAATTACACAAGTTTATTACATTGATATTAAATTATGTACTAACTATTACATTAGAATCTCCTATTCTACTGGTCTTTTCCCTGCTGCTTTTGAAACAGGCTCCTCGCCAGCAGGAGGATCTTCCAGGCAAAGAGGAGAATTAATGAAGTTAATATCTCGAAGCATTCTGACGTTCATTATTGAAGGAGTGTCTAATAGATGCTCGGGACGAGATACTTCGATCTTAGAGTGAAGATTGTAGTCACCAAGGTATTTTGCAATTAAGCTCCGAGGAATGGCACGAGCGGGGATCCATTCCATGTCCAAATTATATGGTGGCACAGGCAGGTCAAGAACCCCAGGATCATAGTAATCCCACAGGTAGCGCCCCTGTTCGAGCTTCAGCACGCCCAAGGCATTCAGCCAACCTTGCTTGTAGACCTCGTTATTGGCATTCTGGATACGATCATCTAAATGGAATAACGCTTCGTTGTATCCATCCATCCAGAACTCCCTGGGTTGTTTATTAAATTGAAATGTCAACTTTTTAAGCCTCTCGTGAAGGTTTCTGGCAAGAACATCCTTATTATGCAGAGCAGACTTTGTCGAAGCAAGTTGATCCTCCAGAGTTTGGATTTTCTTGGACATTTCAGACAAAGACCGATCTTTTGCATTCAATAGGAACGCTTGGGTTTCCAATGTTGATTGAGTAAGAGCTTCTTCAACAGTACGACGAAGACCTCTTGGTCGTCCCCGAGCAGGTTGAGTACTTTGTTCCTCGTCAACATTCTGAGCAACTCTTCCTCGTCCACGAGAACCTCTTCCTCGTCCCCGAATAGCTGTGGAAGGCCCAACTCTTCTCAAAGCCTCTAACTCTTGCCTCAATTTGGCATTATCAACCTCTAAAAATGAGAATCCTTCATCGGTGACCGGTACTAAGGCAGTGGAAGATGAAGCTGCACACTTATACTGTGCCAACTCTTTCTCCAAATTGTTATTTTCCTGCTCCAGCAGCTCAGCAATTTGTCTACATGCTTTAACTTCACCTTTTAGGGTTCTCTCCCTGACATCATACCCAGCGATGAGCTTCTCGTAGCCCTTCCCGACAGAAAGCTGCTGATACTTCTTCTCATAGCCTTCGTGCAAAAGAGTTGAAGACTCTTTGTACTGCTGCTGAATCTCATCGAGAGTACCTTGCAAGTCCTCAACCATTTCGTAATAAGCTACACTGTTGGCAACAACTCGGTCAAGTAAGTCCTTAAGGTACTGATAAACTTCGACTGCTTGTGCCGAAGCATCACGACCAAGGATGTCGGTAACTTCTGATACACTCAGGTCTGTGTGACCCGCCTTATAATATTCATGACATTGCTTCATCAGCTTTGTATCATTAGCAGATAGAAGATCCATCCTGGCCAAAAACTAGCAGAGAAAGAAAAAGTAATCATCAAAAAGAAGATCAAGCCAAAGAAGCAGACAGAACATCAACAACGTAGAGGAACAAAAAAGGTGATTTTATTACATCATCAAAAGGAGTATAGCGTTCAGAATACAGAGTACAAGTAAAAGAAAAACAGAAAGAGAATACCGAACAACTTCACACCTTTTCCTTGTCTCCCAAGACTTTCTTGGGAGGCTGGGACGAGGAGCTTGGTTGCTCGGTGGGAACAATGAGTTGGTTCGCAGAAGTTGGGACTTGTTCATGAGGAGCAGGCAAAGACGAAATCTCCTCAGTGGCTGTCTGATTGGGTTGTGAAGCAAGGACTTGATCACCCACTGTCATTGAAGACTCCTCGGATGCATCTTCGTCTTCTTCCTCATCTTCAATTACAGGAGGGGGGCCAGGAAGATGTTGTTGAAATAGCTCGGAATCCTCGCTAACCTTCAATTCTTGCAGGGCAGCAACCCAACCATCTCGGAAGTATTTCAAACTCCCATACTGTACCTGGCTCATCATGGCTGCTACCCCCTATCCCATCCTTTATCCCAACCGGTACGAAAAGGTTTTTTCACAGCCACTTTTCTTTTCATTCTCTCCGAGGAGAGCTTCTCGGATAGAAGATCCTCGGAGGCTTTCAACTTGGCCTCCACCTCCTCCTTCTGGCGATTTACTTCTCGCAGAAGGGTTAGCTCTTCCTCAGCCGATTGCAACTTATTTTCAAGCTCCCCAAAGCTTGTGAGCTTCTCGGCATATTTTTTATTCTCTCTCTCCAAGTCTTTCACCTTATTTCCCAACTGCACTTTCTCTGCCTCAGATGCAGCCAACTTCTTCTCCCATTCACCCCTATCCTCGTCATACTTTTGACGAGAATCCTTCAATGATTGGGCCAAGCCCTGGAAAGCATCCTCTACTCCAGACGAGGAACTAGAAGTTTTGATCGCTTCATCTTTCTTCACTATGGTGTTAAAGCAACTCACCAGCTGGAAAAAGAAGAAAATAATGATAAGTCATTGCAGAGATACTTGTATTGAGGGAAAGAAAAAAAAATCAGGATAAGAGAAACTTACTGAAGCAATGTGACGAGTAGCTAGGGATGTCAGCATATCCCTAGACATGTTTTCCTCCATTCCTTGGACTTCAGGAATGGTCCAAGTCTTTACCGAGATCATTGCAGAACTCGGGGGAATAATAGTTGGAACACCAGCTCCACTAGCTTGGAGCTGGGGAATGGTTTCAGAAAAATTGACCGAGGAGGATTTCTTCAATCTCCTCGGTGGCATTTCAGCAGTCTCAACCAAAGAGGAGCTTTTGGTTGGGGAAATGGTGATCACTTCCACAGGTGCATTTTTCTTGCTCGGAGCCACTGGGGGCTTCTCGGCAGCCTTCTGAGGAGCAACATAAGGGGCAGCATCTACTTTCTTTGTCCCCTTTGGGACTTCAGTCTTATTTCTTTTACCCTCTCCAGTAGAGGCAGTCTCCTCAAAGATAGCAGGAACTCTTCTTTTGCCCATTTTCTGACTCAGAGGAATGTGAGAGTCTGGTGAAGAATCCTCAGAAGCTGGCAATGGTTCACTAATGCTGACCACAGGACGAGCAGTAAAGGATGATGTATAGCTCCTGTATTGCAACAAGTATGAAGCGGACCTGACGTGCTCGTCTGCAACTTTCTGATCCAACTCCAGATATGTTTCAAATGCTTGATATTAACTTCTGATTCTTTTGGAGTTTTTCTCTTGCTGTCAACTGCAAACAAATACATATTGAAATGTCAATCATGCATTTATTCAAACATAATGAAATCATAGTTTCAGAAATAAAATAAAATGAAAATAACCTATCCCATTGCCATATGGAGGGCATTTGGGACCTTCATATACTTCGTCTCCAACCAAAGGGGCATGTTGCCAATTTTTTATAACTACCCCATGCTCAAAATAATCCCTATTAGCATCAGGGAGATTGACTCCTAAAGCCCTATTCAAAAATCTAGTTTTTAAATAATAAACATTGTCTAGAACAGCCCATCTATAACAGTACATAATCTCAAGAATTCCTATACGAGTTCCATGAGTTTGATTTAACCTATGCACCCCATTAACTATTCTCCATGTCTTGGGCGCTATTTTTGCAGGAACAAGGTCGAAATAATGACATAACTCTAAACATAAGGGGTTTGGTGGAAAAGAAAATCCACATTCAGCAATAAAAAGGCTGGGGAACCAATGTCCCTCAGCCAAACGAAAATAATTTGAAGGCTCAGAAAGATCCTCCAAAGTTACCCAAGATGGAATAGAGAAATCAGAACGGAATTTCTCAAGAGATTCAATAATATAAACCATGGTGAATAAAAGAAATGAAGAAGAAGGAAGAAGATCTTACAGGAAAAAGGGGAGATCTGTTGACAACGAACGAAAACAAGGATGAACGCACAAGAGAAAGAAAGACTATGGAAAACTCGAAAGCAGAAATTGGAAAAGGTAGAAGACGGTGATATTGTTTATGAAGTTTAAATACTTTGCCTTGGGAAACGGCGAAAGAAATGATTACAAAAAGGAAACTATTACGCTACCGGCGGCTAAAAGGACAAAAAGTACACGAAGATCGAAGCGCTTATAAAAATGCAAAAAGGCGGATTCTGCGAATTTGGAAAGAAATTCAAATACGGAGAAATGCTCCTAAAGACCAGGAAGGTCATTTAATATTGCTATATACCGAGAAAGAATGTTCCATACTCCTCAAAGTTCGAAATATGAAACATTGGGGGCTTCTGTTGATACCAAAATTAATATGCCGATATAGACGAATCAGAAGAAGACATGTGTCGATCTACGTGGCACAATAGCAACGAGGAGGTTTATTTCCCCGACCAACCATACTCACTCCGAGCAGCAAATGCACTCCGAGGAACTCCAACGCTCCGAGGAACAGACTTCTCCGAGGAACTCAGACCTCTCCGAGGAACTCCTGAATACCATGAAGCTCAGGCGGTCCGAGCTGCATCTCGGCCATAGCATTGATTGCCAGATAATCAACAGTTCAACTATTCATTGAATGCTTATCATTGACACACACGCTTAAACGGTATTAAATGTATCATCCTTTCATATGTAAATCATTTAATGTATCACCCTTTCACATGACAGCCTAAGGGCTATAAATACATTGTATCACCCTCATTCAAAGGGACCGAATTTTCTGGATAGAGTTACCTATCGAGAACTCCAAAACACTTGGCAATAACAGAAACAGTGGACGTAGGCCATTCTTATAAGGCTGAACCACTTTAAAATTCTTTGTCTCATTTATATTTATCTGTGATTGAATAATTAGAAGCAATCTAGTTTTTTTACATCAACACTTAAAATATTGCATGGGCTTGTAAATGGATTACTTTAGTTAACACGGGAATTTGTGATTATTAGAGCGTCTCCAAGGCATGGAGAAAATAGAATAATTCTTTGAGCTCCATAATTTTATAACTTTTCCTCTCCAAAGTATTGTGCAAACTTATAAAGTGGCCATGAACAATATAAATCAAGAGCAAAATAGTCTTGATTTTGTTGTTTTGGATCACATAGGAAACCTTCACATGGTAGACCAAATGCCGTGGGGAAGGGACGCACAACATATGGAATGTCAACGGGATTATTTTCATCAATCCTAATTAATTCACCATATATAGTTTTTTGGAACCAAATAATTTAATATTATATATTAAACAATGGGTGTTTCAGGATTTCACCTTGTTTTCAAGGGTATTCTCCCCAAAACTTATGAAAGTATCTGCGATGCTATTTAGGAGACAAAATGGTACACCGATTCACTCATAAAAAACTTAAACGCATATGAGGAACAGTCTTTGACGTATATGATATTCAATGACCGGTGTAATCGTCCCAATGTTGAATTGTGTCCTGGATATCATTACCCATTGAGGAAGAGAAGGATAATCTCATGTCGCCTCCAACTGCCACTTTATCAACTGATCAAGTAATAGAATCAAATATGATTTCAGATATGGAATAAGTTCTAGAAACGGAGGTAGATATTTCTAAGCCAAAGCTAATTCGGGAAAGCAGGTTCTAATGGGTGTTCAACGTAATTACCACTACAATCCTAGGATCTCATCGATGTTAGATAAATATTTTAGGCTATTAATTTTTTATATTTAATGTAACAGAGTTATTAATGAATTTTTTTAAATAAATTCAATGTCTGAGTTAAATGCGCAACGTAGTTACACAATCATTTAAAAGGTAAGGCATAAACAATGAAAAATTAAATTTAGGTTAACAATATTTAATAATGGTTAACTTTACATTATTTTAAACTAACGTACACTAAAACTAATAATACATAAACAACTTTTATATACAAAAATACATAATTCATCTAGGAACTCAAAATTGCATTCTTGCGCTCTCCTTGCCCGTCAGTTGCCAGCTCAGCTAACCACTTATCGACGATGGCCCTTTTTCAGTCCTCCCAATACGCTCTTGTACAAGGGTCCATGTTGGAGTGGTCATGGTTCATTATATATTCTTCCAATTTTCTTTCCATCGCCTTAAAGTTTTTCAATGCGATTGTTAGCTTCGTCACCAATAGGGGTTGTTTGGGGTATTTTTTAATAATTAGGTGAGTACAAGTGTGCATTTAAGTCCGACACAAACTCAAAAATAATGGTGGTGGAGGATTTATTTGTAGCTTTCATCTTCTCTTTTACAATGTCTCTCCCGATGAGACATTGAATTCTTGGTTAAGTAAATATATTGAAGGCATCATCCTTCAAAGACATGCAATTTTCTGAAGTCACATAAGGTTACTCAAATGGTGGAGAGGATAAATTAAGCCCCGAGTTAGTGGGAGCACTTGTACCCAATGTAGAGATTTAGCCTTCTCTTGAAGCTTGCATCACGTTTGGATCTCGCAGTTCCATTTTGAAGTGTGCTTGAGAGCAAAGTATAAGTTCATAAACTTGAAATGCTTATTCGTATCCAATTTATATGTCTAGTTAAAAAGGGGAAGCTTATAATTGGTCGTGCATCCACTTGGCAACCCTCGTTAGACCCAGCCACCGATGTCATAAAATTTACTCACAACCTAGAAAATAGTACTAAATTGTTCCCTTAGAAAGCCCGCATGATAGTACTCGATGTTCTAATTCACTTTATTGAAGATATAGGCAACATTCTCCCACAACTCTATGTTTTTATTTTCTCCATGAATGGAGTTGTTGAATCTATAATCCCATCTTGTAAAAATTAAGACGTCTTAATCATAAAAAAATGGGCCATTTACTCATTAGGGTACGCTAGTTCTTCATATTTTCTCATTGGGGTACACTACTTTTCGTATTTGCTCATTAGGGGTCATTCTCACTTTTAGTGATGGTTTATAAGAGTGTTAGCGATGAATATTTTCCACAAAATCATTGATAAAAGGTGAAATACAAAAACTAGTGTACTCCAATTAGAAAATATGAAGAACCATTGTACCCCAAATTGTAAATGTCCCAAAAAGATTCTTACGATAACTCTCGTTAATTGTGTGGCTATTAGGGGTTTCATGGAATTCAATAACATTTGCTTGTGTCTCCATCATAAGTTTGTCGAAATTGGAGACATGATATATCAAATTCTATTTTTTATTTCAACAATACATTTTACCATGTTAGCTACATAATCTTTGCTCTATGGTAATTGTACATCATTTGGTAAGACGTTGATATTCATTTAGCATAATTTGTTATTTGGATGAAGATAGTTTCCAAAACTTTCTCATGAAGAAATTGTTTCAAATCCATATATATATATATATATAAGAAAAACAATTTAAAGATTGTTAAAATAGGTAATCTTCTATAATTTATATGAGCAAAACAAGTTGGACATTATAAATAATTCTACTAAATACCGAACTCGGCTTTTATATACACAAGTATCTATTTATTTATTTTTACATTTTTCACCCATGAGATTATTAAAGCATACCATTTGCAGAAATTAGGTGACTGATAATAATAATAATAATAATAATAATAATAATAATAATAATAATAATAATAATAATAATAATAATAATAATAATAATAAAAATAAAAATAATAACTAAATTATTATTCACTAGTATTCATCTACAATATAAAACTAAAATATTACATTCTAACGAACTTAGGGCCTCTTTGGTTTGCAATTATAATTATGTTTTCTGTGTTTAAACACAATTCTGATAAAAATCTTTGTTTGGCAATATATTTTTAAACACTGAATTATAATATTTCTGTGTTATAATCAAGTTTTTCGTAAAATAGGTTGAGGGTGTTTTATAACTTCTATTTTTTTATTTTTCAACTCAGAATTATTCATTCTTAATATTTTAATGCATTTATACCTTAATATATAATATACATACATAATACATTAATATATGTGTAATTCTTATTAATAAAAAATATATATGTATATTTACACAAAATTACTCATGGAATAATATAAAGTTAAATAGTAGTATTAATAGATACATGATACTTATACATAGTTTATACATGTATTATTAATGTATGGAATAATATAAAATATACATATAGTACATACGTATTAAAAATATTATCAATTCAGGTATGTATATATAATTTTATAGTATATATATATATATATACATGTTTGTCAATATTATCAAATTTTCAAAAAAATGTATTTAAAATCAAGTTTACCAAACGCACACGAATAATTATAAACAAAAAACATAATTGTAAAATTGTATTTAAAAATTGCGTTTAAATCGAGTTTTCTAAATATAGAACCAAACGGACCCTTAACTTTAAAAATTGTTTTTACTGATGTGATTGTAGCAGAATCATCGTTCCTATATAAAGGCATCAACATTAGGTTTTATTTTGTACAATTACTTCACCTATCCTTTTTTTCAATTTTAATTGTGGTTCGATGTACATCGGTTTCGAGTCTTATTTATCTCTTGCCATTTATTTAACAGTACTTTTTCTACTTTCAAAATATGCTTAGTAATATATATTATATATGATCTTTATCAGTTAATCCATAGTGATAACATTTCTTATGGATTTATACTTAATTAATGGGTTTAAGGATTTTTCCCTATTAAGGCTAGAGGTTGCTTTCTTTGTGGATTGTTTTCTTCTTGCATATTTAAACATTCATTCTAGTAAGCACTTAAAAAGATGGGGGGAGAGGGAATCTCGTCCTTCTCTCTAACTTTTTCTCCCTCTCTCTAAGTTTCGTCCTATCTCTCCTTCTCACGGGTTCAAGCTTTCCTCCAAGCTTGGACTTGGATCCCAAACCTTTCCAAGATGTGTGTTCTGCAACTCACGTTCAAGATTTACACTCAAAAAAACCTTCATTCGCTAAAGTTATTGGTAAAAAAAGAACTTCTTTCCAATCTCCACAAACTCTCCCCCCGCTTATCGTCTCCATACCATTGTGGAGATACATTAGTTGTTCCTCTTATGGAAGAAGTTTATCAGGAAGTTATAAAGGACTACAACTCTGTTGGGTATATATGTTAGTATATATATTTATTTTGAATAAAGTAAATAAGTTAGTGGGAGTGGCCAAGTGGTAAGTTAGTGGGGGTGTGTGCATGAGGTCTTGGGTTCAAGTCCTAGGGAGCACACTAATTATTTAGGGTCAAAGATTGGGCCTTGGGCTCTTGGGGATTTCTGATATGCATTAAATCTTTTCAAAATCGTTTTAATTTTTTAAACCGTTTTAAGTCTTTGACTATTTCTTCCACTATAGCTGTTAGTGGAGATATTAGTGGGTTAGTTGGCTAAAACCTCTACCCACGTTTTTTACCATTTCCCTTATTTAAGAAAAGGCTACAGAGTCAAAAAAGCATAAAAAAATCTCTCTCTCACGTTATCTGCAAAAATACCTTTGCTATTTTCTAATTTTCGTTAATTTTCTGGGAGTGCTGGAGTATCCTGAGAGTTCAAAGATTTAACACAAAGCTGGTGTGTAAATCTAATCGTTGAATCCTGGGAGGTGTATGTTCACGAGGCTGACAGCTACAAATATCAGCGAGCAATTTCACCTTTAGGACTTTGTGTCGAACACAAACCTCGATCGATAAGTCCTTCTAATTTTATCTATTTCAAATTTGGGTTATTTCGTTTATTCTGCAATTATTAATACAAACAATCTAAAGGTGAATCTGGTTGTTATTCTACAAACTGCTATGGAAAATCCTAATGCAAAATACTCTGAAAAACCTGAATTGTTTGATGGAAAGAATTTTAAGAGATGGCAAATGAAACTGCAATTTTACCTAACAACTCTTAAAGTCGTTGACGTTATTGCATCTGATAGACCTTCTGTACCTGAAGAACTAGTTGTTTGGAAACAAAGAGATTATATGTGTAGGAATTATATTCTGAATTGTCTCTGCCTTGAACTGTATGATGTTTACTGATCATGTCCTACTGCTAAAGAATTATGGAACTTACTGGACAAAAAATATGCAACTGAAGATGCTGGGTCTAAAAAATTTGTGGTTGGAAAATTTTTGAATTTTAAAATGGAAGATAATAAATCTGTTGTGTCGCAACTGGAAGAACTACAAATTATTATTCATGAAATTCTGGCCGAGGGTTATAGTATATGTGAGGGATTTCAGGTTTCAGCTATAATTGAAAAACTGCCACCGTCTTGGAAAGATTACAAAAACGGTCTGAAACATAAGAAAAAGGAAATGTCACTAGAAGATTTGATAGTTCGTTTGAGAATTGAGGAAGATAATAGGAATGCAGAACTTAGGGAGAAAAATTCTGAATTCAGTTCTAAGGCTAATTTGGTAGAGGGAAAATCAAATGGAAACCAAAAACAGAACCAGCCCAAGCCTAACCATTCAAACCAGAAACATGGGCACCATAAACCAAACCAGAATTCGAGGTCCAATCATAAATTCAAACCTAACGATAAGAATAAAAATTCTAAATCTCAGTTTAAATCTAAACCTGCAGGTCAATGCTATGTATGCGGAAAACCAGGTCATTACGCTAAAGATTGCAAGTTTAGGAAGAGTCAAGATGTGAAGCCTCAAGCAAATGTAACCGAGGAGGGTAACTTTTCTGCTGTTGTGACAGAGGCAAACATTGTGAGTAACATGACAGACTGGTGGCTTGATTCTGGCGCCACCAAACATATTTGCGGCACGAGAGGTGCCTTCACTACTTTCACTGCTGTTAGTGGGGATGAACGTCTGTACATGGGAAACTCTTCTTCGTCTAAGGTTGAGGGCAAGGGAACCGTAGTTTTAAAGTTTACTTCGGGAAATGTTCTCACATTGAAAGATGTTTTGTATGTCCCTGAGGTTAGGAAGAATCTGGTGTCCGGTTTTGTCTTAGTTAAGAAAGGTTTTAAAATTGTTCTAGAGAGTGATAAGGTAGTTGTGACTAAGGGAGGTGCTTTTGTGGGGAAAGGTTATGTTCATGAGGGTCTTTTCAAACTAAATGTAACCGTGGATGATAATAATAAAATATCTACTTCTTCTGCTTATTTGATTGACTCTTGTGATATGTGGCATTTTAGACTTGGTCATGTAAATAAGGCATCCATTAAAAAATTAATGTTTTTGGAAAACATACCAAAATCTGATATTTCTACCAACTCTAAATGTGAAATATGTGTTGAATCAAAATATGCTAAAAAACCTTTTCCAAGTGTCGAAAGAAGTTCAACTGTTTTAAGTTTAATACATTCTGATCTTTGTGATTTAAAAGGTTATGTGACACGTGGTGGAAATAAATACTTTGTTACTTTTATTGATGATTACTCTCGTTATTGTTATATTTATCTCCTTACGAGTAAAGATGAGTGTTTCTCAAAATTTATTTCTTATAAATTAGAAGTTGAAAAACAATTGGAGAAATCCATTAAAACATTAAGATCCGATAGGGGAGGAGAATACACCGGTGATCTTGATAAATATTGTAAAGAAAATGGAATAATTCATCAAGTTACTCCTCCTTATTCACCCCAATCTAATGGTGTAGCTGAAAGAAAAAATAGAACTCTTAAGGATATGGTAAATTCTATGTTAAGCACTTCGGGATTACCTTATAATATGTGGGGTGAGGCACTTCTTACTGCTTGTTATATTCTTAATAAAATACCTTTTAAGAATAATGATAAAACTCCTTATGAAATGTGGAAAAATAGAAAACCTTCTTATAAACACCTTAAAGTGTGGGGGTGTCTTGCTAAGGTTTCAATACCATTACCTAAGAGAACTAAACTTGGCCCAAAGACTGTTGATTGTGTTTTTATAGGGTATGCTAAAAACAGTAATGCTTATAGGTTTCTTGTAATTGATTCTAAAAATCAATATATGGATAAAAACACTATTTTTGAGTCAAGAGATGCTGAATTTTATGAGAACAAATTTCCTTTTAAAGTGAGAAGTGAGGGAACTAGTAGTTCTGTTCCAATGGGTCCTAGTGTTAGAAATGAATCTCCAAATTCAGAAGATATTGAAATTAGGAGAAGTAAAAGACCTAGGATAGCTACTTCTTTTGGTCCTGAATTTTTAACGTACTTAATGGAAAATGACCCCGTCACTTTTAGTGAGGCAATGTCCTCACCCGATTCTATTTTTTGGAAAGAAGCTATTAATAGTGAATATGATTTTATTATTTCTAACAACACGTGGGAGTTAGTTGACTTGCCTAAAGGATGTAAAACTGTTGGATGCAAATGGATTTTTAAAAAGAAATTAAAAGTTGATGGTTCTACTGATAAATTTAAGGCAAGATTGGTAGCTAAAGGCTATAGGCAAAAGGAAGGAATTGATTTCTTTGACACTTACTCTCCTGTTACTAGAATTACATCTATTAGGCTATTAATTGCTATTGCTTCATTACATAATCTGATAATTCATCAAATGGATGTTAAAACGACTTTTTTGAATGGAGATCTTGAAGAAGAAATTTATATGGATCAACCCGAGGGGTTTGTAGTCCAAGGCCTAGATAAAAAGGTGTGTAGACTTAAAAAATCTTTATATGGACTAAAACAAGCTCCTAAACAATGGCATGAAAAATTTGATCAAGTAATGATCTCTAATGGTTTTAACATTAATGAAGCGGATAAATGTATTTATAGCAAATTCAAGGATAATTCTGGTGCGATTATTTGCTTATATGTGGATGATATGCTTATTTTTGGAACTGATATGGATGTAGTTAATAAAACTAAACGTTTCCTTAATAAGCAATTTGATATGAAAGATTTGGGTGTTGCTGATGTTATACTTGGAATTAAAATCATTAAAAATTCTGAAGGAATTGTTTTAACCCAATCTCATTATGTAGAGAAAGTTCTTAAAAAATTTGAACAATTTAATTGTATTCCTGCTAAAACACCTTATGACCCCAGTTGTCACTTAAGAAAACATTCGGGTCCTGGTGTATCATCATTAGAATATTCTAGAGTTATTGGTAGTCTAATGTATCTTATGAACTGCACTAGACCTGATATTACATATGCTGTGGGTAGACTTAGCAGATACACTTGTAATCCTAATAATGAACATTGGGATGCTTTGATTAGAGTTTTGAGATATCTTAAATACACAATAAATTATGGTATTCATTATATTAGATATCCTGCTGTAATTGAAGGCTTTTGTGATGCTAATTGGATTTCTGATAATGATGAATGTAAGTCTACGAGTGGATATGTTTTTGCCTTGGCAGGAGGCGCTATATCTTGGAAATCTACCAAGCAAACATGCATAGCTAGATCCACTATGGAGTCAGAGTTCATAGCGTTGGATAAAGCAAGCGAAGAGGCTGAATGGTTAAGGAACTTCATATTAGATATTCATTTGTGGCCTAAACCAGTTCCAGCCTTGTCCATTCACTGTGATAGTCAAGCAGCAATCGCAAGAGCACATAATAACTCCTACAATGGAAAGTCTAGACATATCAGGAGGAGACACAACACAGTGAGACAATTATTGAAAGATGGAGTTATAGCAATCGACTATGTCAAGTCAAAGGAAAACCTGGCGGATCCATTGACTAAAGGGCTAGCTAGAGAGCTAGTTTATCAAACATCGAGGGGGATGGGCCTGAAGCCTATTAATATCTAAATCACCTATAATGGAAACCCAACCCATATGACTGGAGATCCCAAGATCTGGGTTCAATGGGATAACAAAGTTATACGAGTGATTTGTGGGGGTACAAATTTAAGTTTTACTTAAAACCCATTCCTATGATGTAGTACCTCTGTATCGATGGAGGATGAGATTCAATCTCTTAATGCTTTCTATAGCTGTTATTCAGTAGGGTGTGAGATACAGTACACTCTTGATAGAAGCACCTATATGAGTGTGGTAGTGGGGCCGCTTCCTATGAGAATTAAGGCTGATTCTCTAGAGCACTCAAGAAACCTGGGCATGCTCAAGGTCGAAACGAGCACAACTGTGGGAACTCGATGATGATTTTTTGGAGTCACGTGTGTGTTCTATTGACTTAAGTTTACAACAATGGTGAAATAGTTCAAGACATTAGTTCACTATCAACCGGTAAACTCAATAGATCATCACAAAGCAAAGGTTCAAGTCAAATGACACCTTTGCCTTATACGTCACTCCTTATGATACTCCAGAGCGGCGTTTTATTTAATTTATTTGCTTCATTCATGTGGGGGATTGTTGGGTATATATGTTAGTATATATATTTATTTTGAATAAAGTAAATAAGTTAGTGGGAGTGGCCAAGTGGTAAGTTAGTGGGGGTGTGTGCATGAGGTCTTGAGTTCAAGTCCTAGGGAGCACACTAATTATTTAGGGTCAAAGATTGGGCCTTGGGCTCTTGGGAATTTCTGATATGCATTAAATCTTTTCAAAATCGTTTTAATTTTTTAAACCGTTTTAAGTCTTTGACTATTTCTTCCACTATAGCTGTTAGTGGAGATATTAGTGGGTTAGTTGGCTAAAACCTCTACCCACGTTTTTTACCATTTCCCTTATTTAAGAAAAGGCTACAGAGTCAAAAAAGCATCAAAAATCTCTCTCTCACGTTATCTGCAAAAATACCTTTGCTATTTTCTAATTTTCGTTAATTTTCTGGGAGTGCTGGAGTATCCTGAGAGTTCAAAGATTTAACACAAAGCTGGTGTGTAAATCTGATCGTTGAATCCTGGGAGGTGTATGTTCACGAGGCTGACAGCTACAAATATCAGCGAGCAATTTCATCTTTAGGACTTTGTGTCGAACACAAACCTCGATCGATAAGTCCTTCTAATTTTATCTATTTCAAATTTGGGTTATTTCATTTATTCTGCAATTATTAATACAAACAAACTCATCTAGTCTCATTGGTAGAATAGTTATTCCCAAAGGTGATAAACCACGGAAGCTAGAAGATTTAAAAGTCCATCTAACTAGTTTTTGGCAGATTCAAAATTATTGGATTCTTACGCATATTGGTAAGGGTTATTATAATCTTTATTTTTCTTCCCCTATAGAAATGAAGAAGGTTTGGTCTTTTCGTAGTTATAATCTATATACGGGTATTTTCTAACTTTTTGAATGGACTCCTGATTTCCATCTGGAGAAACACGTTCTTTCTACTGCAACAAGTTGGATCAGGTTCATGGGATTGTCCTAAGAATAATGGGATCCAAGGCTCCTCCTGAAAATGGCAAGGGGTACTAGAATCCCACTACAAATTGACAAAGAAACTCTTTAACATTCTTATGGTTCTTATGCTCAGGTCTTAGTAGAAGTTGATATGAATAATAAACCTCTTGAAAAACTCCTTGTTGAAAGAGATCAAGGCAGTTTTTTTGTGACTTTGATGTATGAGTCACTTCCTAGTTTTTGTGACTTTTGTAGGACTGTTGGCCACACTATTACTGAGTGTAGGAACATCCAAAAAATGATGTTAAAAACGTATGCTCTCCCTGTTAATGATTAAAAAAACTGCTACAAAAAATTTACATCATATTGCTATTCCAAAATCTGGGAAAACTCAAAATTATGATGGTCTGGATAATGCCCTAGAGGAAATAACACCTGTTGGTACAGTTGTTGTGACTCCTTGCACAGTAGCAGTATCAACTGTTAATAAACACATGCCTCGAATTCCTACGAAATTTTTGGCAAAAAATGGCATTCAACTAGGTGATGGAAAAGTTGTTCAGTCCAAAGCGGCGGCCGGAGTTTCAAAAATTCAAAATGAGAATCGGATAATCCCATATATTCAGGAATTGTATACGGATATTTCTGCTCCAAAATAAAAAAGTGATTTCAATCAGTTGTTGACTTCTAAAACTATACATAATGATTGGGAGGAAATCCCGAAAAATATGGAAGGTACTAACTCAACCTCGAAAGATTTAAATGTGCACAATTTTGGAACAGCACTTCAAGAAAAGAAAAATAAAAAGGTTAGAATTGTATGTGTTGTGGACCCGATTCACGTGGAAGCAACTAGCTTTAATTTGTTTGCTCTGCTCTGCTCTAGTTTTTAATAATACTTCTACCCAAGCTCATTCTATGGGTCTTGACAATACCATCGTGGGCACTATTTTTATTGCACCTTTTGGTCAATATCCAACTGAGGAAATGTAAACACCTTTTTGTTTACCCCACACTTCTACTCGTGCTCGAGAAGGATCTAAGGTTATTAAATTTAAATGCGGGGATAAGAACAAACATTTGCAACTGTGGAAGGACAATTCTGATGATGATATTTCCTCGTATGGATTCGGGTGTGAGGGCTCAGATAAAGGGGAGAATCTTGAGGACACAAAAACTCTTATTTCAAGTGACCTCACTTTGATGTAGCCGATTGGAGTTCAGGTACATGACAGTCGGGGTCTCGATCTTTTTGTCGAAATTCCAAAGAGTTTTAACTCGTACAATAAAACGGGGGGATCTTCGTTATCCCTCTCTCAAACTTCGACTGTGAACACTTCACATAAATGCAATGGTTTAAGTTGTGATGAGATGAGTGCGATAAAAAAAGCTTGCATGCAAAGGACAAAAAAGCTATGCTAATTTTCGCTCGTGATTATGCTCGAGGTTGATAGTTTGTTCTTGTCTCTAATTTCATTTTCTTATACTTTCTAAGTTTTTCATATGCTGTGTATGCCTCCGATGAAGGGCGCTTCTTCATCCCAATCTAAATAAAGTTTATTCTTCGTTTAAAAAAAAAAGCACTTCAAAAAATATAGTTATACTATATCCAGAAAAAGTCTTAATTTACAATAAATCATCTTTGCAATTTTCACATATGTTGAATGAAATGATCGTGAATTGTTTTGTACACATATTTTTAGTCCTTGAGTGACTGTTTAAAGATCGAATTCACAATATTTGTGTGCAGGGGCGGATGAACATGGGGACCAAGGGGAGCCTTGGCCCCGGTTCAATTTTTGAAAAAAAAAATATATACACACACACACACACACATGCACACACACACACACACACACACACACACACACACATATATATATATATATATATATATATATATATATATATATATATATATATATATATATACATATATATAGGATTTTTTGGTAGAATTTCAAACTTTAGGGTATAACTTTAATTATATTTAAAACTGAGGGTGTAAGATTATATTCAAAACTGATTTTTATGTATGCTAGCTGGAGCCACTAATTCATCACCATCAGGTATTCAGAACTGATTTTTTGCTTGTATAATTTTTGTAGTCCCACCAAACATATACCTTTATTTCTCTAATCCGCCCTTTGTCAAATTTTCATAATTTGTGTCCCAAACATATATGCCCAAAACTCGAAACATATAATTTGTAGTCAATTTGGATGGACTATAATTTGTATAAAACTCGAAATAAAGTTATAATTTATATAAAATTCAAAATAACCCAAAAAAAATCGCCTCGGAGACTCCCGCCCCCGAACCCCCAGCACCACTCCAAACTTTGGCCACAGTTGATAAAAAATCCTGGACCCGCCACTGTTTGTGTGCAGCACTTTGAAGAACTATCCAAGTTAGTCATCCTTTAACAGTTCTACCCTTAATAAATATTGCATGGGCTACCTCCTTAAAAGTGCAGTTCAATTTAACTCATAAAACAAGAGCAATAACCCTAACTTTTGTTTTTTCCAGTAGTGATAATATCTAATCTATTTTCAGTTGAACTGTCACACGGTTTTATGCCATTATTCATTGTACAATAGTAAAAACACGATGCACCCCAGTGGATTCAACTACTATACCGGCAAATCTAAAAAGAGGGACGAATAAGAAAACAACAACGAATACATCAACGAAAGTGACATTTGAGGACTAACGAAAGAAGAGTAGTATATCTTGCCAGGAGTCATAATTATTAACCAAGCGCTTGGTCCAGTCCAGTGGTATAAGTTTGGTCACTATACAAAATTTTACTTTTCTCTAATTCGCAATTTCTGTCATATAGTCTTGGGTCTGTTTGGTTGCGCAAATTATTTGATTACGTAAGTTGGTTCATTGTGAATTAGTAAATTGTAAATGAGTGGATTTGAAATGAGTTTAAATCCATTTTTACGTAATATTTGGTAATCTGAAATTGATGTTAAGGTTCTATGAGAAAAAAAGATAAAAATTAATTAAGAGAGGGGGAAGGGGGGAGGGAGGGAAAGAGAGAGAGGAGAATACGCTTTATGTGACTCCTATTTCGAATGGATGCATTTCACGTTTTTTATGAAATGATCCAATTTCAGATTTTACACACGAGTTAAAATGAGACAATTAATAGATCATTTCATTAATGAAACCAAACACAATTAATGGGCTTATATATAAATGAATCAATTTATTAATGAGCCAATTTACAATTTTGGGACAACCAACACTACACCAAAATGTTAATTTTGTGACATCCTTTTTGTGACTGCCAATAGGGGTGACAAACTAGTCACTCCCGGGAGCAGTCACAAAATTATTTGTGACTGCCATTAGGGGTGATAAAATTAATTGGTTAAAAAAAATTTGAGTCAATTAGTTTGTTACCGCTAATGGGAGTCACAAATGTTACCATATAATTAATTTGTGACTCCTATAAGCAGTCACAAATTTATAACTGTCACAAGCTTATTAGTAGACATAAGTTATGACTCTTATGAGCAGTCACAAAATTATAACTGCTATGAGGAGTCACAAATTTTAGTCTTAGATTTAATTTATGACCGCTATTAGCGGTCACAAATTTGTAACTGCTATTAGCGGTCACAAATTTGTAACTGCTCCCAGCAGTCACAAATTTTGATCTTAGACTCAATTTGTGATTGTTATTAGCGGTCACAAATTTGTGACTGCTATTAGCAGTCACAAAATTTTTCACCTACTTTAATTTTCCTCTCTCTTTCATTTGCCAAAAACAAAATTTTGGCCTAATTTCGTTTGTTATTTCATTTGCCAAAAACGAAATTTTGTCTTAGCTGTGAAGAAGACGTTGATGTGAAGAAGCATTTGCGATTCTAAAACCCTAATTTCTGTGAATCAAAGAGGTATATTTTTGGGTATTTTTGTTGTATAATTTTTTTTAAAGCCTAATTTTGATTCTTATTATGTGTGGGTATCTGTGTATATTTGTGTGTATGTAGAGATTTCTGTTTATATATGTGTGTGTGTGTATGTATAAATTTATGTTTACATGTGTGTGTATGTATGTGTATGTATAGATTTCTGTTTATATGTGTGTTTATGAGTGTATCTATATACAAATTGTATTTTATGTTAATAAGCCCTAGAAATTGTATTGAGGTTATTTTTTTGACAAAATATTATTCAAAAACTCTAGACATTATATTTTTTTGACAAAATATAATCAAATGGATTTTTAATATTACGAGTTTTACCCAAGCTTTGTGGTCAACGTTCTCTAGACAAAATATAATCAAATCTGATTGTTTTGTTGTGAGTATATCTACACATCGTTTAACCTCTTTCATTTTTTGAATATTATCTTGTTTGGGAATATGTTAGATTTTTTTCAATAATCATTTTTTGAATATTATCTTGTTTGGGAATATGTTAGATTTTTTTCAATAATCATTTTATACTATTCATATTTATTTTATCTAAAAATTAATTAAATAACCATTATTTTGTGCTCGTTGAAGTTTTGACGTTTTGTGCTGGGTTGGGTTTTCCTGTGAGTTTTAATGCAATGATAGTGTTAATGCAATGATAAGTCAGAGATTATGTTCTAAATATTAGCTCAAACTTCATTTAGTTTTATAATTTACTGAGATTCTATTTGTTTGTATTGTAGAATTAATGGGGTTTCCACAATATAAAGAGTGGATGGGTGAAAGTTGTAGAGTGGGGAAAGTATACGTTAATGGGGTTAAAGACTTTGTGAATTATGCAACGAAGAATCTCGAAACTGATATTATCCCATGCCCGTGCAATCGTTGTAAAAATGGGAAACGCTTGAAAGGGGTAGATGTAAAAGTACATTTGTTTCATTGGGGTATGCAAGCTGACTACACGTTTTGGCATTTCCATGGGGAGAGGGAATTTAAGTATATTCCAGAAGAAATACTTGTCAATGAAATCGTTCACACAAATGGTGACCCGTTAGTACATGCTAGGTTAAACGATTTCATAAATGATACGTATGAAGTGCACACAGCACAAGAAAAGCAAGATAGTAGAGGGAATGCTTTAGGATGTAAGGATCATGTTGGCAACGATACAGACCAAGTTAAGGATTATATACGATTAAAAGCAGCAGCCGCAACACCATTATACCATAACTCCAACTCCGACCACACAAAGTTATATGCCATGGTTGGGTTGCACAACTTAAAGAGCAAATTTGGCTTGTCGGGAAAAAGTGTGACGACAATACTCCTCTGGGCGAAAGATTTGCTCCCCAAAGAAAATACACTGCCAGTCAATTATCCGATCATGAAGGATAATTTGAAAGGTTTGGGTATGAAATACAAATCAATTCATTGCTACAAGTATGACTGAATTTTATACTATAAGGAGCATAAGGACAAACGGGCTTGTCCTGTATGTAAGGAACCTAGATATGAACAAAAGATGATAGTACATAATAAACGTTTGTTGAAAGTAGATACGCAAATACCTAAGAAGGTGTTAAAGTATTTCCCTTTAGGTCCTCGATTGAAGAGACTTTACACTATACCTTGCATAGCAGAGGCAATGACTTGGCATGGTCGAGTGGAGGTGGGTGAGAATCTCATGCGACATCCGATTGATTCATCTGTGTGGAAATCTGTAAATCAGCGATACCCGGACTTTGCTACAAAAATACGCAACGTTCGCCTCGGAATATCAACCGATGGGTTTAACCCGTTTGGAAAATTGAGCACAGATAAGAGTATATGGCCTGTGTTTACGGCGCCTTTAAATTTGCCCCCGTCGTTGTGCATGAGAAATGAGTTTTCAATTTTGTCGTTGTTGATACTAGGTCCAAAAGCACCGGGTAGTGACATTGATGTTTTCTTAGCGCCACTAATAGATGAATTGAATGAGTTATGGGTTGAAGGTGTGAGAGCATTCGACTCATACAAAAAGGAGGAATTCATTTTGAGAGTTATGTTGATATGGGCAATTCATGATTTTCCTGCTTATGGGACCTTATCTGAGTGCAATGAACATGGTTACCTAGGTTGTCCTATATGTGGAGAGGAGACTGAAGCCAGCTGGCTTAAGAAAAGTGGTAAACTTTTTTATCATAGTCATCGAAGATTTCTGCCCCAAAGTCACAAATTCAGGTCAATACGAAGCAATTTTGTCCTAGAAGGCACCGAGACGCGACCACCTCCAACAAGACTTTCTGGTTTGGAAATTGAAGAAAGGTCATTAAAGGCTGATCAAAAGTTGAGGGGGAAACACCCCATATTTTGGCCCAAAAGCGTAAAAGAAAGGATGTTGATGTGAAAACGGCGTGGTCCAGGAGATCAATAATGTTTGATTTGCCATACTGGAAGGAACATCCAGTCCGACATGTGATAGACATAATGCACGCTGAGAAAAATATCATTGAGCATCTCGTAAGCACATGCATTGGTGGTTCTCATTCCAAGGATGGAGAAAAATCCCGTGAAGATCTTCGTGATTTAAAGATTAAAAGATCATTATGGTTGAAAGAAGATACAAACACTGGAAAAAAGCATATGCCAGTTGCATCTTATACTTTGAGCATTGAAGGAAGAAATATGTTCTTAGAAACATTAAAGGGCTTGAAGGTCCCTTCTAATTTCTCATCCAACTTACGCAGGATTGTCTGTGACGCAACAAAAGATTTGAAAAAGTGCAAGTCCCACGATTGGCATGTGATAATGCAACTTATCCCTCTGTTATTCGGACACTGTTTTTCGGAACACAAGGATCTTCGAAGGGCCATTCTACAAATTAGCTTATGTTTCTCCCTATTGTGTGAGAAAGTTGTCAACATGACGGATATAATGGCAGCGAAAGAAACTTTGGTCGAGGCTATATGTGTTTTGGAGAAGCACTTTACTCCCTCATTCTTTGACATAAGCATCCACCTTTTAGTGCATTTGTGCGATGAAGCACTTTTATGTGGACCAGTAAGGTACCGATGGATGTATCCGTTCGAACGATTAATGAAAACTTTTAAAGATTACGTTAAGAATACATGGTACGTTGAGGGGTCCATTATTGAGGAGTACATTATGGAAGAGGCTTCCTTGTATGCAAAGGAATATATGCCTAACCCAAACGTTGGAGGTCGTGAACGCTTTATTGATGAATTAGAAGACTTTGCTGATGAGGAGGCCCTGGGGAAAGGTAAGGTAGTGAAGTTAACAAGTACACAATATAACCAGGTGGCTCGATATGTATTTGAGACGCATGAAGACATAGATAAATGGAAAATGTGAGTTTATTTAAAGTGTTTTGTAAAATAATGTAATATGTTCGATGTTATATTCATTAGAAATGAATATTTTTAGTGTTTTAACCTAGGCAATATAATGAGTACGGGCATGCCAAGAGGAGGAAGGGAGGTGCGAGCGCAGACAATGACTTTAGGCATTGGGTAGCTTCCGAGGTGACTACAGTAATACCTCACTTTTATTTACTATCTTTGCAACATATTCACAATGCAAATACTTTCTTGGTTTCAGTTATTAAAAGCTGGTGAAGTATCGACGAGGCTTGCACGTCTAGCAAATGGGCCTAGTTTTGTAGCCAAGGAGTTTGGACAATATCGTGTCAATGGTTTTGTGTTCTCTTCAAGCACAAACGAGTTAAAACTCATTGGAAAACAAAACAACGACATTTCATATAAAGCATTAACTCATTTCAGGGCAAGCGCGAAAGATAAAAACTTGATAGAAGCTGAGATGACGTATTATGGGATTATAAAACAAATTATCCTATTAGATTATATATCTTTCAGCATACCTATATTATACTGTGATTGGGTGAGAGTGGAGGACAAGAATGCATGTATGTTCGACCCTGACACCCACATGGTGAAGGTTGATTTGGCCAAGTTGAAGAGTAAAGACAATGTTAATGATGAGCCATTCGTTTGTGCATTCCAAAACTTAAAGCAAGTGTTTTATGCAAAGAGCCCCAACAATGATCCATGGTCTGTTGTTTTACATTCTCCTCAGCGCTTGACTATATCGGTAGACGATATAGAGGCACCTATCGAGATTCAGTCTATTTTGGATGACAACCCAGAATTAAAGAAATTATTAAACGCATTAGAGGAGTAGATGTTTAATTGTGGCATGTTATGTTGGTTTCAGTTATCAAAACTTTTAGAATATGTTGAAAAGGTATAACTTATATTATATTTTTTATATTATTTCCTTACTCTTGTATTAACATATGAACTAATGCATAAATATAAAAATGCCGAAAATGGCATCCGAGAATACAATTCCCCCCCGTCAACTGAGCCAAACTTTGGAGATTCAACTGAGCCAAACTTTGGAGATTTAACTGATACTCCATATGATCCATATGTCGATTTATTAGATTTTTCAAATCAGAGAAATATTGCAAGTGGACAAGTTGTTGCTTCAGCTGCTACTGTAACGGTGGTGCATGGCTATCAATTGCTGATATTTGAACGTAAGGTTTACGTTAGTAGTGTTGAGCCAGGAGAAGAGAATCATCCGTTATATCGTCGAAGTCATGGGGCGGACACTATTAAGGATGTCGAGAAATCTTGGGTGGTTTAGCCGTTGCTTTGTCTTATCCTTAAGTGATCCAGAGTAATTTGTCTTGAGAAATTTGAACGAATTGTCAAAGTGAACAGTTAGTAGTGTTTGAACTATATTTTAAATATTAGTAATCTGTTTTGAATCAATTAGTAATCTATTTTGAATGTCTTCCGATCTAGAACCCGACATAATTGTTAAGTGTGTGAACTTTAGTTGGAACGAAGTCGGAAGAATGGGAAGAATAGGTGTTCACATTGTGAATTACGTCCTAATTATATCTGCGGATTTACAACCGGACATCGTACGCAGCAGCCCCGTTAGCAGGGGTGATTGGGTTCGATAAATTCTCAATTTTGGTGCCGAGCATCCCCCGGCACGTGTGGGGTTGCATTTTTTGGTTCCGGACCTGTTACATACATTAGATATACCATATGGATCCAAGAAATCCAGTTAAAGGTGGCCCAATGATCAAATTTCATGAGATTTAGGAAATCAGCAAAGCAGAAAGTTTGATCCCAGCATCCGAATCGATTCGGTTTATCACCGAATCGATTCGACCCCTTCCAGTAGCCAATTAAGGGTTTGCGAATCGATTCGGGTTACTTTCGAATCAATTCGGAAAACTAAAAGTGTCAGGTCTCTACATCCGAATCGATTCAGTTTATCACCGAATCGATTCGCCTTTAGACAGTGTTGAATTCGAGAGTTTCGAATCGATTCGGTTTAACTACCGAATCGATTCGGTTCACCTGGTCACTTAAAATTCCCTCAAAATCAGTAAATCAACTTCTCATTCTCTCTTCTCCCTTAGCCGAAGACCTCCTCCTCTCCCATATCATTTCCTTTATTTTATTCATTTTCACCCTCATGGCTTCCTCATCCAGGGCATCCTCATCTAAGGTTACTAATTCAACCCTCTTAAATTGTTTTCAAATCTTATTTAGTGTTCTTTGTATAAAAGTAGGGTTAAATGCATTCTTGTAAAATCCACATTTTCTGTAGGAAACTTCATATTTTCTCATTGTTTGTGATGTGAATCCAACAAATACAACTTGTTTATGTTTCTTTGATGATTAAGTTGTATTTGTTGGGGTTGTTTCACTTTGAAAATGCCATTTTCACCCTACTTTCTATACATTGCACGCTATATGTTCGATAAAATGCCTCTGTGAAGGTTTTGTGCGCTAAAGCTCCATCGTCGCACCTTTTATCGCACATTCTTGTTGAATTATCCTTGTTTGAGTGTGGTGTGCGTCGGTTACGTCTACTCGACCAATTTTTCCCAACGCGCACCCTCCGAACCTAGTTTCTCCAAATTTCACGATTACTTTGATTTTATGCATCGTACTTATGGTGTGTGTATTGAATTAATGTTTTGTAGGTTCCTTCGATCACCAAGCCATCATCCAATGCAGTTACTGGACGGGGAGACGCTGGTTTTGAATCTTTTCGTTCCAAGGATGAGATGGAGTGGTATCGGGCCATGCTCAAAACCAGTCGCCCGATTGCTATTGAGAAGGAGGTGATTTTAGATGAGATGCCGGCTTCTGTAAGACGGTATTTATCCAAATTCAATTGGGAGGCCCATCTGTCCATGAGAGGGGAGGTCAACGAGGACCACGTGCGCCGTTTTTATGCTTCTCTAGTATCTACACGTAGCGGCACGTATGAAGCGTATGTGAGAGGGAGGCGGATTACTATTTCTAAGCCCATCTTGGTTGCGCACCTTAGTGGGGCTTCTAACCCCGAGCTCTATCATTACCCGGTCCTCGCAGATGCGCCTCAGCTTCCACAAGAGGTACCTATTGCGCGTCTTGCACCCGGCAAGATTTGGGCGGGGGATACTTTCCCCACTTCGGGCATGCCCGATGTACATCGTATCCTCCATCTCATCGCCGTTAATTCCATCATTCCAACTCAGACCAAGGCTGTCCTCCGTTACAAGCAGGCCCTCTTCTTATACAGTCTTTTAGGGGATGACACGGTCATCAGTCTTCCCGCCCTCATGTTGCATCAAATAGTGAACGCTGCCTATAGCGAGAAGGGAACCACAACTCTTCCTTTTGCGCGACTGATTTCCCGAATTTGCAGGGATGTTGGATGTGAGGTCTTGGGCAGCGACAAGATACCTAGGCTGCCCAAGGTGTTTAATGATAAGGCGATTGCTAAAAGCTTGGGACAAGATTATTGGGAGAGGAGGAAAAAGTGTATGTTGGATGCTCCTGATGCCCCTGATGCTCCTATGCCGGATATTTCGGAAGTGCCTCATCCAGTCCCACCTCCTGTGCCTCCTACTGTTCACCCCATTACATATCTCGGGGTGCGGATGGATGAGTTACAGGCTAATTTTACTGAGTTTAGGGGCACCTATATGGCGACCTTCGCATCGTTGCAGGGTGATTTTACCGAATTTCGGGACACTTATATGATGAACTTCGCATCCTTACGGGCTGACTATCAGCGAGATACTTCCATGATTGCCCGGGCACATATGGATTTGTTTGCTCATATTCGTGGGGGCGAGGCTGCTGTGCCTCCTTACCTTTATGATCCCTATGCCCCTCGTGACCCCACCGCGCCCAAGTCCTCGAGCCGCCATCCGGACCATATGTAGGGAGTTGTCATCCCGCTTTCTCTGCTGCTAACTTTTTTGGTTCTTTATTTTGATTTTTGGGTTTGTAACTTTGTAGTTGTGTAGTGGTGTGGGGAAGAGAGAGTACATTTAGTCTATTTTCTAATTTTGGTTTTTGTGCCCCATGTACACAACTTGTGATTATTAATGAAATTACTCATTTACTTCTTCTCTACTTGTTCTACTAGATTTAATTTGCATTTAATTCCATCTCTTGTATTGGTTTGTGTTTAGACTAGATAACTAACTTAATTATGTTGTTAACTAGCATGTGTAGTGTAGTTTCAATTATGAGCAGCTAGACTTATGATTGGGGATCATAATCCCACCTTGTTAACTAGCATGGTACCAGTAACTATTTATTTCTATGCTGCTAAACTCTCAAAGACAACATCTCTATTAATTATATGACAGGTATGGGAATTACTATTTCATAAGGTTTATTTGATTGTTGTATTAATAGTCTGGGGGACTTGATTGAAAATATTCAAGAATGGTTTTTATGTACCTATAAATTGTCACATATGCATAGAATGCTTCTGTTTTACAATGATGTTTGTATTCAAGTAAAATGGATGGTTTTTGGTTCAAGTTGTGCTATCATTTTTAATTATCAATTCACATGTCTTATTTCAGGTAAAGGAGTAGGTAAGATATAAGTGAAGCTATCATTTAACGACGAGAAAAGGTAAGATGATGGTAATGAAATTGATATATGTTTACCCAACTTTGGGGAAGTTGTTTGTTTGTATTATTCCTATCATATCCACCACCACCCCTTATATAGATTACTTTGTAGTTATTTGTAGATTCAAAGTTTTGGGATTACTAGGTAGTTGAACGGTGATGCGTGCGGTTCTTGACTCAACATCCTATTCAATAGTTGTCAATATTATTGTTAAATTGATGAAGTGGTTGAAATGAGGTCCAATATGGACCTCGAGTATTGTAGTATTGCTGTTGTTGAGTATTTTTATTTTTTTAAACAGGGTGGATAGTCCTATAAATAAAGGGATCTCTGCCCAATTTTTTTAAAATTAGAACAAAAATATTGTACATTTATTTCACTTTGTTGTCGGGTAACGATTTTTTTTTGCAATTTTCGTCGTGCCTTCAGGCACGGGCATACGCTAGTATATATATATATATGCTATGGTAGTTTCTTTATCACAAAAAATGAATGTATATATATATATATATATATTAATCACATTTTATTATTTGCAGGCATACACATGGCATATCCAGCATACGTAGTATTCAAAGGCCTAAATCCAGGTGTTTACACTTGGTGGCAAGCAACACAAGCACAAGTTAATGGATACCGAGGCGCCGTATTCAAAAAATTTGAGTCCATTGAACTTGCTCAATAGGCATACTCCGAGTACACGAGGGAGGATGTCACCGCATCAATACCCCCCACGGCTGATATACCTAGACTTCACGAATCGTATCCACTGCGTGGTGACTCCTGGTCTAGATTTAGAATGATTTGTTACATGTTCATGGCATTCCATGTCATCGAAGTGTTGTGTCGTTACTTTTTTTAGTTTATTTTTTATTCTATGTTCATTTTGTACTTGGCGCCCACTTAGGGGTTGTTTGATGTTAAATTAAGTTTAACAAATTTTATGTGTACTGGATATTTGGAATATGAGAAATATAAATGAAATGTTGTCAAAAATTTTAGACTTGTTATCATGATATTTATTTTACTTTCATTATTTCATCATTTTGTGAAAATATAAAGATATTTGTAATAGCTTTTACAACATTTAACAAATTTAATTTTGTAACTCCTAATAGGAGTCACAAATTTGTCACTACTATTAATTTTGTGACTGCTAACAGCAGTTACGAATAGCAGTTACAAATTGGGGTCACCAGTCATAACTCCATAGGGGTTATAAAAAATTGTGACTACTGTTAGGAGTTATAAATTTTCTTTTGTCACCCCCTAAATTATGACGGTAAATAGCAGTTATAAAGGTCATTTGTGAGTGCTAACAGCACTCACAAATCTCCCATTTTGGTGTAGTGCAAACGGGGCCTTGGAGATTGCAGAAATTCTTTGAAACACAACTCATTGAAGGTTGCGTTTAACCTATATACGATGCCTAGCTCGATCAAGGCCTATTACAATAAACCAACTAGCTGAAGCTGTTATATAAACGAGAGAACCATTGAGTTTTAATATGGAGGGAGGTCATCTAGACAGTAAAATTTTATCTACCCTTCTTTATTAGTATCGGGACAACTATTTTAGGGGCCATAAGCAAATATCAAATTGGAGGTCCTTTACGTCATATTTTTTTTTAATAATAATCTAATTAAGTTTGTTTTTCTTGCATTTTTTTAATGCAAAATTATCAAATAAATTATCAAAATTAAGATCATATGAAAATCTTTTTCTATTGATAATGTAGATAATCCATTTAATCTCTCTTGAATCGTGGTAGAATGAAGGAATTTTTTTTATCAATTATAATATTGAAAAACTTCTTTCGGCTAAGGCAACTGTAACTAATATTGTCATACTATAAGCAATTTAAGCATTTGAAAAAATGTAGTTCATTCTTTTGATATAATCTACTACCTCAATTGATTTTGCTGTTTTCTTTGGCAAAGACATTTTCAAAATTTTGAATTCACAAAACAATTGGTGTCCATCAATATCACAACTATTATCATGTGTTAAACATTTTTCAAGATTAATAAAGAACTATTTAAGCTATCATCATCTAAGGTTTCCAATTTGTGCAAGTTGAACAAAAATCCAAAAATTTTCTCATTTTTTTAAATTGTTCAAATCTAGTTCTAGGTGACATAAGTGCTTGATCTATTACATGTAAAAAAATAATTTAACTCTGAATGATTCTTCCAGTGTTTCCCATATCTCGTTACTAGAACCCTCGTCATTTTTTTTATAAAAACATCACGTTTTTTATGAAATACGGGTTCAACTTCCATATCATTAGCAATATTTATAGCTTCAATTTTAGCGAATTCTTATCCATGTCATATTGCTAATGATATGGAAGTTGAACCCGTATCTCTTTCCTTTTCAAAATAAGAAACAAGTTATTTAAAAAGATTCATCGCGACATCAATATCCACGCCATATGTTTATAAAGGTTTACTAACTCTATTAACCGCATTCAATATAATATACTAAATAACAATACCAAAACAAAATTCAAAACTTGCAAAAGCATCTTCCAATAAGCCTCTAATTATACTTTTTGTGTGTGCTTCACAACTCGAGGTATTACCTAAATCAATTAACGCTTTTTTAATTTATGGCAATTGGAATCTAATTACTTTGACACTTTCGACGTGACGTTTCCAATGGGTTTGAGATATTATCTTCATGTTCACAACTATTGTCACGACTCTTAAGTCACATACTTATATTTTTCCAATCATCAACTCCTTCATTTGCTAATTAAGTTATATTTACATTTTTTGAAACAACTTACAAGAAAAATAATAAAACTTATTGACAGATCTTGAGTATATTAGGCAATCTCTATTACGTTTTACCCCATTTTGTCAAGTACAAGTATAATGTATCCTAGAAAAATGTCTACTTTCATTATCTTTAGGAAAAGTAATGTCATAGTCTCTTATTTGTCCCTTTTCACTAATGTGCCAATCAAATTTTGGTCAATATGTTTCCAATTAGCTGGATCATAAATATCTACATCATCTACAGTTTTCACGTCTTCATTTTCAATAACATTATCCACATCATTTACTATATTTTTCACAATTTCATTTTCAACATCATTTACTATATTTTTCACATTTTCATTTTCTACATTTACCACATTTTTATTTTTTATTTTTTTATTAAAATATTTGTTTAGTGAACCTGATAATTTTATGTTTCTTCTTCAATTTCCTTTGTCTTTTTTTTTTTCATGAGTGGAATGATATTTTCTAGTTGGCATATCATTACTAATTACACAACAACCAAACAAGTACAATAATATTTAATCAAGCAAACAAAACACCATAATATTGTGAAAAAGGGAATAGAGGAACAATAATAGTTTTTTTATTGAATCAACTTTCACTTGATTGAGAGACTCCTTTTCTAAATTGTTGTAGTGACAAATTGGTGGAATTTACAAAAAACATAAAAAAGTTAGTAAATAACTAAAATATTAAAAAAAACTGATTTTACTTACCCAATCTCAAACTCTATAATTTCTTTAAGAAATAAAAGCCCTAGATTTAACTTTGAGGGATTTTATTAAAAAAAAAAAGATTTCTAAACCCTAGGTTTTGGGGTTTTTTTGAAATAGGTGTTCGTAATCCCTTAATTTTTTGGTGTTTTGGCAAATAATGAGGAAAATGAAAAATGGGGGGAGGGTATGTCCGGAAAAGGGCGGGGGGTTAAGCTCGAAAATTACTGGTGATGGTGATGATTGTGGTGGGTATGTAAATGTATTTGATTTGTGGAAAAGGATAATAAGAGAAAGAGTGGAGAGAAAGTTTAGTGAAGAGAAATAGCAGAAGAAGTTAGAGAGAGAGAGAGAGAGAGAGAGAGAGAGAGAGAGAGAGAGTGGGAGTAAATGTAAAGTTAGTGGAAAATGAAGATAAATGTGATATTAATTGGGTGTAAGTGTGTGTGGGTGAGAGTTAGGTTGAATTGGGTGGGTTGGGTTGAATTTTTAATTGGTTTGTATTTTGGGTCAATTATTGTTTAGCCCCTTGTATAAATGAATATTTTTTTAAAAAGACAAGTATTTTCACTTTTATACATATAGTCCCTCCATATATATTATACATTTTGTCTTTCCGATTATGACCTTCTCATTTTTGGAAATTTTATCTGCTCACTTCTATTCCTATATCGTAGGAGTCCAAATAGGAACATTGGTTAGTTTCCCAAATTACAGAGTCCGTTCTAATTACCTAACTTCTTCTTCTGGAAATTGATGAATTATATACTCAAATGTATTCAATCTCAAATTTAGGTTAACGTTTGGTACATACTTCGGATTCTTCAATGTTCTTCATCTCACTGTGATCGCTGTTGTTCTTCTTCACATTTGAAGGTATATTTTGTTCTTTTCTCAATCTGAATTCATATATCAGATCATGTATGTATACGTTTTTATGTTTCATTCCTCAATTACTTTTTGAAATCGAGCTGGTATTTGATTTGTGTGATTAGGTTTGGGTGTATGTATGTATTTTGATGTTTATACTTCCTTACGTTTTTTTATTCATCACTATATATTTATTGATTTTGATTTCATTATGTAATAGATGATCTGTTTGTATGATTTATATGAAAGTAATCAGTTATGGATTGTATTAACATCATAATTGTTGTGTTTTAATTTGATTCATTATGTATTTTCTTTGATTTCATAATGAATTTGAATTATATATGAGTTTAATTGATGTGTGTTATTCATTTATTGTTTAATATGATAGTTAGGCTTCTTATGTATGTTTTATTGTTGTATTCAATGTGGTGGTTCTTGTTTTGTAAGAAAATGTGGTTTTGATGCTCTGTTTTGCCCTTTTTTATGTTTTTCTCTGTTTTTGAAAGTATTTCTCTGTTTTTTTAACAGTTTGTTAGTGGTGTTAATTTCGTAGTGTAAGATTTCATTTTATGAGTTTTGATGGTAATATGATGTCTATTACTTGTATTTGTTTTTGCAGTTTGTAGAGCTATGGATAATATTCATGTTTGTATGTGCTCTTATGGTTGTATGTTGGCTGCTATAAGCGTTGAAGCTACAACTTCGTATTATTCTTTTGTTGATGAAGTATGTTCAAAATTTAAGATTTTGCAAAGAGAAACTGTGAAGTTCTCATATTCTGTTGGAAATTTTTTAGGAGTTATTTTGGAATCCGATGGGGATTTTAGGCTTATGTTGATTTGTTGGAAGAAGTCAAATTCTGATTTTATTGAAATTAAGGTAGAAGATTGTAATTGTGTTGGTAGTGAAGTTTTTGAGATTGAGGACGGTTTAATTGACGTTGAGCATTCATTAAGTCTTAATTCATTTGATGTTATTGACGAATATTTGGTTGAATCAACATCTTCAAAATCAAATTTGATTTTGTCGAATTCTTGGGCAAATGGGATTATTGAAGTTGGACAGAAGTTTGAAGGGGCTGCGAAAGAGTTTCGAATAGTTTTACGCAAGTATGCATTGGAGACTGGATTTAAGTTTAAGTATATAAAGAATGATAATTTTAGGGTGATGGCTCGTTGTATTCAAGATGAAGATATTGTATGTAGCTGGCGTGTGCATGCATCCGTGAATGTTGTCAATGGTTTTTTCTATATTCGAACGTTTAATAATGCGCACACTTGTAGGAGCCGTGTTCGTAAGTCAAAAAGTGAAATGATGTCTTCTCAAATTGTGTCATCTGTGTTTTTAGATGAAGTTCGTGAGAAGCCCTCGATTAAGCCAATTGACATAATGAGTAGCTTTAAGAGAAAATATGGGTTTGATATATCTTACCATTTAGCGTGGAAAGGAAAAGAACTTGCTACTGTTGAGTTACATGGGCACGAGGAGAAATCTTACAGCCAATTAATGTTATATTGCAACAGATTAATTGAAACCATTCCAAGCTCCTTCTGTTTTCTTGAGCGTGATGTTACTGATTTTCGATTTAAGAGATTGTTCATAAGCTTTGGGGCTTGTGTACTAGGATTTCAGTATTGTAGGCCAATACTTTCTTGGATGGGACCCATTTGTATAGTAAATACAAAGGGGCATTGTTGGCTGCCACGTCAAAAAACGGTGATCAAGGTATATTATTGGTTTCCTATTATTCAATTACTAAGTTTTGTTTAATGTTCTTTGCAAATCAGTAGATTTTAATGTTATTACATTGCATTAAAATGTTTTTGAAATTGTCTTAAAATGATTTTGAAAATAATTTTTCTGCTAGTAGTGACTTTATTTATTCTGTAAAGTTTTTAGTGACTTTATTTATTCTGTACAGTTTTTAGTGACTTTATCAGTGTGGAAACATATTGGCATATATATATTCTTGATTGTTCAATTTTTCTAATATTATTTTTTGTTTGAAACTTTTTACAGGTTTATTTCCACTTGCTTTTGCTATTGTTGATGCTGAAAATGAGAGTAATTGGAATTGGTTTATGAAATGTCTTGGGGAGGTTTTAAATCCTATGGGGAGAGAGGTAACATTTATATCGGATCGCAATCAAGGAATTTTGGATGCTGTTCCAAAACATTTTCCAAACTCTTCACATGCTTTCTGTCTTTATCATCTTCAAAATAACATACGGGATAGGTATCGTGGATTCACTTCAAATTTTAAGGAGAAAATGGTGAAAATTTTTAACATGTGTGCATTTTCTACAACTATCGAGTCTTACCTGAAATATCGAAATAAGTTGATAAATGAGGGAGGTGGTTTGATGAGGGATTTCTTGCAAAATTGTCCGGAGAAGCATTGGTGTTGTGCATTTTTCAGTGGACGTAGATATGGGGAGATGTATTCGAATGCGGCTGAGTCATTCAATGCTTGGATTAAAGAAGCTAGATATTTACCAATAGCACAATTGGTTGAAACTATTCAAATTAAAATAATGAACCAAATCTCTAGAAGATGTCAAGAATCAAATAAATGGACAATGATATTGTGTCCTGAGATGAACAAGAGGTTGAATGAGTTACTAGCAATTGGTAGGGGGTGGAATGTTACACGGTCGAGTGAGTTTATTTTTCAAGTTCATAGCGAGAAAGCTAAGACTGTAAATTTGTTGGATCGTGCTTGTTCTTGTTTCAAATGGCAATTAAGTGGATTTCCATGCTCACATGCCTTGGTTGCGATTCAATCAAATGGTCAGGATATATTTCAATATGTTGAGGAGTATTTCACTGTTGACTATTTCAAGAAGAGTTACTCATTTCCTATTGTTCCGGTGACTGGTATACAAGAAGAGGAAGTTGTTAGCAATGATGTGATATTGAAAGCCCCTATAACAAAAGTTCCTCCAGGAAGACCAAGAAAGCGTAGAATACCATCTCGAGGAGAATATCGAAGGCCAATGAAGTGTAGTAGGTGCCAAATGGTTGGGAATCATAATAAGAAAACTTGTAAAGCAACCATAGAAGGTAGTTGACTGCAGTTGATTTTTAATTTTTTTTTTCTTTACAATTGCTTTGCATTTGTCATTTGGATATAGAATTTGAAATTTTATTTGTATATCAGCTTGTATTTGAGTTTCAATAAATAAGAAACAAAAGTATTGCATTTTTCTACTTTTGATACTGTTAATATTGTTGTGTTCGTAATCAAAATATATGATTTTAGTTTCTTTGTTAGTCTAACCAAAGAAGTCAGTTCATATAAACAGTACTTGTAACAGTCCCTCAAAGAGCCATATAACCAAATTTCTTTTACATTTGAGGGTCCGTGCCAGTGGCACTCCCACCCCACGTCTCCCCTCCCCCACACCACCAATGCCAAAGCTCTATTGACCGTCACCAATGCCAAAGCTCTTATGTTTAAACACGGTAATTCTGAAGATATTTTAGTGACTTTATTTGTGAAAAAAAATAAATCAGTTACTGAAAAAATGACAATATTCCCATCAATCTTCATTTCATTTTCTGCCTTTATTTCACATTTTTGAATGTTTAATCAATTTAAAATATTTTTAATTTTGGGTCAGTTAGCAAAAAGCCCTTCAAATATTTGTTAACACGCACATTTATTGTAAGCGTTTTTATTTTTTTGCAAAAAAGTTGCTCAAAGAGCCATATAACCAAAATTCCCTTATATTTGAGGGTCCGCGCCAGCGGCACTCCCACCCCACGTCTCCCCGCCACCACACCCCCAATGCCAAAGCTCCATTGACCCTCATCAGAGGTCCTTATTCAACGGACTAGTGACTTTATTTGTCAAAAGGAATAAGTCAGTTACTTTAAGAATGACTTGATACACAACATCCTTCGTTTTATTTTCCAACTTCACAGATGAATTTTTTTAAATTACTGAGTTTATGTGTAGTTCAAAGGTTCATATATTGTTTATGTTCAATTTTTACAGTTAATATATTCAAACACGGTAATTCTGAAGATATTTTAGTGACTTTATTTGTGAAAAAAAAAATCAGTGACTTAAAAAATGACAATATTCCCATCAATCTTCATTTCATTTTCTGCCTTTATTTCACATTTTTGAATGTTTAATCAATTTAAAATATTTTTAATTTTGGGTCAGTTACCAAAAAGCCCTTCAAATATTTGTTAACACGCACATTTATTGTAAGCGTTTTTATTTTTTTGCAAAAAAGTTGCTCAAAGAGCCATATAACCAAAATTCCCTTATATTTGAGGGTCCGCGCCAGCGGCACTCCCACCCCACGTCTCCCCACCACCACGCCCGCAATGCCAAAGCTCCATTGACCCTCATCAGAGGTCCTTATTCAACGGACTAGTGACTTTATTTGTCAAAAGGAATAAGTCAGTTACTTTAAGAATAACTTGATACACAGCATCCTTCGTTTTATTTTCCAACTTCACAGATGAATTTTTTTAAATTACTGAGTTTATGTGTAGTTCAAAGGTTCATATATTGTTTATGTTCAATTTTTACAGTTAATAAGGTAATATATTCAAACACGGTAATTCTGAAGATATTTTAGTGAGTTTATTTGTGAAAAAAAATAAATCAGTTACTTAAAAAATGACAATATTCCCATCAATCTTCATTTCATTTTCTGCCTTTATTTCACATTTTTGAATGTTTAATCAATTTAAATTATTTTTAATTTTGGGTCAGTTACCAAAAAGCCCTTCAAATATTTGTTAACACGCACATTTATTGTAAGCGTTTTTATTTTTTTGCAAAAAAGTTGCTCAAAGAGCCATATAACCAAAATTCCCTTATATTTGAGGGTCCGCGCCAGCGGCACTCCCACCCCACGTCTCCCCGCCACCACACCCCCAATGCCAAAGCTCCATTGACCCTCATCAGAGGTCCTTATTCAACGGACTAGTGACTTTATTTGTCAAAAGGAATAAGTCAGTTACTTTAAGAATGACTTGATACACAGCATCCTTCGTTTTATTTTCCAACTTCACAGATGAAAAAAAATAGTGACTTTGTTTGTGTAAAGGAATAAATTAGTTACTTACAAAATGACATCATAAACATCAATCTTCATTTCAGTTTCCAACTTTATTCATTTTGACAATTAATAGTCACATGGCAGTGTGTTTGTAATTGAAAAAATTAGTCACTTTAACTATGTAACAAGACATCAACTGTTGGAAACCACTTTTTTTATCATCCAACAATATTTGATTCATATAAAATGATACAAACATTCCTTCATTAGAATGCCAATATTATGTAAATGTATAACAAACATTAGCTCAACTATTAAGTCAAATACTTGTAAAAAAATTGGAAACAGAGTATTTGACTAACAAAACTTCAACAACTGAATATATTGTTCCAAACTTTGTCTTTTATAGGTATCTAATTCCCTAAATAAAGTCACTTTTTTGCTTTTTTGTGCTCAGCAGAATTTAGTAACTTGATAAGCATTTTTGCCCGCATTTTGTCCATTGCATTTTCTGCAAATGTTTCTTCAAGTGCCTTTCCATATGCAATTTTCTCCATGTAGTACGACACTGCTATTCCACAATCATTCCTATTAATTAAAATAAATCAAGATTAGTAAAAGAATTTTGATATAAAATAAGTTTTGTTATTGAAAGTAATATAACTTACGAATCTTCTTTTTGTTGAGGGCAGACGACAGCAAATTGGAGTTGGCTATGTGTATACAATTCTATCCAGATTTTAGCCGCATCTAAATCTATTGGCATTTCATTTGCAAAGGTTGCAGAAGACGCTATTTTTTGGGTGGCTGTACCAAAGTAATGCTTGGATTGTTGCTTAGTTCATTCCTCTTCTCTCCAACACATTTCTCAATATGTTTGATCTGATAAAAATCATTTGACATAAATTAGCATTATATAATAATGAATTTCAGAAAGTATTTATATATGGTTTTTTACCATTAGCATAGCCTCCCTGAAGTATTTTCCTTTGTCTCTTTGGCCTCCATAACTTGTCGAGTCATAGTGCAACCATTTGCTTGCAAGCTTGTCGAATACTAGTAGAGTGAAATGACCGGGCTTTTCATGGAATAGTGGGAAGAATATAAAACGTACACTTCCAATGTACATTAATATTTTCTCAAATATTTGTTTGGTTGCAGCTACGGTCTTTCCTTTCTGGACATAGTTCTATTAGAAAAAACATAACATAAGTGAATTTCATCGTTTGTATGTGAGTAAAACTTACTTTATTAGTTATTTTCATCAACATATATGATTAGTGACCATAACAGTAACATTATAAAAAATAAGTTACTTTAGCTATCAAATTTTAAACTTAAGAATAATGCTTACCAAAGAGTAAGTTGTTATAAACAAGGATTTGTGGTCAACGTTATTGTCTCTAAGCAATTCAACACAGAGCAATTCCGCATAAGCATCAATAGCCTGCACAAAATAATGATTTCAGTATCTGTTAAGTACACTTTTTAGCATGATAAAGTACTTACTGTAGAGAGAATTCGTATAACTAATTTTCACATTGACAATCATATGGAAAATTTAGAATAATAAATATAGGATTACATGGCTTGTAATTGCTTTTTTTTGTAGTATCAAAGTTGCTTCTCTCCTACTGAGATAAACTTCTAGTCCAGTCCAAAAGTAGGTGCTGAAAATTAGAATAAAAATTGTAAGATTGCAATGATATGTAATTATAATGAAGTTAATAATAAAACAAAGTTTATAAGTAAACTTACTGGACATTTGACTTATCAAAAAAATTTGAAGTTTTTTCTTCTCTGGATTTGGAATGTAAACTTCAATTTCACAATCTTGGACGATTATTCTCTGTGTCATTTCCATCAATGGATCAATTTTCATCTCACTCTTTTCTACTTCTTCTTGATTTGAACTTTCATCCAAACCAGCTGCATTGTCATCCTCTCTCTTTCTCTTATTTTTCCCAAATGTGTAATCTTCATGTACTTTCGGAACTCTGTTTGCTCTCATCTTTACACGTTTAGCCATTGAATTTGGTTCGACTTTGTTGATTTTAGATATCGGGTCCGGGCTAATTGGAACTTCAATTATTTCTCTACATTTGTTAGCAGATTTAAAAGCATTTAACTCTGCTTCCAACTTCCCGATTTCATTATTTTTTTCAATAATTTCGCACGTCAAAACAGTGACCTCATCACTGTGTGCGCTATTGCTCCTTTCTTCTTCATCTCGCAGCCTTTCTATTTCAAGAGATTGAGACCTTATTTGATCTAAGAACTGAAGTTCTTTTTCTTTACTCTCTCTTTCCATAGCCTCTATTATCATTTGTGTTTCCTCTCGAATCTTTTGAATTTCAGTTGCATTATCTTGCTTTAGCTTTGCTTCAACTTCTCTAAGCTTCAGAATTCTTTCTTTTAAGCTCCCCATCTCTTCATTCATCTCATCTATCTTCAAGTTTAACTGTTTACAGCACTCATTCTCACCTTCATACCCACCAAACATATCATTCATATCAAAATTATCTTCTCTTTTTTCATCTTGACATTCACCTTCATCTTGAACCAAATTATCTTTCAAGTTACTGTCATCATCCTTCTCTTTGACATTTTCACTTGAATTATTCAGGCCAGTTTGCGGTTGTTCATCCTATGAAATAAATAATTAAAAAACTTATATTAGTTACTTTTCAATATGTATATTTGTTTTTGATGTATAGAGTTGCAGCTAAGTAATTAGACCCACAACAAATTGTATTAGTTAATCCTAATGTCGACAGAAACAAAAATATTCATTCATAATATTGAAATTTCTGCAAAATAGTTACTTAGATTGTATAGATTTAAAATATTAGTTACTTTGATTGGATAAAACTATCATATCAGTTACCTGTTGGAATTATAATTCAGAAATTGGCACTTCTTCGACCTTTTGAGCTACATCACGAAGATTCCATCTTGTAAAAGACGGATATTCTTCACTTATAATCGTCGATTGCTCAATGAGGTGAGTGCTCTCACAAAGCCAAAACTGAAATAACATTTCATTATATTAATTTGATAAGTGTGAATGAAAAGAAAAATAACAATTTACACTTTTATAACGTACCGGTAATAGCATTACACATCCAATGACTTTCATTGGTGATGCATAATACTTCTGTATTGACTTCAATAAGAATGCTTTAACTGCCTTTGCCCAATTGAATGTGCTGATTTTCTCCAACTTCTCTACGTAGTTAACAAAGAACCAAGCTAGCTTTGATCCCTTGTTTGGAAATAATAGTGTGCAGCAAATATGTAGGCATAGCAGTTTCACAAAATCTTTCTGATCTCTAGTTTGTTTCCCGTTGATGGCTTTCTTAATTGCTTTTTCAATTAAGACCTTTGTTAATTTTTTTCCTTTCCCAAAATATAGCTTCACAAAAGGTGTTTCTTGTCTATTCTTTTGCGAAATACTAAACACTTCTTCACCACACTCTAATCCAAAAATAGTTTCAATCTGTTCTTCTTCAATATCAAGCAAGCGTCCACCAATCCTAAACTTATTCGTTTCTATGTCGAATGATGAAATTATTGTGCATATTGTGGCATTTGATTTTCGAAAGCTTTCAGTTGCAATTTTTTCATCAAAAATTGTCTTGAAAATTTTCCAAAATGGAGTTTTCTTCAATAACACCAAATGTTGCAACTGTATATGTGATTTGATAGATTTAACGAGCTTGTTAAAAGGTAAAAAACTTGAGCTTATTTGATTGAAATTAACCAATTCTTCGACATTCTCTTCTTCTTGGCTACTGGAGCTTGTACATGGAGGTGTATCTGATTTTGAACTTTTCATGCTTCCTACAATTTAAATAATCAAATACTATAAATAATTCAATTTATATATGCAAGCAGAGACTTTAAAAGTTACTAATATAGTAACTAGTTACTTTAATTTGTATCCCTTTGATAAATATTTCATAAAAATTTACATATTTCACTCTGATTTTCTAGTTACCTTATGAATGAATATGCAATTAAAGTGCTTAATAAACAAAATAAATCTAATTTATATGTTACTATTACTCAAAATATTTGAAATATAAGTAAACCTAATGAAGTATTTCATAAATACACAAATTTTGTTATTATTTTCAAATTATTAAAATGTATATGAAAGTAACGACATGCAAGTCATAAATTAGGTTTTCATAACTCTAGTTTTTAACATTATTGTATTAATTTCCTTCTAGATGAGATATATAACAATATATTTGAATAAATAGGAACAGAAAATCATCGTAAATGTAAAATTTGTGTACGTTTCAAGGTTAGGGTTTCGAAATACAAATTAATCATTCATCTGATTTTGTTCAATAGAAATGAAACGGTTAATAATCAAAATATACCTGATCGGTTTCTTCTAAGTAGTTCTGATTCGCAGTATATTTTGACCGCAGAAAGAGAAATTTTAGGGTTTTAGAGCTGATGGTTTGTTCGAAGTGACTGAAGTGTTTGGATTGGAATTTGTTGTTTGCAAAATGGAAGGAAAAGGAAGCGTCAGTTTGAAATGGTGAGAAGTTTATGTTTAAACACGTGTGACATCATCTAGGGGCACCTTTGTCTTTTGACAAAATAAAAAAGCAAGCGGAGGTTTAATCGTGCATTGTGGAAAATGACTGGACTATTCAAGTATTAAATTTTGTTTAAGGGACTAAATGGGTTAAACCCCTTGTATTTTATACATTTTGGGCCATTTTAATTTGTAAAATATTTAAAAAGTGACAATTGTATTTTTGGGAGCTCTTAAATTTGATTTTTTTAGATTAAAAAATATTGAATGTTTCATCATTATTTTCTCTAATACATACTACAATTTTTTATATACCTAAAAAAATTCTCGGGGGCCTCTAGGCTGTCTGTCGCCTACCCCGTCCCGATTAGTATATAAAATCAAACTTATTATCTAATTTTATAATCATTCATACAACAGATGATACTGATTCCAATCTTGACAATGAAAACACATGAAAAGGATATGTACGTAATAGAGTTCAGAGATTTCGATAAAGAACATTACTTAACTATGCTAGAAACTTTTAAGAGAATCAGTATTGTCGAAAGTTACAGGTCCCTACACCGATCACATATCAGTCATTATGGGGCAAGGGTATTTTATCGTGAAACCCACAGCATTTATTTTTTGAACAGCAAAGTTAACTTACCATCAATACCTACCCGTTTCCAACTTACTACTATTTTTTCTGATACCTCTGCCGAGGGTAGAATTTTAAGACAAAATATATGCGCTTATAATCAAGTCTTTGCATTTACATCTATGGGCGTTAATATATTTTTTAAAACTCTAATTGGAAATTTGAATTAGAATGATATAATTTATTAAAGATGAGTCCCCATTTGAAACATACCTCCTAGAGGTTTTTGTAGATGTTCTATGGGCGTTAATATAGATGAAAGCTTGGCTTAAGGAAGGCACGTGGTATATACATTCAGAGCTCAAGGTGCAATTTATCATAAGATTGGCAGCCTTTTACCCCATACCAGGTTTCTTGCAAATGTACATTTATGATACTAAGCAAGAAACTGAAAATCGTTAGCTTGAAAATACTTCACTTGATGTTGTTTTGATTGAAAAGGTTAAACACATATTGAACAAGAACAATTTGTTTGTGAGTACATTTTGCTAGCTTGGTCAACGCCCAGACATTCCAAATTATAAGCTTATTATAAAAGATCAACCCTCTTTAGGTCATCAATATAATCTTCCATCTGTTTCCCAAGTTGTTGCTACATTAGTTGGTGGTCAAGATGAGGGACTGATAAATGATAAAGACATGTCATTTTTGAAACCATGCGTGGCAATCTTCTTAATGTCAAGGAAATATATGGGTACGACGACCCTTGGCAGTGTCCTCTTTTATGACCTTACGGAACTTACGGTTGGGATTTTGAGAGTCTTACTGCAAATGGATGCCTATTTCAGCAGTATGTGGTCAATAATTATGTCAAGATCAAAACTCAAAAGTTAAGATTGATACGTAATCATTAGAGTGATATTAGATCTGAATTATTATATCGAGGTCTACAAGTTTCTTTAAATGCAGGAGAGACACTTGCAGAAAATGTTCCATTATAACATAAAGATAAATGCTAAAATAGTTATGATATATTTACATCTAATACCTCATAAACATTTTAAATTGTTATTTTTGAATTAGGTAACGTCCATCGTCGCACAATTTTACCATCATCCTTAATTGGAGGACCACAATAGTGGTGATCACTTGTAGATAAGACTTTATGGTGTATAACGATAAAAAGTAAACTCAAGTAAAGTATAATGACTACATTGAGACTTTATGGTGTAAAGTAAATGTAATTAATCATGTAGTTAACCTTTGTTTCAAGACTTTGTATACTAAATCATATATATATATATATATATAGCACATAAGATATATTCAATAGAAAGTGTAGCTTACAACCATTCTGATGGAGAATATGTGATGTTCCTTGTAATCAATGGTTTAATTCTCAAATGTTAAGCTGTCAAGATATGGTAACCACCACGAATCCTGAAAGGGATACACAGAAGTCTAAATAGCTCATCTGATTTCCAATTTTAAACTAATTTTAATGCAAAACACCTAATATTGGAGCCTTGCAGGAAATACTATTATTGACAACCTCAGTTTATAATCTCGGTACAAAACATTACAAACTTATTTGATAAACTCTGTAAAAAAAGTTTGAAACTGTATAGAGACCTCACCAACCAAAGAGAGATAAAGTGAGTGAGATATACATGAACTAACCAAATGTTACGTACTCGAGTTCCCACCGAAAATCCAAAATAATAACAACCGTTATGTGCTTGAGTTTCCATTAAAAACTGAAACTGTAATATGATCTGTTACAACTCCAGTACTATTAATCTTAAAAGAAGCTCCAACATTAATAAAAACAAACAATTCAAATTTGTTATCATCACTTGCAGCAGTTCAAATTACTGAAATGTAGTAAATGTGAGAAAAAATTATGTACTTTTACAACAAAGTTGCTTGAAACCTAACAGGAGCCCTAAGATTCTCAATGTGGTTATGACTAAAGGTAGCATAATGCTTATGCTACAAACAGTAAAACTGCATAAAAATAATTGCACAAAAATCAAAATATCGCAATGAAAGTCTTGTAAAAAGACCCTCTTAGACCAAATGGAGAAATGAGTTGTGTTTTAAATAATGATGATTGGTGTAAAGATGTCATACTTGTAGAAAATTGAATGTATAAAACTAAACTGAAAATGAGTTGTATTTTAACAATAATCTCATTAGCAAGTAAATTAGGTCGACAACATTAAAAATAATCTCGCTAACAATATGGAGAAACTTACTAAGTTTACAACCTATTGGTTCCTACTTTTCCACAACTCAGCACTGCTTAATCAAGACACAACAGGACCGGTTATGAGGCCTAGAGCCGACCTTACAAAGATTTGGATACTTATTCAACCAATTAGTGCTACGACCTAGGTCATTGTTAACTAATGAATGTTTACTACACTTCCCATATCTTATTCCACAACCACAAACAACATAATACTCAATTCTCTAAATCTCTTGTTCCCTCAATCTCAGAAAATGGCAAGTGAAAGGTCATTAGCTTCATAAACGTCAATGGTCATAATCTCTCATAATGTTGCTGATGCTGCCACTGATTTGTCTGAATCTCTCCTAATGTTGCTACTGATTTGTCATCTAATTTCCTCGTCTCACTTGTATTTTCTTTATTGGTCACCATTTCGTTTAACTAAGAAATAACAAATAGAACAATTATAAAAGAAAATTGTGGTCATCATTGATGGAAACTCCACCCCGGCGATATCAACACGAAATACACTACCAACACAACTATATAGGAATATCAAATAATTATATATCATCTATAGAGACCATTATAATTAAACAAACACCAATTTTGCATTGAGTCCAGTTCAAATATGAGTACTAATTTTTTTTGTTCTGTCAAGTATTTTAACAAACAGATAATGCATACCAATAAACCATATAGAGTTTCAAACATATCACAAGATGGTGTGTACCTATAAAACACATCAAAACAAAGATAAATTAAGAAAGGAAAAATAAACTATAGGTTTTGCCCAAACCAAAAAATAACACCTTATCCAAAACTATATGAACACCAAAAAAGAACATCAATACCAAATTTTACCCAGAAATAAAAAATAAGCACAAATGAGAGATTACCTGAGATATCATGAACACCAAAAATCTGTTTTTAAATTTAACTCCTAATATTGTTTCCAAGACGAAGACCACATGCACTCAAGTTAAAAAAAAATACAATGTTGGGGTATAAACCACAAAATGCGTTATTTGGGTAGAATCTAACTCAGTGCAATAATGAACCATAAAACTATGCATGGAGACATTAATAGGAGACCACGCAAACGTACCTACGATCCTATAATCATCCAAGCGTACCATTTCTTGATGTCGTGACAATCAATCAAAATACCATGTAAAATAAAATGAAAAACACATGTTTCATCATAAACATAATACCAAAAATCACAAAATGAAATTGAAATAATCATCCATAGCACGGTGTAAAATAATCATCAAAGTTGCAAAACAAACACAGTGGAACCCTAAACTTATCTATCGATCAAACATTGTAAGAAACAATAAAATGACTAAAAATTGAAGTTATTTGTAAATTAAATAATGCACACCATCACTATATTAAGTACACCTAGAAATTTGAACAACTCACTAATTTATATTTGTAGAGTACGAGATCTTCTTCCATACAAAACATTTGAAATGATTGTATAAAGGAATTTAAATATGAAAAAAATCATTATAATGTGAGAGAATAATCCTTCAATTTGAAAGAATCATAGACTGGTTGGGCTTCCTTTTGTACCTCTCAATACATAACAGAGAATACATGAGTATGCAACCTACAAAACAAAATAAAGAAGCATAAATAAAACCTCTGAAATGTCCAAACCCCATAAACCCAAACCCAAGAAACCCCAATATTTCCAAAGCCTAACCTTGACATGGGAGCACCGATAAAGAAAAGGAGAAATGGAGAGAGATGGATAGTTTTTCTTCCCATGATTGATAGATAGAGAAAGAAAGAGAAGTGTACTTGGCTAGTGTCAAAAAGGTTCCAAGGTAGTAATTTCCTATTTTATCCATGTATTTGAATTTTGGATAAGATGAGGAAGAAATTAAAGGTTAAAAAAGAGGGGGAACTCAAATATATAAGGGGTAAAAATGGTAAGAGGGGTAGTTTAATTTCAATCACTGGATTGTTGCCTTGTTGGCTTCGATCTGAATCGTGAAGTGTCTTCCCATCTTATGAATAGTGAAAAAAACATTGTAACTTATTTTGTATATACATATATATATATAGGATCTAGTGAGGTCCTAATATACGAGGTCCTAAGTTGAGAACCAATTTTGACAAAATAGTAAAAAAAATATCTTTAGTCTGATTTATTTACAAGGTATCTAAATATTCCAGGAATGGCCAAAGAAAAAGTCATCTAAAACAAACTCTTTTTCATTCATCCAAAACCCACCCTTCAAATTCTTTAGTGCAATACAAGAAGGGAGATATAAAAACTCTCTCTCACGTAACCCCTCCTAGAGTTGCATGGCAACCGCAAATCACAAACCACAAGTGGATCCTAAGCCACCTGACCTAAACATTGTTTGGAATAAACCTTTTGCATCTGTGGTAGCATCACCATCAACATGTGTTAAATAGATAGTTTTAAATAACCCTATGATGTATAAGGGGGAACCTACTGTCATATTTTCCCAAGAAGATATTGAAACCTTAGCCAAACCTTTGAACATACTCTCGTCGAGAATTTCTCTCATGGCAGGACATCAATGGAGGTGATTAGGAAGACTTTTTAAACCTTCTCTCTAAAGACAACATTAACTATTGGTTCGATAGACCATAAACATATTTTCATCAGTTTGAATCATGAAGAGGATTATACAAGACTTTAGATGAGAGATTCTTGGAATATTGGAAAGTACCCAATGCATACCTTCAAGTGTACTACTAATTTTCGACCAGAATTGGAGGATATCATATCTCTAATCTATTTAGATTTACTTAAATTTCCTATTCATTTTTTATCAAAGCCTTTACTTCATTCCATTTGCTCAACTGGTGGATTCTCCATTGAAAATGGATAACTCTACTGTTGAAATTGTTCATCCTAGTCTTGCTAAAGTATGTGTAAGGGTGGATCTCATAAAAGCTTTACTTAATAGGTTTTGGATTGGATGTGGGAATAAAGGCTTCTAGCAAGAAGTTGTTTATGAAGATATTCCTTTGTACAACTCATATTGCTTCAAAAAAGGTCACAACGAAAGAATTTGTATTTTCAAAATAGGAAACAATTGAGGTTACAAGCATGTTGCCTCTAAATTGTCTGTGATTTTTTTTTAAAATGGTACCGTCTTAAGTATCGATTCACCTATTCAGGTGACTGGAGAACCAAATGGTAATTCTAAATTTCAAAAAAGGAACGGGCTCCCACACAAATAGGAACCACATAATTAGGAAGAACATGAATTTAGCGAGATTTTTTTTGTGACAACGGGAAAGAAAAAAGGAAACAAAAGGCAAGGAACCAATAACACAGTCCTAGACAAATACAAGTACTCCTCACCAAGATCCCTATCAAGCATTGTTAAGAGCTCATCTGGGGCCACATCATACTCCACGTAGCTATCATCAATCCCTCTCACCAGACGCACCGTGCAATCAGCTTCAACGTTGCTCGCTCTTAGGATATGCTCCAAATTCACATTTAAACTTCTAGAAAGGTCCTTCAATAGTGTTCGCCAGGGGGTGGTTATGAGAGTTATCATGTTTAATGAGGTTGATGGAATCCAAACAGTCACTTTTAAGGCAGACTTTCCTCCATTTTCTACACAGAACAGTGTTGAGGCCATGGAAAATCCCTTCAAGTTAAGCCTGGAGTGGGATAGCGGTGCCTTGGATCTTTCCCACGAAGCCTAAAATCAAATCACCCCCGTCATTCCTCACAATAACACCAAATAATCCCAGTTCCGTACGATGATAACTCATCGTCAGTGCGGATAATGAATATATCTGCATCAATAACAATCGAATCCAAAGTTAAATAGTGTAAATTACCACCACTGACGCTTGCTCTCTTACTAACTTGTGATTCAAAAATGTTTTTAAGGAAATTTGTAGAGAGATGAGAAATCGTAAGAGGGAATCATTAACATTATTGAAAACAAAATTGTTTCCTGCCTTCCAGATATGCCATAAAGTAATAATGAAACATTTATACTTGTTACGTCCGCGTTATCCCCATACATTATTCGTAATCCGAGAAGATAAACTACCTGTGGTGCCATCAATATCAATTTGATTGTAATCAAGCACCTCCCAAGCCTTCCTAGCAAAGAAACAGTCTTTGAAGAGGTGGATTACATCCTCAATCAACCCACAGTGTGGGCAATCCCCATTAGTATTAAACACCCTTTTCAAGCGCTGTTTATTGGTCATAAGCTTACCATGTAAAGTAACCCAAAGAAAGGTAATGATCTTAGGAGGAATGTCAAGTTTCCAAATATTTTTCCACACCTCCCAAGGATGATCCACAATATAGATCAGGGAGTGGTAGCATGAATTGATAGAGAATTTACCATTTGGACTGGGTGTCCAAGAAGGTGTGCGCAGACCTATCCTAGGGAGTGGGGTGTCTAAAATATCATTTATAGTGTGATCGTTCAAAATACCGCTAATACTGACACTATCCCACTCCCCATTGTTCTTTATGATGGAGTCCATATTAACATCCTCCAGAGAACTCGGGTGGTCCGAGGGGTTAAGTGGTTTGCCCCCAATCCACCAATCCTTGAAGATGTCAATGTTTCTACCATTTCCCACGTTCCACTTAACATTGTCAATGAGGTTTTCAAGACATTTAAAAATACCCCGCCAAGTGTGAGAAGCTCGAGTTTTTTTCTTTCAAAGTCTTGGGTTTGGGCAGATTTTATATTTCTTCCTTAACACTTTCGCCCAGAGGGAGTTATCATTATTGGTGATTTTCCACCCAAGTTTAGTAACAGAAGCGAGATTATTAGTACCACACTTTCTTAACCCAAGACCTCCATACTTTTTGGGACTAAAAACTTTATCCCAATCAAACAAGATGAATTTTTTTCCTACCCTCATGCCCTTCCCAGAGGAAATTTCGATTAAGTCTATCAATTTCATTACAAATTTTTTTGTGGAACAAAATTGTCTGCATATTATAATTAGAGATAGTGGAGGTAACGGACTGGTCATCTTACCTGTAAGAGAAAGGAATTTCAATTTTCATCCTGTCAACCTTTTTTGAACTTTATTGATGATACCTTTAAAATGGGAGTTTTTGACTATATCATGGATGAGGTTTGTACCGAGTTAGGTCCCAAGATCGTTAGTAAGACTCATGCTAAAAAGGTGGATTATCTCCAAAGCCTCCATTTTGGGGAGGTTTGGGGATGCGAGCACCTTCGATTTCACATAATTAACGTTTTGACCAGAAACATGGCAAAACTCCTCCAAGGTTTCGATCACAACTTCACAAGAAATTTTAGAGTTTCTAGAAAACAGAATTAAATCATATGCAAAAAAATGTGAGTGGTGGAAGGGCCATTAGGGGAAGCTTTTAAACCTTTCCATTTATGACCATTTACTATATCCATAATCATAGCCGAGAGATATTCCGTACACATGAGAAAAAGGTAGGGGGATAGGGGGTCACCTTGTCTCAGTCCTCTGAACGTATCAAAAGTGGGGAGTGGGTTACCATTCCAAAGGATAGCATTCGTCGTACTCATAACACAACTCATGATCAGAGAGCAAAAATCATTATCAAACCATTTGAGGACACCCAACAAAAAATCCCAATCGATCCAATCATAAGCTGTTTCAAGGTCAATTTTAAGAATATACCCACCTGTTTTGCCTGTTTTTCTTCATAAGGGAGTGAATGACCTCTTGGGTGACAATAATATTATTCGAGTTTTATCTCTTGGGAAGAAAACTGGCCTGGTGTGGGATGATATTACGACATAGGATGGGGCAAAGTCTATTAACAATCACCTTAACGATAATTCTATAAGAGACATTACAAGGGGTAATAGGTCTAAATTGCATAATATTTTATGGGTTATCCGCTTTCGGGATAAGATTGACGAAACTTCGGTTAAGCTCCTTAAGAAAACTTTTTTCATGAAAACATTTTTGGATAAACGAGAAGAGATTATTTTCTGTGGTGTGTAAAAAATGTTGGTAAAAAAAGAGTTGAACCCCATCTGGTCCGGAAGCTTTAAGGGAGGACATACTAAAAGTGGCCTTTCTAACTTCCCCTAATGAAACTAGGAGGGTCAAAAAGGTATTATCATCCTCCACAAAATCAAGTCTAGTGAGATCCCTAAGTTGGCTTTGAACATCAAAATAAAAATCCTCTTTAAAGAGATCATTAAAGTATTTATTGATGTGGTTATTGATTAAACCCAACTGGTTAGTCCAACTACCATTAATAAGAAGTCTATCAATGCAGTTTCTCCTATGTCTTATAATGGTTGAGGTATGAAAAAATTTAGTGTTACGATCTCCCTCGTTAAGCCATTGAACTCTAGATTTTTGTTTCCAAAGGCTTTATTTATATCTTAGTGAGTTTGTAAGGACACAAATTTCTAATTGAGTCTTAATATAGTGTTGGCTCAATTTCGGACAAAAAATTTGAGTCATAGGATAGTAATCATCAGTATCCTCCAAGCCTATGACGTTTGAAGTTTAAGTTGAAGACGTAGCGGTCAGTATTTCAAAGTGAATCTATCAAAGTGTCGGGTTTACATAGTGCCTAGTTTTGTGTCCTCAACAGTTCATATTTCAACTCTCCAAAAGGTATGAATGCACATTATATATATATTCTGGAGACTTGGAATAATTTTAATGGGTGTAACCTTTTATTTTTAAAGTTTTTAGGCTTAAAATGAAAAATGCACATTCTGATATTTCGTTCGAAATTGTCGTTCGAACGAGAATTTCGTTCGAATGAGTTTTTCCAACAAGTTTTCCTTTTGAACACTGACTTTTCGTGATAAAGGTCATTTGAACGAAATGTCGTTGGAACGAAAAAGTCATTCGAACGAGATTTAAGGCAGAAACAGTTTTTGGCATTTTCCCACTCTTTTATCCCCACTACTTTTTGAAAGTTTTTATCAACTTCGGGACCAAATTTTTTAAAAAGACTTTTGAGCATCCTTGGAGTACTTTTAAAAGAAATTCTTCTAACCAAAAGTCCATGTTTTCATATGCTAAATTTCAATAGAAAATTTTCTTTAAACACATGTTTATACACCCATAGTTTGATTTGTTTATTCCAAGTACCACACACACACACACACACACACACACAGATATATATATATATATATATATATATATATATATATATATATATATATATATATATATATATATCTTTCTTGGAGCGTTTGGCACCGGGTTCTACTCTACCCATCGAAGAGTTGTTTGGGTTCATTCTCTACCCAAAAAGGAGATAAGTTTGCTACGGCATTCTCATACGGTGAAAGGCATCGTGTGTGGGTGACGGGTTCCAAAAGCTTCATTGAAGGAGTCCAAGGTTCCGGTGGAGTTTGGGATTGTCGACTAAGAAGAAGTTGGTACAAGAAGACGCGTCAGGGGCTTGAAGGAGTCTAGTCAAGTTGAGTAAATCATTTGTCTTTCACTTGTAAAATTTCGTACTTAGTGGACTTAAGGCTACGATCGTCCGAGGTTTTTTCCACTTGGGTTTTCCTTGTACATCGTGGTGTAGTGTGATATTGTTTAATTTATCTTGAAAAAATACACTTAGATGCATATTTGTGTAAATCAAGATAAAACTGGGTTTAATCACACTAAAGTTTAATTTGGTGGTAAAATTAGTTTGGGTGAAATTTAATTTAATTTAATTTATAGTCAAGATAATTTAATTTGATTAAATTTGGTTTGGCCTCATTTGTAAAAATGAATTAATTTGTGTAGAAAAATTTTAGGACTTGAATTGAGTTAATTTATTTAAAGTGAATACTTGTTAGTTGATTAGTTTTATGTCACTTTTAGTTTAGTTTAATTTTAATTTGTAAGAAATTAAAATTTGTAAGTTATGTGTGTTGTGTTTGAACCCTCCTATTCCGCGTCTTTAAGGAAATTAATCTTTGTATTGTTAAGTGAATTTAAAATTGGGGGTCTACGTTTGTAACAAGTATTATCAGAGCCGGAGGGATAATTTACTTCGTTAAGGTCCTTTAAAAAAATTATTAAAAACGGATTTTTTCCCATTTTCAAAATTTTCTATTTTCGATGGTTCTATCTATGCATATTGGAAAGCACGTATGTGTTCGGCACTTAGGGTAATTGATGAGAGGGTTTGGCTTTTGCTTGTTAATGGGTGGTCCTCACCGACTATGTTCGTTGAAAATGTTCGTGTACCCAAACCCGTCGAGAGATGGAGTGAGAATGAATTAAAACTTGCAAATTTTAACTCCCGATGTTTAAATGCATTATTTAGCGCGCTCACACCGGATGAATTTTGACGTATCATGACGTGTGAAACTGGTAAGGAGGCTTGGTATATTTTACAACTCACTCATGAAGGAACAAGTGTCTTAAAAGCTTCTAAACTTCAAAACCTTACCATTCAATTTAAAACCGTCAAAATGAATGAGGAAGAAACTTTTGATGAATTTTATGCTAGACTTTTCGATATAGTAAATTCATCATTTAAGTTAGGAGAGAAAATACCCGACGACCGAGTGGTTAAGAAAATTTTAAGGTCCTTACCCGATATGGTTATCCAAAAAGTGACAGTGTTGAATTCTTTACCAACTTTAGCCTCTACGAAACTAGAAGAACTCGTAGGTGATTTACAAACCTATGAAATAGACATGTTTCCCTCCAAAAATGAAAAGAAAATTGATAAGGGTATCGCTTTGATAGCCCAGAAGGAGGTAAATGTAGTTTCGAATGATGAGAGTGACATCGATTTCGATGAGATGACTATGTTCTCTGAAAAATTTAGAAAATTTCTTAAATTTAATAAAGACAATATTAAAAAGGATTTTAAAAAATTTGATAAATCAAAGTATGACAAAGCCGAAAAAATTCCTAAAAAGCATAATGAAGATCTTAATAGGGATGAGTCGAATAGATGTTATGGTTATGAAGGATATAGCCATAGGGCTTTTGAATGCCCCATTAAACTAAGGAGAGAGGGTAAGCAACCTATTTTATTTAATGCCACCCTTAGTGATAGTGATAAGGAAGAGGGACCCGATTCCCCCATCGAGCACAACTTTATCGCATTCATGGATAGTCATCTTAGTGAATGTGAGATATTGTCCGATGATGACCTCTTAAAACATGACACTTCCAAGGCCTTTATTTGTGAAGCTCAAAAAGATGATGGTAGTGAGAGTTGAGAAGAGAGAGAAAGTGATGAAGAGGTTGATGAGAGTGAACTTCAATTTGCATTTAGAGCATTATATGAAGAATCTATTAAATTAAAAAGAGCATATTTGAAGTTAGAAGCTTGTTTAAGAGAGTGTGCTAAGGTCATTGATGAGAGTGTGTTAGTTGATGACCGTAGGACACGAGAGAGAACTCTACAAGAGAATCTTGATTATATAGAAGGTGAGAGAGATAGCCTTAGAGGATTAATGGAATCTATGAAAAAGGAGCTTCTCGAGTTTAAAGAGAGAAATATTTCATTTGAGCCTAGAATTTTAGAATTAGAAGATAAATTAAAAGACTCTAGTGAAGTCAAATTTGATTTGGAGTGTAGGTCTGCTAAATTAGATAAGATCTTAGGAACGATCCAAATTGAAAATGACACTTGTGGTTTAGGCTTCGATTCTTGCCATGATATAACCAATAAAGCCGAAACCAATATTTTAAGAGAATCACCTTGGAAAGTTTCTATAGGTAAATCCTTAGGTTCCACTTTTCGACGTGTCTTTACTTGTTCACATTGCGGTCGAAAAGATCATCTTAGGAAGTTTTGTTTTGATCTTAAAAGAATTTTTAGGAAATTAAAAAATTTAAGGTAACCGAGGTAGCTAAGATCCCAAAATCCCGAGAGTGTCAATCTTCATTAGTGTGAGTTAGGATATCTGACTTGGTTGATTTACAAAATAGGATTTTTTATTCTCATTTACCTTCACATGATACCCCCTTACTAAATATAAAGGTTGAATGTGGGAGATCAGGTCATATAAAGAGAAATTGCCCAAAGTTACTGAATGTATAATGTTTTAACTATCATCAGAACGACCATCTGAGAAAGAATTGTCCTATATTATCAAGAGCAGTTTCAGTCAGTAGTGTGGGGCCTCATAAAGGATCCTCTCCAGGCAGGCTCACCAGGGGAAGAGGTACAGAACATGCAACTGAATCAAGGGCTGGAGGAAGAGTGTTTGCCATGACGCTACAAGATGCCCATGCTACACCTGAAGTGGTTATAAGTAAAATTTATGTTGCAAACAAAGATTTATATGCACTCATTGATCCTGGATCTACACATTCATTTGTGGCATTACATATTGTTTCATATTTGGCTAGACCATATTCATTTCTCAATTGTGACTTAAATATTTCAACCCCAATGGAAAGTGTAATTATGGTGGAGCGTGCTTATAAATATTGTGTCTTACGAATGGGTGAGAGAGATTTCTATGTTGGCTTGATACCATTGGCCATTCGAGATTTTGATATTATATTGGGGATGGATTGTTTATCGTCGTATCATGCTTCCATTGATTGTTTTCGAAAGGAAGTTACATTTCATCTTCCAGGTGAACCTGAGTTCCAGTTTATAGGAGAAATGAATGTTGCTCCTAATTGTCTTATCTCAGCAATTAATAGCAGAAAGTTATTAAGTAAAGGTTGTATAAGGTATTTAGCTTATGTTGTTGATGCTAGTAAGGAGGCACTTAAAGTTGAAGATATACCAGTAGTTAGAGAATTTTGTGATTTCTTTCCAGAGGAATTTCCAGGCTTGCCACCTGATAGGGAAGTAGAGTTTTCCATTAAATTTATTCCAGTTACTGGTCCAATTTCCCTTGCTCCATATATAATGGCACCAACAGAGTTGAAAGAATTAAAAGTGCAATTACAAGATCTGATAAGCAGAGGTTTCATTCGGCCTAGTGTTTCTCCATGGGGAGCCCCAGTGTTATTTGTGAAAAAGAAAGACGGGACAATGCAATTATGTATTGATTATCGGCAATTGAATAAGGTGACCATTAGAAACAAGTACCCTGTAATACCCCGTGATTTTATTGATATTTATTAAAGGGATTAATTAAATTAAATGTGAATTAATTGAGAATTAATCCGGATATAAATGCTAACGAGATGTGAGTTGATATTTGATTATGAAGTGTATATATGGCAATATATGAATATTGAAAATATTAAAATTTATCGCGAGACTGAAATATGACAATTTGGGAAATTTAGTTGGGACGCTCGTGTCAGTCGCGTCAGGAATGTAATTATTTGAATTAAAAAGTGAATTATATTTTTATCAACTGAATGGTCATTTGAGTGCGCCAACGAGTCCGGAAGGGTCGAAATAGTCAAAAAACACTAGTCCGGGGTTTAGTTTGGGTCCCGGGGCATTTTTAGGCCAAACCGGCAACTTAAAAGGGGATTTTGGTAATTTTGAAATTTTGGGGATTAAAACCTACGAATTTTGGGAGTTAATTATATGTTATTTAGGAAACCACTAAGCCCATTATCTACATTAGAAGAGTAAAAGGGCTACGGGAGTTATAGGAGAGTTTGAAGAAGTTCCAAAAAGAAACCTCCAACCACCATCTTCAAACTTTGGAGAAAATCTGTAGAGAAAGGAGAGAATCAACCTTCATTCACCAACATCAAATTCTGAAGAACAATCTAAGGCAAGTGATTTGATATTGTTAGTGCAATGAATATGTCTTCCATGCTTAGTGTAGGAATTTTTCTTATCTTGAAAGTTTTGAAGAAAACTAATGAAATTTATAGAGAAACTTTGAATTTGGGTTAGGATTTGCATGTAGAATGATAATGGACTGATTTAATATCCGAAGAGTTATATATGATGATTTAAAAATGGATTTATGATGAGTAATTGGGCATAATAAAAATTATGGGTTCATGTTCATAGGGTTTGGGGAATATTTGGAGATTCACATTAATTCCAAGATGACTTGTAAGATTTGACCCCTAAAATATGTTAAGAGATGATATAGGGTGATTAGAAATGGTTTATATACGTTAAAACATAAATTGGATGGACTTAGGGTGGATTTAGAGAAGAGAAGAATTGAGAAAAATGGACTTGGGAATTTCTGGGTTGAAACTGCCATCTCGTTAGAAGACCTGCCCAGGTCGTTCGAACGAACTTCTAACTAGATGACAGTATGACTTCTAACGAGTTGGTATTTCATTCGAAGACCTTCGTTCGAACGAGACTTCTAACGAGTTGACAGAATGGCCTTTTTGGCCTGATATGATTTCTAGTATCCCGTAGACTTATTTAAATGGTGCGATAACCTGCCCTTATTAACTAGTGGGTATAGTTGGGAGATTGGGGTACATTGAGGAGTAAAACTTAGAAGAGTGCCTTAAACCGGATGACAATTGTGAATTGGGAAGCGAGTAATTAATCATGAAGTGAGAATGATTGATAATTTAAATACATATAAACCTGGGACTTGCGATTTGCATAACACTAATTGTTGGTATAAGAACGAGAAGTATACCACTAATAAAACATTGTAATATCTAAGATGTGAGAATGCTTATTATATGTAGTTATCTGTGTATGACATACCTACCATACTTGCTATCAAGGGAGGTTGGCGTTCGTTTAGGGCCATCTAATCTTTGTGTGCCTACGGGGGAGATCTAGATTGGTACCTCGAGGACATAGGTCAGAGAAGGTCTTATTGAGAAGTTAATAAGTCTGCTGATCATGGGAGCATAGGTATGTGCGTGACCCATGTGATGTGAACTATGTTCGCCTCCATTGTTTTGTGATTGTTTTTAATGAAACGTTTCCTGAGAGATTCGAAATACGTGGTCCTCATGTACGTGATGTACCGAGATTTGATAGCAGAGTATGTGAGCACCGCAGCTTAGCCTTGGGGTGCCAGTATTGTATATTTATGGTGAGAATAATATACTGTTGATTGAAATGAATTGTCGTGAATAATTGTGAATATAAGTAATGGCAACGGTTTGTAAAGTGAAAATGTAAGATTTATAATAAATTGTAATGCTAAAGTGGGGAAAATGGTGTAATAAGGTACAATACTCTATTAAATAGAAGATGTTGGGATTTGAGTTGGATATCATATAGAAATGTTAGATTTAGCATTGGACTAGATAGATATGGTAGCAACTAACGGGTACGATAGGAGTGCACAATTAGTTAAGAGGTGAGGAACTCATGTGAGTGCACACACTATCATGTACTTTATATTCACTGTTTAATTATATTAAACACTTGCATATTTTTAAATTATTTTCACATTCGGGCTCTGACCCGTTTGCTTTCAAATCTATTTTTGTAAAAACTTTTTAGGTCCCCATCCACAAGGACACCATGCATAGGAGTTCTATTCAGGTGACGTGTTATAGCTGCTGTGGAAGTTACAGGACCTTGACAGTAGACGTCTCCATTTCTGATCTTGACTCCATTATCAGTTTTTATCATTTGTTGGGCATGTCGCCCATTCCTTTTAGAGACATCTTACTTATTCAGTTATTTCAGACTTTGGGTTGTAATTAATTTTAGTGATACAGACTTTGTATTTATTTATTTCCGAATTCGGTTTGTTGTGAGGAGTTTTCCTCCAGACTCATTATTATTGGATGGTTATTCTTTTGTGACTATATTATTGGTTATGTTAACTTTTCATAACTCGTTTATTGCATGTTAATCGGATTTGATTAAAATGGACAACTCACTTTTTAATACTAGGTGGTTAGTAATATTCAAATGCTTTTGACAGTGATGCTATGAACTGAACCAACTTGGCATTTTGTATTAATTTAATAAAGGAGTAGCTACCCGGTATTTTATTAGTCGGGGTGTCACATGTGGTATCAGAGCATTAGGTTCTAGTGTCCTTTAGGATCTGTACGGCTTATTATGCTTCCAGCGTAACTTTCCTTGATATAGAGCCATATGATTAGGATTGTTGATATCTTTGTTGAGATTTCGTTCACCTACTTCGATATATATGATAGTGAATCTTATTTGCAATCGGGTGTGTTCGTGCGCCAAACAATGTAGTACGTCAGGTGAAGACTGTTGGATGAACAACAGAAGGCAAGGATTAGTTGAGGTTATTAAATTAATTAAAGGGATGACCATAGTTGAAGTCACCCATATTCTGGCACGGAAGTCCTGGACGGTACAGACGGCCAAGGCGCGACTTGTGACTTCCAGGCACAACAATAGTAGAAGGTGGGGTCAATTGAGACTCACCCAACAAAGTTGGAATGGGAGAGAAAGAGTTAGGTGGGACATTGAGAAAACCAGTAGTGGAAATACTCGAAAGGTGGAGATGGCGTGTGCGAGCCAAACAAACGTAATACATTCAAAGGCTTGGACTTGTGTCGGGGTATGGCCAATCGGGAGTGAAAATTTGGGAAAAAAAAATTCTTGGCTCGTGAGAGCGGCGTCCCAATGGTGAGATACAATCACCACACTTAGAAGTGGAATGTGACATCGAGAGAAGGCGTACATGCATGGTTTGACCATAAGTTCCTTGATCAGATGTTCAGGATGAAAGACGAATGTCGTTCTGAACTCACACGAGAGGGCCGGACAGAGGTCACTTTGTGAGAAGAAATATAATTGTTTAGTGAACCCTACACCGGGTGAAGTAGGTGAAATGGAGAAGGGGATATTAAAGGGAGAATTTACATACAAGAAGAATTGCTAGTCCTTCTGGCGGAATTTTGCTTGGACGGTTAAGGCAGATGGTATTGTCGCGTAGTGTTAATTTGGAGGTAAACATTCCCTCGGGTGGGGAGATGCAAGAATCTAAGACTTTATATAAAGTAAGACTGGGGAAAACGGTGTTGGTGAAGCACCACAATGGGAAGACCCAACGGAGAACCAGTTAAAATGATTCGGATAGTTGAATTATTACCGAGCAATGGTGATTTCAGTAAGAGATGTGGAAATTAGTAGCGTGTTCCTTAGGGCCGTCAAAGCTAAGGGAACAATGGAGGTAGTCGTCTGAGTCGAGACTACCAACGTCCGAGAAAAGGACCACCTTAACATGATCGGTGTGACAGAAGATAAGTGGAGTATGTGTAGAGGTATTTTGTGGGGAGTGAAACTCGTGCGTTATAATTTTTTCCCGATGCAAGAGTAGGGATCAAGGTATTGTGCCTGGCGAGGGCAACAGTTATTGAAATATTCGGTTTGGGACGAACATGTGTGGTACGTCCAGGAACCATTTGAGCAGCCGGGACGATTGTTAGGATAGAAGTATGAGTTATATCCTCAAATGAGGATGCATGTTATTTGTGGCATGAATGAGTTGCTACATTTGTTATAATTGTTATTCTCACTTGAGAGTCGAGTTTAGTGAGTATATCAGTAATTTTATTATATATAAGAATATTTTCCCTGATAGTGTGGGGGTTACTTTTATTGTCATCCGCGGAAGATGAATGGGTATATTGATGGCGGTTTATGCTTTATCGAAATTACTCGTTTTAGTGTTGTGTTATACGGGTATGATATGATATTAATTATGGTTTTATATATATGATTATACCGATAGTGTGCTGGTATTGCAAGTTTATTGGGATTACTACATTGGGGTAGCATGTTTTGTTCTGGTGAGGCCCCATCTGTGAGAGGGTCGGGCTCGCAATTGTACTTTCGTATATATATATATATATATATATATATATATGTGTGTGTGTGTGTGCTGTGATTTCAAAAAGGTATAATTGTCTCGGATATTTAATCCCAGTATGCGTAGGGATTTAATTGTTATGAGTCGTATGTAATTGGTTTACTAGTCAACAAAGAGTTAGTTGGTTTTTATAATTAACGCTAGAGAGGCCGTAGTGAGAAGAGTGCATTGTTTTATCGCCCGTTAGAGATTTGGAAGTTTATACTCATAGTTGTGTGTCTGGGGACGGAAATTTGAGAGTCTCAATTTTATTTGCATGTTGTATATGAAATGTGATTTCCATCATTGTCAAGGGAAAGTGTCTTTCAGGAGGAGTTCCTTGTTTATGTATAATTGCGAATGGAGATGTAACTTTGTTGTTAAGAGACGGGAGTGTAGGGGTACATATTATGGACAGGGCTTAACGGATTTCGATGACCAACAATGTTAGGTAGTAGTGTATCCGGGGGGGGGTTCCTTGTTTGGATTTCGCTTTGCGAGACACCCCACGCATGAAACTTAGCGTAAGGTTGGTAGTAAGGATATGTGTGGCCATTCGTTCATGATTTGGATACCTCAATCGTTATGGAAGTAAGTAGTTATAACTGGAAGTAACAAGGAGTAAATTATGATGTAGGGCCATTAGAGCTAGTTTTTAGTGAATTACAATGTAAGTACTAATAATGTTGGTTTTGTCACGGCGTGTTGAAGGACGCATTGAGGTTAAGGAGGATTTAGGATTTCAAATTCAGAAGCGATTGAGAACGCCCAAGTGGTATAGCAACGTTGTAATTACAGCAGCAAGAAAGAGTTTGGGATATGTATGAAGCGTATATAATGTTTTAAAAAAAATGTATGATTGGGTTATAAGGGGTGTAGACATCTTGATTTGCTAACGTGTAAATCAAAGGAAGAGGGGACATAGATGGGTGAGATTATTACTTATGGGATTAAACGTTATAAGAAAAGGTGTAAATGAATATCATGTATAGTTAGTGTAGCACGTCCGAATTTGGAGAAAAGGCAGTGGAAAGCCATTTAATGAAGGGATTTCTCTTGAGAAGGCAAATAATTAATTATTATGGGCAATTTGGAGTAGAGTTCCGACCAATCGAATGTTGAGGGTGGCTCAAGAGTAAATAGAATGAGGATGTCAATCAGGTATAAAGAGTCCAGATGTGCACAAAGTGGTGAAAAGTGTAAGGGTCAAAACTTTTGGTATTCGTCGAGAGAATAAGATCATTAAGTATCACCTAACGGGAAATTTTTTATGTGAAAATCGGCATTGAAAGGGGTATAGTAAGTAGTAAAACGGTTGGGGTTAGATGATCAACCAAATAATTTTGTATCAAGTCGAAGATTCCATGGATGGAAGGGTCAAGTTAGAGAATTTTCTTGAGAGGTAGCCAACTTATTGATAAGTAACGAGTTCCTTCAAATATGTGGGACATGTTGTCCAGAAGGAGAGAAATTGTTATATACTTGGGTGATTTACACTATTAGATAGTGAACACGCTGGTATATGGTTCAAAGCAGTATTATTCAGAACTAAGAGGAGATCCCCGAAATCCACCTTCAACGTGGGGTAGCAAGAAGTAGTGGAAATATGTTTCGTTTGGACAAGGTTGTATCACCTATGGCCCGAGGTGTAGGCGCAAGGTGATTGACCACTGGTGGATTGTATAAAAGAAATTTTGGATTCATTGCGATCTTTTCCTTTCCAAATCGGGTAAAACTAGTAAGCAAGGTACATTGTGGTAATGGGGAGAAGATATTATCTAATAGTAGAGTTGGGTGAAAGCACCCGTATCTATTTTATAGTGGACAAGGTGCCAAAAATTATTTTGTGTAACACCACCCGACTGAAGTAGTTTTCCCTTGTGTAAATGTCACAACGCTGGGAACAGAGATTCAAAGAATGGACAAGAGTAGTCAGATGTGTTATTAATTTCTTCCAGGATGGGAGTTTGGTGTGTTGCTAAACGCGGGAGTTAATGCATAGTGAGGTACGGACTCACAATAATATTGAAATGATGCGGCTAACGATGTATAGGCTATTTTTATTCGAATGTTGTTTAATAAGAGCACAACGTGAGGTGAATTTATTGAAGTGTATTCTGATAAGGTATCAAGTCTGTTAAACAAGCTTGTTGTGAACAAGGGCTTTAGTGATTGGGAATTTCTTTATATTTTGTTTTAAACACTGGAGGGTACCAAATTTTTCCAGGTATGCCTTATTTTTTTTTTAATTTCGGGATGAAATTCTGTTATTAGGGGGGAAGTTTGTAATACCCCGTGATTTTATTGATATTTATTAAAGGGATTAATTAAATTAAATGTGAATTAATTGAGAATTAATCCGGATATAAATGCTAACAAGATGTGAGTTGGTATTTGATTATGAAGTGTATATATGGCAATATATGAATATTGAAAATATTAAAATTTGTCGCGAGACTGAAATACGACAATTTGGGAAATTTAGTTGGGACGCTCGTGTCAGTCACGTCAGGAATGTAATTATTTTAATTAAAAAGTGAATTCTATTTTTATCGATCGAATGGTCATTTTGAGTGCGCCAACGAGTCCGAAAGGGTCGAAATAGTCAGAAAACACTAGCCGGGGATTTAGTTTGGGTCCCGGGGCATTTTTAGGCCAAACCGGCAACTTAAAAGGCCATTTTGGTAATTTTGAAATTTTAGGGATTAAAACCTACGAATTTTGGGAGTTAATTATATGTTATTTAGGAACCCACTAAGCCCATTATCTACATTAGAAGAATAAGAGGGATACGGGAGTTATAGGAGAGTTTGAAGAAGTTCCAAAAAGAAACCTCCAACCACCATCTTCAACCTTGGGAGAAAATCTGTAGAGAAAGGAGAGAATCAACCTTCATTCACCAACATCAAATTCTGAATAACAATCAAAGGAAAGTGATTTGATATTGTTAGTGCAATGAATATGTCTTCTATGTTTACTGTAGGAATTTTTCTTATCTTGAAAGTTTTGAAGAAAACCAATGAAATTTATAGAGAAACTTTGAATTTGGGTTAGAATTTGCATGTAGAATGATAATGGAATGATTTAATATCCGAAGAGTTATATAAGATGATTTAAAAACGGATTTATGATGAGTAATTGGGCATAATAAAAATTATGGGTTCATGTTCATAGGGTTTGGGGAATATTTGGAGATTCACATTAATTCCATGATGATTTGTAAGATTTGACCTCTAAAATATGTTAAGAGATGATCTAGGGTGATTAGAAATGGTTTATATACGTTAAAACATAAATTGGATGGACTTATGGTGGATTTAGAGAAGAGAAGAATTGAGAAAAATGGACTTGGGAATTTTTGGGCTGAAACTGCGATCTCGTTAGAAGACCTGCCCAAGTCGTTCGAACGACCTCATTCGAATGAACTTCTAACGAGATGACAGTATGACTTCTTACGAGTTGGTATTTCATTTGAAGCCCTTCATTCGAACGAACTCGTTCGAATGACCTCGTTCGAACAAGACTTCTAACGAGTTGACAGAATGGCCTTTTTGGCCTGATATGATTTCTAGTATCCCGTAGACTTTTAAATGGTGCGATAACCTGCCCTTATTAACTAGTGGGTATAGTTGGGAGATTGGGGTACATTGAGGAGTAAAACTTAGAAGAGTGCCTTAAACCGGATGACAATTGTGAATTGGGAAGCGAGTAATTAATCACGAAGTGAGAATGATTGATAATCTAAATACATATAAACCGGGGACTTGCGATTTTCATAACACTAATAGTTGGTATAAGAACGAGAAGTATACCACTAATAAAACATTGTAATATCTAAGATGTGAGAATGCTTAGTATATGTAGTTATCTATGTATGGCATACCTACCGTACTTGCTATTATGGGAGGTTGGCGTTCGTTTAGGGCCATCTAATCTTTGTGTGCCTACGGGGGAGATCTAGATTGGTACCTCGAGGACATAGGTTAGAGAAGGGCTTATTGAGAAGTAAATAAGTCTGCTGATCATGGGAGCGTAAGTATGTGCGTGACCCATGCGATGTGAACTATGTTCGCCTCCCTTGTTTTGTGATTATTGTTAATGAAACGTTTCCTGAGAGATTCGAAATACGTGGTCCTCATGTACGTGATGTACCGGGATTTGATAGCAAAGTATGTGAGCACCGCAGCTTAACCTCGGGGTGCCAGTATTGTATATCTATGGTGTGAATAATATACTGTTGATTGAAATGAATTGTCGTGAATAATTGTGAATATAAGTAATGGCAACGGTTTGTAAAGTGAAAATGTAAGATTTATAATAAATTGTAATGCTAAAGTGGGGAAAATGGTGTAATAAGGTACAATACTCTATCAAATAGAAGATGTTGGGATTTGAGTTGGATATCATATAGAAATGTTAGATTTAGCATTGGACTAGAGAGATATGGGAGCAACTAGAAATGGGTACGGTTACTATAGGAGTGCACAATTAGTTGAGAGGTGAGGAACTCATGTGAGTGCACACACTATCATGAACTTTATATTCACTATTTAATTATATTAAACACTTGCACATTTTTAAATTATTTTCACATTCGGGCTCTAACCCGTTTGCTTTCAAATCTATTTTTGTAAAAACCTTTTTAGGTGCCCATCCACAAGGACACCATGCATAGGAGTTCTATTCAGCTGACGTGTTGTAGCTGCTGTGAAAGTTACAGGACCTTGACAGTAGACGCCTCCATTTCTGATCTTGACTCCATTATTAGTTTTTATCATTTGTTGGGCATGTCGCCCATTCCTTTTAGAGACATCTTACTTATTCAGTTATTTCAAACTTTGGGTTGTAATTAATTTTAGTGATGCAGACTTTGTATTTATTTATTTCGGAATTCGCTTTGTTGTGAGGAGTTTTCCTCCAGACTCATTATTATTGGATGGTTATTCTTTTGTGACTATATTGTTGGTTATGTTAACTTTTCGTAACTCGTTTATTGCATGTTAATCGGATTTGATTAAAATGGACAACTCACTTTTTAATAATAGGTGGTTAGTAATATTCAAATGCTTTTGACAGTGATGCTATAAACTGAACCAACTTGGAATTTTGTATTAATTTAATAAAGGAGTAGCTACCCGATATTTAATTAGTCGGGGTGTCACATACCCTCTACCTCGTATCGATGATTTATTTGACCAATACAGGGGGCCACAGTATTCTTGAAGATTGATTTGAGATCGGGTTACCACCAATTGAAAGTAAAGGACAGTGATGTTTCCAAAATAACTTTTCGAACTCGATATGGGCACTATGAGTTTTTGGTGATGCCATTTGGATTGACTAATGCTCCAACAGTTTTTATGGACTTGATGAATCGGTATTCCACACTTTCATCGATTCATTTGTGATTGTATTCATAGATGATGTGTTGATTTACTCGCATAGCATGGAGGAACATGAGAAATATTTTAGACTTGTATTGCAGATTTTGAGAGAGAAAAAATTATTTGCTAAATTCAGCAAGTGTTAGTTTTGGTTGAATGAAATTATGTTTTTAGGGCATGTTGTCTCGGGAATTGGGATAGATGTTGATCCAAATAAGGTATAAGCAATTGTTGAATGGGAGAGTCCAAAGAATGTGACAAAAATTAAGAGTTTCCTAGGATTGGCAGGTTACTATCGCAGATTCATTAAGGGATTTTCAACAATAGTGTTACCATTAACAAAATTGACTCGTAAAGAAGTGAAGTTTGTATGGGATGAATAATATGAGAGGAGTTTTAAAGAATTAAATAATTGGTTGGTTTCAGCCCCTATAATTACTATTCCATGTGGGAATGAGTCTTTTGTGATCTATAAAGATACTTCATTTCAGGGGTTAGGATGTGTTCTTATGAAGAATGGGAAGGTAATAGCATATGCTTCCAAATAATTAAAGACGCATGAACGAAACTACCCTACATACGATTTGGAGCTAGCAACCATTATTTTTTCTTTAAATTTGTGGAGATATTACTTGTATGGAGAAACTTGTGAGATATTTACGGATCATCAAAGTTTGAAATACCTGTTTACACAAAGAGAACTAAATTTGAGACAAAGGCATTGGATAGAGCTGATTAAAGACTATGAATGTACCATTCATCATCATCCTGGGAAGTCCAATGTAGTAGCAGATGTTTTGAGTAGAAAATCATCAGGGATTCTTGGTTACATACAGTGTGCCCGTGTTGGAAATATTCTTGACTTGGAATAGATGGGAATTGAATTAAATTTGTCAAAAAGGGGAGGATTATTAGCACATGTCACAGTGAGACCTTTATTGGCCGAAGGCATATGAAATTTGCAGATCAATGATCCATTCCTTGAGAAGAAGAAATAAGAAGTTCAGTATGGTAAAGAGAGTGACTTTGAGATTAAGAATTATGAATCGTTGTGTTATAAAAATAGAATTTGTGTATCAAATGATCCATCCTTAAAGAAGGATATATTAGAAGAGGCACATAGTTCAATTTATTCTATGCATCCAGGAGGTACCAAAATGTACAGAGATTTGAAAGAGTATTACTAGTTAAACAACATGAAACGTGAGATTGTAGAATTTGTAGCTAAATGTTTAGTATGTCAGCAAGTGAAAGTAGAGCATCAGAAGCCGACAGGATTATTACAGTCATTGCCTATTCTGGAATGGAAGTGGGGGCATATAATGATGGATTTTGTTACAGGATTACCACGGTCACCAAAGGGGCATGATTCTATTTGGGTGATTGTAGACCGATTGACAAAGTCGGACCATTTTCTCCCAGTTAAGACCACCTACACTATTGACAAGTATGTACGTATGTACGTTGATGAGATTATCCGTTTACATGGGGCACCAGTGTCAATTGTATCAGATAGATATCCAATGTTCACTTATAAGTTTTGGCCTCATCTACAAAATGCCATGGGCATAAGTTTAAAGTTCAGCATTGCGTTTCATCCACAAATCGATGGGCAATCAGAAAGGACGATTCAAATATTAGAAGACATGTTATGAGCTTGTGTATTTGACTTCAAATGTAGTTGGGATGATCATTTTCCATTGATGGAATTCTCGTATAATAATAGTTATCAGTCCACCCTTGGTATGGCTCCGTATGATGCTTTATATGGGAGGAGATTTAGAACGCCTTTGTGTTGGGATGAAGTAGGTGACAGGAAAATTTTGGGTCCTGAATTGATAGATATGACAACAGAAAAGGTTAAAATGATTTGGGAACGGATAAAGATAGCGCAAAGCATGAAGAAATTTTATGCTGATAAAAGGAAGTATCCATTGGAATTCCAGAAGAGAGATTTTGTATTCATGCGTATTTCACCATGGAAAGGTGACATGATATTTGGGAAAAAGGAAAAACTAAGTGCAAGATACATTTGACCATATGAAGTGCTGGAAAGAATTGGGATCCTGGCATATATATTAGCTTTACCTCCAGAATTATTCGATTTACGTGGTGTGTTTCACGTATCAATGCTTCATAAGTATTTGATGGACCCATCTCATTAGTTGAAAACTCAACCAATTGAACTAAAGTAAGATTTGTCGTAAATCGAGGAACCAACGAAAGTTATTGATCATAAGGAGCAAGTATTGAGGAATAAAGTTATCCCCTTAGTTAAATTTATGTGGATGATCCATGGAATTAAATAATCAACTTGGGAAATGGAGGATAGCATGAAGAAACAATTTCCCCATTTTTTTGGTAAGTGACCTTCATATTAAATTTCGGGGACGAAATAATCTGTGGGGGTAGTTGTGACAACCCGGATATAATTATGATAAATTAGATTTAAATCATGCTTATCTTATGTGATATGAATAATGTATTATTAGTATATCTAATGTTAAGTGATTTATGTTTATTCTAATCCTACTTTCATAAATTGTGAAATGTCGAGTTATGATAAACACAAAATTTTGTTAATTTCAGTAAAAATGTCCCTATTTAAGACTATTTTTGGCCTTTATAACATAACAATTTACTTGAGGTAAAAACTAGATAGTGGTAGACATTGAGTTAGGTTTGTAACACAATAAACGGTGCATCAAATGGATGTCCGAGTAAGAAGTTATCCCCAATTTATGAATAAGGGGCAAATCTGTCCATTCCCTTTTAAGTGGTAAATTGTCCTTTAGTAAACCAAATGGACTAATTTGATTGGTTGGCAAGGGAGGCAGCCTTGTCCGACTTAAAAATCTTCTTCTAAATTCTTCAGCCAATTTAATCCTATGTTCAGTTTAAAGGATTTTTATCTTGAGGAAAGAGAAAGTAAAAGTTAAGGAAGAAAGGGTTACATTAAAAGCTAGGGAAAAAATTCCAACTAAATCCTTAAGGTGTTTTCAAGGTATAATTATGTGTTAATATTGTTTAATCTTATATTATACTTATTTCAAAGTATATAAATCGTTAATTATTGATTAAAATTCCATTATACTTTGTGATAATATGTATTGGTTCATATGTGAGATAAGTAGTGTTTATAGGCCATATTGCTTTGTATTGAACCTTTTATTCAAACTTCCATATATTTTTGTGCGCTTACTGTAATTGAGAAATTCCAATTGGATATGAAAATAGGCTCATATATTCATATCATATCTGAAAATTAGAATTTATATCCTTGTGGTTAGGCCTTAATGATGAATTCAAGTTGGTACATAGTTACTGTTTGTATATTTCATTTCGGTGTGGTTTGAGTTTGGTCAAGATTTTGACATAGCAAATGAAGTCAAAAAATTATGAAACTTTAATTATGGACTATTCAGTAAGTGTACTAAAAATGGGTTGAAAATAATGGAAAGTTATGCTGGAGAAAAAGTATGAAAATTCTTGGAAGTTGAAGGAACAATAGGAGAGCTTATAGGGCAGATTTCTTGTGTTGTAAAGAAATGGTCATAACTTGCTCTAGGAAGCTTGAAATATTACACCGTCACTTGTAATGAAAAACATATTTATATATGTTTTCATATTGATAAGGTTGGACAACTGTATGTAATTCAATGTAGTAATATAGGATGGTTGAGTATAGAAGACAATAATTTGAGGCCATACCGAATACCCGATAAAAGAATGTTGTTATCTTCTCTTTCCAAAGGGTATTTTGAGTACATGTTTCATTTGTATATATATTGAGAAGTATACTTTCATGTTTACTTGGTTTTAGTTATAAATTTCTTATGAGGTATTTCCAACGGTTGAATACTCATAACTTTATCAACATGTATACCATTGTTTCGTCTTTTCTCTTATTTCCTGGAATGTGACTTAAGTGGAATTATATTGTTGTTTTATTGTCATTGAAAGTTATATAACTATGTTAGAATAATAACTATGATTGGGATTCAATACTGATTAAGTTGGATTGATAGGTGTAAAGTCTAATCCATCCAGTTCAACTCCACTTGAAGGAAACATAAATACATAGTTAACAACCCAAGGTGAGTGTACTCACAGGAAAGAGATATTTGTATCATGTTATTGATATGAGAAGAAGATAATGAATATGAAATTGCTCATTTCGGTTTACCGAAATGGTAGGTTACTCCTCGACCCAAAATGGGGGAGATTTGTCTACTAATGACAAGGGGTTACTCCTCGACCAGGAATGGGGGAGAATTGTCTATTATAGACATGATACGTGAATCGTGATTCAAAAATTTTGGTCATTCATTATAAATGAGCCGGATAAGTTAATACATAATTATATGGATATGATTTAGTGCATTTAAATTTATGCAATACTATAGTAGTGATGCATTCACTGGGCTATTTTTCTCACAGTTCATATGTTTATGTTTTTCAGGTAACGTGATGTCATTGACAAATCTAGGAGGTCGGGTTGGGTTAGCCAGGAATGGGTGAAATGATGATTTTGTGTAAATGTAAATGATGTAATTAAGTTAAATTATCCTTCAAGAAGTTTGCAAATGCATAACTACTTTAATGTTGTAAAAAGTTTTTAGTTGTATGGATTTACGTTGATGATTCTGAAATAAAAACTCATGTTTATGGTTTGGTTAAATTAATTATGGTTTGGATCACTTTGAGTTTCAAACTTAATTATAAGTATGGGTTAGGGTGTGTCAATAATTGTCTTCGAGATTCTCTAGTTGTCTTGGAGTATGACTGCTTCTTCCACCATCCCCTCCATATTGGCTAGAGTTTCCCCCTTGTCCAGAGTTAGATTTTGGATTTGTAGATACCCTAAAATAGCAAGTGGGTATGAGAGGTCCATTATTACTGGACTGGGTCTTGGGGATAGGTAAAAGTGTATGGCATTTTTGAGCAAAAATATTAGAGGGTGCAAGGTTTCCAGTGGAATAATTAGGGTCGATTTGATAGGGTTAGCTACTTTGGAAAACTGTTTGTGTTTCTATACGTTGCCATACTTTTGTGGGTTATATGTTTGGTTCTCTTTCCAAAACACTGTCAGTCCTAGGATCTTCCCTACTCATTGCATCCGTACTTGTAATATCTTTCGTTGCGATCTGTTGTTGTACTATCTCTGTGGTGCCATAAGAACTTCCATTTCTAACACTGTTTTGGTTCGAGATTTTTCTTATTATCAAATTATTTTTTGCACAGTATTTAATGTTGTGCCCTTCCTATGCCTTATCACAGAATGATCCACAGAGTCAGCCAAAGTCATACTCTTAGTTCCGTTAATATTTACGTTGTTAGTTCCTCCCGTGCTATTATGTGTATGACTTCGTATATTTTGGTTGCTTCCACTACTTTGTTTTCCATTATTCTTATGGTTCCTCCCAAGCCTATTGGCCTCAAGGGTGGAAAACCTATTAGCATTTCTTCCCATATTTTCCCTATTCCCATTGGAGTTCACCCTTGCAGGTACACGCCTTTGTTTTTTTTTATTTTTTTACCAACATCCAAGGACCGAAGTCCCCATTTATCCTATCCACCTCAGTTTCCATATTTACTCTATTGCCTCCTTATTTAAATTTTCATTATAGTGGTTATTAGCAATGGTAGCTCGAGCATCAACATTCTTCATTATGTTTGAGCTTTGTGGTGGTGATCCTTTTCCCTGTTGAGGAGCATGGAGTGGTCAGTATTATATTTTGTGGCCTATATTTCCACACTAAAAACATATGTAAGGTAGAAACTCGTACTCAAATTTATTCTTTCGTCTGTCTAATTTGTAACAAGGTATGAGAGGCTTGGATAGGTCAACCGCAATGCATATTCGAGCATATTGGACCCTAATGGAAGAAATTAACTTAAGGTTTAACTTGATCAATTTTCCAAGCCTTCTTCTAATCTGATATATAATCATCTCATCAAACCATTCGATGGGAAGGCGTGGGAGCCTAACCCATAGAGCCGTAGTCACATTATTAGACTCCAAAGGATTGAAGTTTGGAACCCATTTTCTTCATATTTAAATAATGGTTATTAATGACCCACAGACCTCCTGGAAGAACATTGTGGTAGTCTTCCTTCATAACAAACTTGAAAAAAAATGTCCTTCAAGATCAACCACTTCATAGTCTCCTTAGAGATTCCATAAAGATGGAACCCTTGCACATAGTGATTTAAAACCCATTGGTTTTCTAAGAAAACTAACAATAACTCTACCATTCCATTTTCTTCTTAGCCTTTCAACTTGCTTAACAGGTATAGAGATGAATGGACATAGCAGGTCTTTATCTTCCTGAGACGGACTATTATTTAGGTTCATTGTTTTGTGTTGAGTGCCTACCATAGGAGCATCCATTTCCTCATCAGACCACGTGTAATTTTCATCATCAAAGATGATATCAAAAAAAATTTTAGTGCCCACAACATCTCTATAGAACATCACATTTTGGGACCTCTCATTCTTGACTCCTGAACATTCTATATCAACATTCATCTCGTTCTCATTTGTAGGTTCATCATAGAGCATACTGTTTTTGTAAACTATTTGATTCTCCATACTTGTGTTGCCATCCCCAATGATGTTTCTCTGGGTGGTGTTAACATTTGTATAACATACAAGCTCTATGTCAGTATGGGTTTCATGGTTGTCCTTTTGTTTTTTCTTGCTCCGAAGAAGTTGATCCTCCTCCTCTTTAGAGTTCTCATGTGAGGAAGGAGGAAGGGGTCTTTCGATCTTATCTATTTCCTTTGTAGCTAAAAAAGTATATGCATAGGGGGGCATGCATGGTAAGAAATGGAAGGGAACAAAGTAGAGATAACAAAGCTTAGAGAGAGAGTTCTCGAGTACTTAGAGAGAATTTAGCGAGAAAAATGAGGAGAGTTGTTTAAACTTGGTTGACACAATCACGTTTTTTACTAGTAAATATTTGAAAAAAAAGATACTCATACAAAGGATCCGGAAGATAACTCGGGAGACAATTTTTATGACTCAGCAGACATAAAAAAAATTGTTATATTCAAAAAAATATCATATAGTGAAATGCCTCCTCTAGAGCCCATTCCAAACTCGTAAAAAATTTTAAAGGATAAGGAATGCATGGAGATAAACTTATATGTGGAGATTCCTAAGTTTGATCTTGGAATGTCATCTAATTCTACAAAATCTCGGGAGTTTATTGAAGACTCGTTTGGAAGAAAATGTGTAAACCAAATGTCAAAAACCCCAATTAGTAATTATTTTTTAGGCATTAGGGAAAATGGAAGACTCAAATTATTTTGAGGTTGAAGCAATTAATCAAAAGAAAAAGTGAAGCATGATTTATTTCCGTACTTGAGCGCTGGGAGAAATTGGCTCTTAAACGTAACTTAAGGCGAGTCGTTACTCGTTCTAGTTTTCATAAATTTTCTTAAGTTTTCTTTGCTTTAACGCTTAATAAGTGCCCTAGGAGAGGCTTTTTCTCCTCCCAATAAATAAATTGTTTTTTGTTTTTATAAAAAAATCATCTAAAAATAATATATTTTACCATTTTAAAAAATTCGGACAAACATATGTTAGTTTTTAAGGAGCTTAAAAACTGACATATGTTGAACGACGTTTTAAAAATAGTAAAATAAACTTATTTTCATTCGATTTTTCTAAAGGATGTCAATAGAATGTTAATTACCCTGTAAAAAATTATCCCCCAAATATTTTTTTACACTAATTTTTTTTAAAATTTTCCCCCAACTTAGGACCTCATTTTAAGACATCACCTGACCATGTATACACACATACACACATAAAACGTACATACATGAATATGTATATATTATGATATTGCATGCAAAATCAACAATAAAATTATATACATACATGAATTGATAATATTATATAATACATATGTACTTTATGTATATTTTATATTATTACATACATGTATAAAACTATATATAAGCATCATGTATGTATTGATAATATTATTTAACATATAGATCTTAGTATGCTATATAATTTAATAATAGATATACGTAATTTTGTGTACATGTGCATACATAATTTTTATTATTATAATTGCACACATATTAATGTATTGTATATGTATATTATGTGTTAAGGTATACATGCATAATAATAATATAGAGAATGAACAATTTTGAGTTGAAAAACAGAAAACGAAATTTAGAAAATAACATTTTGTTGTTGTCTTAAAATATGATTATAACACAAAAATAATACAATTCACTATTTTAAAATAGTTGTGTCAAATATAAATTCTTGCTATAATTATATTTAAACACAAAAAATATTATAATTGATAATTAAACACGCTCTAAATGTCCACATCTTTTCATTTTATAAAAATTATATCCATACTTCGAGGTGTATTGACATGCTGGCAAGTGCAATGCCGTTAGTTTTGGGAATTTCTTGCTTATATATATATATATATATATATATATATATATATATATATATATATATATATATTGTGACACCTCGCCTAATTAAATACCGGGTGATCAATCCTTTATTAAATTAGATCAGAATATACGGTTGGTTCAGAATATGCATCACTGTCGAAAACTTTATTATTGACACTAACCACCTAATATTTAAAATGGTTGATGTCAAAATTTTATCTTTTGATTAACATAAAAAATCAAATTAACCAATTACTAATCATATACCATTCAACCGAATCTCATATGAAAGAAATGACTAAGGCAACAAATGAGAGTGGAGTAAATAGTTCCAGCCTAAATCCCAAATACAATAATCCGACAAAGTAAACCAACAACTGAAAGAAGTATATGAATAGATCATAATCTCTTACTGTCTGAATATGTAAAAAGGGGAGACATTCCCTAACTAAAATAGCTAACTGAAAATGGAGGAATGAGAATTATAGATGCGTCTACTACCAAGTCTTGTAACTTCCACAGTAGCTATAACTCGTCAAATGAATGGAACTCCTAGCCTTAGTGTCCCTGTGGCTAGGCACCTAAAATGATTTGACAAAAGAAAAGAGATTTGCAATAAACAGATCAGATCTGAAGTTGAAAACAGTTTAAAAATCAGCAAGTGCTTAAATGAAAACAATAGCGCATAGAGTGTACATGTTATATCCCCATACTCTCACTTGAGATACTCACCTCTCATCAAATGTGCACGGCTAACGCATATATTTAACCCATCCTAGTTATGCTACCTCGCCTAACTAGTCTGAACATAACTATTATCACATTAATAATTTCATGCATTTACCCATATCCCTTATTACCACATTTTTTAGGATAGTTATTCATATACATAACTGTTATTCTCATAGGTATTCCTTTTTCGCACTAAGAATATTGTTAAATATCGTTAATTCCATATCTACTAAACACATACCGTTTAATAAGTAATAGGTATACATATATTTATCTCTCTCTATATATACTATATCAGTACCCCTAGGTTAAGGCCCCCTTCGTGCAATGCATACTCTGCTATCGTGTCCCGGTGCATCGCTCATTGCATAAAGGACTATAGGTTCAACCACTCGTGAAACGTAAAAACAAACACACATATTAGAGAGGAGCATAGTTCCAAACCCATGGGATACGCACATACCTACGCACCCATATGACTGTCAACACTATCATTCTCACTTATAGCCCGTACTAAGGTTCTATGTTTTAGTGATACTAGGGTTGTGTTTCGGCCGGATCGGATCGAAAATGCCTCTTCGAAAAAAATTCTGATTTTTTCAAAAATAAAATGATTATTCCGATTTTCGATCCGATTTTTTCGAAAAAATAAAAAAAAATCTGAATTCAGAAAAAATTGGAAATTCACAAAATATACTAAAAATCCAAAAATTTTGAAAATTTCAAAATTTTAAAAAACAAAATTATGGATTTTTAATTACTCAAAATTCTCATTTTAAAGCAACAAAGAAAAAGACTTAATCCAACATGTAAAAACATGAGGATTGTCCATTTTTTTTATTTGTGTAGAGGTTAGGTGGATACCCTTCTTTTACAGAGCACATTTTGGATTCCTCTCCCTCTCCCAACCGATGTGGGATATGGGGAACTTTCAAAAAATCGAAAAACAAATCAGAAATCAGAAAATAATTCTGAAAAATTGAAAATAATTAGGAAAAAAATTCAAAAAAAATCGGATTGGCATAATTTCAAAAAAACTGGAAAATCAAAAATTCAGAATTATTTCCAATTTTTGATTCGATATTTTTCTAAAAAATCGAAAATCGGGAAACTAAAATTTCATTCCAAATTAGGAAAAAATTGAAAGTTCAGAAGAAAAAAAACACAGCCCTAAGTGATATGAAACAAAATTCCCTCGAAGGTTACTCAAGATATGATCATACACAACGCGCAACCTCCTCTGATAGCAAGTAGCATAGTTATGTTACATACACAATAATACAACCAATAGGTACATACACACAACCTATAATAATCATTAGGTATTCACGCAACCCAAGTCCCTGAATTTATACGTAGTATTCTTATCTCTAATACTCACGTTATTCTATCCGTACGATTAATCTCTCTATCGTATATATTCCATAAGGCGATCGTATACCGACATATTTCCCTTTGTAGCTACACAATCATCTCACCACTAGGCTATGTAATGTAGTCGCTCACGAATAGCGTAGTTCATTTTCTCTCAATTGAATTAACCTCATAAGATTTTGAATTTTCCAGGAAAAAAATAAAATTTTTGAAATCTCGTTAGAAGTGGGGAGAATCTCATTTGAACGAAAACTTCAAACGAATTAAGGACTAAATTCTCATTGAAATTCTCATTCGAACGAGGTTGTTCGAATGAAACTTCGAACGAATTACACTCTGAATTCTTGTTAGATGGGTCATTGGAATTCTCATTTGAACGAGGTCATTCAAACGAGAAAACCGTAGTTCATCCCTATCTGTTCCGAACTCGTCGTTTTTCCATCTTTGTATCATCCAAATTTCTCAAAAAATCATTCTAACTCTAATCAAACGATTTACAACTATACCAACTAGTAATAGAATGATTTCCAACATATTTGTAACATCAAATCCTTAAAATTACAATCCAAATTCAGATTTATTCCTCAAATCATCAAAAATCCCTAATTTCACAAAATCACCATTAATCACAACTAAACCCAGATTTAAGTTCGTAATTTCAACACACCAAATTCAGATTTCTAATCCCCAATATATTGTTATTCATCTATATGCAAACCTATACCACAATCATAGATTTAAAACCCAATTTCAGTCCCAATTCCATAATATTATGAATAAACCACCAACTAAATTAACATGGATGTTATATGCTCTAAAACATAGCACGATAAACACTTTCCTTTTCATAAAGGTCTGATTCGTCGCTTGAAACTGGTATAGATACGTTCCTCTCTTCTTGATCTACATGTTGATGGTGTTTTTGGTCAAAGGTGACTGGATTTGACCTTGGAACTCAAGGGAAACTCTTCTCCTTCGTCCTCTTGGACTCTCTCTATTTTTACAGAATATAACCCTAACTGCTTCTATGTAAGGGATGCCACTACACCAAAAATAAGAATCTGTCACGGTTTAAAACTGTGCCAGATCAAATCTGGCACGATTTTGAACTGTGCCAGAATCAAGTGTTCCAAAATGGCCATTTTTCTGGCACGGTTTAAAAGTGTATCAGATTTGACCAAACATGAATACTTCTGGCACACTTTTAAACCGTGCCAAAATTTGATATTTTTGGCACAGTTTTGAATTGTGACAGATTGAGCACATTTTGATAAACATCTAGCACAATTCAAACCCATGAAAAAATTTGATACACTTTTGGCACGGTTTTGAACTGTGCCAAATTTTTGAATAAAAAAATTCATTATATATAAACAAGAAAATTCACAAATTGCAAAACTTGCACGTTGTTAATTAACTAATGTACATACAAACCTCAAAAATATTACAAGTCTTTAATAGTTCACAGACCCCAAAAAAATTGGATAGAGTTTTCTCTATTTTCGGAACATTCTAAAACCTATGCAATATAAAGCCCGCATGGCCACAAAATATAACAATAAACTTACAAAAGCCTGCATGGCCATAAAAGTTAACAATAAAACTACAAAAGCCCGCACAACCATAACACAAAAAAATATAATCATAAATATTAACGACAATAAATAAATAAACCCCTTGTTGTAAACCATTGACTTCTCCGTGTGTTCCACGTGAAATGCTAACGATAAAATGTTATCCTGCAAAAAAAATAGGATAAAAAAGAGACGATATTACTACCCAAGTTCTCAAGCTAAACAATTACATATAGGAGTTGTAATTATTATTATATTCTAAAATTGAAAATCTTACGCAAGTTATGACTACCTGATCAGTTCCTACGAGTTACATTGGTCCCGTGCGAGGTGTTAGTGCCTCTAGCGGGGCCATTTGGGGGCGGATTTGGGTTTCCACCCTTTAACGACTTGTTTCAAAGCCTAATCTATATATTTTGAAATTATCGTCATATTCTCAAACCAAGAGGTCCGTAACTACGCAGTCAGTTCCTACGAGTTACATTGGTCCCTTGGCAGGTGTTAGTGCCTCTCACGGTGCCGCTTAGGGGTTGGTTTGGATTTTCACCCTTCAACGGCTTATTTATAAGCTTAATCCATATATTATCAAATTATTGCCACATTATCAAACCGAGAGACCCGTGACTACGCGGTCATCTCCTACGAGTTACATTGGTCTCGTGCGAGGTGTTAGTGCCTCTTACGGGATCATTTGGGGGTTGATTTGGGTTTCCACCCTTCAACGGCTTGTTTCTAAGCCTAATCTATATATTTTCAAAGTATCATCATATTCTCAAATGGAGAGCCCCGTGACTACGCGGTCAGTTCCTATAAGTTACATTGGTACCGTGGGAGGTGTTAGTGCCTCTTACAGGGCCGCTTAGGGGTTGGTTTGGGTTTTGCCCCTTCAATGGCTTGTTTCTAAGCCTAATCCATATATTATCAAATTATCGTCATATTCTCAAACCGAGAGACTCGTGACTACATGGTCAGTTCCTACAAGTTACATTGGTACCGTGCGAGGTTTTTATGCCTCTTATGGGTCCATTTGGGGGGTGGTTTGGGTTTTCACCCTTTAACAGCTTATTTTTAAGCCTAATCTAGATATTTTTAAATTAACAACATATTCTCAAACTGAGGAGACCCAGGATTATGCGGTCTGATCCTACAAGTTACATTGGTCCCGTACGAGGTGTTTGTGCCTCTTACGGGGCCGTTTGGTGGTTGGTTTGGGTTTTCAACCTCAAACGACTTATTTTTAAGCCTAATATAAATATTTTCAAATTATCATCATATTCTCATATCAGGAGACCCGTTACCACGCGATCAGTTCATACAAGTTATATTGGTCCCCTGTGAGGTATCCGTGCCTCTTACGGGGCCGTTTGGGTGGTGGTTTCAGTTTTCACCATTTAACGACTTGTTTTTAAGCCTAATCTAGATACTTTCAAATTATCATCATATTATTAAACTAGGGAGACCAGGGACTACACGATCAGTTCCTACAAGTTACATTGGTCCCGTTCGAGGTGTTCGTGCCTCTTACGGGGCCATTTTGGGGGTCGTTTGTGTTTTCACCTTCAAACGGCTTATTTTTAAGCCTAATCTAAATATTTTCAAATTATCACCATATTCTCAAATCGGGAGACTATGGACTATGCGGTCAGTTCGTACAAGTTACATTCGTCCGGTGAGAGATGTTCGTGCCGCTTACGGGGCCGTTTGGGTGGTGGTTTGGGTTTTCACCCTTTAACGGCTTGTTTTTAATCCTAATCTAGATATTTTCAAATTATCTTCATATTCTCAAATCGGGAGACCCATGACTACGCGTTCAGTTCCTACAAGTTACATTGGTCCCATGCGAGGTGTTCGTGCCTCTTACGGGGCCGTTTGGGTAGTGGTTTGGGTTTTCACCATTTAACGGCTTGTTTTTAAGCCTAATCTAGATATTTTAATATTTTTCGTCATATTCTCAAATCGGGGAGACCAGGGACGATGCGGTCAGTTTCTACAAGTTACATTGGTCCCGTGCGATATGTTTGTGCCTCTTACGGGACTGTTTCGGGCTGGTTTGGGTTTTCACTCTTAAATGGCTTGTTTTTATGCCTAATCTAAATATTTTCAAATTATTGTCATATTCTCAAACCGGGAGACCCAGGACTACACGATCAGTTCGTACAAGTTACATTGGTCCCGTGCGAGGTATTCGTGCCTCTTACGGGGCCGTTTGGATGGTGGTTTGGGTTTTCACCCTCAAACGGCTTGTTTTTAAGCCTAATCTAGATATTTTCAAATTACCGCCATAATCTCAAATCGGGGAGACCCGGGACTACACGATCAGTTCCTATAAGTTACATTGGTCCCGTGCGAGGTGTCTATGCCTCTTATGAGGCCGTTTTTGGACTAGTTTGGTTTTCACCCTCAAACGGCTTATTTTTAAGCTTAATCTAAATATTTTCAAATTATTGTCATATTCTTAAATTGGGAGGCACGGGACTACGCGGTCAGTTCCTACAAGTTACATTGGCCCCATGCGAGGTGTTCGTGCCTCGTACGGGGCCGTTTGGGTGGTGGTTTGGGTTTTCACCCTTTAATGGTTTGTTTTTAAGCCGTATCTAGATATTTTCAAATTACCATCATATTCTCAAATCGGAGAGACCCGGGACTACGCGGTCAGTTCCTACAAGTTACATTGCTCCCATGCGAGGTGTTCGTGCCTCTAACGGGACTGTTTGGCTCAAACGGCTAGTTTTTAAGCCTAATCTAAATATTTTTAAATTATTATCATATTCTCAAATCGGGAGACCCGGGACTATGTGATCAGTTCGTACAAGTTACATTGGTCCCGTGCGAGGTATTCGTGCCTCTTAGGGGGGCGTTCTGGTGGTGGTTTTGGGTTTTCACCCTCAAACAGCTAATTCTTAAGCCTAATCTAGATATTTTCAAATTACTATCATATTCTCAAACCGGGGAGACCCAAGACTACACGGTCAGTTACTACAAGTTACATTGGTCCCGTGCGAGGTGTTCGTGCCTCTTGCGAGGCCGTTTGGGTTTTCACCCTCAAACGGCTTATTTTTAAGCTTAATCTATATATTTTCAAATTACCATCATATGTTCAAACCGAGAGACCCGGGACAATGCGGTTAGTTCCTACAAATTACATTGGTCCCGCACGAGGTGTTCGTGCCTCTTACGGGGCCATTTGGGTGGTGGTTTGGGTTTTCACCCTTTAACGGCTTGTTTTTAAGCCTAATCTAGATATTTTCAAATTACCGTCATATTCTTAGACCGGGGAGACCAGGGACTACGCGATCAGTTCCTACAAGTTACATTGGTCCCGCACGAGGTGTTCGTGCCTCTTACGGGGTCGTTTGGGGTCTGATTTAGGTTTTCACCCTCAAACGGTTTATTTTTAAGCCTAATCTAAATATTTTTAAATTATCATCATATTCTCAAATCGGTAGATCCGGGACTATGCGGTCAGTTCGTACAAGTTACATTGGTCTCGTGCGAGGTAGTCGTGCCTCTTATGGGGCCATTTGGGGGTTGGTTTGGGTTTTCATCCTTTAACGGCTTGTTTTTAAGCCTACTCTAGATATTTTCAAATTATTGTCAGATTCTCAAACTGGGAGACCCGTGATTACGCGAACAGTTTCTACAAGTTACATTAGTCCCGTGTGAGGTATTCATGCCTCCTACGGGGTCGTTTGAGAGCTGGTTTAGATTTTCACCCTCAAACGGCTTATTTTTAAGCCTAATCTAGATATTTCAAATTATCGTCATATTCTCAAATCGGAAGACCCGCGACTATGCAGTTAGTTCCTACAAGTTACATTGGTCCCGTACGAGGTGTTCGTGCCTCTTACCAGTACATTTGGGGGCTTGCTTGAGTTTTCACCCTTTAACGGCTTGTTTTTAAGTCTAATCTAGATATTTTCAAATTTCAAATTACTAAACCAGACACCATCACTTGAACTTATACATATCGAAATATAGAAATATCAAAATACAAGTAAATAAACTCACTTGTACATTATATCAAAGATTTCATCAACTAAGTTCTTCGAATTCTCATCAAATGAATCAATCATCTTGTTTTTTGTGTAGTATTGGGTGTGGATATTGAACAATTTTGAGGAGCATCTTGAAGTACAAATGAACCGCTAACAAGGAAAATAAAATAAATATAAATAAAATATGTAATTACGACCACAAAATTATACATGTTGCGTCTTCATTTATAAATTTATTAATGTATTCTTTGAATGAGGATTTTGAAAGGATAAAGTTTATAAATTTTCTTACATGAAGCTAATTTATCTTCTTTTAATGAGGAGACTCATTTGGCATTGGAATGAACAGATATTGCTTGAGATTTGGACCAGTTTGGGGAGTTTATGACTTTTTCTATTGAGATGAGACGTTAGAGAATTGAGTTCTGGTGATGGAGATCGGGGTGAGAGAGAGAGAGAGTTACACAAGCCATTATCACCTATAAACAGCATAAGAATATATCATATTTTCTAACAACGGAAACTCAAATAAACTCAACTTCACATGCTTATTGCTAAATAGGAGCTCGTGCTATTCTAAAGCTATGATAGGCAGAAAAACGTTTAGATAACTAGTTAATAAAAAACTTCTATCAAAGTACTAATACTTCTTACGAAACCTAATAAAAAAAACTTCTATCAGAGTATTAATACTAATAATGCTTATGAGGTATATCTTCTTATGAGGTATACCTGATTAAACTTAAATTAGAGTAACAAAAAACTTCTATCAGAGTATTATACCCATCATTTTATTTGGCATACTTCATAGATAATTGCAATACTCATTTATGTTTCTGTGATCAGGTCTTCGGAAGAAGATCTGAAATAAGTGTTTGCAAGTTCATAAAGTTCTTTAAGGTTGTTGGTCAATCTTGTTCGTGTATGCAGATGTGTATGTGTATGTGTGTGTTTATTGTTCATTACTGATGTAGGAACCACAAAAGAGAGACGACAATGTTAGAAATTTTTTATGTGTTTATTTGTAACAAATGTTATATCCTTTTGGAATGCTGTATTGACAAACATTGATAGAATACAAACACACCCACCTACCCACCCACCCACACATATACGTATAGTTCTATATCAAATAAAACATTATAGAATGCTATATTGACAAACATTTATCACTCTTACCTCAATATTATTGTTAGGTCCAAATATGGGCTTGTAACTTGTTTTCTTCTATGTGTACCTTAACAAAGAGGTGAAGAAATCAACAATTCATGTCAATGTTAATCTATGTTTACCTAAAAATATAGGGCGATAAGGAAGAAATGAAACGTGGTAGTGTTAATGTAGCAATAGAAGACAGAGAGACTGAAATGGGCTCAAATACTACAAAACTAAGACAATTACTATATGTATGTGAACTTTACCATAAAACCAAGAAAATTGATCAATATAATTACTCAATAAATACCCACAACACCATGTTTGTGCAATAAACGATGCATAATTTCCATTCTTGTACATCATGGTACAACATTCTTCCATTGGTCGTTGCTTCCACCCATATGTAAGCCCTAAAATTGGAGGTTATATTAGAAACTTTAGTCGAAGTTTAAATCGAAAGTTAAACCATTTGAATCAAACATGAATATTACACAATTACCACAAATTAACAAGCACTAGCAGCATACAAAGTCAATCTCAACCACACAAATAATTTGAATTACAAAATGGCCTCAAATGTTAGAATAACACATATATGTCAGATATGGATTCCCGAGATTGTTTTCAGGTATATTACACACAATAAAACAACTATGTTGAAAAAAACACTATGATGTTAAAACAAGGCATCAATTAGAGATCAACAATGAGATGGAAATAAAGAATACCTAACACCGCATCACTAACAATTTCAATAGCCATTCCAGCTGAAAGGCCAGCAAGACCACAAGTAAGACCAGATGAAAGAGGTGCGTAGCCATGGCCTTAGGGTTATTTCAGGTGCTGGTAATAACACCAATAATAAAACTGTAAATACCCATCACACCAGCGATAAATAGGAACAATCGACTTCATCACCAGCTCAGGCCTCATCACTCCATAGATGCAACAGGAACAACTCTTCGGCCCAGACAACTCGAGCAAACATTTTACTCTTTAGCGGATGAAATACAAAGAGATAAATGATTATTTCCTATTCCTAAAATAATATATAAAATAAGGAAAGATTCACTGATCCCAACAATACCTATGAAAAACAACCACATTGCATTCAAAGGTAATAATCATCTAAAGAAATAATCATTTTAAGGAGAATGATTGCGATAGTAATTTCATCTTAAAACGTTAAACTTCCAAACAATGGTTCGGAGGGAGTAAGAATCATCTTTAATTATTGGGTGAATTTAGCAGTAAAGGACTATTGTACAAGAAAAACCCTCAACATTAGTTAGCAAATTACAGACATTAACCAAATAAATCTCGAATTCCCTCATCCAATCCAATGATACACAAACATAAAACAAGAAGCTCAAGAACTTACCAAACTTACATTTGAACTCTCACAATCCAACCAAAGTGCATACAACACAAAATACAATATAACAGAATAGGAAACAAATCAAAAGTGTATATACTAACCGTATCATCACCGACATTAACCTTATTCGCACTCCTAGCCCCACTCTCGTAATCATCCATTGATTTCTTCTTCTTCTTGGCCCCACCACCACCAACACGAACTGTTTCTTCCAAAACCCTAGTATCTACCACCGCTGGTGCTACCGAAGCAACCACGTGATCGCCGCCTCTCATCTTCTCCTGGTCCTGGTCGCAATCCCCTCAGTCCGGTTAGGATTAGGATTAGGGATTTGCATGAGAGAGAGAATGAGAGAGAGATACCGGGAGGCGATATTGAGAGAGGAGAGAGAGCGGGAGAACAAAAATCATTAAGGGGATTAATTTTTTTTAGGATATTTATATTTTAGTCAAGTGTTCTCAATTTTGGCACACTTTTAAATAGTGCCAAATTTTGGCACTGCTTAAAAGTATGCCAGATTGTTATTAAACAGTGCCAAAATTTGGCACAGTTTTAAACAGTGCCAGATTTTTAATATCAAGGTGTGCGAAATTGGTGTTTTTGGTGTAGTGATGATATACTAATCTAATTTTCGTCCATTAATTAACCCCAATTTTTGAAAAGACAAAAATACGCCTCTAGGGTGTCGGGTTTGCCTAAAGTTTCCCCGAACTCAAAACTAAACACCCGAGTAGGATTTTCTAACTATCTAGACCCTTCCAGACACAATGGCGCACTCAAAACAACCATCCGAATAACTAAAAATAAAATTATATTATTATTCCTCATTTAAGTCCCAACACGTCTCACACGCGTGTCCCAACTAAGTTTATTATAACTGCCGTATTTTTCACTCACGACAACTTTAATATTTTCATAATCATAAATTACTTTACTCTATAAGTAATATTCAACATAACTCACATAAATAAATACTAACTCTCATCACGCTAGTAATTATATAATTAAATGCAGATTAATTATAAATAAATTTCCCATGTTAAAGTCAATTAATCCCATAATTAAAATCATTATAAAATACGGGGTATTACATACTTCCCCCTAATAACAAAATTTCATCCCAAAATTTAGAAAATAAAGGTATACCTAGTAAGAATAACTCGGGATATTTATTGCGCATCTCAGCCTCGCGCTCCCAAGTAGACTCCTCGACATTATGATGCTGCCACTAAACATGTACTAACACCACTACCTTTGACCTCAACTTCCTCCCTCTACGGTATAGGATAGCAATTGGCCCATCCTTGTAAGAACTGTTGGGCTGTAGTTCAATTTCTTCTAAAGCAATATGAGTGTGGGCCATGTCATTTCGAAGATATCTCCTCAGTAAAGAAATATGGAACACGCCATGAATCCTATGCAAGTTCTCCGATAACCCAAGTCTGTAAGCTACTGGCCCCATCCGCTCAATAATAGGGAATGGCCCTATGTACATTGACGCCAACTTCTCTTTCTTACCAAACTGCATTACCCCCTTCATAAGAGATACTCGTAACAACACCTGGTCCCCCACATTAAACTCTCTGAATAACCTCTTGGCATTGGCGTAGCTCTTCTGTCTATCCTGAGCAACCAAAATACGACTATGAATCATCTCAATCCTGGCCTAGGTATAAAAAATCACCTATGGCCAAAGTAGCTTGTTATTGCCCACCTCTAGCCAACACGCACGAGAACGATAAGTCCTACCATATAACGCCTTGAATGGAACCATGCCAATAGTAAACTGGTAGGAGTTATTATAAGCAAACTTCACCAGGGGAAGATAGTGCTCCCAACCCCTACCAAAATCGAGGATACACATCTTCAACATATCCTCTAACATTTCATTTATCCGCTTTATCTGCCCATTCGTCTGTGGGTGATAGGACGAACTCAATCGTAACTTCGTACCCATGGCCTCCTGGAAGCTTTTCCAAAATTAGGACACAAAGATATTGTCCTCATCGGATACAATATCGAGGGTCACCCCGTGGAGTCTCACAATCTCTGAAATGAAGATTTAAGCATACTTCCCCATAGTATAGTCGGTCCGGACTGGAAAAAAGTGAGCTACCTTAGTCAATCGATCCACAAACACCCATATGGAATTGTGACCCCTCTATGATGTAGGCAGTCCTGTGATGAAATTCATAGAAATGCTTTCCTATTTCCACAAAGAGATCTCTAATGGCTGTAACGGTCTCTGGTGGTTCACTTTTACCAGCTAACAAGTGGAATATTTTTAAACAAACTCAGCGATGTCCTTCTTCATTCCACTTCACCAGTACTGTCGCCTCATATCCTGGTACATCTTATACCTTCCGAAATGAACCGCAAATCGTGATCCATGCGGCACTTCCATCACTAAATGTCGTAAATCCTCCCCCTATGGAACTACTAGTCTACTATTAAAGCATAAGCCCCTATCTAAGCTCATAGGGTACGACTTTGCCCCCTCGACTATAAGCTGTATAATCTGAACCTCACAGAACAAGTTGGTTGCCTGAGCCTGTATCACCCTAGTAATAATCTCGGGCGTAACTATCATCACTGACATGAATAAGCGAACAATTGCATCCTAATGTCCCAGTTACTTCTATTTTTCCTTCCACACCTCGGCCACATCACCTACTGGCCTACGGCTCAATGCATCTGCTACCACGCTAGCCTTCCTCGAGTGGTAATGGATGTAGAACTGATAGTCCTTCATAAATTCAATCCACCTCTGCTGACACATATTCAGTTCCCGCTGTGTGAATACCTACTGCAGTGACTTGCGATCTATGAATAGGTGAAACATATCCCCTAAGAGATAATGTTTCCATACCCAAAGTGAAAACACGACTAGCGCTAACTTCAAGTCATGGGTGGGGTAACTCCGCTCGTGAGGCTTAAGCTTACGGGAAGCATAAGTTATGGCCTTATCCTCCTACTGAATCACACCCCCAAGCCCTAGTAAGGATCTATCAGTGTAAACCAGGTATTCCACCCCCATCTTGGGTAGTGCTAGAACTGATCCTGAAGTCATCTTGTCCTTTAGCTCATGAAAACCCAACTGGCAGGCACCATCCTAAATAAATGGCACCCCTTTTGCGAGCCAAATTTGTCATCAGACCCGCTATCTTTAAGAATCGCTGAACAAATCGCCTGTAGTATTTAGCCAGCCCCAAGAAACTATGTATCTCTATTGGCGTCATGGGTTATCCCCACTCCCTCATCACTAACACCTTCCCTGGATCTACGGATATCCCCTCTTCGAAAACAATGTTCCCCAAAAATTAAACTTCTCTCAGCCAGAAACCACACTTCTCATATTTTTCATACAACTCGTACTCTCGGAGTGTCTAAAAAACCAGCCTCAAATGTTCGGCATGCTCATCCTCAGTTTGGGAATAAATCAGGATGTCATCAATGAAGACAATGACAAACTGATCTAAGAAAACTCTGAACACCCTCTTCATCAAGTCCATGAATACAATCGCTGCATTGGTTATCCCAAATGGTATAAGCCTGAACTCATAGGATCCATATCGCGTCAAGAAGTCAGTCTTAAACACGTCCTCCTCTCTAATACATAAATAATGGTATCCCGACCTCAATTCTATCTTCAAGAAGTAGGTAGCACCCCTCAACTGGTCGAGAAGGTCATCAATTCGGGGCAATGGATATTTATTCCGTATAGTGAACTTATTCAACTCTTGGTAATAAACACACAACCGTAGTGACCCATCTCTCTTCTTTGCGAATAGTACGAGAGCAACCTAAGGAGAGGTACTCCTACGGGTGAAGCCCTATCCTAATAACTGCTCGATTTGATCTCGTAACTCCCCCATCTTCGTTGAAGCCATATGGTAAGGTTCACGGGATATCAGTCGAGTTTCTGACGTCAAGTCTATCATAAACTGTATCCCTCTGCTACGTGATAGCCCTGGTATATCCTGAAATACATCAGTGAACTCACTAACAACCAGAATCGAATCAAGTGGAATCACCACCTCCTTGGAGGTCTCCTCCTATATTTAATATAACTGGGTGGACGAACCTCTCTTAGGATGAGGCATCGCCACCAAAAACGTCTCCTGACTCGGTATGGAAAACAAAATACTACAACTATAGCAGTCAATCATCGCCCTATACATAACTAACCAATCCATCCCGATAATAGCATCATACTCGTGCATATCTAAGATAGGCCTGTCGATCGGTAAGATTAATCTCCTAATCTCTATGCCTACTCCCCGACATATAAAGAATATTAAAGACCCAACTCCTAAGGGTGAGTCTACACTAGTAACTGTGCTTTTTTCGTGTATAATAACCCTGTGGCACGTGCAAAACTAGTGGTAATGAAACTATATGAAGCCCTCGTGTCAAATAATATCTGCCTAAAAGTCCCCTTCATAGAAAATGTACCCCCAATCGCGGGTGGAGCCTGGGCAACTGTTGCCTAGTGGACATTGTAGACACACCCATACTGCAGTTGTCCCTGCTAGATCGCAGCTGCTGGAACAGCTAGAAAAGATGGTACCTACGGTGGTGCTGGGAGGGCGGCTCTAAATATATGTCGCTGGGGATCCTGACGAGCGCCCTGTTGCTGCTGTGGGGCTCTCCCCTTCTGAGGATAGTCCTGACATTTGTGTTCAGTGTTGTCACAACCAAAGCACCTCCCTAGAAAGTGTCCTCCCCTCTACCCCTGTTTCCCTCGTCCCTAATGGCCGTTACCACCCCTCTCTTGGCCCTCCTAGCCCTGTTGAAAGTGTTTACCTTATTGGCCCTACTAGCTAGGCTGGCCCTGCCTAAAACCTCCCTGTACCTACCGGTAGTAACCTGACTGAATCTCTTAGCAGGGTCCCCCTTATGGGAACTCTGCTCGCCCTATCTCTGTTGACCCTGAGCTGGTTGTACCCCACTAGCACCATTACCTCCTGTCATGCCCTGCTACCTGGACTCCCCCACTCGTTTGTTTCCCTTCTGATGGAAGCGGTGATAATGGCAGTGTAGTAGGGCAGTGTTAAGTACATATTATACGTACCCAACGAAATATTACCCAAAAGGTACTGGAAAATCCTCCAAGTCAAGTCGTTCATAAACATCTGAATTTTCTTCCCCTCAGTAGGCACCTCATCTTGCACCAGATTAATCAATCTCGTAAATTCTTCTTCGTACTCCACAACCATCTTCCCCTCCTGGGTGAGATCCAATAATTTTCGCCTCATCTCAGTCGGAACGAAAAAAGGGAAATATTTGTTGTCAAACTGCACCAAGAAGTCTTGGGTTGTCATGATATCTCTCTCCTTAATAGTGGTAATAGACTCCCACCACTGCAGTGTCGCTCCCACTAGCGTAAAAGTATCTAGTATCTGCCTCTGAACCTCAGTACACTCATATATCCTTAAGTGTCGATGGATGTCTTTCTTCTATTGGCTCGCTACCACAACATCAAAACTCCCTACGAACTCTAGAGGGTGTGACTTCTAGAAGGCATCTATGACTCGCTCCCAAGCAAAAAGGGAAGCGTAAGCTGGTTCTGGGGCCACCACCGGTGCCAGGGGTGGGTCCTGCTGTACTATGGCCAAAGCTGTATTTACTGCCTGCGCTATAATAGAGGCAACCTCTGCAGCATTCATTGTGCCCAGGGTTGGAGTTGGCTGGGGCTCGGGCTGGGCATCCCTAAAAGCTCGTTGTGCATGTCTGGGAGGCATATGAAATGAGAGAGAAACTTTATAAGTCCACAATAGATAACTCAAATATCTGAAGACGTAAAATTCATAAATAATGAATACAATATTCCTAAATATATGGCTTTATATCAAGGAAACCTATGCTAGAAGCATAATAAGTGTAAAGATCCTATTGAACTCTAGAACCTGATGTTCTGATACACCTGTGACACCCCCCATAATTAAATACTGGGTGATCAGTCCTTTATTAAATTAAATCAGAATATTCGAATGGTTCAAAATATGCATCACCGTCAAAAACTTTATTATTAACACTAACCACCTAGTATTTAAAAAGGTTGATGTAAAATTTTTATCTTTTGATTAACATAAAAAATCAAATTAACCAATTAATAATCATCTACCATTTAAACGAATCTCATATGAAATAAAATGAATAAGGCAATGAATAAGACTGGAGTAAACACTTCCAGCCTAAATACCAAATACAATAATCTCACAAAGTAAACCAACAACTGAAAGAAGTACATGGATAGATCACAATGTTTGACTGTCTAAATATGTAAAACGGGGCGACATGCCCTAACTGAAATAGCTAATTGAAAATGGAGAATGAAAATTATAGAGGCGTCTACTACCAAGTCCTATAACTTCCACAGCAGCTATAGCTCGTCAAATGAATGGAACTCCTATCATTGGTGTCCCTGTGACTAGGCATTTAAAATGATTTGACAAAAGCAAAGATATTTAAAATAAACGGGTCAGAGCCCGAGTTTAAAATAGTTTAAAAATCAGCAAGTGCTTAAATGAAAATAATAGCACATATAGTGTATATGTTAGATCCTCGTACTCTCACTTGAGATACTCACCTCTCATCTATTGTTCACACCTAATGCATATATTTAACCCATCCTAGATATGCTCCCCCCCCCCCCCCCCCCGCGAACTAGTCCTAAGATAACTATTATCACATAATAATTTCATGCGTTTACCCGTATCACCTGTATCTCGTGTTACCATGTTTTAAGGATAGTTATTCATATACATAGTCGTTATTCTCATAGGTATTCCTTTTTATCACTAGGAATATTATTAAATATTTCCATATCTACTAAACACACACAGTAGAATAAGTAACATGTATACATATATTTATCTCTCTATATACATACTATATCAGCACCCCTGGGTTAAGGCCCCCTTAGTGCAATGCATACTCTACTATCGTATCCCGATGCATTGCTCCAAATATAAAGGACTATAAGTCCAATCACTCGCGAACCATCAAAACAAACACACATATTAGAGGTGAACATAGTTCCAAACCCATGGGATAGGCGCATACCTACACACCCATATGACCGTCAACACTATCGTTCTCACTGATAGCCGATACTAAGGTTCTATGTTCTAGTGATACGAATCAAAATCTCCCCGAAGGCTCCTCAAGATATGATCGTCCACAACGCGCAACTTCCCCCGATAGCAAGTAGCGTAGGTATGTTATACACACAATAGTACAACCAATAGGTACATACACACAACCTATAATAATCATTAGGTATTCACGCAACCCAAGTTCCCTAATTTATACGTAATATTCTTTTCTCTAATACTCACGTTATTCTATCCATACGATTAATCTCTCTATCGTATGTATTCCATAAGACCCTCTTATACCCACATATTTCCCTTTGTAGCTACACAATCATCTCACCACTAGTCTATGTAATGTAGTCACTCACGAATAGCGTAAGTCATTTTCTCTCAATTTAATTAACCTCGTAAGATTTTAACTTGTCCAAGAAAAAATTAAAATTTCTGAAATCTCGTTAGAAGTGGGGAGAATCTTGTTCGAACGAAAACTTCAAACGAATTAAGGATTGAATTCTCATTGGATGGATCGTTCGAACCAGTTCCTTCAAATGAAAACTCGAATGAATTACACTCTGAATTCTCGTTAGATGGGTCATTGGAATTCTCATTCGTACCAGGTCGTTCCAGCAACTCAAGTCGTTTGAACGAGAAAATGGCAGTTCATCCCTATCAGTTCTGAAGCTGCGTTTTTTCATCTTTTTATCATCCAAATTTCTTAAAAAGTCATCCTAACTCCAATCCAACGATTTAAAACTATATCCACTAGTAATAGAATGATTTCCAACATATTTGTAACAGCAAATCCTTATAATGACAATCCAAATTCAGATTTTTTCCTCAAATCATCAAAAAGCCCTAATTTCACAAAATCACGATTAATCACAACTAAACCCATATTGAAATTCATAATTTTAACATATCAGATTCAGATTTCTAATCCCTAATATATTATTATTCATCTACATGCAAAACCTATACCACAATCATAGATTTAAAACCCAATTTCAGTCCCAATTCCATAATATTATGAATAAACCCCAATATCATCTCGTATCAAACCTGAAATACAACAAATTATGGGGAGCGGGGAAGCTCGTATAAATGTTCCAAGTATAACTACACATGCTCATGTGTGCATACATCATATACAAGAGTATAAGCAATATGAATACTCAAACTAAAATACCAATAATATAATCATAACCTAGGATCTCACCGTAGGAATTACACAACCAAAGATCCCACATAAAAAAATTGTCGCACTTTTCACGATATGGTATGGACTACCATTCATTATCATGTCATTTATCCTTGGAACAATCCAGTGACCCCACAAAATAAATAACATTACACGGACACATAACCCATCATAACTTGGCATCATCGCCATAAAATCTTGGCATCACGGCCATAATAACACTTGTCATACTCGCTAACCGGGGTCCATGTCTATTCTTTAGATAATAAATAAAATTATAGCCGATAGCACATCCTGTCCAGCGGTTAGTTTGACTAAGAAATGCATATGCTTTATCCAATAATAATCATCATAATATAATTCTCTCAATTAAAATAAATTTCATATTTAATTCCCATAAATTAAGTGTACATGTATTTTACCCAATTTTTATAGCCCAGTATGCTCGTAAAATCAACTAGTTTCTAGGCATGTAAACAGACGGATATGGAGCGGATACCATAGTATCCATATCCATATCGTCCAACTCCCTGCACTATCTGTATCCATATCCGCATTCGTATCCATTTCGATAATAATTACAACTATCCATATATGTATCCTTTTGGATTTCTCGAATTCAGATAATATCCTTATCCATTTTTATTATTTAAGATACATTAAGACATACATAGCTTATTAAGCACTAATTTAATCACTGAATCAAATACGTAATTACCCGAGTAAGATATAGAGAATGTGTGAAACATCAAATTAAATTATAAAATAAGGTGCAAATATAAGTAATAACCTTTGATGTTCACTTTCTTATTCAATTGTGATACTCCATTAAGATTTGTTTCCTCATCATTTTCTTTAAACGTTATAATAGAACGGGGTTATATATCCAACAAAAAAAATATAGATACAGAAAGGGATGAGATCGATGGGAAGATGAAGATCCAAAAAGAAAGACCATGGATCCAAAAAACACCATCAGAAAAATCAAAAAACAATCTAACCAGTGGGAAGAAGAAGACGGAGAGAGAAAAGGAAGATCTTAGTTGTGCAAGTTCTTGGCTAAGATCAGTGGGATTACAGCTATCATGGTTGACGTCAGTGGACTGCGGTTGATGGGGAGAGGAAAGGGAGAGGGGTGATCGGGTAGGGTAGAATGGATAGGTGATGAACGGGTAGGGTATAATAGATAGATTAGATCAAAAATAGAAATAGTCTACCTTTTATTTTTTTAAATAGCAAATTAAAACTCACTTGGCTATTATTGTAACACAAAATATTTTATATAAATAAACTTATGCTAAATTTTATTCTTATGTTATATTAATATTAATATTATTTTATACTATAAAAAATATTTATATTATTTAATTAAAATTATTTCATATAAATAATAAATATAATTATCTTACGGATACAAATATTCGCAAAAATGAATATCCCTCAATATGGATAGTTCATCTCAAATACGGATTATCCATCACGGATACCAACATTATCCGTATTCTCATCCAGTTTTTCGGATATTTAAAACGTCTATCCAAATTCGCTTTTTCGAAAATACTTATTCGAATAAATATCTGTTAAATTCGAAAACGAATACCAGACAAATTTAGATTTTTGAATATCCATTTTCACCCCTAGTACTTTCATTACCCCAAGATATAAGACAAGAAAATAACACTTACAAGCCCTCTCCATCCAAAAATTTCCCAGGTAGATGAACCCAGTCATAGCGTTCCTACGAGAGGATATTCTTCATGTTATACCGATATAATCTCAGTAGAGAATAAGTTCTAAATAATCCATGGGAATTAATAAATGTGCTCGGATTCATCACCAAAGGAGGTCATCTCAGTATTGGATTTCTCGGCTTACCTTTTTATAATAAGATTAAACACATATGTACTCATGTGAGCACATACACACGAGATATACCTCATTAACCACGCGGGATTATAACCGCCCAATCTCTTATCCAGTGATTATCCGGACGCCCATCAACAAAGTTGTTCCATACTTCAAGAAATCCATATTTATTATGATAAACATGTATCAATATGTAATTTCCCGACTTATAAGGGCACTCCATCTCTCCTTTTGTAAATATCTGCAAATCACATATAAATAGGGGATGAATTAACGTAACTAAGGGACACTTTTTATGCCTTCTCAATCCTCGAGTTATATAAAAAAAACTAATTTGTAACTGTGTCAACAAGTGCAATACCGAAGCAATGCCACCGTGTATGTATGTTTCCTCCAAGGGCCAAATCAAATAAAAATCATTGCGTTTTCACTGTCTCTCATCCCCATTCTTCATAATTCTTATTTCTCATAAATTGCCTCTCTTGTTTATTTTTTGTCTCCATTTTTGGACATCAACAAATTGACGTCGTTTGTGGGAATGGTTGTAGCAAGACATTGCAGATCCTACATAAAACCACTTATTCAGATACTTAACGGATACAGTTTTGAATAACGGATAACCCTGAGAGAAGTTGTATGGAGAAAGTTCATACACCACCTACCCCTACCGGGGCAGGTGACCTACACAGCATACTAATGAGTCTCGCTAAGGGGAAAGAGGCAATGCAGGAGAGTTTTAGACAGTTGACACAAACCCTCTAGACCTGGTTAGTGCAACTCAACCCAGAAAATGTAACTCCTGGTCCCGAGGAGTCTAGGAGTGGCGACAAGCGATTTTCTCCAACGCCTCATAAGGAGAGGCAACATGAATATAATAGGCGAGCTGTAGAAGGGTGTTTCAACCTTGACCACTATATTTTAAGGTAAGGGTCCTTCAAAGACCCCCCCCCCCCCCCCCCCGCCCTTCAGCTTACAGAAACTATGAGGTTGATGAACACCCTAAATTCATATTAGTTGAGGAAGCCCCAGCACCCCTCAACGGAAGAAAATTGATATTGGGTGAAGGAACCCCCAGGGTCACTCAACCGCAAAAATTCATATTGAAGAAGGAACCTCGAGATCCCTATACGGCTGAAACTCATATGGGAGAAGGAACTCCTAGGGTCCCTCAAACCCCAGAAAACATTTGGTCACAGAACCCTCAAAAACCCCCTCCCTCAACTGTAAGAACACATTTGGGTGAGGAACCCTCAAGATCCTCCCCCTCAGCTTCTATAAAATAATCCAGGGTGAGGGAGTGGCTACCATGAGCAACCCCTCACCATGAAAAGTCATTATTTAAAAGAACAAAAGTATTAACACCTATTTTCTTATACAGGTAGCCTAGTTGAGCAGGCAGGGCTCAAATAGGCGAGTTGGGATCTCTTGGGAGTTTTGGCTTAGCGGTTGAGGAACAAGGTTTGTTGAGCAAGCTCAACCACTTAGCACATTAGAATTGAGACAATACTAGTAGAAAGATCGCATGAGTCATTCAAGACCACACACATCTCACACGTAGTCACAAGAGTGATTAAAGCAGCCGAAGGGTTGCCCATGTGAAATAAGCTTCTATAAAATACTTATCTTAAAAGAGATGGCCCCCAAGGCCCCTCTCAAGAAAAAATGATTTTAGAGCAGAGGGGTCCTCAAGACCCTCCCCCTCAAGATTGACAGTTTTAGAGAAGGAGGTCCTCAAGGCCTCCTCTCTCAAGTTTACAAAGTTTGTACCAAACGTTATTGATTCAAAAGATATTTACCAAATCATTTATTTTGTCTCCATTAGGAGACATATTTGCTTTTTGACTTTTTTTTGCACTAGGTGGAACCTGTCTGAGGGGACAGACTACTACACACAGGTATGGACTAATGGTACACTTCAGACCTAGTCCCTGACCTGCCCTCTCAATTTTGGCTCCCAAACGTGACAACTCAACCCTAGTGCCCAAGTATAAATAAGACCCCTGGGCAAGGTCAAAAGGGATAGAAAAACTCAATAGCACTATTACTCTGTCAAAATCACACCAGAACTTCCTAGTATTCTCTCCCTGCTCTCTCTAGTGCTGAGTTCCTTGTTCATTCACTCCTCACTAATAGACATCATTCTCAGGAGCTCTTCTTGAGAAAACTACTATTATTGTTGTGTAAGTTCATCTTCTTGTAGTGAGGGAGTTCCAGCTTGAGCTCCATTTTTACCAAAAGGAGAAGGTTTCATTAGAATATGTTCTAGAGGTTCTTGAGAACCTTGCAGACAGCGTCCATTGGAGTGGGTCACGCCTCACCCTTTCCAGTTATTCATAGTCCCCAGTCTAATTACCCTCATACACGAGCAATGGAAATTCCCAGGAGATTGAACTTAAGATCTTATGCGAATGCTAGTTCCTCCCGGTGAACTGGCTCGCACAGGAACCAGACGAATCGTCCCGAGGCTTATTCCTACATCGAGTCGCCCAACCACTTTGATGATCAATCATATTCAGAGGAACGCCCCGATGAATTCAAATGATTAAGTAGATGGTCAACATTTGATCGATTGGGACCACGTTGTAACCGTTGGCAGGTACTAGCGGCTTCATAATATTGTCCCCAAAGAAGCGTATAAGGTAGGTCCACCACTAGTACCTCCTATTTCTCTGCTCGAGCGTTGGCTGAAGACGAGCAGACTTCTCAGGAAGAGGGTTCAACTGAAAGAAGAGGACGAGTAGAAAAGTCGATTGAAGGTGGTAAAAATGGCGATAAACAGTCGTGGAAAGGCTCCATCTAATGTCTAGAAGATTGCCTTGGCGAAATGGCCAAATCGAGGAACCCCCTCTAGCGTGATTTCAATATAAGATCATCCTTTGTACCCTATGCCGTGGAATACCCCACTCCATCAAAGGTCAAGCCACCAGTCATTACTCTAAAATATGATGGGAAAATATATCCCATTTTGCATATCGAAAAATACCAATTTATTACAGACATTTACTCTATCCCGGATGAAATGATGTGCCGAGCATTCTCTATCACCATAACCACTCAACTAAAATATGGTACAACAGTCTGTCCAAGGGTAGATCAAGAATGTTCAGTGACTTGTCGACCTATTTGTCAACAATTTCTAATTTGGCGCCAATCCAGGAAAACAAGTAGCCCAAAAGACAGATGAGAACACCCATGACAATATCACCTAGTTCAACACTGAAAAGCTAGAGGTAGTAGTGTAAGGAAATATTTCTCATGTTCGATATCTTACAGTTGTGTATGTCGTACGTCGCTATATTTGGCACGTCTCTTTTCGATCTCACAGGACGGCCTCAATCCAAATTATGGGAATCAAGCATGCAACATCTCCATCATATGTCCCACATCTTCCTCATCGATTTCGCATTCCATTATTTTAGGCATTTTATGCAAGTGGTATGCAAGAGAAGTCAAAACAGTGAAAGAAGGCACGATATGAAAGTTCAAGGGCATTTTTGTAATTTTATAGTCACCTTTTGGAGATCCAATCAACTGGAAAGTTGAAGAGTTCGACACCACAAAGATACTGGAAGAAATGGCACCTCAATCTGAGCGTCGATGAAGAAGTTATGGCCCTTTGAAAATGGAGAAAATTCGTAGAAAAATCTTATGGAGTGACACAAATCTCTTTACGTCCCTTTCTACTCAAGTGATTTAAAGAATTTTTTTCAACTCTCTTTCCACGCCAACCAGCCTAAAATGTCCCTATTTTTAGACTTCATCATTTTAAGGCTTTAGACTTCATCATTTTAAGGCTTTAGACTTCATCATTTTAAGGCTTTATGCCTCTTTAAATGCACATTTGCACTCCCATTTACACTTACATCTGATAAACCTTCAATTGGTTATATTTTTACTCATTTGGAGTATTTTGTGGAGAAGCCAGTCCATTCTTCATTACTACCCATATGGAATTCTTGCGGGAGATTCCAGCCGACGACATCGGAATCGACACCTGCGGGTATTTTGTATGTCACAATTATTTTCACTATAATCTGTGTAACCATTTTTACAAATTATAGTGAAAATAATATGGTTTTGCCCTGCGGGGATTTTTACTGATATTTTGTGTCACGTACTTTATTTATTTATTGTTTGATAAACGCACACATGTAGGTTCATGTTTAGGGGTTGTATTTATTTTGTTCAAAAATAGTCTCTAATTAAATATGACTCACTTGGAAACTTGCGAATAATTTTTTATTCGATATCACACACCCCATTTAATTGCGGCACTTTTCAAATTGGTATCAAAGCGGGTCACGCTAATTTAATGTGTGATCCTATTTTCCGCGTGTGATATTGATTTTTTTGAAAAATTAGTTTTGTGTTTATTCGCAATTTTTCAATGGAACGCTCATCTAATGGGGAGCCTATTTTTGAAATTGTTCACGATAGTGCTAAAAAATTAAAACTTTTGAATTTGATACTTTGCAAAAGAATTAAAGTTTTGGAAAAAGAAAATTCTCCTTTTAAATCCGCAATGGATCTTTTGCAAACGGTTCAAAATCAAAGAGATTTTTATCGTGAAAATTTTGTTTCCTTGGACCGTGACTTTAATGATTTAAAATTGTTTAAGAAGGAGAGTGTTGATAAAGTCCTATTTTTAGAAAAGTAAGTGGAGGACTTAAAAAATTTAGGGTTCCCGTTTGTGTCGTCGAGGATAAAAAATTAATCGATGATTTACGGCACGTGAAAAGACTCTTAGGGATAAGTTTGTTTTAATTGAGGGATAGAGAGATGCCCTTTTAGGAATTGTTGAAAATTTGAAAAAGGCGTCCCTTATTTTGGAAGAGTCTAATTCTTTACTTGAGTCAAAAATTTTGAAGTTAAAAAATGATTTGACTGACTCGAGTAGGTTTGATAGTGATGGTAATGGATCATCTTGTTCTCGTGCTTCTAGTGCTACAGCCAAAACCATTATTTGTTTTAGAGGGTCAACCAATCCCATGGATGTTAGAAAAGATCACTCTTTAGGTAACATTCCTCCCATTTTCACATGTTCATATTGTGGTAGGAAAGATCACCTTAGGCGTTTTTGTTTTGATCTTGAAAGATGTCCTTGGAAGTTTATGTCTAGTGTTTCCGTGGTTCCCAAAACCCTAACGGGTCATGACACATCCGTTTGGGTTAGGAAATCACTTTTGGATACGCTAAATTTTAGACAAGTTGATTCTCGTTTGCTTGCACATGATTCTTCTCTTGCAATATCATATAGATGATTGTGTTCGCATGTTTGTCATACGCTAGTTTTTGTTTCATGATATTTATGTTTGCTAGCGTTGTGACATGTACTTTTTGTATAAATTATTATTTTTGAAAAAATATTGAAAAATACAAAAAGATTTTATTTTGATAAAAAAATTTAAAAAGCACAAAAAGATTTCTTTTTTTTTCACCGTATATGGATAAACACTTAGGATGACCAAGTCACAACATCATTCTATTTTTCATGTGACTATTTGATAGTGTTTTGAGACAATATATCATGTCATCTTTGTGCTTTATAATGTTTGGAGTCGTTAAGATGTAATTAAGTGTTACTTCCTACATGTTTGACTCATGATTTCCTTTGTTGCACACATGCACGAATTTGTTTGATTATTGTACTTGTCTTATCACATGTTGGTTGGGTGTTTTCACTTCAATCATGTCCTTAAAACGAGCAAAGCATGATAAAACTTGATAAGAAAGGGGTGCATGTAAAAAACGTTTGGTACGGTCGTGTGGTATTTTAAAAAAGGCAAAGGGCTACGAAAGGTATTTATCTATCCTTAAAGCCACCGTTAAATCGGACCTAAAAAATTGAGGAATATTATAATCCAGGGTCCAAAGAGGTTAAAATAGCCCGAAAAAATTTAAAGGCAATAAAAAGAAATTCATGCCAATTATGGGCCAATTAGGTTTTTGCACCAATTCTCCAAAGTTTGAGAATTTAGTTTAACTCCTCTGATAAGAAAATATATATGAGGGTGTTTGTTTGGAGATTTTATAACGGGTTTGCACGTCCTTGAAAATCTTGAAAAGCGCTAAATAGTTTTGGACGTTAATGGTGTGGAAATCACTTTGACTTTGATTTGTTGATTTGATTGAGTCGATGTCATCTAAATTCAACATTTTTTCACCTAAGGATACTTTTGGTGTTCATTTGTTAGGAGTACACGTATTCACAGTTCACATATGATTGATTGAGTTTATTTACCTATCAAATGTGTTCACACCCATACACTCCATTTTTATGACTTGGTTATTTGAGTTTATATCCATGGTGTGATTTATAGTATCTTATTTTGTGTATAAATTTTAAAAAAATTCAAATTGATTTCCCATATTCTTTGTTGTATATTTTGAGTAAATTTTTTTTTTTAAATTCAAATTTTGAATGGTTTTTTTGTGACATTTTCCATATTTATGCTTCTCATATCTGTGTATTTGGGGACATCATAAAAAGGGGGAGAATGAATTATGGGGGAGAAATATATGTTGATTTATTTATGATTTGCTTAAGCTTAATTGATCTTTGATTTTTGCACATCATTATATTTCAAACTGTTGCGTGTCACGGGCATTTGCTTTATCTCATGTGTGTAGGTACAAAGTTGATATCTATTGGATTGCACACCCTGATGAGAAAAGCTTTGGGAGTTTCTGAAATGATTGAAGATTTGAAGATGTTGAAGTTTGATTGAAGACATGTCATTTAGTATTCTCAGTTTAAGGGTTTAATGGGGATATTATCTTATATGTCATTTGTTTTTGGGAGATTGCATAATTAGTATTTTTTATGTATGTACCGGCATAGACATAGGGGGAGATTTGTAAGGACATATTTCTCATGTCCGATATCTTACAGTTGTGTATGTCGTACGCCGCTACATTTGGCACGTCTCTTTTCGATCTCACAAGATGGCCTCAATCCAAATTCCGGGAATCAAGCATTCAACATATCCATCATATGTCCCACATCTGCCTCATCAACTTCACGTTCGATGATTTTAGGCACTTTATGCAAGTGGTACGCAAGAGAAGTCAAAACAATGAAAGAAGGCACGATATGAAAGTTAAAGGGTATTTTGGTAATTTTACAGTCACCTTTCGAAGGTCTGTTCAACTGAAAAGTTGAAGAGCTCGACGCTATCAAGATACTGGAAGAAACAGAACCTCAATCCGAGCTACGGTGAAGAAGTTATGGCCCTTTGAAAATGGAGAAAATTCGTAGAAAAATCTTATGGAGTGACGCAAATCTCTTTATGTCCCTTTCTACTCAAGTGATTCAAAGAATTTTTTTCAACTCTCATTCCACACCAACCAGCCTAAAATGGCACTCTTTTTAGACTTCATCATTTTAAGGCTTTAGACTTCATCATTTTAAGGCTTTATGCCTCTTTAAATACACACTTGCACTCCCATTTACACGTGCATCTGATAAACCTTCAATTGGTTATATTTTTACTCATTTGGAGTATTTTGTGGAGAAGACAGTCCCTTATTGATTGCTGCCCCTCTGGAATTCTTGCGGGAGATTCCAGTCGATGACATCAGAACTGAAACCTGCGGGTATTTCGTATGTCACACTTATTTTCATTATAATCCGTATAACCGTTTTTACAAATTATGGTGAAAATAATATGGTTTTGCCCTGCGGGGATTTTTCCTAATATTTTGTGTCACATGCTTTATTTATTTATTGTTTGACACACGCACACACATAGGTTCATGTTTAGGGAATGTATTTATTTTGTTCAAAAATAGACTCTAATTAAATATGGTTCACTTGGATACTTGCGAATAATTTTTTATTCGATATCACACACCGCGTTTAATTGCGGCACTTTTCAAGTAGATTACAACAAGCTAACTGCCATCACAGCCTTGATGAGTAGGTTGTGGTCAGGTAAGCTATTTTGGGCATTATCCAAGGAGCCGGCCAAGACCATGACTCAACTGCTAGTCAAAGCGAGAAAAATCATGAATGTTGAAGAGGCGATGGTGGCCAAAGAGTTCGATTACTAAAAGCCCTCGACCAACAAGAGCAATCGAAAGAAAGACCAAAGGCTTAAAAGGGTGATAAGCCGAGGAAGTGCGATGAGTACACGCCCCTCACGGTTGGATTCCACCACATCCTGGATGAAATTCGAGAAATCAAAGATCTCAGATGGACAGAAAAGGTAAAAATGCTAATAAATAAGAGAGATGAAAGCAAGTATTATAAATTTCACAAGGACCATGGACACAATACAGACCATTGTATAGCTCTAAAGAATGACATTCAAGGTTTGATAAAGAGGGGTAAGTTGTCCAAGTATGTGGATGATGGTGGCTGATCAAATCCCAAAGAAGAAAAAGGTAGGAAACGATCAGAATCGCCCTGTCGAAGGGTGGCCGATAAGAAAATGGCAAGGGACGAAGACTCGGATGATTATCTAGATCTTACTAAAACACCCAAGGATCCCATACGCGATGTTGGCATGATAAATTTCTATTGTCATTTCATCACAGGAGGTAGAGCCAGTAGAGGAGACGACCCCGCAAAAAGGAAAGCTTATCGCAACGAGGCCTAATCTTATGAGCAAGCACAAGTAAACCTGATGATGAGCTCTTAAAATTTGCCACTTAAGGTGAAAACTGACAAGTTAATCGTTGGCTTCTCAAAGAATGACTTGTCGGGTGTATTATACCCACACAAAGACCCTCTAGTCATCACTATGGTCATCCAATAAGGAGGAGTATCAAGGATCCTGGTGGACAATGAAAGCTCTGCCGAAGTAATTTTCTATAGTTGTTATAAGAAGTTGAAGCTTGGGTACATGGAACTCACACCATATCATCAGCCTCTGATCAGATTTTTGAGAGAAAGGGTGTACCCCCTAGGAATGATAGAACTGGAAGTTGTGGTCGGCACCTTGGCAATCAACCGAACAGAGAAAATATGGTTCTTTGTCCATGATAAGAATGTGCTCTCAGCCTATAATGTTATCTTTGGAAGGATCGGCCTAAAAAAATTCGAATCCATCCCATCTACTATGCATCAATGCTTGAAGTTTCCAATCACTTAGGAGTAGTCATCATCAAGGTCAATCAAAAGGTGGTGCGCGAATGTTATTTCATTTACTCAGACCAGGAAGAACAGAAGAAGCTAACAACCACCTACCATATCGAGACCATTGATCATCAAGATGAGGCAAAACTGGTCAAGGGACAGATTACTGAAGAAATTGAGATAGCCCCACTTAACGATAGCCACCCAGAGATGGTGGTACAGATCGACTAATCATTAGATCCCCTTCTAAGGAAAGATCTTATTATCTTTCTATGATAGCGTAAAATAATATTCGCTTGGATCCATGAGGACGTGCAAGGGATAGATCTCGACTTCATGTGCCAAAAATTGAATATGATGCACGGCGCAAGGCTAGTCAAGTAGAAACGAAGGGTTTTTTTATCCCGATAAAAGCCTCGTTATTCAGGAAGAAGTTCTCAAATTGCAGTAAGCTAACTTCATCGACGAAGTCATGTATGTGGAATGGCTGGCTAACATGGTCATGGTGCAAAAGAAAAATGATAAGTGGAGGATGTGTGTTGATTTCAACGACCTAAACAAAGCCTACCCGAAAAATGATTTCCTGCTACCGAGGATTGACCAACTTATAGATGCCATAGCAGGACATGAACTCCTCAATTTTATGGACGTATATTCCTGTTACAACCAGATCAGAATGAAGCCCTATAATAGATAAAAAAATATCCTTTATAACCCACCGAGGTACCTACTGTTATAATGTCATGTCGTTCAGCCTTAAAAATATAGGTGCCACCTACCACAGGTTGGTAAAAAAAAAATTTGAGGACCAGATATGGGTTAACATGGAGGTTTATGTGGATGACATGCTCACCAAAAATAAGTCCACAACCGACCATATTAAGAACCTCAGCTAGACCTTCGATAAATTGGAGAAGTACCAAATGAAGCTGAATCCTATCAAATGTGTCTTCAGAGTGAAGAAATGAATGTTGTTGGGTTTTATCCTAAACCAGCAAGGCATCGAAGCTAATTCTGACAAGATCTAGGCTTTGCTTAACATGAAATCTCCGACGACAAATAAGGAAGTACAAAGATTAATCGGGCGAGTGGCAGCACGAAGCAGGTTAATTTCCAGAGCCACTAATAAGTGCTTGCCTTTTTTGAAGGTGTTGCAAAAATCATTTGAATGGAACAAGGAATGTAAAAATGTGTTCATAAAACTAAAACTCTACATGGGATCCTCGCCCCTCTTTCACGACCAGTTGTAGGGGAAAACTTTACTTGTATCATGGAGTATCTAAATCAACCATCAATTAGGCTCTAGTAAGGTAAGAAGAAGGGGTTCAAAAACCAATTTATTATACCAGCAGATCCTATCAGGGGGCTGAAGTATGATATCCACGAATGGAAAAGATAGCTCTAGAACTAAAGGAATCCTCGCGAAGGATGAAGCTATACTTCCAAGCCCACACCATAGTGATCTACACAGACTTACTTATACGGAAAATCCTATATAAACCTGAAAATTTTGGTCGGCTCATAGCGTGGGTGGTGGAATTCGATGAGTACAATAGTTGGTACGAACCGAGGATCGCAATAAAAGGGAGGGTTTTAGCAGACTTTATTATGGAATTCACCTACAATGAGAAACTGTTCTAGAAAAATCCTCTGAGAGAGATCTACCCCCAATACTGAACCACAACACAGGGAAGGGTCCACGGGCCTAAGTAATGTTGAGCATACTCCTTAGGGAGAGAGGTCCATCAAAGAAGACAAGGGATAGCATAATGAATCCCACTGCCAACTTTTTAAGTTCAACAAAATGAAAGAGGGAGACTTCACCCGAGATTGTCCAATCTAGAAATTATACGTTGATGGACCATCCTCTTCATAGGGAAGTGGTGTTGTCATCATACTCACAACACCAGACGAAATAGAAATGGAATATGCCATAAAATTCTAATTTGAAGCATCCAATAATGAGGCAGAATATGAGGCCCTTTTATCTTGGCTCGGCCTAGCCTCATCCATGGGTACCGAGCATATCCCGGCACACGGCGACTCCTAATTATCCGTCAACATAGTATTGGAAGTTTACGAAGTTGGGGAGGAGTCTGTGGCAAGGTACCTGGCCATAGTTTGGCAAAGGTTAGACGAATTTCCAGAAGCAAAAGTATTGAGAATACCTAGGTTATAAAATGTGCGAGCAGACACTCTAGCCAGGTTAGCTTCAGCAACCAGAACATCATTAAAAAGAACCATACCAATTAAAGTTCTTACGCGAAGGGGAATTTAGGAATAGCCACATAAGGTAGTGGAGGTAAACCTGGGACCTTCCTAAATGGAGCCCATGTGCGTATACATTAAAGACGGAAAGTTTCTTTCAGACTCAAATGAAGCCAAAAAGTTATGCTACAAGGCAGCCCAGTATGTCTTGGAAGCGGGAACACTGTACAGTTGAGCTTACACCATCTCACTTTTGAAAATTTTCATCCAACAGAAGTCAACAAGATCATTGAGGAGGTACACGAGGGATGGTGTGGAGCACATTCGGTCAGAAGATTGTTAGTTAAGCGACTAGTGACCCAAGGGTACTACTGGCCGACCATGAAGGCTGATTGCGCAGATTATACAAGAAAATGTGATAAGTGTCAACGGTTTGAAAAAATCCACCATTCCCCAGGTGCCCCATTAACTCTGATCGTGTTCGCCATATGGGGAATAGACTTGGTCGGACCATTGCTAAGAACGAAAGGAAGATATAAATACCTCATAGTAGCGATAGACTACTTTACCAAGTGGGTAGAAACTAAGCCCTTAATGGAGATGCTTTACGAAAGGGTATTTTAATTTATCTGAAAAATGATTATATGCCTCTACGGTATGCCCTTTGCATTTATCACTGATCATGACACACAGTTTGATAATAAAGTTTTCAAAGACTATTGTGCTGGGTCTAAGATTCGAAAGCTACATTCTGCACCCGACCACCCGCAGTGCAACGACCAAATTAAGGTCAACAATAGGACGATCTTAAACGAGATCAAAAAGAGACTTGATTATGCAAAGGGGAACTAGATCAATGAACTTCATAGTGTGCCTTAGGTATACCGAACCACCCCATGAATAGGCACTGGAGAAATGTCGTACATGCTCGCCTTCGACACAAAAGCGGCCCCCCCATAGAGATAGGGCTCCCTAGTCAGAGAGTCCTCAATTTTGATTCCCCAATAAGTGATTTGGCAAGAAGGCTGGACCTCGATCTGGTAGAGGAAGTTAGAGAGAATGCAGCATGATGCGTGGCCTCCTATTAGTACAGAGTTACACGCTACTACAACCGTTGGGTGAAGACGATCATCTTGAAAGAGGGGGACTACATCCTTAATAAAGTGATACAATAGAAAAACAAGCTACAACCAAACTGGCATAGGCCATACAGGGTAACCAGTGTCTTCAGCGGCCAAGGACTTATTGGATTGAAACTTTGGAGGGTGAGTAGTTCAAAATCCCCTGGAATTCGGAACATCTTAGGAAGTATTATCAGTAGCCTATCAGTTATTTTATTTATGTGGTAAGAACCATTTCAATTAATAAAATGATGCTTGTTCTCTTGTTACATTGATTTTTTTGTGCATATGATAAACGTATAAAAAGGGCACTGCCAAAAACAACAACGTCAAAATAAAGACATCGGGTCGACTGAATAACCTTATAGGACACAAATAGTCGAACTTGAACAAACTTGTTTCCACAAGTCTATCAAACCCTTGTATGAACTCACATATCACAAACGAGGTGGGCATCTACATGTACGATCTCACACGTCTTGAATAATGTGGTCAGCTAAAAAAACTGTACAACCTCACAGGTCGCGAACAGTATAATGACTTGACTCCTAAAGTTTTACAAAATCCTTGTATGACCTCACAGGTCACGAACGAAGTGATCAGCTACATGTACGATCTCACAGGTCATGAACAATATGGTCATCTAAAAAAGTTGTACGACCTCACGGGTCGCGAACAATTAAATGACTTAACTCCTTAAGTTTTACTAAACCCTTGTGTGACCTCGGGGGTCACGAATGATGTAGTTATTTACGTCCGTTGTACGACCACACAGTTCATACGCAATGTGGTCAGCTAATATTAGTACGACCTCATAAGTCACGAACAATTATACTTATATCAATTCACTATTGTATGTGCACTACCTGAAAGATCTGTACGACCTCACGTGTTGCGAACAAAGGAACGAAATATTATCTCCAACAAAGCAATAAGATGAAAATAAAAAAATCAAACTAATTTAAAGAGAAAAAATGCAATAAGGACGGTATCATAAAAATGATGTCCAAAGTTATAGAAACATTTTTGAGCAAAAATGGGAGTAACACAAAAATACAAAAGAAGTTTCCGAAATTCAACAATCAGCTAGAGGACCATCACCCTCTTCTTCAGCCAAGTTAGCAAGATTCTTATCGTCTCCTTGCCAATCGTTCAAGATTTGAGCAATATTAGGAAAGTGATTGGCCACCCTCTTCTTGACATCTTCATATCTATCCAAAAAGTAGCCTAGGCATTTAGTGTTAAACTCGACCGAAGACTTGAAGGCTTCAATGGGAGTAGTGCCATAATTAGTTAAAGCATCCCAAGAAACCTACATCTCTGAAATAAGAGTGGACTTCTCGCTTTCAAACTTTTCTCTTTCCCCTGCAAAAGCATCATTTAAGCTTTGGATTTGGCATCGTCGATGTCAGATTTCTCTTTGAAAGCCACATTATCTTCCTCCATTTTTCTCACATGCTCAGTCCTGGACATCAGTTGCCCATCCCTTTCATTTATCTCATCTGAACCCTTATCATAACTAGCCTCCATCATCTTATTTTCCTCGACAAGTTCGTTATGGGCTATATGATTAACCAAGGATTTCTCTCGCAAGATATTTCAAGCCATGGATGTCTAGACAACAAACAGTACAACATAGTCAAAGTACGATAACTGGACACTCAAAACCTACAGTCTGAAGACTTATAAGAAATACATGCCACAGGCAGCCGATGTTGGGACAAGGTCCACAAGGAATATGGATTCGAATAGTGCAAAAACTCAAAGTCCTTCATGTGGCCCCAATAGTCGAGAAAATCCAAAGCATTCTTGGCATGGTAAAAGACAGAGTTCGGATCAGATTTTAAGTTTTTGTACGTGACCTTATGCTTGGGGTTAAAGTCAAATTATGAAACCTTCCCATAACGAGAAGTGTGACTAGGTCCTGACTCAACTTTAGGCTCTAATGTGCGACCAAGTCCCCTCAGAAGCTTGCGCACGGGTTGCATCTCCTCCTCATCTACCTTTGGCATTTTTATCCTATTGAATGCTCCATAGGGATTTCCCCTTATCTTTAGCAGTCATCGAAGCTTCCTGATGTTGAGTGGTCTGGTCGGCTTCCATAGAAATGGAAGCTTGCTCTCCTTCTACCTACTTTTAGCAGACCCTAGATCTTTTATTATGAGCTTTAGCTAATGATTTATGGTTGATGAAGCGAGGAGTCATAGACAAAGTTTCTTTAAAAGGGTATTCTTCCACACCTAACAAATTGCGAGCTCATACATCAGTATAACAATCTACAGTGAAAGAGACAGCTAAGTAAAACATCAACAAATTGGTAGCACAATCTACCTGCTTCTAAGTTACCTACCCTACCAACAGACTGGTCACCGGTATCAAAATGGATCTCCCTTGACACCCAACATTCTTGGGGCACTTCAAATTCGAACGAGACCATGCCACCGAGTGAAGTGTGGTATCGAGCTGCAATGAATTTTTTCGTAGTAAATAATTCCTCAAATATGGGAGGTTTCTTTTTAGTATAAGAGACGACTAGGTCAACCAATGATTTGAGTAGCTTGGGGGTTCTCTTCACTTAAATACTCAAAAGCATAACAACAACATTAGCACAACAAAGTAGCAAAAATGAGAAAACAAGAAGATAAAATTATTAGAAAAAAGCGTTACCTATGTTATTGGGCCCATTCCATTCTCTAAGGACCCTTCACAACATGTCTCCTTCATGGGCCCTAAACTCCTAATCTCCTTTTATAAAAACATACAATCCCTTCCACCTGTGATTATTAGACTGAACCACTGTGACCATTCTATATTGAGGTTTTCGAGTACAAAAATAGTAATAATCGGAGGCTTTGGCATTATATTTCAAATTGTACACATATATAAAAATGTCCCCCATCAAATCAAACCCAGTCCTAAGTTTCCAAAACATCATTGCCCCCAGTGTAGTCCTATATCCGTTTGGAGTCAATTGAGTTAAAGTCATGCTGTAACCCCTCAGAATGGAGGGGATGGTGGGATGAAGAGGAAGCCTCAATCCTATTTAGAGGGCCCACCGGGGGAGGCAAATCTCATTTGCATCTCGTACAAAATAACATCTCTTAGAAATAATGGGCATTTTGGTCTGAATGGATATAGGGAGGGCACATCTCTCTCTTATCGCGTCGAGCTCTTCTTAAGTGACGGTACATTGATAATAATGGGCATTTGTCTCAGTTGGAATGTAATTACTAGAAGACCCAGTAGGATCCTCTTGTTCTTTCTCTTCACTAGAAGTCTCAGGGTAAGACCCCTCAATAGACCAAGCATTAACAAACCTGTAAAAATTAAAAAGGTGATACATAGTATCAGGGCCCATAACCAGTCACTATCATTACATAGCAGACTCTTTGCCTTCCTGGCATATGTCCTTGATATATCATGGGAGAACTTAAAGGAAATCTATTCGGATTTAGGCCTACCAAGGTGAGACGACCACTGATGAGCCAATATGAGCATTTCATAACACCTCTTCCACTCACTTAACCTCAGATTGAGGAGTTCCTGCAAGAGGTCTTGAGGGCTTTCTGTTATACCTATATAATCTCAATAGAGAATAAGTTCTAAATAATCCAAGGGAACTAACAAATATGCTCGTCTTTATCACCAAAGGAGGTCGTCTTAGTATTGGACTGCACGATCGATCTATTTATTATAAGATTGGACACATATGTACTCCTGTGAGCACATACGCATGAGATTACCTCATTAACCACGTGGGATTACAACTGCCAAATCTGTTATATCATGATTATTCGGATGCCCATCACCAAAGTTGTTTCGTACTTCAAGGCGTACATATTTATTATGATAAACATATATCAAGATGTAACTGCCCGACTTATAAGGGAACTCCATCTCTCCCTTTGTAATATCTATAAATGACATAAAAATAGGGGACGAATTCACAAAACTAAGGGACACATTTAAATACCTTCTCAAGCCTCGAGTTATATAAAAAAATTAAATTGTAACTGTGTCAACAAGTGCAATACCAAAGCAGCACCACCTTGGATGTAGGATTCCCCCAAGGACCAAACCACGTAAAAATCATTGTGTTTTCACTGTCTCTCAACCCCATTGTTCATAATTCTTATTTCTCATAAATTGTCTCTCTTGATGATTTATTGTCTCCATTTTTGGATGTCAACACTGTATATCGAGAAGAAGCAAGTCGATCAGACCAAGTTAAAGTTGATCGGTTCTACCTATCACCTGAGAGGAGACTCTATAGGCGATCTTTCATAGGTCCATACTTCTAGTGTGTGCACCCAAGTGACGTCGGCCAAATCGTATATGAACTACACAAGGGAATATGTGGAAGTCATGTCAGAGGAAGGTTTTTGGCATTCAGGTTCATAAAAGAAGTTTATTGGCGGTCTTACAAGCAAAAAGATGCAGTCTCATATGTTTAGGAAGTGCAAGAAATGTCAAGAAATCTCATCCATGCTTCATCAACTAGCCAACGACCTTAAGTCACTAACTCAATACCCTTTTTTCTATAAATATAACCCTCATCTGAAAAAAATGGACATGCAATCTTTATTATCAAGAATCAATCAATAAAGAAATAAATAAACACCCCGTGTATATTGTCGAATCACGTATATACTTTATTATGTGATTGTGATTTTTATTTTCTATTCGATCCCATTATGTTTAATCAGTCACAATAAAATTTTACCACCTACAATAACCAGTCCAAAACTCTTTTTGATAATAACGAGAATCAAATTCATTAAAAAAGTTCAGCGACGCCAAACTTCATGTCTTCTTAAACTTACACCTGTTGAAGAAAATAGTTGGTATCGGTTAAAAAATATAATATCAAAATACAAATTCAAATTAAATGGTGGCTGCAATAGATTGTGGAAAGAAAAGGTGTGTCAGGATATGTCCTTTATTTGCAAGAGAGAGACTCGTATTCAACTGTAGTAAGTCCTATTCTATATGAAAGGAGAATATGAATATGGCCCCTTCATAATTTACTATGATAAGTCATAATGATCTCATACAGTGATTATCAATCCGAATGCAGTTAATTGATCCATCCAATTCTAGTTTATATATATTTCCATTAAAATATATGATATGAATAATCCCTCTCTAAATAAAATTCAACAACTTCAAATACTAAAGCCTAATATAAGATTGATTTCTAGGTAAAACAAAAAATCATTAATGCATTATTTCAAACTATGAATCAAGGCATTGAATTGGTGAACTATGATAATGTATTATACTAATAATAAAAGGAATCAAATTTATCATCCATCATTTCAAAAACAAAACAAAAAAATACATACATGTTTACAGAACTTTGCTCTAAAGCACAAATATTGTATAACAATTGGTTTTAAATTGTGATAATGTTGGAATTCTTATACCCATTATAATTTTTTTTTTCTTTCCAGAGATGTAAATAATATAAGAAAATATGTGTGTTTTTGTCTTTTATCAAATTAAAATATAAAATAAAATAATTTTTTAGTAGTAAAAAATTGATCAATTGAAAACTTGCAAACAAAGAAGATGAAATACATTAACTCGAATGTTGGATGCTCTCTCCTTAAGTCATATTTTGTCGTCGTGATAATGCTTACGGCAGAAATCAATGGGTGTCTACCCTCCAGGACAAAATGATATTCGATACACACAAAAATAAATTCAGTGTGTGTGTTTCACGAACCAATAATGTTTAAAACTCCCACTGACTCAATTAAGAATGGAATGTATTGAAAAAATATATGTCCTCACTTCTAAAATGGAGACAATTCTAGTATTTATAGCTAATAATGTGTTTTTTCATGAAAATGTGTCTTTTTCTAAACAGAAATTTTAGGGATGTCACTCACGAAACAATCACAAAGGATGGTGAACAATCACGAGTTTTAGCTACGATTTCAAAAAATAATCATGATATATAATGAACTAGCGGATATCCGTGCCTGAAGGCATGACAAAAATTTTCAAACTACATAATTGCGAAACGGCAAAAATTTCGAAAGTACGTAATCACGAAATGACAAAAATATCGTTCCTTAATATATATAAGTGCATAACTATTACATATTCTCTATTGACATTTGCTTTAGTTACTTTGAAATTTCAATATAGGGGTGATAATAGAACCCTTATATTTAACAATGATATAAAAGATCATGAAGAATTATGTTGTAATATTACTCTATAAGACCCAGAATGCATCAAAATTCAATGAAAATAACAGATGGATATGTTTTGGGGTCATCGTCTCTATATAACCAATGAAATTAACTAATATGTATCCCCAGGAAACATGATTTAGACAAAGTATATTCCCAAACATGGCAATATCATGGATTCATATCACGACAACTCGAATACAAAATAATGGAGAGGAAAAATGAAGTACAAAATATATTACGGTAAATATAGTTACACATATAGGACCATACGTCGTGTTTAGTTCGCAACAGATAAATAATTTTTTAGAGTTAATTATATGATGTCATGTGACGTCGTTTTCATAAGTAGTGTTATCATGTATTAGCATTTAGTCGTGTTTTTACTCATATTAAATTGGGTGTCAAAATTGTTAAACATGTCAAAATATGGTAAAAAAAAAAGTCATGTATTTTCATGTTAAATTGGATGTAAAAATTGTTAACCGTGTTAAAATTGGGTGTCAATAGTGTTACCATCACTTTAGCCATGTATTTTAATGTTAAATTGGGTGTCAAAATTGTTAACCATGTTAGTCGTGTCATGTTTTATTTGTGTCCAAAAAATCATGTATATAGCACATTTACAACAGATAAACAATTTTTGAAATAACCTATGCTACAAATCTATTAGTTTAAAAAACACGACACGACATAATAGCGTGTTTTTTCTTAACACAACACGATAAGTAAATACGGTTCAATTGGACACGACACGATTGGACACGATTAGACCAATTAGTGAGGAATTAAAAAAATAGTTGGTCTAAAAAGGATCAATGGTGGATATACATAAGGTCTATAACATGATATTAATTAGGTCACTACCGTGTCCCACAGACGAACAAATCCACCTCTAAGTTAAAATTAACAACAAAGCTAGAGGGAATAAATTTTAATGTGTTTATTTCCAATCGCTCGCCACCATAAAAACAATTAGCCTCACAGTCCACGACCACACAACAATTTAGTTTACCTACCCAATATAAAATCTAAGATAACACAATTTATTCACCTCTCAAATGATCAAACAATTGAGAGTTGTGACAATTCCTTTATAAATAGCTTGATGCTTTGGCGGCGATGGCACGGTGTAAATATTTTAATAATTTATTATTTCTCAAATTTATATCGTTATAGAGTATTTGATAATTTTAAACACAAAAGAAAAATCGAGACATTAATTCGAAATTGGAATTCCAAAAGACATATATATGTCGGGATTTACTTACGTGAACGTGTCATGTTCATTCCAATAGATCAATATTTTATGATTATTATAAATCCAAAGGAGATACAAAAATTAAATATTGTAAAAATAATTAAGAACATGTGTTAATCCACTAAAGACAACTCACTTACACAAACTTTTACATTGATGCTTGAGCATTAAAAACTGTTCTCCATGCCAATCTATTATGTGTCCAATGCTTCATAAAATAGTACTGCTCCTAGTTATCTTAAAACATGTGTCTAAAGGAACTATAACAAAAGAAAATTCGATACATAATGTAGAAAGGCGCTATCAAAATAAATATGTATTCCCAGTGAATAAAGCAAACTTTATTTGGAACTTTAAACTACAAATTTTTATACTACTAATTTAAACTTTGAGATAAAAGTTGTATTTTGAACACAACACCATTTAAATGTCTGTTATGATACCATTTTTTATCCATTCACTATTGAAGTACTCATGCATATTGAATACCTTGATAAAAGTCATACAAAATATTACATTGTAATTATGTTTGTTATATAAGTTTATGCGCCACCCATTTGGGTATAATAGTCAACCTTAAGTACGGTCTACATGAGCCCATGACAAGTCCATCGTAACTACGATGCACCCGTTCATTATACGTGTAAACATGTACTTTCTTTCTATAATAGCATTTATCATCAAAATTATTATCCAAGCAATTCCAAACTTCACTGTCCATAATCACGACAACTACATAACTTTAAGTTTCGATAATCCAACTTCTTAAGATAAGATAAGTATGCTTTCACTCATTAATTTGAGAAGTTACACCCTCCTTTTTATGTTACTATAACTTTGGGAGGAGCGACATTAGGTTGTAGATGATCAATGAGATTCCACACGTTAGTTTGAGCAAGGCCACCTTCCTTTTCTGTACTGTAACTTTGGGAGGAGCAACATTAGATTGTAGATGACCATAAATAAATTACGATATCAACCCCAAAAAATAGAATATGTAAAACTTAATTGGTTAACTATTTGTAAAGCAAACACAGCGTAGATTTCCCTATTTTGATTGAATAAGACTATATAAAATACTAAATCTTAAAAAATAAATGAAAAATATGGTAGTAGAAATTAAATTAATTTCCTCCCCATTAAACATGATAAATAGTATAATCTAGAAGGAATTCGAAGAAAATACGGGAGAATAATGACTAAAATAAAATTCCAAGAAATTTTGTACACGGTTCTTATTTTCAAAGAGTATTCTTTTCAGGCACTGGTACACTCTAGTATACGTATAATATAGCCCAAAATAACACCAAACCAACCAAAAAATTGAAAGAATACATTCATGTGATACTCTCATATTTTATATGACTCTCGAGAGTCATATAAGATACATTCATGTACAAAAGCACCCGAAATTAATATCTCCAATTTATAGTGAGAAAAAAACTGAAGTAAATAATTTCATATTTTCAATGTTCAATCTTTGAATGTATTTTGGTTGTAAATCATAGAGGAAGATTATGTTCAAAACTTACCCCAGTTTCTCCCTATCATTCCATTGGCCCTTTATTTGTCCAAGACCAAGGGATTGCTATTAACGTCGAATCTCAGCGAGAGGTTTTGTCAACAAATATATCTAGCTTTTAGACTTAAAAATTAAGAGAAAAGCAACAGAATATGTTATTTGATTTTTACAGACTTCCACTTCAAAAGAAAGTATTTGTGAAAATATGCTCCAATTACAGTTGAAAACCTTCAGTAAGCATTTTTTATAAATGAATGTGTTAGCCGACCATAGATTTAGGTGCATCAAAGATTTAAACAAAAAATATTTGAAGGCACCTATAATATAAACGCATCAAAGATTTAAAATAAAAAGAAACATGTTCTTTTTATAAATGAATGTTAGTACAAAAACTCTACCTAAATATTCTACTTAGATTGGCATTGAAACATAAACATATAGCTCAAACATGTATGCACGCACATGGAAAATAAAATTAGTAGCCTCAAAATCTTGGGATACCACATTAATAGAAAAGGGAAACATAAATTTATGGAATTCAAATTCAAGAAGCTACTAAACACAAATTTCATTTTCAAATGCACAATAAAAAAAACTCAAATTGCACTATAATATCAAGTCCTTGGACCTTAATTCTTCATGGCTTTCTTCTTTGTAAGCAGGCATTGCAGATATCGATATCAGTTTTTATCCAACTATATCCCAAATTTTAGAGTAAGGTGTTACTCTACTTCCACCATGTTGACCACCAAACGTTGAGTGTCCAAAGTGGATATTCCCAAATGTTGGTGTTTTGGCATGGGCTCCTAAAAAATGCAAAGGGATAAGTTAGTTTATAATTCCTGTCTATACTAAATTGTATCCATGATCATGACATATACTGCCTACTGAAAGATATTCTAACATTCAGATTGTGTAACCACTAAGAAATACAAATAAAAAAGTTACCAAAAGAGGAACTCTGAGTCCTGAAAGGAGATGTATTGGATACAGATATGTTGTGGCTACCAAATGGAGTAGTTGATAGTCCAAAAGTTACAGAGTGGATGAAGCTAAAATTCCTGAGGAATTGCAAACAGGTTTCTATCCAAATAGAGAAGATACTGAAAGTGGATGATATATGGAGTTTTCAAGCATTATACACTCAATAAAATAAGAATTCTAGGCATGTTTTTTTAATTTTTGGTCAAGTATCATTTATTGATGTACATTAAACACGTTTCATAATAATGAAAAGCTTACATGGTCATTTTATCAAACATGTGGCATACAACATGTAAAACGAATCTCATAATAATGAAAAACTTGAAAGGTGATGCAACAAAGCATATCATTATACTCACCCAAACCCTAATATCTAAAAGACTCACTTCCGTATGGTTTCAAACTGTTGAAGTCAACACCTCCTCTCACCTTCTCTAGATTGAAATAATTCTAGAAAGTTCTTATTTTCTCCCTCTCTCTGGAAGGTTCTAGCTTCCTCACCCTTCTCTCCTTATCTCTTCCAAATTCTAGATAATTCCTCACCATAGTATAAATAGGAGACTCCTCTCCCCATTTGGGACATGAAGTGTGAGAAGAAATATCAAGTGAGGAAAACACTAAGTGTAGTAAAGAGTGTCCAAATAAATAGTGAGTTTCTTTAGAGTGAGTCCTAAATATTGAGTGAGTTTTGTGATACCAGTGGGTCACTTAAGTTTGTATTTTGTGAGTCAATAATTGTACTCAAATTTGTACAATTATTTTTGTGTAATAAAATAGTATTACTTGAGCTTCACCGCTTACGTAATTTTTACTCAACAATCTGGTATCAGAGCCAAATGATCAGGAACCGCTGTAGGGGTGCTGCTAAAACGAAGTACTGTCAACGGATTAAAAAGAGTCTGGGACTGTGTCAGCATAATTTGTCAGGGACCAGTTTAAGGACGTGATTATGGCAGACTTGGTTAACACGTTTGGTGGTGGGTTTGGAAAATTAAACCACACCAATTACGAAATTTGGAGCACCTGCATGATGTCCTACTTTGAAGGAAAAGATATTTGGGAGACGGTTGGTGGTAGCGACACTACACCACCATCTCAAGAAAATGCCGAAGCTTTAAGAAAATGGAAAATAAAAGCGGGTAAAGCTATGTACGCACTCAAAATACCAGTAGACCCAGAATTATTGGGTCATATCAAGGATGCGAGGACACCGAAGGACGCATGGGACACTCTTGTCTCTCTCTTCTCAAAGACGAATGATGCACGCTTGCAGATGTTGTTGAACGAATTAATGACTACCACTCAGGAAGGTATGACCATCATCCAATATTTTAAGATAATTAAATATTTGTGTCAAGAAATTTCTTTGCTTTATCCAGAATCAAAAATTAATGAACCACGTATGAGGAGAATAATTATTCGTGGCCTAAAGCCCGAATATAATGGATTTATTATGGCAATACGTGGTTGGCCAACTCAGCCCACCCTAGTTGAGTTGGAAAATTTATTGGCTAATCAAGAGACATTAATGAAACAAATGAGTGGGGTATCAATAAATAGTAGCGAGGAGGCACTTTTCAGCAATGGAAGAAGGAGAGATGGAGGCCAGAATGTTGCAAGAGGATCGCAGCACGAGAAAAGTTGGAGGAAGCATAACTCAGCCTCGCGACAACAAGAAAGGAACTCACGTGTAGGGGGAGCCCAATCAAACAAAGGAAGGGACCATAGTCACTCACAAAACCTTAAGCAACGTAACAATGATTGTTACAATTGCGGCAAGAAGGGACATTATGCTAGAGATTGTTGGCACAAGAAGAAGATGTCTATAGAAGGCAATGTTTCAACATCAAACAACCAAGAGACTCGCGATGAAGAAGAATGGCATTTTGAAGCATCATTCTCAGTATTTGAGTCCACCACGATAGTCTCTCCAGAAGAAGATACAAAGTCAGAGTTTTCTCTCATTACAGCTTCCAAATCTGAGACTATCAACTATGAAGAAGATTGGATTGTGGATTCAGGATGCTCCCATCATATGACTAGAGATAAGAAGAAGTTCTCAGATGTGTCCGAGTATAGAGGAAGGCAAGTTATTGTGACCGCTAATAACTCAAAGTTGCCAATCTCATATGTTGGGGAGATGTTTATTATTCCTCGCTTCAATCCTAATCATGTTCAACTACAGAATGTCTATCACGTGCCTGGAATGAAGAAGAATTTATTATCAGTTTCACAATTAACATCTTCAGGAAATTATGTGTTGTTCATCCCAGAAGATGTCAAGGTATATCGAGATCTAAATCCTCCAAGAATGCCTCTTATGGAAGGAAGATGGCTACAGTCTGTCTACGTGATGTCGGCTGAATCTGCATACGTAGATAAGACTCGGAAAAATAAGACTGCGGATTTATGGCATGCAAGGTTAGGGCATCTTAGCTACCATAAGCTGAAGACGATGATGAATAATGAGATGCTCAAAGGCCTTCCTCGGTTAGAGATCCGTAAGGATACAATTTGGGCAGGCTGCTAATATGGAAAGGCACACTAACTACCTTTTGAGGAGTCTAAGTTCAAGGCTAAAGAACCTTTGGATCTTATCCACTCATATGTGTTTGGACCGATAAAATAAGTTACAACTAGTGGAATGCGTTACATGGTAACGTTCATCGATGACTTCTCAAGGTATGTGTGGGTTTATTTCATAAAAGAAAAAGGGGAAGTATTAATAAAGTTCAAGGAATTTAAAGAAAAAATTGAAGGAAAATTGGGGAATAAGATACAGTGTCTACGTACAATGGGGGAGAATATACATCAATAAAATTATCTGACTTCCTTAAAGATTGTAAGATTCGAAGACAGCTAACCTGTCCAGGTACCCCACAACAAAATGTGGTTGCAGAAAGGAAGAACCGCCATCTTGCAGAAACCTGTCGGAGTATGCTCCATGCCAAGAATGTTCCAGGTCGATTTTGGGCCGAGTGCATGAAGACAGCAGTGCATGTGATCAACAGACTTCCACAAGCAAGGCTGGGAAATTTTTCACCATTCGAAAAGTTATGGAACATCAGACCTACTATAAGTCATTTTAGAGTCTTTGGATGGGTGTGCTATGTGTTTGTACCAAATTATCTACGTGCTAAATTTGATAAAAAGGCGATACGGTGCATCTTCATGGGGTATGACAGTGAGAGAAAAAGGTGGAGATGTTGTGACCCAATAATTAATCGATGTTACACATCCAGAAATGTGGTGTTCGATGAAGCTTCCTCTTGGTGGTCTTCATAATCTACGGTGATGCCGGATACTAAAGACTTAGAAGACAAGATGCAAGAGAAATTAGGGAAACAACTAAAAGAACGATTGCCTATTATAGAAGTTCCCAATGAAGAAGAAGAGTCTGAGCCTAGTTCACCAAGGGCTCTAAGTCCCTGAAGAATAGGAGTCCGTCAGAGAGATTTAGAGGAAGATCAACCAAATCTGCAAGAAAAAATAGAAGTTGATGGGCCATGACTAAGGAGGTCTTCCAGGCCACGGAAGCCTAATCCAAAATATACAAGTGTTGCCCTTACAGAAGACACTAAAAGAGATCCTGCTACATTTGAAGAAGCCTCACATAGCAAGGACTGGATAAAGGCAATGGAGGAGGAGTTTCAAGCACTCAAGCAGAATAAAACATGGGATTTAGTACCAAAGCCTAAGGATGTGAAACCCATCACTTGTAAGTGGGTATATAAGATAAAGGCTCGTCCAAATGGATCAATTGAAAGATACAAGGCTCGATTGGTTGCTAGAGGATTCTCGCAGTAATATGGACTGGATTACGATGAAACATTTAGTCCAGTAGCAAAAATCACAACAGTTAGAGTCTTAATAGCACTTGTAGCCAGTAAGTCTTGGAAGATGTGGCAGATAGACGTAAAGAATGATTTTCTACATGGAGAGCTTGATAAAGAAATATACATGGAGCAACCAAAAGGTTTTGAGAATAAAACCCAACCAGACTATGTCTGCAAGCTAAGAAAGGCACTCTACGGAATTTCTCACCAATTACAAGTTTTCAACTGAACATATGAATTGACTACGCTTTTTTACAATGCTAGCATATTTTATACACACATTAAAAAAGGCCAACGTCTTTCATTAAATGATTCTTGAGAAGCTTAATTCTTCTAAACCTCCATGTCTTTCAACTTGTTTTTAATGGATATTTTAGGATTTGTCCCATTTAATTCTCATTTATCCCAGTTTCTTTTAACAAATATGCATATATGCATGATGCATCTACTTGATTTCTAATTTAGAACATATTATAATATAAGCTTTGAGATGAATCATGATTCTTTATGAATATTTTTTAATATAATTTTTATAATATAAGCTTAGACTAAAATTATGTCTACGCATCACACCCTTTAAAAGCTACTTAATAATAATATTGTCACTCATTTAATACCCTTGCCCCATTGTTTTACCATCACCACAATATACCGCCCAAGTAATCACCCAAGCTAACGACACATATTATATTTTTTAATAGGTAAAATAATCAAATTTTGTTAGAAAACTTCAAGACACATAAAATCACGAACTTCTTTATTAAAATTAAAAATAAAATAATTTTTTTTGAATAAACAAACAAACAAAAAAAGTAGTTTTGAAAAAAAAAAGCATTGAGCATAAATAATTTTAGAAAGAGAAAAAAAAAGATAGGATATTTTGGCTATCTCGTGAAGAATGCAAGTTAACAGTCATACGATTGGTTGGATGGTTTCCATCCAAAGTGATATTATATAAAAAAAATTAGCAAAAATGATATACATCATAATTAATGGGAGCCAAATGACAAATGATACTAAACAAATGAATAATTTTCCACACCTACTGATGATACTGTGAAACACCACTTAAACTTGTATGCAATTCAAGCTTTATCCTAGTTAATAATGGAGCAATATATATGAGCGGGAAAGTAAATAATCAGAAGGAGATGAGAGAATGGAGAAGACACAGAATATAAGTGGTTCAGCCAATTAGACCTACTCCACTATGCAAGGTATGTAGTGTATGTATTGCAATTAGGCACTAATGGAGTATATGGAATGAGATGATAGATAAGAGTATATGGAAGAATGAGAGTTATGAACTACAATAAGGCCACATAAAGGAATGGGGTTAGTTAATGGAGATTTACTTTGGATAATTAAAGGGACGGGTGTGGGTGTTGAATAATGCGGTGGAAAGTGTTTATATCTGAGATGAAGATAACTTCTGTAGATACTAGGTTTTAGTAAATGGGCTTATGAGTCAGTATGTTAGAAAGCATAAAGACGTAATTTATGCCACAAGGTGTAAGGATATTTCAACCGCTATAATTTTAGAAAATGTACACAAATTATTTCCAACTAGCAGGTAACCCGCGCAATGCGCGAGTGCATATAGTTTTTTTTTCCTATCATATTTTGATACATATATGTGGTCAAGAACATAGTTATATCGGGGTGGTAATTTTAAAACTCACACGATCATGACTAAATCGATATAAGCTTGACCCGAATATAATATGATAAATCATGTTATTTTCATTTAGTTAAGTTCGATCAATAATATTCATGTTTAAATCATGATTGGTTTTATCTTGTGTTTTCGTTTTCCTATTATATTTAATATCAATTTATACAAATAATTCCAAATTAATATCTCATACAATACATAAACGAAGCAAAACCCATTATTTAAGTCAAATAATAAATTTTGATTAGAAAAAATATATTCATAATAACTTGCATAAATAAAACCTGCATATATTACTATCTCAAATATCATCTAAATTATTAATTAAAACATACCCCATTTAGACGTCTATACATGAACATCCTAATACAAGAACCAACTAAATGCATGTATTGACTAAATACAAAAACCTCCATTTAAACTATTATACATGAATTTCATAATACATGAACCAACTAAATTCATGTATTTCCCAAATATAAGAGAAATTATTATGGGAGAACAAACGTAAAGAGGTAATCTTGAGAGACACTTTTTTTTAGAAATCAAAAAGATTAGGAGAAGGGAGAAGTTTCTAAGAAATTAATTGAAATGAATTTTAAAGTGACAGTAAATGATCATCATTAAACTCTCTTTTTATTGTTTTAGAAGTATAATATAGATATTATGGGCTACATAGTTCATTTTTAACTTTAATTGTGTAGATTTTGAACAGGTTGGTATTAGAAAATAAAAACACCAATATAGGTGTAAATTAAAGTGCAGTGAGTGGTTCAGGTATCCATGGTATTAGGTCATCATATATTTGTTATGCATAATAGAGAGTGAACTAAATTACAAGAATATAAAATCTGTTGGAATTTTGATAACCGAAAATTAACAAGTTAAACCGTTTCACGTGGATTACTTTCATGTTTTTGTACCAGTGAAAATATCAAACATATTATTTCCTTAAAACAAACTATGCCCGAATTTATTATTTTCAATCTCATTTAACTTTTTTCTTTCACATAAATAGCACCAGCATTTAATAGGACACTAATATATCCCCTTCCTTTTAATCCATATTTGTCTTTAATTCAAGGTGAGTGTAAACCATTTAAATATAGGATGCATTTTCCCTCCATTTATATATTATTTCTTTAGCCAACAGGTCTACCCCAAAAGGAGAACCCACAAATGGGAGTCTTAATTCAAGGTGAGTGTAAAAGATTGACATATATGATGCATTTCCCCTTCTTTTATACATTCTTTCTTTAGCCAATAGGTCTACACCGAAATGAGAAGACACATGGGAGTCTTGAATCTAAGGTAAGGGTTAATCATTGACATAATAAGAAGTTATATACTTCTTAATTTAAATTTTGACATTTTCCGATGTGATTATTTTGTGAGGATTTGTATTAGGCTTCAAAACTTTCAAGTGTCATTATTTTTGTGCATACTTTATTAGTTGATGGAGAAAAATAATTTAGATGTGAGCTGTATTTGTTTACATTATTTTTATTTATTAGAGGTTAATTTTAAATAACTGGGCTTTAGAACTCATTTTCTCTAACTTTCAAAATTTGTGAAGTTACAGGTCGTCATTTCAATAAACCCATCGACAAAATTTGTATCAAATTAGTCATATGCACCCCTCCCTATTATGAAATTCCTTAATTATCAAGATAGGAGCTTGAACTATCATGCATATATGGTAATCTTCTGTTACCACTAAATCTGAATAGGCTTTAGATATTGTTTTAAGTAAGTAGCTTTTATAATATATATTTGATCATATTGTTGGTAGTATAATCCTTATATTTTCTCTTATATACTTTTCAATGTATTCCCACCGAATTATTTTTCCACAAAAGTTTATTCTGTGAATTATTTTCACATGTATTTTTCACTATAATGTTATATAGGTTCGTAAATAAAAAAATTTATAAAGCGCCCAAGCATCGAATTTGATTTTTACTCATCTAATAATGTACATGTATTAATGGCGTTTGATGGGCATGGAAGATTGTAGTTGCCTCATACAAGTCATAAATTGTGTATATTGGGGGTATTTGATAGTGTTTTTGTTCATACTTACACTTATTATTATCGTTATATTATTTAATGAATCTTTCAGATTCTTCTCATAACTCAACTAGCATAATCATATTTAAAGAATAGTAAATTTACAAAGTTAAAGCATATTACTTTTATTGTTATCAAATGATTCAGATTTTTTTGTACATAATTGTATAAAATATTATATATCTTATATTTCACAAAATGTCTTTCTTAACATATTCGTCCTTTTTATTCAATCTGATGTCCGTGCTTCGCTCGAATTGCATGCTAATTATCATATATGATTCTATACTTTCCAAGACCAACATTAAATTTCTAAACTCAGCCTATCGGTTCATCTCTCTCCATCACTCTTATTTTTGTACGTTATTTCTCTACTTTTCTATTTCTATGTATAAAATACATACATTGGATAATAACAGGAAAAAATACTTTTTCACTAGATGAAGATTCAATGAGCAAGAAAACACAAACATATTTTTCCTTTGAATCTTTCACTTTATTATCTATTATTATGTATCGAGTTTGTACTATATATATCATCCTATTGTAACACCTCGTAATTTTTGGGTAATTATTTTAATTAACTAATTCGGTAATTAGTGATCCTTAATTAATGATAATTAATTAATGGGAATATTTAATAGTAGTTATTATTAAAATAAGTTAACGAGTGAGGATTTATTTTAAAAATATAATCTGGATGGCAATTTTAGTGCGCGATTGAGTCCAGTGGAGTGGAATTAGTCCAAAAGAAGTGGGTACATACATATATTGGGTATTGGGGGTCCAATTACACATGTGTGAACTTAATAAAGAGAGTTTGGGTCATTTTAATTAGGGCCCATAGGCCCAGAATGTGAATTGTGTTTTGACCCTAAGATGTGTAAGGGGTTAGGCATCATTAAGTCATAATAGAAAACTAAAGGGAAGAGAGGGAAAGATAAAGGAAAATTGAATTTGGGGATCTTGAAGAGGCATTTGCAATCTAACTTCATCATTCAAAGCCCTAGATCTTCTTGGTTAAGGAAAGTGGTTTAAATTTTGAGTACTAAATTGTATCTTGCAATTCATATCAAAAGAGGTGTAATCCAATTGAAATTCTAGGGTTAGTTCTATCATAAATTGGGTTTTTCTCTTTATAAGGATAAAAAATCTATATATGATTTAATAAATAATGATTTTGATGATTGAGGATCTGAAAATTTATGAGATTATTAGGGCTAGAATTGTTGTAGTGGAGAATGGGACTTAGGATGAATTTGGGGAACGTTTCTGCAGAAACCTATTCAAAATAGCGATTTTAAATTCATCAATGGCGGACTTGGTTTATGTAGAAGTAAGAAAGAGGAGGAATTATCATGGTTGTTCGAACGACATGATAATTCGTTCGAACGAGATTCGCTGTCGTTCGAATGACAGGGATCTTCATTCGAACGACCGCTGAGGGTTGCCAGAATTCTAAGATCCCCTGGTGCATACCTACTGTGTTGGAAATTGTAATTTTATCCCAACTGAAATGGTGAAATTTAATTGAATTAGGGTTAATTTGGGAATACTTAACCTTGGCATTTATTTGACTAATTTCATGATATTTTATATGAGGGTTCCTCATTTAGCATGTTATGGTCTTGTTGTTTAAAGCGATTAAACTTGATTATAGAAAACTAAATGGTGGACTAGAAAAGCCAAATTGCGGGATGAGAGATAGGGAGTCCGGTTATACTTAAAAAGGGGTTACATTAAGATAAGGGAAATTAATATGTAAATAATAATAATAATAATAATAATAATAATAATAATAATAATAATAATAATAATAATAATAATAATAATAATAATAATAATAATAATAATAATAATAATAATAATAATAAGTAAGTCGGGGTGTAGACTTAAAGATTTTAGGCTTGGGTATGGGCATGATACTCTAATAGCCTGGATTCCTATATATGTCGTTGTGTTGTAAATATATATATATATATATATATTTGTGTGAATAATATATATAGTACAACCATACCACTATTAATGCTATCATAGGACGTTGCGCGATGTGGGTGAACCCCCGGCTAGCGAATGCAGAGTGAGTATATTCCCCAAGCCATAGCGTCTGTGACTTAGAGGGGTGGAACCGTTATGGTATGGAGCGGACACTTTCAGCTGGAACTGTGGCCGCCTCCTATGCATTCGGTGATAGCATTGTATATCCGACATGTGTGTGAATGTGGAGATATGTTACGTATATATAGTGCAGAATTATATACGGAATATATATATACATGGTGTGAAATGTATAGATAATATAACTTGTGAAATGGTTATATGGTATCAAGTTGGATATGGATATAAATAAGTTAGTGTGAAATATAACTTATAACTCGTATACATGATGTGAATGGTGTAAAGGATATAACTCGTGAGAATGTTATATGGAATTAAGTAAGAAATGATTTAAGTAAGTTAATGTGATTAATAACCCATAAAATGTATACGGTACTCACTCAAGTTGGGATAGTGGGAAATAGTGAGACATATGAGACAATACTAGTTACGGAGGGTTAGCTAGATGGGTTGTTTATAGTTTCAATAGGCGTGAACATTAGTTGAGGGGTGAGATAAACTCAAGGGAGTGTGCGACACTAATTTAAATATGGAGAGCATTTGCATATTTATTTCTTGCATTTAAATTTACTTGCTAAATATTTTCAAATATTTTGGGTTCTAACACTTGCTATAAAATATTTTCAAAACCTTTTAGGTATCCTACCATAGGGATTCCATACTTGATGTTCATTCCAGGGACTCGCAGCTGCAGGATGTATGGATGTTGCAGGATTTGGATAGATGCATCTGTCATTCTGTTCCTAGTGTAGGGATCTCTATCAGACTATCCTCAGCATGTTCGCTCACAGTTTATTTCAGTTGCTTTCAGATTGTATGAGGTTTACTACTCTTGCACGTTTAGTTTGGTTTTGGATGTAGCCGATGGTTTATTCGGCAAGATTTTATTTACTCTTTATGTTGATTGGTTTTTATTAGACTTATGGTATAATGAATTACCTTTATGAGTTGGTTTTGGATTCGTATTAAGTTTTTGTCTTGGGCTTAAATAAAAAGATAAAATTTTGGCACCATGTCTTTTGAATACTAGGTGGTTAGTAAGTTTTAAAAAGTTTTTCGACAGTGATGTTAAGGATGATCCAGATGAGATTCCTGTTTAATTTGGTATAGGACTGATCACCCGGTATTTTATTAGGTGGGGTATCACACCTATTTTCTCCTCGAGTTCTTCTCTATATTTTTTCTTGATTTAAAAAAAATATCTTCACATGACTCTGTTTCATAATTCTCATGTAAACAAATGAAGTTCTCTTGGTTAATTTAATATATGTAGTATATTCATTATTCCATTTATGCGTATACCAAACAATACCTATGAAAAAGTTTATCTCCATATATGTATATTATTAAGAAAAACCCACAATATAATGAAACTTCATTTATAAAATTGAAAATGTCTTCAATGTTCAAAGCGCCTTTGCGATCACTCAATCTTGTATTTTTATTCCTTTAACCCTACAAATTAATGACATTTTATTTTAAAAAATAAACATGTTTACATAATATGCTGATATTCAGATGACAATAATAAAGTGGGTATAATAAAATTATTACAAGAAGAAAGAAAGTGTCAAAATAATTAGTCACAAATTTTTAAAATATATATATTAAACTAAATATCTATCTTTCAAGTAGCAAGTAGCTCCAGCTCCGCTACAGACAAAGATGACCACCACTTCAATCCCCATCTACCAAAACGGTCCAATATTTTCAAGAAGACCAAAACTTTGCTTTATCAAGATTCTCCTTCGTGTTCTGAAAGGAACCAAAGTCCCACACTGATAACCACCCAACCCTATCCATCAAACACGTCATAAGTATAAGATCAATATTGATGAAATAAAGATATTGTGGTTTTGAACTCTGCAGAGTCCATTTTCCTCTATCCACCCTACAAAAGAAACAAAAGAATTTGAAGTGTCTTTATATAAGATCTTTGATGCTGAGAATCGAGTAGAGAATTGGGTTGTTTGTTTTTCATTACTTCTATATTTGAATATTTCCTCTTAGGGTTTATAGTTATAGGGTTCTTCTAGACTTTTTTCTTGTATTCACAATTTCAGTTTGATGGAAATTCTTGTCTTTGGGTTTTTTTTGCTGACAATTGAAACGAAGAAGAAACTTTTTATTAGGAAAATTGGGTAGGAAGTTTTTTCTCCTGTTTGTGGTAGAGAGAGAGTGGATAATTGGATTGTTGGAGTGGCTGCATGTGCAGGGTATATAGCCCATTAAATAATTATTATAAACCATATAGAAGTGATTTTTAAGAAAAAAAATTGGGTAATCAATGTCAGCCATTAAGACGTCGAATGGTTTTTGTCCCGGACTCTTCAAAAGACTTGACGTTTGAGAGAGGGACCAAGATTTCACGTGTGAAAGTGAGGATTAATTGCATTTAAGTCCCTTTAAATCTCTAATAATATCGTATTAGAGGTATATAATAGATGTATGTATGTACATTTTTTTAACATGACGTTTGATAAAATATGAAAGTGGTTGGGTTCTTTATTTTTATATCATTGGAATTATTGTAATATAGCTTCTAAAAAAAGCAAAGTAAAGATAATTTAACCTCAGTCTGTATAATGAAATAAGATTTGAGAATTAAGGTGTGATATAGTTTCGGGATGTGGGTAAAAGACTTCAGGATTTAAGAGTATGAATTCAGTTTATGAAGAAAATGGGTAAAAATTAACCCACCAGTCTACACTTTATGTCTCCCTCTCAGTCCAACCCCCTTCAAGTCTCACATACAAACGTAGCTTTGAGATTCCTGGTTAAATCTTCTACTTTCGTGGTTGGATTTATTTACCTCCTTCAATAAATAATTTATTTTTCTTTATTATTTGTTTTTTATATTTTTCCAATATTTTTAAACTACCTATCATTTTCTTTAATATTCTTTGGATTGATAATAGTGCTAACACTTTTTGAAACAGAGAGGATTATTAAAACTTTAATCAGAGTAAGCTTTATTTATATCTTTCCAATTACTTTTTTTCTTTCTAATTCACATCAATGTTGTTGATGTAGTAGACATAAGGAAGATAATTTTTTCAAACATGTTGCTAATGGCTATTCGTGAGATTGGAGTTTGCTCTCTTCCATTTTTTTTTTGTAGCTGAGAACAAAAGGTTTTGGGGATTTTGTTCTTCCCTTTGTGCCTTATTTAGACTTTTGATAAAGTAAAGAAATTAAACATAATTACATTTTCATTTATTAAATGTGCTCTTTTTTGGTGGATTGTACTCTGTATTTTATTGCAATGTTTCCTTTTAAAATATGCTTTCTTTGTTTTAATGTATGAATCTAAATTTTGAGAAAAATACGTGAAAATAGACAAATGTTTGCTGACATTTGTAGTTCATTTTAGTATGCATGTTTTTCTAAAAGGTATGAATTTATACAGCGACTTTAGATACTTAAAAAAAATGTTTAGTCTTTTCAACTTGGTATAAACATGGACATGTGTGTTTAATTTAACAATGTACGAGTAATTTTCTTAGTTTTAGTATAAACTCAAATATGTGGCTTCTAGTATCCGTATGTTGTTTTACTTCGTCGAAATATTTTGCAAATACAAGTATATGATAAAATAATTTTCTACATTGTCTAAAAATCGAAATTAAACATCTATCCTATGGTAAAAAGTTTCAAGAGTTATTTGAAAAGTGTCATAAATGTAACATCGGAAGAAAGCGTCATAGAAGGTGTAATTTTACTATTCTCGTCATTAAATTAGTGGTTTCAATGATCAATATAAGTCTACATTCCAACTCAAAAACATGTGGTAAGTTGAGAAATAATTGAAATTTAAGTCTGCCGTCAATGTCTTAGCCGGGGAAAATAATTTCCATATCGGTAAAAAAAAATCGAAAGCGCCTGCGCATCGCGCCGGTTGTATACTAATATTATACAAAACTAAATGTTAAATACATCCTCTGAAATTTATTCCAGTGTTGGCTTCACCATTCAAACTATTATTTATGAACTTAACTCGACAACTTATTAAAACATACCAAATTACCATTTAACCAGTATTATTTTTTTTGATGAAAAATAGGACACGGGCATAGCACATGACGATATTATTATCTTAACATAAAACATATTTAAAAATTCTAAAACAAAATAATTGAAAATCTAGAAAATACTTAACAAAGTTTCTAAAAAAATTGGAAATGACAAAAAAAAAATCTAAAAGATTTGAAAATCACAAAAAAAATATTTTTTTAAATTATTAAAATTATAGAAGAAAAAACATTTGATAAAATGAAAATTACTAAAAAGTATTAAAAGTATCTGGGAAAAATAGAAAAAAAACTTTTTAAAAATATGGAAATGACATAAAAATACTTCGAACTTTGGAAATTATAAAAAAATATCTAAATTACAATAAAATATTAAAAATCAAGAAAATACTAAAAACTATTCAAAAGTTCAGAAAAAGCATAAAAAAAATTAAAAGTCTTGAAATGAAAAAAATAATTGGGATATAAAAGACAAAATATTTGAAAAATATTGAAATGACATAAAAGATATATATGAATTCTAATTTTAAAAAGAAACCTCAACTATTTTTTTAAAATATTAAGATCAACAAATATGCACAAACTAGTAAATTTTCAATCCAATTTCAATCTCAAAACAAAAATAAATCTTGATATTTTATAAATACTAAAAAGTACATGAAAATCCCAAAATCTAGACAAATGATCTTGATATCCAAATAATTATTTGATTCAGTAGATATCAAGGAATCTAAAACCCCCACAAAAATTTAGCAAGATTCAATCCAGAACATCTTGTTTTCTTTTTGATAGAATCTAGGCATTACATAAAAACAGGAAGATTATCACACTCAATTGGTCACAGTCTAGAGCCGTGACCAGATGGTCACGATCCAACATTATAATAACCCATTACCAAAACCCGCAATCAATCCATGACCAAGGCAAAGTGTGACACCAACATGGGATTGATCACGGTCAGGAACTGTGACAAATCCATGAGCCTTTAGGTACAAAAGATCCCATAAAAAATATCACACTAATGATCATGATTCTTGATCGTGATCCAGCCATGACTAATCCCAATGAATTGTGGTCACGATCCGTAATCGTGACCCTTAATTTTAGTTCAAAATGGCCACATACAAATGGTCATGGTTCAAAACCTAAGCCAAGTGTTCCATTGTCATTCGTCACAGCCAGGTCACTATGATAACCCCGATTTTTCACATCCGGTTGATCAGGCCGCACATGAAATGCTCTTGATACTAAAACAATTTATATCATTCTCAGCATCAACAATAAACTAAAAAATGTAGTAAACTAAAACGAACAACATAAATATCTCAATAAAAGATAATGAATAGACAATACTAAACTGTGAAAATTGAATCCATTATATAAAAATCTTAGATTACATTATTTCAACTGAATAAAACAGTACAACTAAAACCTCCCTAATTAAAACATTACAACTGAAATAAAATAAAGTACAAAGGTGACCCCTTCACGTCAACTCTGAATATACTAACCACTACGATGAAACAGCGATTCCAACTCGGCGAATATCAAGCTAGATCGTCATAACCGCGAGTTTAATCATTCAGCCCTATTAAACTGTTTATACAATAATAATACATGGGGGGAAATATTTTATAATTTGAATCAGCGCCCTAAAGTTGCAAGAATTAACTTCAATATCAATAAATAATAATGCAGATAATTCGCAATACATGCCACCCATCGGCTCTCACATGTAATGAGTTTCTCACCCATCACCTAAATGCAATACTATGTGCATGTCCTAATCCACATCCAAACAATTAAGAACTATCACATAACGATCAACTAATATGGAACACTCCCAAAAACCTAAATAGGAGTTCACCCAAGGCCTACATATATACTTTCATTAAGATATTTTAGTCTCATAAATGTAATGCTCTATATATTTTAATATATTTTAATAGAACCAATAATTATCCAAACTACCATAAAGGATGAGTCTAATCAAATGGCGCACTGCTACATATTGACATCTCTGACTAATGTGTGACAGCACCAGCACCAACATATGCCCACTGCTTACGGGGCATGATTATGAACCTCGGGGATATGTTATATAGTTAGAATTGTGTCATAAGATTAGACTTTATGGTAAGGTTGGTCAACACCAAGATGCCTAAGGGTACTCCCGTACACCAGCACATTCTAAAGATGATGTCCACTTAAGGAGAACTGGAGGCGGTTGGATCAAAAATCGACGGATAAACCCAAGTTGATTTCGTACTCCAATCACTACCGAGGTCCTTTAAATAGTTTCACCTAAATTATTCTATGAAAACATTTTATTAGTCTCGAGCAAAACTTCTTAAGGAACTCCAGGCTGAGGAAAATTTCTATAGATAAAATGGTGTGATTTAGGTTATTAAGAAAGGCACGTCTTCCTCTGTCCCAAAGGGGTGAACAAGGGCAAGTCCTAGGCACTACCTAAAGTTTTAGAACCATACTTTAAGACCCAGGGAGCAGGCAAGAAGCCAAAATGACATTATTACATCTACCAATAGGGAGGACACTGGAAGAAGCAGTGCCTTATCTTCTTAGCCATGAGTAATAGAAACATAATTTTTTCCTACATTATTAAGACATGCTTTATAGTGGAATCTATCGATACCTGGTGTGTAGATTTGGGAGCCACTAATCATGTTAACAATTCATAGCAGGATCTAAGTAACTAGGGAGCTCGATGATGGATAGATGTTTATGTTCATGGGAGATCATCACAAGGTAGTAGTAGCAGTAAGAAATTAAGTTTTAAACTTTGGTGGAGATAATACGTTAGTATTAGTAGATTCGGTTTCTAAAATTTTAATGAACTGATACCTTGTTTATTTTAATAAAGGAGTTTTTTTCAAAAATAACAAATCTCTTATCTGTTATGGAACATTGGAAAATGATTTTTATATTATAAGACTTGTCTCACCGCTACTGCTTAATACGGAATTGAATGACCTAAATGGAAATATCCTAAAGAGAAAGGAACCTTCTAAGTTAAAACAAGCATATCTTTGGCACTTACGATTACGTTATATCAATCTAAAAAGGATACAAAGATTGATTTCAAATGGGCAATTGAGTTCATTAGAAGTGGAGGTACTTCAAGTCTCTGAATCCTGCTTAGAGGGTAAAATAACTAAGAGGTAATTTATGACCAAAGGGTATAGGGCCAAAGCTATGTTGGAATTAGTTCATTCTGATTTGTGTGGGCTTGTGACTATTCGAGAAAGAGGTGGTAATGAGTATTTCATCACATTCATCGATGATTACTTGAGGTATGGCTAAGTCTATCTTATGCACCACAAGTTTGAAGCCTTTAATAAGTTCAAAGAGTATACGACAGAGGTGGAGAGTAAGCACGATAAACTAATCCATACCCAAAATTCTAATCGTGTAGATGAATATCTCTTTGGAGATTTTAGGGAACACTTATCAGGCTTGGGTATTACAACACAGTTGCCTTTACTAGGAACTCCACAGGAAAATGGTGTAGTGAAAATAATAAATATGACTCTTTTAGATTTGGTTAGATCCATAATGAGTTATTCGGATCTTCCGAATTCCTTTTAGAGTCTTGCACTTAAAGATAATTACATATTTATTGAACTTATTTCCTTTTAAATTTATCTTAATAACTCCATCAAAATTATGGACTGGGTGCAAGATGAGTCTAGGACATATTCAGATATGGGGCTCCCCAGCACATGTGTTGAGGAAAGAGTCGGGGAAGTTGGAATAAAGGATTTATGTATGTCTTTTGGGGGGTTGCTCTAAAGGCAAAAGGGGTGGTCTTTCTATGATCATAAGGATTAAATAGTATTTCTTATCACAAATGCTTGGTACTTAGAGGAAGAATATATGATTGACCACAAGCCCAAGAGCAAGATTATCTTGCAAGAGATAAGAGGATAAGAGAAATAAAATACTTTGGGACCACACTACAAGATAAAATATAACTTGGTATCAATAATACACTGCCTAACGATACAAAGAGTATTACTTGTGATTAGGATATGCATGTCTTTTATACTAGACCACAAGTGGATAATATTCGCCTAATTGGGAATGATGTGAGTGTATTATCTAGTATAAGAGTGTGGTTGTCTACTCAGTTCGATATTAAGTACTTAGGAGAAGCCAGTCATATTCTAGGGATCAAGCTAATGCGTGATCAGAAAAATAGGATGTTGGTATAATCCCAAGCTGATTATATCAATACAATTCTCACAAGGTTTAGCACGTAGGATTCTAATAAATGATTTTTACCTTTTAGGCATGGAATTTCTCTATCTAAGGATCGGTGTCTTAAGACATGTAATCAGATAGACAAGATGAGGAATAGTCATTATGCTTTGATAATAAGGATCCTCATTTATGTTATGGTTTATACTAGACTGGATATTTTTCATGCTATTAGCATGGTCAGAAGATTCCAGTTTAATCCAGGTGATGAGCATTGGACTATTGTACAGAACATTCTCTAGTGCCTAAAAAGGACTAGAGATTATGTGATGGTTTACTCAATAGAGAGTCTAGTACCCGCTGGGTACGTAGACTCATATTTTCAATCGGATAGGGATTCCATGAAATCGACCTCGGGATATGTGTTTACTCTAGATAGTGGATTCATAAGTTGGAGGATTAACAAGTAATCATGTATTACTAATTCGACCATGGAAACCAGGGATGTTTTCACTTTTGAGCAAAAGAGGATGTTTGGCTCCGAAACTTCCTAAGTGACTAGGTGTGGTTCCTTTAGTACAACCGATTATTACACTTTATTATGACAATAGTGGTGCAGTTGAAACTTTGAAACCACCAAGGAATCATCAGAGGGCAAATAATTCAGGAGATCATATAAAGGGGTGATGTCACTCTGACGAAGATTTCATTTGAGAACAAGCTAGAGGATCCTTTTACAAAGAGTTTACCAACTAGGACTTTTAAAAATCATGTATAAGGAAGGGGGATTAAGTACATGGTGATAAGCACCCAAAAGTGTATATTTTATGCCCCGAATAGATGCATTTTAGTCGCTCGTTTCTAATAAAATTAGCCTTATGTTCGTATTTTATCATTTTGCAGGTCAATACGCAGTTGCGATACAAATAGTGCTAAATCTAGTCAATTGCCACAAAGTAGCGGTAAAAAGAGTGCATCGAAGAAATTAAAGAGACCGTGAAGTCAGAAGTGCTATTTGAGCTTGCCGAGATCAATTCTTATGCCTTGAACCCTCTCCTCGAACTAAACCTAAGCCTAAATCGAGCCCAGTCCATCACCCGAGCCTGTGTGCGTTGAGTTTGTACCTCTATTATTTTTCTAATTTTTTATTTTGAGTCATTTTATTTTTAGGATTTATTTTAGATTTATTTTCTATTTTTATATTTCTTTTTATTTAATGTAGTTTTATTTTACGTTTTGATTTTTTTAGTTTCTAGTTTTTAGTCTTTTTTCACTTTATTTTATTTTATTAGGATTAGTTTAAATGTTTATTTTTAGTTTTACTAGTTTAGTATTAGAATAATTGTTAGGGTTAATTTATATATTTTTTTTATGTAATCAAGTGCTGGATTTGTGAAAACATTGGGACACACGTGCATGAACGCGATTCAAGGAATCAATTCAAAGGGAGACTTTTATGTATTGTATTTCTTTCTCTACTCTTTAATTTGTTGTTCCATATTTGTGACTATGTTCAAGGGGTGGGATGCAATGTGTAGGATATTAATTTAATTAATTGGTTTCATTAATGCTATGTTTATAGGAAAATTAATTTTTGACTATCACCAATTAAATTATGTAACGAGAGTTAGTAAATTAATTGTACAAATTATTGTTTGAATTTAGGAATTGAACTAGAGATAGGTTTTTCCGAAATTCGAATATTAATTCGGTGTTGGAATTTGAGGATTGATACTGTTTTCTTTTAATTGATCCTGGCGGGTAATTTTTTGAAAATAGTATAATTCCTAATTTTTCATTATGTGACATTTTTAAATTAGTTTTCTAAAAAATATATTATTAAATTTATAATTATAACAAGAGTTAGATAATCGATTTAATATTATCTCAAAATATTTCAAATTAACAAATTGAGAAATTAAAATAATTAATTATGCAGTGTAATTCCATCTCTTGACCTTCTCACATATTTCACACTCGGTTGCACATTCTTTTTCATTATTTAGTCATTTCATAATTAAGCATTTAGTAGTTAATTTTCTCCCTTGAAATTGTTTTTAAAGAAATTTAATACAAAAAATTGAAATTGCAAGTATTCACATTATTTGTTTCACCTTGGAAGTTGGATTGATACCCGTACTTACCGCAATACGAGTTGTTTTAGACAAGTTTTGTAGGTATTCAAGGGATTTTGATTAACCATCTTTAACCCACAACGACATATACGCAAAAGACGAAATATCACATAGCAACATGGTTTTAAGACTAAGTGGGAGATTGTTAAGGTTTTATTCTTAAAACCATGTGTAGAGGGGTACATAAGAAACCCCTCGATTACCTAAGTGAGCAATGATAAAGAGGTAGGGCGGTTGCACAAGCAACCCCTCAAGCCACCTGACATAGAGGTGCTAGAGAGCAGCCCCTCAATTATCATAAAACTATTCAAGAAATAATGGAGAAGTAGGGAGGTTCCACGCGCAACCCCCAAGACACCCAACACAAAAGGGTACACGAGAAACTCCATAACCACTGAAGAGTTATGAGAGAAATTATTAACAAATAATGTTGGACGAGTAAGTCCAATTCTCTTAGTAAGTCACACGAGCAGTAACCAACAAAAGTTATTGGACGAGAAATTCCATGTCTCCATTAAATCACACTAGCAGCGACCAGCAAAGAATATTGGATGAGCAAGTCCAAGTCACCAGTGAGTCACACGACTAGTGACCAACAATGGGATTGCAAGAAAAACCCCAAGTCACCATATATTTATATGAGCAATATAGAGGCTTTGCAAGAAAACTAATGCATAAAGTCCTAAAAGAGGGTCAATTACACAACCAACCCTTTGCTACTAGAGAGTGTAGTGAGCAATGCCCAAGAAAGGAGGTTGCACGAGCAACCCCCAATCCACAAGGAGAATAAATGCATCTCTTTAAAATAAGAATGAGTGTAGTAGAAACCCCTCTACATACTATAAGTAATGCGAGCAAGGCTGGCAAGGAGGATGTGAGAATAAACTCAAGTCAAAAATCCCTCAAATGGAATCAATCACACAATCCGTCACTCGGCTGCCTAAGGAAGTGAATCATTAGTAGTCACTTAGTGTCTTAAGGAAGTGAATCACAAATAGTCATTAAAATGCCATATAAATAAGCGAATGAACACTTCCCTCGTTAACACTCAATTTTGTTATCTTTAATAGATTTACTTAGCAAGAAGCCTTAGCCGAGCAAGAAGGGCTCGAGCAGATGGCCAGTTAGGACCTCGTGAGAGTTTTGGTTTGAATGTTGGGAGATAAGTCTTGTTGATCAAGCTAAATCTCAACCACTTTTATATCTTGGGAAAGAGATAATACTAAGGCGAGGGACCTAAGAGGTCATTCGCGCTCAATCACACTACACGCTTTTTTACATTACAAAATAATGAGCAGTCACTTGCCTGGTCGCAAGTTATTTTACTATTATAAGTGGGGAGTGACCCTCAAGGTCACTCACAAGTATTCAAACTTACTCAGCAAGTAATTTTCTATAAACAGAAAAAATAGCACCTTTTTAGTAGCAAGGCCAATAAGATCACCTTTTTGTCCACTACCACGCCAGGTGTCATAGCAACGGACATATTATGGATAAATATTAATAAATAAAGATACGAACAAAAGATTTTCAAGAATATTCTTCTAACGCTCACATGCCACATCAACCCTAAAGTTTTACTATAAATAAATCATTGGGTGCATAGCTTTTAACCAGAACATAACAAGCGTTGCTATGGTGTACAAACTGACATAAATTTTCTCTCCCAGCTCTCTCCTAGATATTGAGGTGCTTACCTCTCCACTATCAAAGAGTCACTGCTCTGAAGAGTGTTCATCCCTTTTATTTATTATTAAAAAGTTGTATTCAGTTGTTAGTTTTCATTCTTGTAACTAGTATCCTATTATTATAAAGGAAACTTTAGTTTTGTCTCTATTATTTACTTATGAAGTATTATCATCTTGAGGATAGCGTTCGCTGGAGTGGGTTATGCCTCACCTTCTCAATATATTCAAAGACCCTAGTATCACTACCCTCCTACACCATGTGTAAAATATTTTATTTTAATTGATAAATCATTATTTTTTCATCTTCAAATAAGAATCAAGTTTCTAAAAATGATTTATATTCGTTTAAATATATTGTTTCATATAAATGTCGATTAATAGATCTTAGTAGGAATTCTAGTGAGTTGGCTTCGGGTTGATCACAAGAAGATTAGAATTTCAGTTCCATCACTATTAAAAAATTCATAACCTAGATAGAGAGTTTATATCATATTGGAATGGTTGTGATACAATCATAGTAATTTATCTCAATGATTTCCTCTGAATTATGATCTTAGACATACTCACGCAATGATTTCCCAATGTCCTTAGACTGAGATCCAATAAAAATGGATATTTATCAAGACTATATAAGAAATAATTCTGCCAGCATTACAATCCTCCTAACTCTCCGGATTAAGAATCTATGCACCCTTTGCAAATGGTGTGAGATAGCCTATGTCTAATCAAGACTATGCTTTAAATTTAAATCTCACTGGTGGCATTGTCTAATACATCATGGATGTCCTCTTTTGAACTATCACATAAGTTCTCTAACCATCAGAGAAGTTTTTATAGTTTGAGATAAAATACTAGGATTGTACACGCAACCATATTAATAGGATGTCAACTCCCTATTTAGATTGTGAATTGTCCAATTATGCTAGAACTAAAATATGATTTCTTTGGATCAAGTGAAAGACAACTCACTAGAGTTCGTACTTAAACTATTTGACCAACTTTATATGCAACATTTAATCATAAATAAAAGGAATTACCGTAACTGTGATTCTTATTTGAAAATGAACTAACATACCTCTAATGAAAAGTAAACTTTATAAATGGTTTTAAGAATAAAACCTCAACATAAATTATTTTGTCTAAGGATCAGTGTCTTAGGACACCTGATCAGATAATAAAGATGAGAAATATGCAATATACTTAGGCAATAGGTAGATTTATATATACTATGTTATGTAAAAGATAGCATTATGTTTTGTCATGGGCATGTTTAGCAAATTCCAAACATTTATGGAGCACTGAACTATAGTAAAGAACATTCTCAAGTACTTGTAAAGGACTACAGATTATGTGATGGTTTACTCAAAAAACAATAATGTACATTTCGGGTACATGGATTTGGATTTTTATTCAGATAAGGGTTTCTTGAAATTGACCTCAAGATATATGTTCACCCTAGGAGGTCTACTCATAAGTTGTAGGAGTGTAAAGAAATCATCTATTGTCGATTCGACCATGGAACTGAATATTTAGTTGCATCGGAGGCAACAAAGGAGGATATTTTTAAATGAAACTTTCTAAGTGATTTTGGTGTGGTTACTTTAGTGTAATCGGCTATTACTTTGACCTGTTATAATACTGGAGTTGTTGCTAACTTGAGAGCACCTTGGACCTTTAAGAGTGTTAAGCCCATTGAGAGGAAGTATCACCTAATACTGGAGATCGTGTAAAGGGGTGATGTCATTATGACCATGATTGCATATGGAGACAACTTGGTGTATCTTTTTATGAAGAGCTCCCGAGCTAAGTCTTTTGAAAGTCTTATTGAGGGAATTGTTGTTAGATGCATGTGAGCATGGATTTAAGACTAAGTGGGACATTGTTGGGGTTTTATTCTTAAAACCATGTTTATGACATTTATTATTTATTGATAAAACATTTTCTTATCTTATTTGAGATATGAATCATGTTTATGGGAATGCCTTATATTTATTTTAATAGTTTATAGCCTAAATATTGAGTTGAAATCTTATCGATAAAGTTGTGTGTACAATCTTAGTAGTTTATCTTGACTACGGTAACTTGTCTGATGGTTTATGAACTTGTCTAATAGTTAAAAGAGGATTCTACCGTTACATAATGAATGTATTGAATATGATCAAAGGTGAGATTCAATTTTAAATGCTGACTATATTAGACGTTCCCAATCTCCCGAGTTTTCAAAAGATCCATAGGTTATTAATCGTGAGGATTGAAATATTCACATAATTATTGCTTGATTTTATATGCATGAGATTCAATTTACAGAGCTAAAAATATCTATAGGTTGGGAAATTATTGTGTGAATATGTCTGAGATCATATACGGGAACAATTTGCATTCATGAGATATTTTGAATTATTATACCTCTTCATAAACTTAGATTCTACCAGTTAAGGTGTCTAGTGGATTTATACATGGTGGAGTATCATATAAATTAAGTTTGGGATCAAGGAAGACATGGGTGAAACTATAATTCTAGAAAATTAAATTTCAACAAGCAGGTATTGAATACTTAATGCGAGGAATTATGTTATGTACTGTCAAACTTTGCAAACAAGTCCTCCCTATTTGAGTTATTTAACATAATTAAATTGGAGTACAATTGTAATTATTTAGTGAAATTTATTACAATAAAACATTAGAAAAAATAAATAATGGGCGCAATTTTTCATTTTCATTTTTTTATTTGGAAGGAAATTTAATTATTTGCCTTGAGTCCCTAATATAGTTAATATACCATGTACGAATCCCAAAACTCGCTAAAAATCCAAATTGTCCCAAGACCAACTCATGTACCTATATATATATGGATCTAGGGATGGGCTATAATCTTATTTAGACATTCATAAGGGCTAAAGATGGTAAAGAACAACACTAGTCACGTTTTGTTGAGGTTGATGAGACAAAAAGTATTTTTATCTTATTTTTACCAAGTTGTCATCTTTGAAAGTTCCCACACACTTATCATGTTTTGGTTGGATCATATACTAGAATATCTAAGGACTTTTGCACATCTGTGAAACAATTATTGGTGGTTAATCATTAACAACATCTTCTTCATGAATTATGTATCCTACATCGAATCAACTACTAGTTCTGTAATGATACGACGATCTAAACCCTAAATCTTATAACATAGATCTAGACTTTTTTGTTTTAATTTCTAAAATATAACTAATAAAATTCCTTTGGGTAAAAAAATTATTATCAATTCCCATCACTTGGTCACATTCAAAACATAAAATTCATTGAGTCATTTATGTTAATATGTTTAGTCCTTGACATACTCTGGATTATAAGGAGAATTAGACATCCTATCATAATAGCCATATTTCTCAAATTTGTGAGAATTTTTTTAAAATTTCCACCTTAATTGGTAGTATCTCTCTTTCATACAATTAATAACCTACTTTTATTCTTCAATGACAGATTGAACCTGGAAAATTGCTCTAAAAAAAAGGAGTGATGTTGCCTCCAAATTCTAGGGCATTACTGAGGAACCCTCTATGGTCTTATCCTTTGAACTGGATCATAGACTTTTTATGGTCCCATGCCTTCCTCGTGATCGAGATATAGTTATTTGTTTAGGACACCAACAATTGATCAACGAAAGTGCAGGAATAGCGTGACAAGTTAACTATCGATCGCCCCAATAAATAACTATGGCTTGATTACAAGGAAGGCACGAAACCATAAGAAGGCTATGAGCCAGTTGAAGGTATGACACCGTAGAGGAGTCCTCGGTAATGCCCTAGACTTTGGAGGCAATATCACTTTTTTCGAGCAAGGCTGAGCTCGTTGCCCTGGTTGGGATTATTCTTATTTAATGAGTGGGTCCAGAGTTTTTTCTTATTTTGTAAAGAATCCTGCACATTGATTGGTAAAGAAGTGACCTCTTGCTTATTCTTCTTCTATTGACGAGGAGGAGCATGATTGTTAATCAGATTGTCGAGAAGGTTTTGGACCATCCTGGGTGTTAATATTTTATTTTTAAAATCATGTTTAACATTTATATTTCAATAAAGGTGTGTTCGGTTCATTTTAATTTAGAATCATGATTCTGAGAATACCTTTTTAATTGTTTATAAATATATTATATTCATTGTGATCCAATTAGACTTAATAAGAATTCTGGTGAGTTGATTTCAGTTTGATCATACGATATCAGAATTTTTTTCCTAGTACAATTGAATACTTCTTAGCTTGGATAGGGAATTAACGTCGTATATGTATAGTTGTGCGTGCAATACTCGTCATCTATCGTAAACTATGGACACTTGTCTAATGGTTGACGAACTTGTTTAGTAGTTCCAAGAGGATTATGAAGTATACAACTATTATGTATTGAATAGGACCACTGGTGAGATTCAAGTCTAGGTTCTGACTAGACTAGACTTCCATAATATCAAAGGGTGAATAGCTTCTTAATCCCAAGGGTTATGAGGATTGGAATTCTTGAAAGATTATTACTTTAATTGTTATGGATAGGATTGGATCTTACTAGATCCAAATCTCTGAAAGTTGGGAAAACATTGCATTTGTAGGTTTAAGATCATAATTTAGAGGAATCAACGTCCAAGAAAGATTTTGGATTCTGATACCCCCTTAATAGGCTTATAAGTTTTGATTTTACCTATGGCCCTGATTAGTGGATTATTTTATAATATGGTAGAGTAAAAAATAAGTTAAGTCTGAGGCCTAAAACATAGCTGATGAAGATTACCAACACGGCGTTATGGGGGCTTACACTTACGTGTCGGAGCTATGGAGGAAGAAACAATCAGATGTGATGAGTTTTTTTGTTGAGGGTGAGGTGTTGGCAGTACAGGCAAATTCCTTCCATTGTGATTGTTACCCATCCTACTCGTCCTGATAAGGCCCGTCATTTGGGTTACAAAGCCAAACAGGGTTATGTGATCTATCGTGTACGTGTGAGAAAGAGGCCAGTTTCCAAGGGTATTATGTATGGAAAGCCCATAAACTAGGGTATCACTCAACTCAAATTTCAACGTAGTAAGCGCTTAGTTATAGAGGAATGTGCTGGTCGCAAAAGTTGGTGGTCTTAAGGTTCTCAACTCCTATTAGACCAATGAGTATTCGACCTACAAATATTTCGAAGTAATCTTGGTTAATGCAACTCGTAATGATATCCATAATGACCCTTGGATGAACTGAATCTGCAACCCTGTCCACAAGCACAGAGAGCTTTGTGGGCTCACCTCTGCGAAAAAGAAGTACAGTGGTCTTCACATAAAGGGACACTTGAACCACAAAGCATGCCCCTTGAGGAGGGCTACCTCGAAGAGGAACAACACCCTTTATCTTCGCCAATATCATTGATTATTTACATTATTTCAATTGGTGTTTTGGCATTACTATTATCATCATCATCATCATCATCATCTTAATCTTTAGTTTTTGTTTTTTCATAACTTGTTTTAAGTTAGCTGGATATTGAGTTTTGTAAAAAAAAGGTTAAGTCTGAGATCAATGATTAAATAATAAGTTTGTTAAAATGTATTATTAAAAAATTGGTTTAACCAAATATGTATTTATATTTAACGCGGATAATCATATTATGTACCATAGTACCTTTCCAAATAAGACATCAGCATTCGATTAAATATAATTAAATTGGAGCACAGTTGTGACTATTTAGTGGAATCAATTATGATTAAATGAAGAAAGAGAATAAATTACGGGAATTTGACATTCCTACGTAACTATTTTGGTAGAAAATTTTATTATTTAGTCTTGGGTCCATACTATAGTCCATTTACTCATGTAATAGGCCCAGACTCCCTAGAAATCCAGTTTAGCTCAAGCTAATGGTGTAATCTAGGGTTTTAAGGCTAGAAAGGGAGAGGAAAAGTACTATTCATATTTTTATGAAAAGATGTATAAAGTAAAAGGTCATATCTCACTCAAAACACCAAGTAGTCATCTCCAAGAGTGCCCATACCCATAATCTTCTTTAGGAGGATCATATACTAGAAGATCTAAGGTTTAGGTGTATTCTAGAGATATTTTGGAGGATAAGTAAAAGCATCCCTTTCATCTTCTTCTAACTTTATTTCGCTTGGTTAGGGTCACCTACAATATTAGTAAAACTATCATGTTTTAAAACCCTAAGTTTACGCTCTAAACCTAGTTTTATTTTAATTTCTAATGCATGTTCATTCAAAGTTTTTTGGGAAGAAAAGTTTCTTTTAATATCAATACCCATTAGTAGGGACCATGTCTTTAGTGGTAGAGGAGAGAGGAACGAGGACCAACATATTTTTAACATATATATAAGTAAAAAGATCTGGAAATCTTGTTTAATTAAGAACTGGAGATTCCAACATATTAGTCTCACTTGCTAATGGAATCCTATTAGGGATATGGTCTTTGTAACCTTGAGGGATCTCTGGATCCCTTTTAACTGGTTTAAATACAAAAAATACCAAAATATTGAGGGATCTAAGATAATTGACACCATCCAACCTTTTCTTTATAAATCATATTTTTTTAAGATTAATGAAGTTAAACTTTTCAGTAGACGATTCTTACTTCTTATGTTTAGCTGCAAGACAACAGCGAATATCAAAAATTAAATATTAAAATCAAGATATTAAAGACATGAAATAAAAGAGGGAGGAAAAAACTATTATTTTTATGATATATCCTTACCCCCACTTCGGGGAATATGGGCCTAGTATTAGAGTGTGCCCTTCAAGAATGGGAAAATGTAAAAACAAATTGGCAAGGATCCCATAATCCCAATAATTCTTATTGGAATCTGGTTATTTTGGATCATGGAACGTTCAGAATCCTTGGATTTTTAATAATATACATCATTCGTCATTATGACCAACAAATAATAATATCTTAAATGTGAAAGGACCAAATTGGTACCATAGATTTATTTGAGGCAGTGGATAACGTTCACTATCTGCCTTACACAGGAGGCAACCTTCACCAACTAGTAATATTTTTAAAAATGCAAGAATATATGGTTTTAGGGGAGGTGATCCGAGCCTACATTATTATATGGGAAAATAAATACATTCCTTATTTAGGATCATATGGGTTAACCTTATTTTTTCGCAATTTGATGGTAACCTGGTCATGGATGTACTATCTCTTGAAATCGTGAATAGTAGATAATTGATCTTTAAAACCATTATTTAAATAATATGAAAAAAATTACCTGAATAATTTTGAAACCCCGATCTCACACCTTATACTTTAAGTAAATTATCAACCACACAGGTATTTATACATATTTAGGTACAATTCTACAATTTTTATACACACATGTTCATATATCTTGATAAGATGAAATTGGTTCAGGCCTCCGCCTCACTAAATATACCTCCTTAGAGTAGGAGGAAGTGTTCTTAAGATAGAAATATAAAAAACACTAGGATGTATAGTGGTTCAACTCAATTGAGGTACTTACATCCACTTTGAAGGTCTTTCTCTCTGGTATATTCAATCTAAAATTGAATAATACAAATGGGACCATCCTTAGACATGAGATAAGGAGGTCCAACTAATTCTTATGTCATTATGATGAACAAATAGCTCTTAGATTGCAACTGATTGGATTTTCTAAGTATTTCATACTCATTTAGGACTCGCGGAACTATAAATTTAAGACTCCCAAAACTATAAATTAAGCTAAGTCATCCGTATATATGCTTAATACACAATCTAAGGGTTGAATTTAGTTTAGTCCTTCTTTACAAATGTTAACTATATTAGTTTTAACACTTGTTCTCTTGTATAATCACTTAAATTCACCACCACCACCACCACCACAACCCTTGAACCATCCCTAACTATCCTTTATATAGCCAGTTGTTGTGGTGGCGAGGAATCCATGGTTAAAGCATGAGAGGATATAATTGAGGTATGTAGATACAGTAGAACGATGGAGTGCTAGTTGAAGAATTTTCATGTAAGTGGTGATGGTTGTTAGGAGAATTAAATGGTATTTAATGGCCTATGAAAAACTTCAAGTGGTAAGTAGAGGTTGATAAAATAGTGAATGTACTTTCTACCAACCCATTAGATCGGTATATGGAGCTTAGAAGCCTCATGAGAGACTCTTCTAATAGACTCTTTTGATACAAAAGTTGTCGTCATATTCCATTGAGGTTATAATGATTGTGTATGAATAAGCTCTGGCCTTATTGTGGTCGAAGGTGTAACGCCCCAGTCCAGATTTATGGGTTACCGTAGTCAACCCGATACGATCCGAGCATTAGGTGTGAAGTGACATGAAACAATCTATATAATATTGCTAATCCAGTTATATTTTAATTAATGTTTCACTTATTTAGCATGCGATTCCAGTTTCAAAATAAACTACGCGAGGGACTCATGGGAAGCACCCTGAAGTCCAAGCATACAGATCTACTAATATAAAATAAAGAAAGTACTTACCTATATAGTACTCTCAAAATACGAAACCGATCCCAACCTTCCGTAACAAAGCGAGGGTGTGAGCCTATATTCAGTGGAAAATATACAAATGCAATATAGAATCGAATGGTAGAAAGAAGACTCAACATGTTATGCCTACGTGCACATGCAACTACATTGTATACATATATATACATACATATTCCCATTCTTAATAAAAAAAAAATAGTATATTATTATAAAAGTAGTCTTAAGTGTGAATGAGTTTCTTGAATAAAGAAAGCAAAGAAATGTGTGGTTTGAGAAATTGTTAATAAAGGTATTTAATAAGTGTGAATGGGTAAACACGGAAAAGTTAGTGTGTAGAACTTAGTAATGTTGTAAAAGGGTTAACACTTATGAAATTGGAAGGGAGGTGATGGAATGAAGATGTTTTTAATTAAGAAGAATGTTACTCTCAATGTTAAAATTGTGTTAACGTGTTAAAACACCTAAGAAGTTAGTGTGGATGACTTAATACGATTTTGGAAAAATAACACTTGTGGAAATGGAGTAAAAGGTGATTTTGGAAATAAATGGATAAAATGGTAATTTTACTTAAAATGGAATGTTTTTATGAAATAAAAATGTTGAAAAGGTGTTACACAAAGTGGTCCTAAATGAAAATAATTTTTAGAATAAAATTAAGATTTAGGTATAAAGGACATGAAATGGTAAAATTTCAAAGTGTAACACAAGTTGGGGTGTAACCCCGAGTTTTTACTTCGACCGGGTAAAGGAAAAGTGGGGTAATGTGGACATTTGTAAATTATTAAAACACATTAAAAGGAACTTCGATGACATTGGGATAATTAAGAAGGGCCTAGAGCCCTAGGGTGGAAAACTCAAAACTACTGGCCAAAGCATATGGTGCGCATAGCCGGCGGTGTGGAGCCGATTAAAGTATGTGATATTTGAAATATTTCGAGAAAAGATAAAGGAATAAGGAACATGTCAAGAAATGGGTTGTGTGTTAAAATGTGTTCATACAACCTAACTTGAATGAATTAATAATTATTCCGGTAAAGGTTAAAATGGACAAGTAAATGTGAAATTGATTAATGTCCATAAAGTAAGGAAAAGGGTAAAGTAAGTGGGCAAACGGGTGATTAAACAACTTAAGCGGTTAAACCCATAATTAACACAAGAATGTGTTGAAAAAGATTCTCAAATATTAAATAAGTATTTTCTAACATGGTGTTCGCGTGTATTGAAAGGGTGAGTTTAAAAAAAAATACTAAAGTGTATTGGATAAAATAAAAAGGGTGATTTTGGTAAAGGAATTTTTTCGGGTAAATCAAATGCAGTGATTTCAAGTGTTGAACCGTGTGTGTAAATAAAGCGAGAAATGCTAAAATGAGTAAAAATGAAGTCCATCATAAGATAAATTAATCTGGAAAAACAAGGTTTTAAGAAGTAAAACCGTTTCATACATTAAGTATGGGTATATGTATGTATATATCTGTATACAGTGTAGTTGCATGTGCACATAGGCATAATGTGTTGAGTCTCCTTTCCGCCGTTTGATTCTATACTGCATTTTTATATTTCCCACTGAGCATCGGTTCAGACCCTCGCTTTGTTACAGTATGTTTGGAGTGGTTTCGTATTTTCAGAGTGTTATACAGGTAAGTAATTTCTTTATTTTACATTAGTAGCTCTGTATTCTTGGACTTTAGGGTTCTCCCCCTGGGTCCCTCACATAGTTTATTCTGAAACTGGAATCACATGATAAATAAGTGAAACATTATCTAATATAAAACTGGACTAGCAACATTTTATAGGTTATTTCATTGAACATTACACCTAATGCTCGGGTCGGACCGGGTTGACTATGGATAACCCATAAATTCGGGTTGGGCGTTACAAATGGTATCAGAGCTCTAGGTTTAAGGTTCCTTTAGAGAGTGACGTGGTGAGGTAGGTGTCGAATCTTCAATGTCAATGTTAGTTTGGGTCGGTCATGCTAGTTTGGTGACAGTTTAGTTCATGTCCTCAACGGTAAAGTCAAAGAGGTTAGCACGACAAGTAAGTTAATGACAAGTGGCATACGATCAAGTTGATAGTTATTAATCTCTTTCGCGCATCTGATTAGAATTGTAGTAATTTGCAGGCGTCCATGCAAGCCTATAGTGGTGACACTGTGGTTGTTAGTGTGAGGTCCTTGTGTTGAATTTTAATGACATAAAGTCATTTGAGATGTCAATAGAATGGAATAACGCCCATGGGACAAGTGGCACGAGTTGTATATAGTCAACGATAGAGGTTGATGGTTAGGGTGTCTCGACTAGACAATAATGATTGGTGATTTAAAGGTATATAGTTCTTAGATGCAGCTCTTACGGGTAGTTAACGCAGGTAATGTAATTAGGCAATTCAATTCTTGGGGTAATATAGAATTCGATGGTTGTTCGATGAACGTATGAAGTTATGTAGGCTAATAGTGGCAAAATCGTGATAACTTTGATAATGAGAATAGCCTTAGCAGTGGCAACAATGAGTAGTGTTCATTGCGACCTAACTGCAAGGGTTGTATGTTTCACATCTAGAGGTTAAATGGCTGAGTAACATTCATAAGTATTGATTTTGTAGTGAAAATGTGTTAGGTCCCTTGGTTTGAAGACTCGGGTTAGTTTATCTTGACCATAATGTGGTATTGAGGAATAGAATTCCATGTGGCGTCTACGGTGTAAGCCTTGGTATTTATAGGCAAAACTCGACGTTCCATATCCTACCAAAATCTATATAGTCGTGCTAACAGGTATAATAGCACATGATATGATATTTACATAGTAAGGAAATTTAGTTTCCATATTTGAACATTCATTGAGTATTGGGTGAGGTAGATCTTGAGGTTTATAGGTTGTAGGCAACATTTTGTATCCTGCTAGTAGAATTAGTTATGGTTTGTACGTGGCTTATGGTCACAACCGTTTGGGAGAAAGATAAGATTATCATCTAAGTGTTAAGACTCATTTTAGTCGATGAGGTAATGGCTAGATACGAGTTAATCCTAGTGTGAGAGGAGTTCATAGAAATTTGAGGTTCCCATATGACAAATGGAGTATAGCATCACTGAGGACAAATATCGAATGGTGTGATGCCTTGAGTTGTCTGATGGTTAAGGTGTACTATAAATATAGGCCCATAGACTAGTGTCTTTATGAGCACCAAGTAATTGCAATATGGGTATTGGGAGGTTTGTGGAGCGCACCTATAGTGATAAAGTTATAGATGATGAAATCTTGATGGGTTTTGAGACTTTTACATGAGATGTGTTTGGTATTCTTAGGAGACCATTTATGTCTAGTCGAAAAAGGCAATAGCATTTTAGTAACAATTGTGTTAAGGGTCAGGTGATGATCCCTTTCACACCCCAAACCCAAATCCATTCTAATCATTTACTTTATAATAATTAAATCATAATTTTCAGCCATTTGAAATATAGTTCATTTAACAACATTTTCATATACAATATACATAATGAACATAAACCTACTCTCTATACCATAACGTAATTAACATTAGAGTCATAATTAAGCGAACATGAAATTATATGATTAACTATTACAGTTATCAAGTTAAACCACTTTAACTCAATATATACAAAGTGTCAGTGTAGTAAAATCCTCAGGGTAATAATAATAAAATGCCCATATCTAAACCCCAACTTTTTTTAACGGTGCATCTCTCAAAAGCACCGATCATATGGTATCCTAGCTGGCAGCATACAAACCTAAAATTGTTAAATATAAACCTTAAGCAATATACTTAGTGAGGTACTCCTTCCCTTTAATAAAATAACAGTTATATATCAAATCTGTGGATATGAAATCCAAATGATCCTACCCGTTATGGCAATAACAAATCGTGGAATAGAAGTTCCAACAAATCCTTGTCATAAGACAAAACAAATCATTGGATCTTTGTCCAATTCCAATCCTGGATCATAAGACCCAAACAATCCTCGATCATAAGACCAAAATAATTATGGATATTTGAATATCCAAACAAATCATGAATACCTAAGTATTCAAACCAATCCTCTCTTAGAGCTATATTCATATCCATCATATCATTTGAATATCTATATATGAAACAATCATAAGTACACTCACCTTGGCAACTTAACAGGATTTCCTTTGCTTTTGTTCGGCACTTGTTTAACCGATTTTTCTTCCCTTCCTTATCATTCTTGCAATATATTTGTATCATCATAAGAATATTAACAATCCAAAGAACAACTTAAATGTATCTCAATTCATAAGCATCACATGATTCCATTCAAATCATTTATCATAAATGAAGTTCCATCTAAATTCATGTTAAGATATTTAACATATCCAAATCATATCCGAGATATACTTTACTTTCTTATTGATAATCCAATCATTATCATATCAGGTTTCCAATACATAATAACGACACATCATTTCAAGTTTTCTAGAGCAAGATATGCTCATTTCTTTACCACATAGTAAACCTGCCCTATAGGCTCCTCTATCGTTCAGTCAACTTCTAAGAATTTTTATAATTTTTCTACAACATAACTTTCTATGATTTTCTACACGTTTTTAATAAACATGTTGAATATTACAAAATTAAAGTTTCATAATTTTCAGAGCTCATTTGATATATCAAAAACTTTATCAAACGCTTGGCATATTAAATCAAATTACGCAAACAACAACTATGTACCAACTTACAACCACCACCAACATCTAAACACAAGGATTTAAATATTAATTTTTGGTGATGTTTTGCATATATGAGTCTAGATTCATATCTAACTGGGATTTCTCAATTCCAGTTAGTATACACAAACTTATGAAAGTTTGAATACATAAGGGTTCTAAACAAGGCCATATAAAGGATTTACACCTTCATCTTTCTTCGAACTTGTATTTATCCTTTCATATACCTCAAGTCATGAATGTTTAATAAAAAAAACAATGGTTTCTATAATTTCAATCATTAATACAAGAAAAATAACAAGATTTATGGATATAATTACCTTAGGAACTTTTACGTAATTTTCTACGAATTTTTCTCCAATTTTTCCTCACACTTCTCTTGCTAAGCTTGACGATTCTCTCTCTTCAAGACAAAATTATTTCATTGACCAATTTGATAAAGAAGGAGGTACTTCTAAGATGTTTAAGTGGTCCAAACCAGCCTCCCCTTCCAACCAATCAATTCATAATACATGGTATACTAATACGACAAAATACCACTTAAAGAATGGACAGATTTGCCCTTGTTTCATAATTTTAGCTTTACTCCTTACTCAGACCTCTATTTTACACACTGTTTATTGTGTTAAAAACCTAACTCATATATTTACATCTATCTAGTTTTTACCTTAAGTCAATTACTATATTATAAGGGTTAAAACTAGCCTCGAACGTGAGCATTCCTACCGAAAGTTTCAAAATTTCATTCTTATAACCAATTTGATATTTCATGATTTTTAAAGGAAGGATTAGACTAAATATAATAATCTAACATGATATGTATTAACAAAACAATATGCATATCACATAAGGTAAGCATGATTCAAACATTACTAATCGTAATTATATTCACGTTGTCACATTCCTAGATTGTTGGTCATGTAGTGTACGTATCGGGTGTGGCTTCCCAAATCGACACAGTCGGGTGGTGTGATCCCTGAGGTAGGATGATAGATTATGTCAGTATAGGAGTGATTGATCGAGGACGAAAGGTAGCACAGTGTCAATACGCCAATCGTTGTTTTCGTTTCACCATCTTAATAATCTAAACTATTGACTACACTCTTTTAAGGGAGTACAACGGTCAGTCCGGATATCAAAAATCCATAGAGACTAGTTGCTAAAATTATATTGGTTTAATATTTCTCAATAAAAGTGTAAATGATAATTGTTAAAAAATTAAAAAAAATAACTAGGCATGGGTATTTAAACTAAGATTAGCAAAGTGAATAAAAACCATAGGTTGCGACTAATATCCCTCACCTCGGTTTAATGCGTATAAATGGTTACATGGGACTAAGAATTTAGTAATACTTAATCTCATTTCGATAAGTAATTAAATTTAGAGTGGTCACCCCTAAATTCTCATAAAGGCAAACTATGATTTTGGCGTCAACAAATATCCCAAAAATTACACACGCAAGGTCGTAAATATAGAGCATACATGATATACCCCGTTAAATCTCCTAGGCGTAAGGTCAAGGACAACCCAATTGAATTAAATGCATAAGCTCCATCACCAAAGCAAAGAAACCCATTGAAACCAAGGTGAGTTCAATCAAGCACAACCTAGACTAAATTAACTACTAAACATAATGAAAGACATGTATTAAATGCAAGAAAGTAAACCTAATTAACAAAGTAAAGAAAGCAATAAAAGAAAGAAAGTAAGGAAATATAAACAACGCAGGCTTGGATTGATGAAGAAGATGATGAATAGTGTTCTACACAACCACAATGGGCAAACCCTCTATATGGGTAAACACTAGGAGGGAGAAAATGGTACACCCAACAAAACTCTGCAAACCCTCACCTCTCTAAAACTAACCTAAAAATACAATATATCTTCATATAAATGAGAATAAAGAAAAATAGAAAAAGAAATAAAACAGGAAAGATGCGCACAAAAACTGCTTCAACCGGTCGACCGCGGGGTCAGGGACGGTCCTGCAGTCGATTGGGTCCTCAGGCATAAACCTACTACTTTACTTCGAAGGAAAAAACACAATCACAGATGGCCAGTGGCCATCGACCGGTCGAGCAGTCCCCTGTTTCTATGGTTCCTTTCGTCCAATATGAGGGTGAAAAGGGTGCATACGAAAATGGCCATATCATCTTCGTCCAAGCTCCAAATGATGTGTCGTTCATTACCACGCAAAGCTAACTCGATGAACTAAGCTTCCGTGGAAGCCCACTAAGCTAGAGATGAAGTGTGAAATGTCTAAAATTCCATTGAAGTTGAGTCTGAGGACGGAACTTCACTTAATCGCAACCAATCCTCACTTCAAGTGTTCCAATACCTACAAAAACTCAATTAACCCTTGCAAAGCATGTAAACATACATAATAAAGGTTGCCTGGTTAACGAGCATAAATATAGACAAAAAGAACACAAAAATTGCTAGAATGCTTAAAGATAACGGCGCAATTATTCAATATTCGTGATGTATTAGTGATGCTCAGATGTCATGGAATGACTAGTATTAGACGGTGATTCTCCGTTTCGGGATGTACTAAGAGGTGTGTTAAACGAAAAATGTATTTAATCCCAGAATTAATATTTAATTATATTAATTATAATTAATGTACATTTTAGTTTAATGTAATATATTGATTTTGATGATTCCAAACATATATTTATTAAGTATTATATAAATATTATCTTATAATCTATATATGTATATACTACCCATAATATATGGTGTGCAATAGTTCTATTATTTATTTAACTATTTTTATAAATGCTATCTTCTGCAAATTTTATATAATTATTATCTTTACTATTTCATATATCATTTTTACATATACATATATTATTACATTACTATATACATATATACTCTGTTTATATATTACTCACATTTTTTTACCTGACGCCTGTTGGGCAGATTTCTTTTTTTTTTGTCACTTGGTTTCATTTCTTTTACCTACTCAGTTTACATGTTTATATGGGTTAGTATATTATAATACTAGAATTTTTTATATATATACACGTTTTTAATATATATATCGCTTTATACGTTTTTTTGTTAACTGTCTATATATAGTTTATATTTTATAATACATAAAACTATTAAGAAATATGTTTTTTTTATATTATCTATATTTAAATATTAGTTATGTTTGATTTATATTGTATTTTATTAATTTGTTATATATTTTTTTTGTTACATATTAGATGTTCACGTTTTCTTTTATATCACACAGACACACACACACACACTATATATATATATATATATATATATATATATATATATATATATATATATATATATATATATATATATATATATATATACTACCCCTGCTAAATATAAAATACATATAATCTCAAACAGTAACAACAATGGCAGCAATAGAGTTATAGATGTATGTCTGCATATAGAAGGAGGTGAGTAAAAGAGGTATGAACACAATGATGTATAGTGGTTCAGACAATCAGGACTACATCCACTTTGAGTGTATGATCCACTAAATATGGGCACTAAAGGCCTTGGATACAATGCACAAGATTTCTCTCTCGACTGTGTGTACAAACAGAGTTTCTATTAGGGTTACAATTATCGATCCCCTTACAAGGTTGAAGGAGACAAGTATATAAAGGTCTTGGGAGGTGTAGTGTACCCCCCAAGCATGCATTGAGCATATGAATGATGATCTAACCAATCCCCTGATGACACCTGGTTAGGACTCTTGTAGGTAATAATGACATAATATTCCCTCACGTGAGGGAATGATCTTATTATAATAGTTTAGTTCATGAGCTCCACGCGCACTGTTCCACGCGTCTCCCAAATCACACGCCATGATGATGTCACCCTCGGCCTATAGTGACAGGTCGAGGTTGATGCTAACCTTGTGGAAGCCCCGATTGCTAAATGTAGGACATTTGTACAGTTGGCCTTCGAAAGGTCGGCCAATCGTAGGGTCGTCTAAACTATCCCCAAGCCGAGGTTTCAATATGCATGGGCTTGGAAGTATTAGGGCCATCCATCATACTTGTATTGCCAATGGTGGGGTCGGCCTGGCTGACCTATATCTTCAGTATGACCCCCTGGGGGTAGAAGTAGAGTTGAGCCGTCATCCTAGACGAGGCTACCCTCGGCCTGGCCGAGGGTATATTTTGGTATATAAATCACCCTCTAGCCCTTAGCCATCGATGTTGTTGAGGTGGCGAGGGGTAATGTTATCTTTGGATGCTGAGTTGATGAATGGTCAGGCTGATGAGTGACATCTGTCAGGTATCAATCATCGTTTTGTGTTCCCCAACAATGACAGCTTCATATTACACTTGGAATATTGTGCCCTAATGATGATTTTCCTCGTGGGTTGTGCGCCGCCTAGGTTATTAAGCCTAATAATGACAAGGTATTTAAACCTTTTCAAATAATTATTTCTCTTTCTTCTTCGCGCATTCTCTCTCTCTCTCTCTCTCTCTCTCTCTCTCTCTCTCTAGCTTTGGCAGTTAACCTCCATTCTTGCATTTTCGTGAAAGATCCAAGTTTCTTCCAGTTTCTTCGACCTTCGGTCTTCTCTTCCAGGTAATCTTTTCACGGTTCTTTCCATTTTATTTCTCTTTTTTTCAAGTTTCCCTTGGTTTCTTCTTTGAATAGTTTCTGTGCATTTTCTTAGTTGGTTTTCATTTTTTCGGCGTGTATCCACCCTTCATTGGTGGTTTTAGGGTTAAAAATCGATTGATAGGCTTTCCTGGGTCCCTCCCCCACCGTTTGGTGGTGGTTCGGTATTGATTTGTAGCTTTTTTAGGTTCCCCGGTGACCCTCTAGTCTTCTTCTCCGGTGAATTTTATTCCTCCTGTTCTTGGTTGTTCATCCTTAAAACCTTTTATTTCTCTAAGTTCGATCTTGAAGTCAACTTGGTCAACTATTTAATTTTTTTATAGGTTGTTTGACAAAATTCTCAAGTGTAAGGTCTTCCTCTTAATGCTCCAGAGGTTTTACCATTTAGCTGAGGAGTTTTTGACTTTGAGAGAGAGGTGTTTTACAGAGATTAGGAGGATAAAAGAAGAGAACGAGTTTAGACGTAGGGCCGACCCTGTCTGGGTACGACCCATTTTCCCAATTCCATTAGCTACAATTTTACCATCTCCCTCTGAGCCTTTTGGGTTGTCTTGTCTTCCAACTGTGAGTTGGAGATAAGAAGTCATGGATAAATGAACCAGAGTGTCATCTTCTTTCGGTGTTAGTACCTCTGGAAGGGATGACCCTTCAAACTTTAACCCCCGTGAACAAGCCAAAGAAACAATTGAGCCTGAAGCTATCCCTATGACTACTATATCACCCCTTGAATTTAAAGCCACCTTCCCAGATGTCCCCCCAACTCTTGACAATAATGGTGCAGATGGAGCTAGGGATGAGAGAAGTCAGGACGATGGTATTAGGTCTGAGGATGAGAGTGAGAATTCAAATAATGAGGTTGACACCTTAGAAGCCTCGTATTTCATCCCGTTCATTAAGGATCATGATCTCTTACTATAGAGAAACTCTTTTGGTGTTAAACCCGATGTTACTATGAGGATCCCAGATGAAGATGAGAAGGTCTTCCAGGGGAGAAAGGGAGAAATTTCCATGTACGAGCAGATGTTCAGAGTCGTTGTCAGGTTGCCTCTTCATCCTGCTAGCGTCTCTATACTCTCTGAACTTGGGGTTGCTTCTACCTAACTTCCTCATAACTCATGGAGGATAATCCGCGGCTACATTTCCCTTTGGAAGAACACATTCACCGACTAGTCCTCGGTTGCTCTGTTCCTGGCCTGTTATAACATAACCTCTTCTTCCAAACAACCTAGATACTTCCATCTAAGGGCTAGGAGGTCTGACAAAAAACTTCTCCATGTTGCACAAAATTCCAACCACGACTGGAAAAAGAGATTCTTCTTTGCTTCTGGGGATTGGGAATTCCCCACCGAGGTTGATCCTCCATAAGATAGTTCGAGGGTCCCACAAGCGTGGTCCAACCCCTCCATAAAAGCAAGGTCAAACCCTGGACTCAGCTTAGACGAAAGAGCTATAGCTGAGTATCTGAGGGAGCAGGGGAAGGGCAGTGCCATTACCCAATTTAGGGATTTAATTACCCCTCATCTCCTCAGAGAAGCTGGCCTGAGTGTTGGCCCTTTGACAAAATTATGTGAGTTGCCTTTTGTTTAAATTTATTTCAAGTGTTCCCTCTTTACTTTTGTCATCTGACATGACGTCTTACTTTTACAAATCGGCCTCCAAACACACCTGATTCACGTTGGAAGATGTTTGCCCCAAGTCTACTGGCTGGTCTCAAGAAGAAAGGCAAATAACCTCAGCAAATCCAAAAGAAAACAACTGACGTGGGGTCGACGACCGTAGGGCCGACCCATATGGATTTACAAAAGAGGAAGGAGAGAGACGCTCTCGCTGATGGTCGGCATGATGCCCCTACAAGGTAGAGGACGGAGGACCCAGATACACACACTGAGGGGACTAGTTCTTCCTCATCTCTGGATGCCTTCTGGTCGACCAACCTGACCATATTAAAGGCTGGCCCCTCCTCTCTAATTGCCTACAGGAAGGTTGCCAAGGCCTCCATGTTCTCTGCTCTGTCATCGTCTGATTATGACTTTTTGGCTAAGATTCCCCCACCCAAGGTCTACGACTTTGGTCTTCATAGTCTGGCCCAGATATTTCTTTTATCACTTTTATTTTAAACTGGTCCCTCGTCCTCTCATCACTAACATTGCTCTTGTGTTTTTCAGTTTGTTTGTGCCTTTACATCGACCATGAAGTGGATGGCTAAGAATTATCCAAAGGGATATTCAGAGTGAGGCCAACTTGAAGACAGAGATGGAGAATTTTAAGAAAGAGCTGGAGGGTGTGAAGGTCAATCACTATAGGGTTCTTGGGGAGCTCGGGAAGGAGCATGATGAGCAGCTACAGCAGAAAGATAATCTTCTTGAGGCCAAGGGCGAGGCTTTGACCAGCCAAGCGATGCAATATAAGTCAGACCTCGAAACAGTTGTTCAAAGGGCAGGGGTTGATGTTGTGGAGGCATACAAGCTCTCTGATGAATTCCAAGGTTTTGGTCTTGAGTATTTGGAGAGAGGAATCAAGACAGCCTGTCGGTGGGTCGTCTTGAAGTTTTCTGATGCAGTGTCGGTCATTTTCCCATCTCTAGAAGCTGTAGATTTAAAAGACCGTTTGATGGTTGAGGCTTTGTCCCGCGTGGAGTCTTAGACGGCTGTTAAGGGGACTAGGACATCTGAGAATCGACCTTCAGCCAATGCTACTGACCTTGCCTTACCCTCTGAGGTAGCTCTTTAGTGTGGTCGTTTGTGACCTATACCCTCTTGATGTAATTTTGTTTTATGCCATCTTTTGAACATTATGTATTATAACTCTTTATTTTTTAATGAAAATGCTCTTCCCTTCCATTTGGTATTTTATTCTGCCATTTTCAAAATTTGTGTTAATAATCTTCCAAGTCCTCTCTCGTCTTTCTTGGGAGTGAGTGGAGGTTCATCCCCACCATTCACTCTCATCCTATACGAGGGTGGTTAACCACCAAATTAATAATGTTTTCAAACATAAGTCCTTCCTCGTCTTTTTTGAGAGTGGATGGAGGGTCGTTCCTACCGTTCACCCTCATCATAGCCGAGGGAGGTTAACCACTATATTAATGATGTTTTCAAATACAAGTTCTCCCTCATTTTTCTTTAGAATTAATGAAGGGTCGTCCCTACCATTCACCCTCATCATAGCTGAGGGAGGTTAACCATCAAATTAATGATGTTTTCAAACTTAAGTTCTCCCTCATCTTTCTTGAGAATGAATGGAGGGTCGTCCCTACCATTCACCCTCATCGTAGCCGAGGGAGGTTAACCACTAAATTAATGATGTTTTCAAACATAAGTTCTCCCTCATCTCTCTTGAGGATGAATGGAGGGTTGTCCCTACAATTCACCTTCATCTTAGCCAAGGGTGGTTAACCACCAAATTAATGATGATTTTAAACCTAAGTTCTCCTTCGTCTTTCTTGAGAATGAATGGAGGGTCGTCCCTACCATTCACCCTCATCATAGCCGAAGGAGGTTAACCACCAAATTAATGATATTTTCAAACATAAGTTCTCCCTCGTCTTTCTTGAGGATGAATGGAGGGTCATCCCTACCATTCACCCTCATCTTAGCTGAGGGTGGTTAACCACCAAATTAATGATGTTTTCAAACACAAGTCCTCCCTCATCTTTCTTAAGAATTAATGGAGGGTTATCTCTAATTTTCACCCTCATCTTAGCCGAGGCTGCTTAACCACCAAATTAATGATGTTTTGAGAACTAAACGCCCCTCGATGTTATTGACAACATATGGATGGGGTTGTACCTATCCATGTTATCGTATCACCAAAGAGCATTTAAGCCTACTTTATCACAAATGGTGTTTTGTAGTTCAATATGAATTACCCCAACAAATATCCTAATTGACAAACAATAAGATGAGGGCCCAATAGTCTATTCTCATTAACATTCGAAGTGTTCTATGAAATAATACACTCATTACAATTATGAACAAATGGGACATCAACTACAACATTACTGGTAATATTTCTTCAAATGACTTGCATTCCAGGGGTTTGAAAGGGTTCTCCTTCAAGGTTTTCTAGCCTATAGGTTCCTGGGATGACTTTATTAGTGACCCTGTATGGGCCATGCCAATTTAAGTGAAGCTTGTTAGGTTTTTTCCATGCTTTTTTTAGGACTAGGTCTCCTACATCTATCGGCCTTTCCTTTACCCTATAATTGTAAAATCTGGTTGTCCTCTGCTGGTAAGCTGCTTGTCTCATCTCGGCATCTTCTCTTCTTCCCTCAATCAAGTTTAGATCATCTCCTTTCTTCCATATTTATCCGAGGATCATATATTTGGACTCTGTGAGTAAGAAGCCCGATTTCAGTAGGTATGATGGCTTCTGAGCCATATGCCAACCTAAAAGGGGTTTCCCCCGTAGGAGTTTTTGATTTCATCCTATAGGCCCACAATAAAGCATAAACTTCTTCGACCCATCTTCCTTTTGCCTATTCAATATTTTCTTGATACCGTCCAGGATTATTTAGTTTGTAACCTCAATCTGCCCCTTAGCCTGAGGTCGTCCTGGGGTAGAGAAGAATATTTGATCCCAAATCTTTCGCAGTATTTCTCTAGGGAAATTTTCTTGAACTGAGTCCCGTTATCTGAGATGAGGGTATTGGTAAAACCATACCTTCATATGACATTATTCCAGATGAACTAAAAGGTCTTTTGTTCAGTGTTCATGATCATTGGCTCCGCTTCCACCCATTTTGAAAAACAATCGATCGCTACGATCAAGTATCGATAGTTATTGACAGCCCTAGGCGAGGGTCCTACCAAATCAATTCCTCATACTGCAAATGGCCATGAGGATGTAATGGAGGTAAGTGGTTGATGAGGCTGGTGAGAGATGGTGGCAAAGCTATGGCATTTATCACATTTTTTCACATATGTCGTAGCATCCTTCGCCAAGGACAGCCACCGGTATCCCTGGGTGACTATCCTCTTAGCTAACGGTATTCCCCCAATATGACTTGAACAACACCCCTCATGCACCTCTTGAAAGATATAAGGAACCTCGGAAGGATGGACACACCTGAGCAACGGGAGCAAGAACCCTTTCTTATACAAAGTATCTCCAATGACCGTGAATTTTGCAGCTTTGTACCTCAGCTTCTTCCTTTCGGATTTTGCCTCTGGCATCTCCCCCTATTTAATGTACCATCCATCCATGAAGTTACCCTGTTTATATTTAGGAAAGAGATAAGTGTTCTATCTTCATCTTCAATCGATGGCCAAAGCAGAATTTCCACTGGCACTGTTCTTCTGATATCTATCCTAGTTGCTGAAGCTAGTCTTGCAAATGCATCGACTCGGCCATTGTCCAGCTGAGGTATCCTCTTCAACTTTACTTCTCATCAGCTTTTCAATAGTGAATTTAATCTCTCAATATATTTGTCCATTCTCTCATCCTGTTGGGAATGGTGACCCCCAATTTTAAAAACAAAAATAATAATTTCAATTTCCTTTTTGAGATGCGGAAGCGAGATGGTTCAATTAAACAAACAACTCATTTTAATTTCTTTCAAATTAAAACTCAACAAAGTTCAAAGTGAAATTAAATTAATCAACAAATACATTTTTCACTTAAACATATTAACTCAACCTAAGTCCTAGAAATTTGCCTAACAATAAATATTTATTTTTGCACTTTAGGCCAAACTAAATTTTATCCAATAAAATTAATGACTTGAATTAAATTAACATTTGCACCAAATTAAGACAGTAGCGATTTAAACCAAATTTTATCTTTTTACCTAAGCATGCATCTAATGTGAACTTTGCAAAAGATAAAATAAACAAATAACCACTACGCCGGGATGTACGAGGAAAAACCCACAACGGGAAAAACCTCGGACGGCCCTAACCTTAAGTCCACTAAGTATGGTATTTTTATAAGTACAAGACAAATGACTTACTCAACTCGACTTGACTCCCTTCAAGCCCATGATGCATCTTCTTATACCAATCTCCGCTTAGTTGATAATCCCGGACTCCACCAGAACCTTGGAATCCACCAATGAGGCTTTAGGAACAATCGTCAACCACACATGGTGCCTTTAACCATGTGAGATTGCCGCAGCAAAATAACAAGACTTCTTCTTTGAGGGATGTAGAAGTAAACCCAAACGAACTCTTCAACTCGGTAGAGTAAACCTAGTGCCAAACACTCCAAGCAATATATTTATATGGAAACATAGAATAAACAATATGGGTGTAAACCAAAAGTGTTTAAGAGTGATTTTGTTGGAAAAGCAAAACACTTAAACCATGAACCTTTTCATAGAAAAGTTGAATTCTTAAAACTCTTCCCCTTTGGATATTCCGGGACAAAAACCAAAAAAAATCCTAAAGGGTCGTCAAGCTCTACTAGAATCAAACATCCCACCCAAACTTTACTCAAGACCCAAGGATCAATATCTTTGCCGATGAAGAAAGTTGCCATATTTTGAATAATTCTTGCATACTTCCCACCCAAACTTTACTCAAGACCCAAGGATAAATATCTTTGTCGATGAAGAAAGTTGCCATATTTTGAATAATTCGTTGCCATAGGATTTGATACCATTTCTCCCCCTATCATTCTCCCCCTTTTTGTTTAGGAATAGACAAAGGATAAAAGTAATTTAAACACGATAAAGCTTAGAGTGATAAGAACATGAAAGCATATAGGCAACAAAATCATAACTAATACATACAAAGAATAATGGATACTAACTAAGATGCAAGAAAATGATACCAATTTAATACATAAAGTATTAAGCATGTGCTATTAACAAAAAATGCAACAAGATAGATACCAATCATGAAGTAAAGGCATAGATAGACTAGAAAGTAAGGCAAAGACTAAAAAATAAACAATATCAAATATATTTATACATAAAATATACCAAATAGACACGAGTACACATATATAGATATATAAACCAAAATGACACACACAAAATATAATATGAGTCTTCCACACTCTTATATCATAAATGTGTCATATGGAAACGAAAGTGTTGGGGTGTGAACTAGTAACAATTAAATTTAGACCAAATCACTTAAAACATGTCCACAGATTTCTCATTTGATTGCAAACTTTATCACATTTGAATATTACCTCATGTGACAATATAAATTGAACTCAATGAACAAACATACACAATGCATACAAGCCTAGAGTTTTGATGATTTAATAAACCAATAGAGCCATGACATTGAAAGTACAACTAGGATAAATAGATATTGTGCAAACCATTGATATACCATCCAATCTCCCCCAATAAGCGTATATATTTTTGAATGAATATATCAATTAAACATAGGCCTCGGCAATGATTTTTCTTTTTAGCGCCATATTTTATTTTTAGGCCTTTGGACCACGTAGTTCTTTTAGGTCCAAGCAAACGGTGGATTACTCGCAAAGGATGGTATTTCCATTCGGAGCCCTTCCCCGTGCACATTTACATATATTATTTTTATATCTCACACAAATCTCACGTGCAACGGATTGTAACATGCACTAGTCATCCTAGGTCACATAACATGTAGATGACAAGATTGGTAGGAGAACACCTCACAAAGCTCAAATATACATATGAAGTTATAGTTTCAAGTGAGCTCGTGCAAGTGTGAATTGAGGCATATAAAAATAGAATCCATTATATCAACACAAAATCCAACTACTCCATATAAGCATGGTAAAGAACATTTTAATGATTGACAATCTAAACCAAAAGTTCTATCCACATGGAAGCGAAAAAGTAAGGATTCAAACACAAGTACATGCAACATAGAGTGTGTCAAACTAAAATACACAAAAAAGAAATCTTTTTGAGTTTTTGAAAAAAAAATTAAACCAACCAACAAAAATATTTACTCCAAAAGTAAAAAAAAAAATAATTTGTATTTTTCATTAATCTTAAATTACTAAAAGGTAAAACACAAATGATAAACAAAATCTTTTTGTATTTTTCATTTAATGCAAATTAAAATGAAAGAACTACAATACAAAAGATAAATAAACATCATCATTCTAGCATGTGATTAAACATGGAGCATATACTAGAAAATGATTAAAAACACGCATGCAGTTAGCATGATGATAGAGCATGAAGCACAAAAGCTAAAGTATGAAAGAAACTAACACATTCAACCTTTAGATTTAGCAAGTGAGTAAGCATGTGAAAGTAAATGAGAATCAAAAATCCTATCTTGTAAAGTTACCAAGTCAGATCTCCTAACCCAAACTAATGACGAATGACTATCTCGAGGTGTAGGAATTTTAGCTACCTCGGTTGCCTTACATTGGGATTTTTTAGAACCTCGTTTAAGATCAAAATAAAATTTCCTAAGATGACCTTTTCGACCACAATGTGAGCACCTAAAGACTCAGCGAAAAGACTTACCTAAGGAATGATCTCTAAAGGCTTTCCTAGGCGATTCTCCTAAAATATTGATTTTGGCTTGATGAGTTGCTAAACCACAAGTGTCATTTTTTATTTGGAGCGTGCCTAAGATTTTCGGACCTACACTTCAAATCAAATTTGACTTTACTAGAGACTTTTAATTTATTTTCTAATTCTAAAATTCTAGACTCTAACAAAACATTTCTCTCTTCAAACTCGAGAAGCTCCTTTTTCATTGATTCCGTTAAACCTAAAAGGCTATCTCTCTCGCCTTCTATATGTTCAATCTTCTCTCAAAGAGTCCTCTAACATGTCCAAAGGTCTTCAACCAACAAACTATCATTAACGGCCTTAACACGCTCTCTTAAACTCGCTTCTAACTTCAAATTAGCTCTTTTTAATTTCATAGATTCTTCATATAACTCTTGAAAAGATTTTTGAAGTTCACTCACATCAACCTCTTCTTCATTTTCACTCTCTCTCTCTCTCGCTCTTCTTCACTCTCACAGCCTTCAAAAATAAGGAAACATAAACTTTGACCTCGGAAGTGTCATGTGTTAAAATTTCATCATTAGAAGAGTGCTCACTTTCACTCACATGACCAGCCATAAAAGCTATAAAGTTGGGCTCAGTGGGTAAATAGGGTCCCTCTTCATTATCACTATCACTAAGGGTTGCATTAAAAGAAATTGGTTGCTTAACCTCTCTACTTAGTTTAGTGGGGCACTCTTTTTCCCTATGGCCATATCCTTCATAACCATAACACCTATTTGATTCGTCCCTATTTAAATTTTCATTAAAAGTTTTAGAGATCTTCTCGACTTTGTCATGCTTAGATTTTTCAAATTTCTTTAAATCATTTTTAAATGTATCTTTCTTAAATTTAAGAAATTTTTGAAACTTCCTAGCAAACAAGGCCATATCTTTCGAGTCACTTTCACTCTCTACTACTTGTTTTTTCTCCTTTCGGCCTTTCAAAGCAACTCCCTTTTCTATTTTGTTTTCAGTTTTAGAGGGAAACATGTCTAGTTCATAGGTTTGTAAATCACCTACGAGCTCTTTGTATTTCGTAGAGGCTAAAGTGGGTAAAGAATTTAAAACGGTCACTTTTGGAATAAATCTATCGGGTAGGGACCTTAAAATTTTCTTCACTACACGGTTGTCGGGTATTTTCTCTCCCAAATTAAAAGATGAATTAACAATATCGAAAAGTCTAGCATAAAATTCATTAAAAGTTTCTTTTTCATTCATTTTGATGGTTTCAAATTGAGTGGTGAGGTTTTGGAGTTTCGAAGTTTTTATGACACTAGTTCCTTCATGAGTGAGTTGTAAAATATCCCAAGCTTCTTTAGCGGTTTCACATGTCATAATGCGATGGAATTCATCGGGTGTGACCGCACTAAATAAGGCATTTAAACCTCGGGAATTAAAATTAGATAGTTTAAATTCATTCTCACTCCATCTATCGGCGGGTTTGGGAACACGCTCATTATCTACTAAATGTGTAGGTGGAGACCACCCGTTAACAACAGATAATCAAACTCTCTCGTCCATAGATTTTAGTGCCGATTTCATCTGCGCTTTCCAATACGCGTAGTTAGAACCATCGAAAATAGGAAATTTTGAAAATGGAGAAATTTCCATTTTAGTCAAAAATATTTAAAAAGATCTTAACGAAGTAATTTATCGTTTTGGCTCTGATACCACTTGTTGGGAATGGTGACCCCCAATTTTAAAAACGAAAATAATAATTTCAATTTCCTTTTTGAGATGCGAAAGCGAGATGGTTCAATTAAACAAACAACTAATTTTAATTTCTTTCAAATTAAAACTCAACAAAGTTCAAAGTGAAATTAAATTAATCAACAAATACATTTTGCACTTAAACATATTAACTCAACCCAAGTCCTAGAAATTTTCCTAACAATAAATATTCATTTTTGCACTTTAGGCCAAACCAAATTTTACCCAATAAAATTAATGACTTGAATTAAATTAACAATTACCCAAATCAAATTTGCACCAAATTAATCAAGTAGCGATTTAAACCAAATTTTATATTTTTACCTAAGCATGCATCTAATGTGAATTTTGCAAAAGATAAAATAAACAAATAACCACTACGCCACGATGTACGAGAAAAATCCCACAACGGGAAAAAACCTCGGACGACCCTAGCCTGAAGTCCACTAAGTATGGTATTTTTACAAGTACAAGACAAATGACTAACTCAACTCGACTCGACTCCCTTTAGCCCCCTGATGCGTCTTCTTATACCAACCTCCGCTTAGTTGACAATCCCAAACTCTACCGGAACCTTGGAATCCACCAATGAGGCTTTAGGAACAACCGTCAACCACACATGGTGCCTTTCACCATGTGAGAATACCGCAGCAAAACAACGAGCTTCTTCTTTGAGGGATGTAGAAGTAAACCCAAACGAACTCTTCAACTCGGTAGAGTAAACCCGGTGCCAAACACTCCAAGCAAGATATTTATATGAAAACTTGGAATAAACAATATGGGTGTAAACCAAAAGTGTTTAATAGTGATTTTGTTGGAAAAGAAAAACACTTAAACCATGAACCTTTTCATAGAAAAGTTAAATTCTTAAAACTCTCTCTAGGAGATGGAAGAATATGAAAAAGTTACCTTGAAAATTTAGTTCCCGCACCAGATAAGTTTGTCAAAAATTAGTGGGGAAAAGTAGTGGTAAAAGTGGGAAAACTGTCAAAAAACTGCAATAATACCTGTTCCCTCCAAATCTCATTCGAACAAGATTTTCGTTCGAACGAAGTCTCGTTCGAACGACCCTGCTAACGAAGTTCCAGTGGATAAAATGTAAAGTCGTTAGTAAACTCGTCAAAATTCTTGTTCGAACAATATTCTCGTTCGAACGATATTATAGTGGCCAAACAGGGAACTCGTTGACCAACCTCGTTCAAATGACAATTTCGAACAAAAAAACAAAAAGCTTAAAAATTCAATTTTAGCCCAGAAACTTTACTTTAAAGTTTTAAATAGACCTTCTGAAAATAACCATCAGTTTAAAATAAAAATTCACCCAATTAAAATTGTTCCAATCTCCTATATAAATATGTAATGCATTCATACCTTAGGAGTAAATGTAACACATGTTGTTAACGTAGAAACGAGGCACAACAAACTCGGCATTTGATGAAGCTTAATCTTGGTCGCTACATCTTCAACAAACACGTCATAGGCTTGAATGGATAAACTTGAACTCTATCCTATGACTCAAATGTTTTTGTCCGGAATTGAGCCAACACTACATTGAGACTCAATCAGAGACTTGTGTCCTTACACATCCTTGGCCTCATATGCTCCTAGTATTTAATTCACTACCAACCTTGAATCACTATACACCAAGAGTTGGCCAACACTAAGAGTTCTAGCCAAGGAGATGCCTTCTATCAAGGCCTCATATTCGAACTCATTGTTGGAGGCTTTGAAGTTGAACCTTAGTGCATACTCGATGTTTGTGCCATCTGGTGTTAATACTATTAATCCATCTCTACTTCCACTCTCACGGGAGGACCCATCAACAAAGAGATTCCACACATCCTGTTCCTCTGAGAAATTTCCCTCAGAGAGGGATCCTTGTTTAAAGATGTATCTTCCCTCTTCATTTTTAATAACTTTTCCTCTAGCTATGCTTATCTCAGCCTCATTTGTGGTCGGGTCAACAATTCTGCCTTATTGAATATCTGTCTTCTTGAGGTTCTCATTTTCAGCCTCGACCCCTTCCCAAGTAAATTCAGTAATGAAATTTGCTATTGCTTACCCTTTGATGGTCACCTTAGGTTGATTCTCCCAGCTCTATCGCCCAGGCCATTAGCCTCCCCGATTCCTCTAGCTTGTGTATAACCTACCTAAGAGGAGATTCAGTAAGGATGACCGTTGTATGGAACTAGACGTCTAGCTTCATCTTCCTTGAGGCATGAATGAAGGTATAAGAAAACTTCTCCTTCCTAGGGTACCTTTGATCTTCTTCTTAGAGTGCTTTACTATTGATATACACCGACTTCTGCACCTCGTCTTCTTCTCTCACAATAGTAGCGCTGATGGATGACTCTGAGACGGCTAGGTACACGTATAAATTTTCACCTTGCACTGGACGTGATAAAAGTAAAGAAGACCCTAGGTAAGACTTTAGTTCTTTGAAAGCCTTGTCACACTCTTTTTTCCACTCAGAAGACTTTCCGAGAACTTTAAAAAATGATAGGCACTTGTCTATGGCTCTGTATACAAATCTATTTAAAGCAGCCACTCGCCCTGTGAGCCTCTGAACGTCTTTAATGGTCTTAGGGGTCTTCATTTCTAGCAGAGCCTTTATCTTTCCAGGATTGGCCTCAATACCCTTTTGATTGACGATGAACCCTAAGAACTTTCCGGCTCCAACCCCAAAAATGCACCTCACTGAGTTGAGCTTCATCTTATACTTATTTATCATGTCAAAGGTCCTCTCAAGTTCGGCCACATGATCTTTGGCTTTCAAACTCTTGGTCAGCATGTCGTCTACATAGACTTCCCAATTTGGTCTTCGAACATTTTATTCACGAGTCGCTAATACATTGCCTTTGTATTTTTCAGACCAAAGGGCATGACCCTATAATAGTAAGTCCCCTTATCAATAATGAAAGATATTTTTTTTGAATCCTCGAGATTCATAAAGATCTGATTGTAGCCCGAGTATGCATCTATGAAGCTCATTAACTCATGGCCTATAGTAGCATCCCCCATCTGATCGATGCGGGGAAGAGGGAAACTATCTTTGGGGTAGTATTTATTGAGGCCAGTGAAGTCTACACACATCCTTCATTTCCCATTTGCTTTAGGGACTATGATCGCATTAGATAGACACTCTGGATAGATGACCTCTCTAGTAAATTCATCTTCTTCGAGCTTCTTGACCTCATCCCTTATGACCTCGTATTTCTCTCGAGAATAAATTCTCCTCTTCTGCTTTATCAGCTTGGCATCCTCCATCATGTTGTGCTTGTGACACATAATTTTAGGGTCGATTCTCGGCATGTCTGCATAACTCCATGCAAAGACGTTTTGTCTTCTCCTCAGTAGTTTGATGATTTATTCTTTTATATCTGACTTTAGGGCCTTACCGACCTGGATGATTATTTTATTCATCCTCATTGAGGATGATGGATTCTACCTCTTCTACGGCTTCTCCCTTCTTTAACTTAGTCTCGCCCCTGGGATCAAGGGTATCAATATTGTAAGTAGTGGTTTCTTTCTTGTGCACCTCTCTTTCCTCGGCGGAGTTGAATTAGCATTCCCGTGTCGTCGTCTGTTCACCCTGAACTTCTCCTACCCCATAAGGAGTCGAAAATTTTACCATCTGGTGAACCGTCGAAGGCACGACCTCAAATTACTTGAAAGCTACTTGTCCTAGGATAATGTTGTAGGCTGATAAGATGTTTCCATCCATCATAAAAAAGTTGATCTTCCTGGTGAGACATTTCAGACACTCATCTCCCATTCTTACATCAGCCTCATACATCCCCATGGGATGAACTTTTTCCCCACTGAATCTGATTAGGGGATGATGTTATGGGACAAGCCTAGTGTGGCAAAGTCCTAAGGCTTTGAAACATGGACAAAACATCACGTCTGCAGAACTGGCCCCATCTACTAAGATCCTCGGCACCCCACATCCATGCACCCTGGTGGTGATGACGAGAGGGTCGTCATGTGGGGTAAGGAGTCCCTTAAAATCCAATCTTGAAAAACCCATTATCAGGGTATCCATGTCAACCTTCTTCCTCTTTTCAGGCTTGGCTTTGATAGAGGTTGAGTGTACAGCTTCAACTTTTGTTACTACTTTCACCTCAGCTACATAGTCCTTCATGTCGGATACTTCTGATCCTCCTCCATCTGGGCCCCCTAAAATCATTCCAACACCGAATGAAATCATACTAAGCCTCTTCATCGGTCCGTGGTCGTCCTTCAGTGGAAGGTCAAGATCATCATCATCTTCTGAGGGATCATCATTCTTGTTGGGGGCATCTTCTCTGCATTTATCACTTCTTTTCTTCCTAGGGCCAGCCTCACGGCCACTATTGAAGGCACCCTTGTCCACATACATTATCAACTTCCCTTCTTTTAGCATCTTTTCAATTTTATCTTTTAGATCAAAACACTTATTGGTCAAGTGGCCATGGTCTTGATGGAATTCGCACCACAGGTTTTTATTCCTCTTGTGGGGAGGATCTCTCAACTTCTCAGGACATTTTAAAGATCGATCACTCTTTATCTCATTCAGAATGTGTTCGCAACTAACCATCTGAGGGGTGTAATATATAAACTTGTCATCTGTTGATCTTTTCTTCCCCTCCTTATTCTTTTTCTGGTATTTACCTCCACTAGTACCTCCTTTTTCATCTTCATACTTGGCGAGCATTGCCTCTTCGGCATTCATCACATTCCTCGCCATTGCTAGCATCTCAGCCATTAACTTCGGGGGGTCTTCACCAAGTTCCCATAATAGCTTCCCCTTTTGGAGTCCTCCAATGAGGGTCGCCATGGCTATACTTTCTTCGTAGTCTTTGACCTCTAACTTTTCTTTGTTAAACCTGGCTATGTAGTCTCTGAGGCTTTTGTTCTTCCCCTGCTTAACATAGAGCAGGTGAGTGGTCTTCTTTTGTGGCCTCACTCCAAAGCAAAAGTTGTAGATGAACCGCTATGCTAAGTACTTAAATCTTTCAATGGAGTTATTCAGAAGAGAGGTATACCAGATATGTGCAGCCCCGGTTAAAGTAATGGAAAAGTCTCGACATATCATCTCATTGGAGATAGAGTATATGTCTGTTGCTGACTGGTACATCTCAATATGATGGACTGGGTTGGTACTTCCATCATACCTTGGGGTGACCACAGGTGTCTTAAACTTGGTCGGTATTGGGAAGTTGACTATCTACTCGACAAAAGATGAGCCCACAGAATATCCTCTTTGAAGAGGGTCTCAACTTTTCAGGATATCACCAATTTTATCCTCCAGTCTCTGAATTGAGTCATTCCATGGCCTCACAGGGTCGGCTTAGCGGATGCTATCCCCCGTCGCTTCTTTGGGATGAACTGAGGGCTCTGCTACAGCCGACCTTCATCGACTATTTACTTTATGATCGTCGTCTTATCCATGAGGGGGTCGGCCCTCGTCGGGTCGGACATCCACTTCTTCTCTTCTGGACCTCTCGATCTGGTCAATCTTTCCCTCAGGTCATTGATTGCCTCTCAAAGGCTGACCCTCTACTCGGGCGATCAAAAGTTGAGCCTCTGGGGAGATCATGAGGATTCTATCTCTTACACCTCCCTAGGCTTTCCTGGATGGGTCGTACAGTATTTTTGGAGACCTCAAACAGCTCCCAGCAATCTATTAGAGCCTCTTCCACTTCCACATCATCATACTTATCCTTCGGGAAAGGGTTTCCTTACCTCCCCAGGCATAAACGTCGGGGATTAGAAACATCCCTCCGTCGTTATGGAGGTGGAAAGTCTTTGCGTGGTGCCTGGGGTGGTCCCCTGGCCTCATGTTGTCCTAGTGCAACTGTCGGGGTAATCATTTTTGGTGAGACTCCTAGTGGTCTCAGTATATTTTGGCTAAGAGCTGAAAATTGTTCTTGCATAACCTGTTGGCTTACTGCCAAAGACTTCAAGGCGACAGCCACCTCCTCCATCTCAGACTGAGGTCGTACATGGCTGGAACTAGGTCCTACTCCACTAGTCGGTGGAGGAGGTGGTGGTAACTCTGGTGCCATTTGTTTGAGCTGTGATGAGCTGGATAATTAAAAGAGCTTAAGAACCTTAATGGATCTCTTTTAATAGTGAAATATCTCCACGCAAAGGGGGAGAACTGGTTCACCACCAGAGTCTCCGATGAGGTCAAGCTATAGAAAGAGAGAGATATCTTCTCGTTCCGACAGACGGCGCCAAACTGATGATGCTTAGAATAGCACCACCAGATAAAGCGGTGATAGAGCTCAAACAGTAGCAATAATGGCAGCAATAGAGTTATGTATGTATGTATGTATGTATGTATGTATGTATGTATGTATGTATGTATGTATGTATGTATGTATGTATGTATGTATGTATGCATGTATGTATGTATGTATGTATGTAGAAGGAGGTGAGTAAAAGAGGTATGAACACAATGATGTATAGTGGTTCAGCCAATCAAGAATACATCCACTGTGAGTGTATGATCCACTAAATATGGGCACTAAAGGCCTTGGATACAATGCACAAGCTTTCTCTCTCGACTGTGTGTACAAACAGAGTTTCTACTAGGGTTACAATTATCGATCCCCATATAAGGTTGAAAGAGACAAGTATATATAGGGCTTGGGGGTGTAGTGTACCCCTCAAGCATGCATTGAGCAATTGAATGATGATCTAACCAATCCCCTGTTAACACCTGGCTGGGCCTCTTGTAGGTAATAATGACATAATATTCCCTAACGTGAGGGAAAGATCTTGTAATAATGGTTTAGTCCACGTGCTACATGAGCCCCACGCGCACTGTTCCACGCGTCTCCCAAATCACGCGCCTTGATGATGTCACCCTCGGCCTATAGTGATAGGCTGAGGCTGATGCTAACCTTATGGAAGCCTCGATTGCTGAACGTAGGACATTTGTACAATTGGCCTTCAGAGGGTCGATCGGTCGAAGGGTCGTCTGAACTGTCCCCAAGTCGAGGTTTCAATCTGCATGGTCTTGGGCTGATTAGGGCCATCCAGCATACTTGTAGTACCAATGGTGGGGTCGGCCCGGCCGACCTCTATCTCTAGTATGACCCCCTGGGGGTAGAAGTAGAGCTGAGCCCTCATACTAGATGAGGCTACCCTCGTCCTGGCTGAGGGTATAATTATATATATATATATATATATATATATATATATATATATATATAGAGAGAGAGAGAGAGAGAGAGAGAGAGAGAGATTTTATTCTATTATACTTTGGTTTATATATACACTAACTGTCGGATAATATTTTTATTGCTAAACCTTTTATTAGTTATATACTACTGTTACAATTGTTCATATATTATAACATATACCATTGGAAGACATCGCTTTTTCCTTACATATTTAAAGTTATTATCTGTTATGAGTTGCTTATTACTGCAAGGGCACTATTTGAAGATCCAATTAGTTTTGTATTTATGACCATGAGATGACGAAGTGTGGAAATTTTGTGTATGTCATATCTTGTCTAGTCTTGTCATTTTTTTTTGTACGCAAACAATTTTTTATTACCTTTATATTATAACTGGCATGTAAGAAATTGCCTTACACAGTTATATTTTTTTTATTTTTCAGTTCTACAGTAAATTATTATTTTTTGTAATCATAAAGTTAAATTTTTTTTTTATAATAATTTTGTTAGCAAATCTCTTTTTTTTTTCTAATATTATCTCGTCACTTTTTATCAGTGTCTAACATATTTATTGTATTAAATAATATTTGGGTTGTTCTATCAATTTATTCTAAAAACACAAATATGTTGATTGATATCAGTTTGCCCTTTATGAATAAGATATACGAATGGCTACATATGTTTAAAAGCATAATGGATTCCTTTTGTTTATTATTTGTTGTTGCCACTAGTTGGCAAAAGTGTAAGATCACTTTATCTATTGCCCATCACAGTACAAATATATTCATCATTTCTATAACTTGCTTTAGAGAATACATAACCACGCACATTTATTTTATCAGTCCTACTCTTGATATAATACATAAATGAAAAATATTTTTTATTCATGAGTTATCATTTGACAAAGCTGATGACAGCTAAATCTTGACTAATTCATATGCTTACACATTCTTCGAAGACCAAAAAATGATATTTGATATTATCAGTGGGCCCTATTGATAATCATGTAATGTCCTTTTTATCTTGCATAATATATCATCTCTTATTTTCAATAGATGAGACATGTTGTCTGCTTGGCTAATTTGACAAAGAAACCTATTAGATTTTGTTTATTATGAGCATACTCTATCTACTCAAAACCTTTTATAGATTTATTGTGGACTTCTTTGCTACTAATCTCTCTCTCTCAAGTCTACAGATTTTATGGGGATAACCATACACTCAGTCAGAAATTCTTTTCATCATATGCGTATTCATCTCAAGATAGTGAGCATTTAATGCTCTCTCAGACTCTCTCCAAGTTGATGAGGAAAATCTCCAACGTTCAAACTCTTAGTCAAATCTTCTCTAGCGGTCATTTATATTTGGGCATCTACAAATAAACATTCAAAATGAAGACACACAAGAACTCAACATAGAAATGACTCATGAAAAATATAGAGCAACTAGAAATATCTTTATTTCGCTCATACACTCAGTTCAAGAGAGCAACACAAATTTATTCAGCTCTACACATTTGAGATAACAACAATTAATATACTCAGCTATTTATTGAAGAAGAAATTTGAAGAGCATAAGAATCATCATTCTGCTACAAAGATTTCAAGAAGAATACTAATGCCAAAAATCAGATTTATTGTGAAGTCCCACTCAAGAAGAAACTCGAATTAAATTTGTATTTTATGGAGTTTCGTCTTTCTATCATTGTACAAAAATTCAGACTTATTTTGAAGGTTGGTTTTTAGCTTCGGGGGTTACACTAGTAGCCGGTTTTGGCTACTTGTTGTACATTGGTGTTTTGATCCTACCGTCAAGTGGATCAGGAATATTGAAGAGCAAGGAGACCGAAGTTTCTCTAAGCGCGTGGACGTAGGCCGGGATTTGGCCGAACCACGTTAAAAATTCGGTGTCTTTATTTTCTATATTTACTTTCATTTATTTGCTTGTGCTAATATATTTTTATATTTTCAGCACTTATATATTTGCACATCAAATCCAAATTTTTGGTAAAATTATCTTAAGATTAAAACAATTATTTTCGTTATAATTAATTTATTTCAGAATATTAATTTTTATTAATCACGAAAATCTTTTATAAATTTATTGGGTCTTTCAATCTTGAAATATAACTTGTTTAATTAATTTGTAGTATTTATTTGATATTCTTGTGTGAATCACTTTAGATAAAATCCATAATATAAATTTATATTAATTCAGAGAATTGATTATTTATTTATTGGATGGTGTAATCTGTGACTTATCTTGTTTAATCAATTGAAAGTATTTATTTCATAATTTATTTATTGTGTGTTATAATCTCTGATTTAAATTGTTTAAATCAATTGGTTGCATTTCTTTAATCATCATTGGTTTAATCATTTCAGATTTATTAAATCTGAAATTTGTACTAAGTGCTTAAAATTAAATATTTTCTGAAATATTAATTTAATGCAAAAAGTTTGCAAAATCTCAATTCACCCCCTCCTCCCTTCTTGAGTATTTTTCTGTGCAACAATTGGTATCAGAGCTAGGCTCTAATTTATTTTTTTGGATTTAACAAACTTAGAGTTAAGATCATGGCAAACATTTTTAGTGAAGGAAGATCAATTTCTAGAGCTCCTTTGTTTTCTGAAAATGATTATTCATATTGGAAAAATAAAATGAAATATTTTATTCAATCTTATGATTATGAAATTTGGAGATTAATTATAAATAGGTCACATATTTCTGAAAATAAAAATAATTTAAGTGATTTAGATTTTAAGAAAATGCAGTTAAATGCTAAAGCCTTAAATATGTTATATTGTTCATTACATATTGATGTGTATAACCAAATTTCTTCTTGTGAATATGCTAAGGATATTTGGGACAGATTACATGTTATTTATGACATGGGAATAGTTGAGTAAGAAGAAATGCAGAATTCAAATGAGAATGAATCCCTTGATGAATCTTCAAGCCAAGATGATGATACAAGTAATCTATGTTTCATGGCTATGGTAGATATGATACACTCTAATATTGATTCTTCTAGTGACAATGATGATGATAATGTTGATGATGATGAGGCATTACAAAATGTCTTTGATGAATTATGTGATAGTTTTTAAGAACTTAAAAATAAATATGTAGAACTTAAAAAGTCTCATTTATTACTTTCTCAAAAATGTGATTTGTACTTGAAAGAAATTAATGAGTTGAAATTAGAAAATCATTCCTTGAGAAAAGAAGTAGATACTTTGAAAATAGAAAATACTTGTAGCATGTCTAATGAGAAACTTGAATATGAAAATACTAATCTGAAATATCAATTTGAGGATTTGACAAGTAGTCTTGAGAAATTTGTAAATGGAAAGGAAAATTTGAACATGTTTCAAGGTAGTCAAAGACGGAAGTATACCAAGACTAAATTAGCTTGGATTCCAAAGAGGACTATTATGCATGCTAATCCTAATAAACCTCACTCATATTGGGTTCCAAAAGATAAAGTTTTTAGGTGTAAAACCAGTATTGGAACTTGAACAAAATTTACGAGAATATAATTGGTGTTATTTTTTAAAAAATATTATTTTCTTATTTATATGTTTGTTTGAGTTGAACACATTCTTTACGTGATAAATATTGTGATATGTTGTTTTTATATTTAATATGCTTATTTTCATGAAATATTATTTCATATGATTTTTACATTTTGTATGCCTATTAAATAATCTATATAAATGTGTTTGTTGTTTGAAAATATGAATACACTTATTTTTTGTCCAATACATAGCATACTAAGGATGACAAATATATATATCTTGATAAATAATATGTTTTTTGTATATAAAAAGATTGACATGATGATTATATGATAATATACCATATTAATTTTAGCGATTATCATTTATTATGACAATTCTTGAAATCTTGAAAGTTTTTTATAAGAAAATGCATTCTGAAATTTGCTCTTTAATGTTGATTTTTGGAGCTAAAACCTTCTTGGAAGGAAAAGAGAAAATCTTGAAAGTTGTATAGGTTTCAAATTGAGATGGATTATGGATTATGGATTTTTAAGGTTCTAATTTTGTATGAAAAGCAAAGTTGACATGTATCATTGCCCAAGGTGAACAAGCTACACTTAATAATCTCATAGAATTATATTTGATAAAGTTGTGAGGTACACCCTTCTTGAAATACCTCTTAATTAATTTTTGATTTATCATAAAATCGCAATTAAAAATCATTCAATTATTTATCATGCTTAGACTATCTCTTTCTAGTATATTAATTTGATATTATTCCATGCCTAGGTTATTTGTTAAAACCTATGAGTTTGTTGTTGATAATTTTTGCCTTTACATGTAAATTTCTAAATTTTTTATTTAGATGATTTTATGTTGTGAAACATGCACTTGATTTTGATGATAAATATTTGAGATGGAAATTCATAATATTTTTTTGTGTTACATCTTGACATATATTTGTTGTTAATGATATTGGATTAATTCATGGCTTTCTCCTATATTGATTGAAACATGTATAAATGTGTTAGTTATATGTGCTACATATTAATATTATGATATTCATTCATTAAGTTTAATTATATGAACATATAGGTCGTTAAGACTTAAATTTATGACATGTTATTTGATTAACTATTAGAATTCATGAAGAATATTTTTTTTAAAGAAAGCAACACTTGGTGTTGATGTAAAAAACTATATTTGATATAATTAATTATTCACAGATAAATATGAATAAAGAAATAAGACAAAGGGTTTTTTAAGTGGTTCAGCCTTAATGAAATGGCCTACGTCCACTGTCTTGTATTGCTGGGTGTTTTACCTTAATATTGATTAGCTTTTGCCTATAATAGCTTACCCGTGATAGCTTAACAGTTATGAGATTATTACAATGTATTTATAGCCTTTGGACTGCCCATGTTAATAGATAATACGCTGTTATTAATAACTGGTCCATGTCAGCTGACTAATATTTGTATCAACAGAAGCCCCCAATATTTCATAGATGAGATTCGATGCGAGAGTGTGAAATATTATCCCCCAAAGTTGCTCGGGCACACTTTCCCATGCCTTATTTGGCTACAACCTTTAGACACTTGTGAAATTTTCTTCTCCACATACTAATTTTGAGCACGAAGTGGCAAACTTGTAAATATTTTGAATTTTTTGAGAATGCTTGGGAACTTGGCCGCCGAAAACGCAATCGTCGTTATCTATAATCATTACTTTTCCCATTTTCCCAAGAAGCGTATATAAAGGCGATAAAAATATATTATTTTCTACCTTTTGCCATCTAGATTCTCAAACTTTTTAGTCTTCTCATTTTTCTTCTTACGATCGTCTTCTCAGTTTATCTGCCTTAGCTGATTTCTTGATTTTTCTATAAGAATTTCTTCCTTCTTTCTTCAATTTAGCCATCATGGTATACCTTATCGAATCGTTGGATAAGTTTAGATATGATTTTGGTATTCCTTCTTAGGTTACTTCGGAAGAACCTCCTTGCCCTTCTGATTTATTTTCTCTAGCTGAGGGACATTGGTTTCCTTCCATTTTTGTAGCAGAATGTGGGTTTTTTCCCTCCTAATCCCCTGTGTTTGTAACTTTGCCAATATTTTGATATTGTTCCTGCAAGAATAGTTCCAAATACATGGTGGGTAGTTAATGGCGTACATAGGTTGAATAAAATTCATGGAACTCATCTAGCGATTCTTGAAATTATGTACTGTTATAAATGGGTTACTAGCGATACCACCTTTTATTTGAAAACTAGGTATTCTAACATAGCTTTAGTGGTAAATCTCACTAATGCTAATAGGGATTATTTTGAACATGGGGTTTTGATGAAAAATTGGCCACACCCCCCCTTAAAAGGGAAAGACGTGTACCAAGGTCCCAGATGTCCACTTTATGGCAATGGGATTAGTTGTTTTTATTTTTCAATTTAGCTCCATTTTTGTTTGATAAAATGCATCACTGAAATTTATTTTTTGTATGTTGAAGTTGACAGTAAGAGAAAATCCCCAAAAGAGAGTGATATTAATATAAAAGATTTGAAATTTATCTCGGCATTGCATCAAGCAATAGCTGGGGAACACGTGAGGCCTGCTTCCAATTTACAGCGATATAAGAACACCACTTCTTCTTTTATTGCTCGACCTCTTGTTCCTCCCTTGGTGATTGACCTTGATCAGGATTTAGCATCTTCTTCATTTGTTGAAGAATCTTCCTATGACTTGGGTACTTCTATTGCTGACCTGATGAAGAAGAAAAGTAGAATGCCTAATCTCTTTCCCAAGGTTGCCCCTGGTTTTGATGGGGTGAAGAAGAGCAAAGATGATGTCCCAGCTAAAGGGACTAAGAAAAGGGATGTTGATCCATCTGGTGGAGCATTCATAACTTTCAAGGATATCAGCAACAATCCCCATATTGCTGCTAAAGAGGCAGTACCTTTAATTGAAGGGGTTGTCCTTATTCAAAAATAGGCAGCACCTTTGATTGAAGTTTCTCCTTTGAGAAGATTGAAAAGGGGTATTGCTAAGAAGACCGTGGATGCTTCTGCCCAACCTTCTGGGGTTGAGGTACCTTCTTTGAGAGTTAGTGCTCTATCTCTCATTGCTCCTGGCTTGGCCAAAAAATTGATCAGGTCTGGAACTCTTCCTGGTTGTCGAGCTACTGAGACTTCTACTCCTCAGGAGAAGGTTACTGACTTGGCAGCCCAACAACTTGCATCAGTAAGTGTCACCACACTTACCATTTTACCTCTTTGTACAATGCTCATATTCTGACTTGGGCTTCCATTCTCTTGCAGTTTTTAGTGTACTTTAATAATATCATGGAGAAGGATGAGGCTATCAAGGCTTTAACTTCATCCAGTGGAGTGGAAGAAGCCCTTGTTGGGTTGTCAAAATCTTTGGTGGAGTCCCGGCATAAGTACAAGGATGAAAAATTTGCTTGGGAAAATAAAATCCAGTCCGTTGAAACAGCTCAACAGATAGCTGAGGAAGTTGCCAAGGAGGCTGATACAGCTCGGCAGCAAGCTATAAATGTTTCCAAGGAGGTAGATGAGAAATGCAGGGTTGCCATTTCTAGCAAGGTGGAAGTTATGGACAAGATTGAAGAGGCTTAACAGTATAAGAAAGACCTTGAGAATAAGGTGAAGTCCGTCGAAGAGCTTCTTAGGGAAAATACTTCTTCGGAGAGGATAAAGAGAAGAATTGCTGTGAAGAATGCCTTTAGTTCTGGCTGGGACAAAGGGTGGAATAAAGATATAACTACTGCCTCTACCCAAATGGAGTATGCAAGTGTAAATTTCTTCAGGGATAGATGGACTATCGCTTTGAAAGAGTTGAATGTTGCTGAGGATTTTGAGTTATTTCAGAGACACATTCATTGCCCTACTCCTACTATTGGAGAAGAAGACGAAGATGAAGATGGATCTGATGAATATTCTTTGTTAGTTGTAGAATAAACCCTTACTTCTACTATCCCTCAGTACTCCGAGCAAGTTTAATAAATAACACCCTCTACCGAGCAACATTAACTGCCCACCGAGCAACCAATTCCTTCCTCAAAGTCGATTGATGATGTTGTAGGGAATAAGGAGAAGGTGCAAAGTTGTTCGTCTCTTTACTTATTTTGTTTTTTTTATTTTCCCTTGTTTTTATACCTTTGGTTGTACCTTCTTCTCTTATGATCAATAAAATGGACTTTGTTATTTATTTTGAGTTTCTCCTTCACTTGTTCAGTATAGTTGTACTATTGTTAATCTATTTTTACTTTCCCTTGCCAGTTTATTGCTAGGATGGAAATATTGTCAGCTCATGATACAGAGTTGATGAAGAAGTGTACTGACTACTTCAAAGCTGGTCGTGCAGATTTCACTGAGGAATAGATAACTGATATTCTTGGATCTGATGCCTCTGAATGAGCAATCGAGGCTTACCAATATTTAAAATATTTGCTTGATCGGGCTGTGGAAAATAATATGTCTTACTACGAAATGATTGAATATCTTCAAGGGATGATCGAAGAACTTCAGCTTCAGCACAAGGAAGCCACTGCTTTTTTGCATGAGGGTTATGAGAAGAAGTACCAATAGTTGAGTGCTGACCGGGGTTATGAAAAATTTATTTCAGCCCATAATAAGAGAGAGAGTTTGTTAAAACTTGAGATTGAGGAGCATAGAATTGTTGCAAAGCTGCTGAAGGAGGAAAATATTGCTTTAAGGGAAGAACTGAATCAGCTAAAATCTGCTGCTTCGTCTGGAACTCTGATCCCAGTTAATAATGAAGGTTTTTCATTTTTGGACACTCAGAACGCCTCTTTAAGGGAAGAGTTAGAAACTATAAAAAGATCCAGACCTACATCTTCTTTGCAGGGAAGAGCAAGAGTTGGTCAGAGCAACATTGAAGAGACTAGGACTCAACAGGCCTTAGAGAATCAAGTTATTCAACTGAAGGCAAAAAATCAAGCTTTAGCTGAGATGTCCCAAAAAATTCAAACTCTTATTGAGCAACTGTCCAACTAGAGTTCTGCATTTTAGAGTAAAGAAAACTTGGTGAAGCGGCTTCATCAGCATGTTGAACGATTGACTTATCAATTCCACAAGCAACCCAGAGAGTATTGGATGGGGGATATAATAAAGCTTTATGTCATCTCGATGCCAAGTTGAAGCAAACTAACAATAAGGGATAGAAGCAAGGTTGGTTGAATTCATTAACCGTGATGAAGGTCGAACGAGGAATAGAGCTGTGGGATTGGTATGAGCCTGGATTACTTGATTTGCCAGTGCCTCCTTTTAAACTAGATATTAGCTGGATTCTAGCCTGCTCCATTCCTCAGTGTTTGATTTCCAAATACTTTGGTGACTACAATCTTCATGAAGTTTTTAAAATATCCCGACCTCAACATCTGCTTCATCGACCCACCTCGAGCAACACCAGAATGCTGCAAGATTTGAATTTTATCAACTTTTCTTTTGCTCTAGATGATCCTCCTGCTCGAATGGAGCCTGTACCTAAATCTAAAGGAAAGAAATCAATACAATAGGCTATTTGTATTTCGTTAGTGATTGTTTAACGAAGAAAAATCAACTTTTTATAAAAAAAAATTCTTGAAAATAAACTCATTATATGATATCTATCTTATTAATCTTTATAAGATCAACTATAATAATGTTGTGCTTTGTTGAGTATATATCTGTAAAGGGATAATTTGTCCTTTGTTGATTTGATTGCCTAGACAATGGAACTTTGTCCCATATGTTTTCCTAGTTGTAGTGACTTATCACCCATAAGTGCCTAAGCAATGGAATTATTTTTATCCCATGTTCCTGCTTAGTTCTAGCAATCATTTATGCAAATAATTGCCTTGGTGCCCAGGCAGTGGATATTTTACCCATCTTTTTGCCTAGTTTAGATGCCACTTGGGTCAGCTGTAATCAAATAGGCCTTGCCTTGCTTGATTGTTGTACCAACATTGTTAGTTGTGTTGATGTCGACCAACTTGTAGTTGGTGATTGCTAATACGACCAACTTTTTTGGTGTTTGTGCTGATGCCGACCAACTTATAGTTGAGAACATTTTTGTTGTTGAGTTAGGTTAGTGTGTATCACTAGTAATCCGAAAAATAATAACACAAACGATTATTGAGAAATTCGCGTTTTCATTTATTTTGAAATAATGGAGTACATGTGTAGTTACATTACTGGTAATACTTTTGCATGTGCTCTGCATTCCAAGGATTCTTTAATTCTACTCCTTTTAGGGTTTCTATTCTATAAGTGCCAGGTCGAACAATATCTGAGACACGATAAGGCCCATGCCAGTTCGCTTCCAATTTATTATTCTTTTGAATTACCTTCTTGACCACATAATATCCCTCCTTGAGATCACATTCCTTGACCCTTTTATTGTAGAACATGGAGGTCCTTTGCTGATAAGCTACGTTTCGAATTATTGTGTCTTCTCTGACTTCTTTGAGCATGTCCAAGTCCAAACATCTCTTCATATCGCTTACCAAATAATTGAAATTAAGAACCCTATGAGTAGGTAGTCCTAACTCAGCAGGTATCACTGCTTCAGTCCCAAAGGCAAACATGTAAGGAGATTCCCCAGTTGTTGTTCAGGGATTTGTTCGATAAGCCCATAGCACTGAGTGCAACTCAATTATCAAGATTCCCTTGGCATCATCCAACCTTTTCTTCAACCCATTAAATAGTGTTATGTTCGTCACCTCTGTTTGCCTATTACATTGGGGAAGACCCGGAGCAGAAGGGATCTTTTAAATGTTAGACTGTATACAGTATGCAACAAACTCCTCATTATCAAATTGAGTACCATGATTAGTGATAAAAGCATACGGCAGACCATATCTGCAAATAATGTTCTTTCAAATAAATTGATAAACTCTTTCATAGGCCATATCAATGAGAGGTTCAGCTTTTACCCATTTAGTGAAATTATCTTCAGCAACCACCAAATATTTGAATCGTCCTCTTGTAGTTGGCAGAGGCCCAACTATATCTATTCCCCCCATGGAAAATGGATAAGGGGAAGTGATTGGTGTTAATAATGCCAGAGGAGTGCTTCGTATAGTAGAAAATTATTGGCACTTCTCGCATTTTTTGGCATATTCCGTACAATTCGCACGCATTATTGGCTAGTAGTACCCCTGAGTATTTATTCTCTATAAGAGAGTTCTTCCTGCCACGTGTTCTCCATAAGATCCTTCATGAATTTCTTCTATCAGATCTTTAACTTCTACTTGGTGAACATATCTTTACAAACCAACTATCACACCTCTTTTATACAGAATGCCATTGTTTAAAACGTATCTGGCAGTTTTAAACTTCAACCTCTTGGTTGTAAGTTGGTCGGCTGGTAACGTGCCTTCTTCGATATAAGCCCTGATGGGATCCATCCAGGAAGGTCCCATATCTAAAGTAATAAAATTCACCATTAAATCTTTATCGATACTTCTGCTTGCCAGTATCTCAATTGGAATTGTTCTTCTTAGCTTGGTGCGCGTAGCTGAAGCTAATCGAGCAAGTGCATCTGCTCTCTCATTCTCCAGTCTCGGTATTCTAATCACTTGGATGGCTGTCAAATGGGATACCATCTCCATGTCTTTAGCCAAATACCTCGTCATAAACTCCCAATTCGCTGCGTAAATATTGAGCATTTGATTTATCATTAACTGCGAGTCACTGAACACCATAACTTGCTATGTGTTCAATAACTTAGCGAAACTGAGACCCACAATTACAGCTTCATAATCAGTTTCATTGTTGGAAGCTTTGAATTAGAAACGCATAGCATATTCTATGTCTAACCCATCTGAACTATTAAGAATAATTGTAGCTTGGTAACCTGTTGCACACGAGGAACCATCAACATAAAAATTCCATATAGGGATATTATCATCAAACCCTTGGACTGACAAGATCCCTTGATGGAATATCTGGCACTTCTTTTCTCCACCCTTCAATTATGTCCCCTCACAGGCCTGGAGTTGATCGAGAATAATTTCTGTTAATTCTCCAGCATTTTTGGGTTGCTCTAAATTATCCCCCTATTGATCGGAAGTATCTGGGCATGTAAATTTAGCGATGAAATCTGCCACTGCCTGCCACTTGAGAGGAGATCTTGGCTCGTAGATAATCTCATACTCCCCTAACTCTATTGCCCAATACATTAATCTTCCAGATTTTTCTGGCTTATGTAATGCCTGTATGAGTGGCATGTCAGTATATACCACTAATATATGGTCTTGGAAATATGGTTTCATTCTCCTACTCGCCTCAATCAACACCAACGCCAACGCTAACTTCTCCAGTTTTGGATATCTGATCTCTACTCCCCTGAATTCCTTGATCGTATAGTAAATTAGTTTTTTCACGCCATTTTCTATTCATATCAAAGTCGAACTAACTGCACTTTTGGAAATAGCTAAGTACAAATATAATTTTTCTCCCAACACCGGGCTGGACAGTAAAGGAGGTCTTCCCAAGTATCTTTTCAAATCTAAAAATTCTTTCTCACATTCGTCACTCCACTCAAAGGTCTTTCCAAGCACCTTGAAGAATGGAAAACATCTATCAGTTGCTTGGGAGAAGAATCTGCTGAGAGCTGCTACGCGCCCTGTGAGGCTCTGCACTTCCTTCTTTGTGGTTGGAGATTGTAGCTCTAGCAAGGCTTTTATCTTGTCAGGGTTTTCTTCAATACCTCATTGATTCACAATATACCAGAGGAACATGCCTTTTTGTATGCCAAAAACGCACTTGGTCGGGTTCAGCTTTATCTGGTACTTCTCCAACTGATCAAATGTTTGGCTCAGATCGGCTATATGGTCAGCAACCTTCTTGCTTTTGGTCAACATGTCATCGACGTACACCTCCATATTTTTGTCGATCTGCTTTGCGAACACCTTGTTCATCAGCCACTAGTATATAGCACCCACATTTTTAAGACCAAAAGGCATAACATTGTAACAATATGTTCCTCGTGGGGTAATGAATGAGGTAATTTACTTGTCTTCTGGCTTTATTTTAATTTGATTGTATCAGGAGTAGGCATCCATGAAGCTTAACAATTCATACCCCGAAGTAGCATCTACTAGTTGATCTATCCTGGGAAGAGGGAAATGATATTTTGGCAAGCTTTATTCATGTCTGTGAAGTCCACACACATTCTCCACTTGTTGTTATTCTTTCTCACCATCACCACATTATCAGCCAATCAAATCAGGATACTTGACGTCATCAATAAAAGAAGCCTTCTGTTGCTTTTCTACTTCCTCTTGAATAGCCTGATTCTTCTCCGGACTAAAAACTCTTCTTCATTGCTTCACTGGTTTGATCTCTTTATTGACATTGAGCTCGTGACACGGGAAGGCTGGATCTATCCCTGGCATATCTTCATGACTCCATATGAATGATTTATTTCTATGCCTCAGAAATGCCACCATCTCTTGCTTCAATATCGGATCAAGTGAAGCAGCAATCTGAGTTATTCTTTCTAGTTTCACATCATCCAGAATAATGCACTATGTTGCCTCCATGACCTGGCCTTTAACGGGCTCCATTTCATCTCTAGGGTCTAAGGATTCAATCTCAGACTCATCAGATTTGTCCACTTGATAAGTGGTTGTTTTCTTCCTTACATCATCTAATTCTTCTTGCTCGGTAGATGAGTAGTAGCATTCCCGAGCTACTTTTTGGTCGCCATTCACAATTCTAACTCCAAAGTTGGTCGGCAACTTTAAACACTAATGTACAGTGGATGAAATAACTTCAAACTTTTTCAATACTACTCTCCCCAAAATTATATTGTAGGCTGATAGGATATATTTATCCATCACGAAGAAGTGCACCTTTTCTGATCTGCAAGCAGGCCAGTTTCCGATCAGCATCTCTAACTTGATCGTCCCGAGCAAAAAAACTTTTTCTCCAGAGAACCCAATAAGGGGACTATGATATGGCTCTAGTTGACTAAGTTTTATGTTCAAACTATCGAAGCATGGATAAAACATGATGTCCGTCGAGCTACCATTGTCCACTAATACTCTTGATATGATTACATCCTTCATTCTCATCTTTATCACTAGGGGATCATCATGAGGATACAAAATGCCTTCCACATCATTTTTGGAAAAATCGATGACCATCTTATCTTTGTTAACCTTCCTCGGGCGATCCTCTTCTGCTAGATTTACTCGTTGTATATAAGAACAAGCTTGTGCCTCTTTGAGGTAAGCTTTTTCTCTTAACGGTATGATCACCCCTGCTGCATCTCCACATGTAATCATGTTATAATCGAAGGAACCAAAACGAATTAAAAATACTTCACGCTCGAGTTGTCTTGGCCTTTTTAGGAGATCGAGGTTGTCTTCAGGGTCATCTTCATAGTCCCTTTTCTTATCATCTTTTGGTCAGCAAGGAGACTTGGTCCTCTATAGAGTTCTATTATTGGTCCTTCCACCATTCTGGCAATCAATGTACTTGTTCAACTTTCGTCGTTTAATGAGTGCTTCTATCTCATTTTGGAGAGTTATACACGGCTTGGTCGTGTGATCGTGATCTTTATGAAACTCGCAGTACTTGGATTGGTCCCTTCTTTCCGGGGCTGACTTTAATTTTCCTAGCCAGTTCAGTTCCTCTCTATCCTTGATTTCATTCAGAATGTATTTTATATCCACCTTTAAGGGAGTATAATTCCCGTACCTCCTCATGTGGTCTAATGCTTCTTTGCCATTCGACTACCTGCCTCCACCATTATTCTTGTGATCTTTCCTTTCCGATTTGCCTTCATCTTTAGTTTTGGCCCTTGCCTATGCATTCTTCTTCGCAACCATAGCTTCTTTGGCATTCATAATTTTGGTTGCTTTGGCCATCAATTTACCTATGGATTTGGGGGGATCCTTGGCCAGGGTGTAGTACAGCTTGTCTGGTAAAAGACCACTTATGAGAGACATGATGGTTGTCTTATCCTCATAGTCAACGACCTCCAGCTTCTCATTATTAAAATGAGTGATATAATCCCTGGTGCTTTCTCCTGCCCTTTGTCTAACGCTCAATAGGTGTGCGACCCTTTTAACCGACTTTGCACCAAAAAAAAAATTATCTATGAAGAGCTTGGCCAACTGATAGAAGGTTGCGATCTGAACCTAAGGAGGACTATAGTACCATATCTGAGAAGATCTAGTGATGGTTCCTGAGAATACCCTACACCTCATTTCATATGGGGCCGCATAGATGTCAGCTGCAACTTGATACTGCTCTATGTGGAGAACAGGATCGGTTTTGCCATCATATTTAGTCGTGACCACAGGAGCCTTGAATTTTATTAGCATAGTAAAATCTATAACTGCTTGTATAAATGGAGATCCCTTGATAAAGTTCCTTTGGAGGGGGTTCTTGTCCTTATCCATCTCCCTTAACCTATCTTCTAATCTCTGACTGGAACCTTTCCATGCATCATCTCTATCCTCTGGTTTACGAGAACCAGATCGCGCAGAATTATCCTCTTGGGATCTTTCTGTATGAGCTACATGCCTGAGGCGGGATGTGACTGGGCCGAACCTTCCCTTAAATCATTTGGTCATCGATAATTTCTCGACGTAATTCTAGGAGGATTTATGTTCCTCCTAGGGCGCAAACGATCGAATGAAGAGACTTTTCTCAACCTTTCCAATGCACTCATTCGTTCTGGAATTAGAGTGACATCCTCCTGAGAATCCAAAAGTCTTATAGGTGAAGTTAAGCCAGGATGATAGGATGGATCACTTGAATTCTCTGCATGACAGACTTTAGTTTGTCTAGATTTGGAGGCTAGTGGACGCATGCTTTTACGAACGCTAAGCTATCCTGACTGGATAGATCCTCCATTTTGGACAGTTTGGATGAACTGTCGTATGGTTTCTTGCAAGGCCGTTTGTCCCCGGGCTAGATTTTCCAGGATCCCAGTGATATCTTGTGTATTTGAGGAGCTAAAGGATTTGGGGGATTCTCGCCATTGTTCCTATGGCTAGATTTTGGGATATCAGCCATTTCTGATGAGTTTTTAGTGAAAAATAGTACGCATAGTCGTTCCCACAGACGGTGTCAATCTGTTGATGTAAAAAACTAGATTTGATCTAAATAATTGATCACAGATAAATATGAATAAAGAAATAAGACAAATGGTTTTTAAAGTGGTTCAGCCTTAAGGAAATGGCCTACGTCCATTGTCTTGTATTATTGGGTGTTTTGCCTTAATCTTTATTAGCTTTTCCCTATGATATCTTACCCATGATAGCTTACCCGTTATGATGGTTTTCCAATGTATTTATAGCCTTTGGGCTACCCATGTGATTAGATAATACGTCGTTATTAGATAGGCATATGTATCGGTACATAATAAGAATATTCATTGAATTTATTTTGGTCGTTTGGTCTTCCCAGATAGTTGCTCGGTATTCTGGGTAGCTCGGTATTCCGAGTAGCTCGTCATGTCAAGTTGCATGGTGTATATAATTATGCCACGTTAGATGACACATGTCTTATCATAACTGGTCCACGTCAGCTGACTCATTTTTGTATCAACAGAAGCCCCCAATATTTCATAGTTGAGATTGGATACGAGAATGTGAAATATTATGCCCAAAAGTTGCTCGGGCACATTTTCCCATGCCTTATTTGGTTACAACCTTTCGACACTAGAAATATGCAAATTACCGTCGTATTCTCAAACGGGGAGTCCTGCGGCTGCGGGGTCAGTTCCTACGAGTTACATTGGTCCCGTGGGAGGTTTTGGTGCCACCCACGGGGCCGTTCGGGGGCTGTTTCTAGTTCTCACCCTCTAACACCATGTTTTTAAGCCTAAGTCTAGAAATATGCAAATTACCATTGTATTGTCAAATCAGGAGTCCCGCGGCTGCGGGGTCAGTTCCTACGAGTTACATCGGTCCCGTGGGAGGTGTTGGTGCCACCCACGGGGCCGTTCGGGGGCTGTTTATAGTTCTCACCCTCTAACGCCATGTTTTTAAGCCTAAGTATAGAAATATGCAAATTACCGTCATATTCTTAAACCGAGAGTCCCGCGGCTGCGGGGTCAATTCCTATGAGTTATATTGGCCCCGTGGGAGGTGTTTGTGCCACCCCCGGGGCCGTTCGGGAGCTATTTCGAGTTTTCACCCTCTAACGCCATATTTTTAAGCCTAAGTCTAGAAATATACAAATTACCATCGTATTCTCAAATCGGGAGTCCCGCAACTGCGGGGTCAGTTCCTACGAGTTACATTGGTCCCGTGGGAGGTGTTGGTGCCACCCACGGGGCCATTCGGGGGCTATTTCTAGTTCTCACCTCTAACGCCATGTTTTTAAGCCTAAGTCTAGAAATATTCAAATTACCGTCGTATTCTCAAACCGGGAGTCCCGCGGCTGCGGGGTCAGTTCCTACGAGTTACATCGGTCCCGTGGGAGGTGTTGGTGCCACCCACGGGGCCGTTCGGGGACTATTTATAGTTCTCACCCTCTAACGCCATGTTTTTAAGCCTAAGTCTAGAAATATGCAAATTACCGTCGTATTCTCAAACCGAGAGTCCCGCGGCTGCGGGGTCAGTTCCTCCGAGTTACATTGGCCTCGTGGGAGGTGTTGGTTCCACCCACGGGGCCGTTCGGGGGCTGTTTCGAGTTTTCACCCTCTAACGCCATGTTTTTAAGCCTAAGTCTAGAAATATGCAAATTACCATCGTATTCTCAAACCGGGAGTCCCGCAACTGCGGGGTCAGTTCCTACGAGTTACATTGGTCCCGTGGGTGGTGTTGGTGCCACCCACGGGGACGTACGGGGGCTGTTTCGAGTTTTCACCCTCTAACGCCATTTTTTAAGCCTAAGTCTAGATATTTTCAAATTATCATCGTACTCCCAAACCAAGGGTCCCGTGATCGCGCGGTCAGTTCCTACGAGTTACATTGGTCCCGTGCGAGGTGTTGGTGCCAGTCACGGGGCCATTCGGGGGTTATTTCGGGGTTTTTCCCTCTAATGCCATTTTTTAAGCCTAAGTCTAGATATTTTTAAAATTACGACAAAACTATCATATAAAAGCGCTTGAATAAGAGAACAAGATAGTAGATGTCATACCTGGTAATGGTACATAATTGCAGATTCAAGAAACTTGCCATAAGCATATACTACCTCCTTTGTGTACAGCTTCAAACTACCCTGTAAGAGTCACACATCTTCTTAATGTCAAGAATGGGAAGGCCAAGTCCCTCAATGAGTACATCACGAAGTTTATTAAGGATAATCTTAAGGTATCTTACTATGACGAGAAGAAAGCAATAACAATTAAATGCATAAATTCAATTTTTGTTGCAATTGTAGAAAGCATAGATGTAAAGAAAATTACCTATAGCGATGAAAGGTTAGGCTAGCATAACTGAGATTTTTCACTACTTAGGGACTGAGTTAAGTGTAGTTTGGACATGAACAGAAAGAGAGGAGATTATCATAAGAGAAACATGTACATAATCGTCACTAAAATGACAAATCAAGTCTAATTCTGGCACTTTGAAAGACATGCTCTAAAATTTCAATAAATTCTTACATTTGCTTTTCTTTTTACTTTGTGCCCCCACGCCCACCCCCTTTAATATTTTGGAGACCCGAAACGAATGGTAAAGAAAAATAAGAGGGAAAATGAGAAGAAGTACTTACTATTGAATTAAAATTATAGCAAGTTTTTAGGAGTCTTTTTTTTTAGATCCAAGCATTTTTTTTTAGATCCAAACATATTACGTTTTATAAATGACAATTAGAAGAATAAATGAGTCCCTCTATAACATTTTATAAAGAAGTTGATAGCCATATTGAGACACTCACACCGCGAAAACTCCAAGGTAAATGAAACACCTCAAACACAGTAAAAATACACGAGGAACTCCCTCAAATAGTTGTTCTTTATGGTCATTTTATCCAACATTTGACGAACATAAGATTCGCTCGAATCAAAATGGCTTTAATATTCGCTCGTGTCAAATCAGTTGAAAAAAAATCCTCGAGTGGCTTCACCCTCTCGCAAATCAATTTTTGCAATTCGATTAACAAAAAAAGTGAAATACTTGGTAAAGATATTTCAATTAGGATCAATTTTAGGATCAAAAGTACATTTACAGTTTGAATTAAAAATAAATTATGCATATAGAAAGTTAATCTATGATTAATATAAAAATGAAGGTAAATACTATTTTTAAAATAATTTGGGCTCCTCACCCTCTTTCTAAAAAAACTAATTTTTAAAATGGGTCTTTGAGTTTTCAACGTGGGTCTAAACATGGGATGAAAATCATATTTTTCCTCCATACTTAAGACTTAACACACAACAGTAATAATCTTTGGAAACTTAAGGGGGGGCCATGGCCCCCTTTGGCCCTTACCCAATTTCGTCACTGAAGCGAGGAATTTTTTCAGATTCACCAATATGGCAACGAAATGGATCACAGATTGAAAACACGGATTGAAAACACAAGGTAATATGGCAATGAAAAACTTAAAAACCCAAATACAACCTAAATATGAACCTAAATATGAATCAAAAACTAAAATATGTATAAATACCTTTGCTTTGGAGAGAGAGAGAGAAGCCATCAGCGTTTGACGAGAGAGAAAGAATCCGTAGCTTCGTCTTTGATGAGAGAGAGTAGCCATCAACGTTGGGGAAATGCCATCAGCAAATAGAGGCGGGCAAATGAAAATGAGGCGCAAGTTTTATTTTTTTAGGACAGACATGGTCACGGCCTGAAGCCGTGACCCACCATTGTAACCCGTTATTTCACCATTCTGTTATTGGAATGAAGAGTGGTCACGGCCTATAGCCGTGACCCCCATGCGTGACCAACACCAGACCCTCTATTGAGGTATGGTCACGGTCCATAGCCGTGACCCACACCCAGAAATGGTCACGACCCCCAGCCGCGACCCTCAATATGTGTACTCTCTTCTTCGTCATGCCATGGGTCACGAACTTGGGCCGTGACCCATCCGCGACCAAGCTTGGAGGGAATTTTGGCGCGAGTTTGGCGCCAAGATGGTAACGACCTGGTCACGGCCCAAGTCCGCGACCACTGTAGTCACGGCCCAAGTCCGTGACCACTTCCAGAGCATCAATAATTTAGTGTGGTAATAAATATGGTCACGCCAAATATTGAGTGAGTCACGGCCCAAGTCCGCGACCAGCTGATCGCGGACTTGGGCCGTGACCCACTGGGCGTGACCATTCGCAGGATTTGGTGTAGTGACTTCTGAAATTTTCTTCTCAGGATACTAATTTTGAGCGCGAAGTGGCAAACTTGTAAATATTTTGAAATTTTTGCGAACGCTTGGGAACTTGTATTTTTTTAGCCGCCAGAAATGAAATCGTCGTTATCTGTAATCATTACTTTTCACATTTTCCAAAGCAGCGTATATAAAGGCGATAAAATAAATTATTTTCTACCTTTTACCATCTAGATTCTCAAACTTTCTGTCTTCTCACTTTTCTTCCTATGATCGTCTTCTCAGTTCATCTGCCTTAGCTCATTTCTTGATTTTTCTGTAAGAATTTCTTCCTTCTTTCTTCTTTCATCAATTTAGCCATCATGGTTTACCTTATCGAAATCGTTGGACAAGTTTAGAGCTGATTTTGGGATTCCTTCTTGGGTTACTTTGGAAGAACCACCTTGCCCTTCTGATTTTTTTCTCTATATTTTTGCAGCAGAATGTGGTTTTTCTTTCCCGCCTAATCCCGTGTGTTTGGAATTTTGCCAATATTTTGATATTGGTCCTACAATAATAGTTCCAAATACATGGAGGGAAGCTAATGGCGTACATAGGTTGAATCAAATTCATGAAACACTTTTAGGTATTCCTAAAATTATGTTCGGTTATAAATGGGTTACTAGCGATACCACCTTTTATTTAAAAACTAGGTATTCTAATAGAGCTTTTGTGGTTAATCTCCCTGATGCTAATAGGTATTATTTTGAACGTGGGGTTGTGATAAAAAATTGGCAACACCCCCGTTGAAAGGGAAAGACATGTACCAAGGTCCCATATGTCCACTTTATGGCAATGGGATAGGTTGTTTATTTTTTTCAATTTAACTCTGTTTTTGTTTGATAAAATGCGTCACTGACATTTATTTTTTGTATGTTGTAGTTGACAGTAAGAGAAAATCCCTAAAAGATAGTGATATTAATATAAAAGATTTGAAATTTATCTGGGGATTACATCAAGCAATATCTGGGGAACACGTGAGGTCTGCTTCCTATTTGCGACGATATAAGAACACCACTTCTTCTTTTATTGCTCAACCTTTTGTTCCTCCCTTGGTGATTGATCTTGATTAGGCTCCAGCATCTTCTTCATTTGTTGAAGAATTTTCCTTTGACTTAGGTACTTCTATTTCTCACCTGATAATAAAGAAAAGGATAATGCCTGATCTCTTTGCCAAGATTGCCCCTGGTGTTGATGGGGCGAAGAAGAACAAAGATGATGTCCCAGCTGAAGGGACTAAGAAAAAGGATATTCCTCCATCTTGTGGAGCAGTCACAACTGCCAAGGATATCAGCAAGAAGCACCCCGTTGCTCCTAAAGAGGCAGCACCTTTGATTGAAGGGGTTGTCCTTATTCAAGAAGAGGTTGCACCTTTGATTGAAGTTGCTCTTTTGAGAAATTGAGAAGGGGTCTTGCTGAGAAGACCATAGATAATGTTGCCCATCCTTCTAGGGTTGAGGTACCTTCTTTGAGAGTTAGTATTCCAGCTCTCATTGCTCCTGACTTGGCCAAGAAATTGACCAGGTCTGGAACTCTTCCTGAAAGCCGAGCTGCTGAGACTTCTACTCCCCGAAAGAAGGTTACTAACTTGGCAGCCCAACATCTTGCATCAGTAAGTGTCATCACACTTTCCATTTTATCTCTTTATACAATTCTCATATTCTGAGTTGGGCTTCTCTTCTCTTGCAGTTTTTGGTTTACTTTAATAATATCATGGAGAATGATGAGGCTATCAAGGCTTCAACTTCATCCAGTGGAGTGGAAGAAGCCCTTGTTGGATTGCCAAAATCTTTGGTGGAGTCCCGAAAAAAGTACGAGTAGGACAAAGATGATTGGGAAAATAGAATCTAGTCCGCTGAAACATCTCAACAGAAAGCTGAGGAAGCTGCGAAGGAGGATGATACAGCTCGATGAGAGGCTGATACAGCTTGGCAGCAAGTTGTAAATGTTTCCAAGGAGGCAGAGGAGAAATGCATGGTTGCCGTTTTCAATAAGGTGGAAATTTAGGGAAAACTTGAAGAACCTGAACGACATAAGAAAGACCTTAAGGAGAAGGTGAAGTCCGTCGAAGAGCTTCTTAGGGAAAATACTTCTTTGGAGAGGGTGAAGAGAAGTGTTCCTATGAAGAAGGCCTTTAGTTCTGGCTGGGACAAAGGGTGGAATAAAGCTATAACTGTTGCATCTACCCAACTGGAGTATGCAAGTGTAAAGTTCTTCAGGGATGGATGGATTATCGCTTTGAAAGAGTTGAATGTTGCTGAGGATTCTGAGTTATTTCAAAGACACATTCATGGACCTCCTACTACTATTGAAGAAGATGAAGTTGGATCTGATGAATCTTCTTTATTAGTTGTAAATTAAACACTTATTTCCACTATCCCTCAGGCCTCCGAGCAAGTTCAACAAATAACGCCTCTACCGAGTAGTATCAACTGTCCACCGAGTAACCAATTCTTTCCTCAAAGTCAACTAATGATGTTATAGGGAATAAGGAGAATGTGTAAAGTTATTCGACACTTTACTTGTTTTATTTTTCTATTTTCTCTTTTATTGTACCTTAGGTTGTACCCTCTTCTCTTATGATCAATAAAATGGACTTTGTTATTTATTCTGAGTTTCTCCTTCACTTGTTCAGTATAGTTGTACTGTTGTTGATCTATTTTTACTTTTCCTTGCTAGTTTAATGTCAGGATGGAACTGTTGTCAGCTTATGATACAGAGTTGATGAGGAAGTGTACTGACTACTTCAAAGTTGGTCGTGCAGATTTCACTGAGGCACAGATAGTTGATATTCATGGATCTGATGCCTCTGAACGAGCAATCAATGCTTAAAAATATTTAAAATGTTTAATTGATGGGTTGTGGCAAATAAAATGGCTTATTACGAAATGATTGAAGACCTTCAAGGGATGATCGAAGAACTTAAGCTTCATCATAAAGAAGCCACTGCTCTTATGTGTGAGGGTTATGAGAAGAAGTACCAACAGTTGAGTGCTAACCGGGGTTGTGACAAATTTGTTTCAATCCATAATAAGAGAGAAAGTGTGTTAAAACTTGAGATTGAGGAGCATAAAAATATTGCTAAGCTGCTGGAGGAGGATAATATTACTTTAAGGGAAAGACAGAAGCAGTTAAAATCTATTGCTTTGTCTGGATCTCTGATCCCACTTAATGATGAAGGTTTTTTGTTTTTGGAGACCCAGAACGCCTCTTTAAGGGAAGAGTTGAAAACTTTAAAAGGACCAGACCTACATCTTCTTCGCGGGGAAGAGAAAGAGCTGGTCGGAGCAGCATTGAAGAGACTATGACTCAACAGGCCTTAGAGAATCAAGTTGTTCAACTGAAGGCAAAAAATCAAACTTTAGCTGAGATGTCCTAAAAAATTAAAACTCTTACCGAGCAACTGTCCAACCAGAGTTCTGCGTTGGAGAGTAAAGAAAACTTGGTGAAGCGACTTCATCAGCATGTTGAACGGTTAACTTATCAATTCCACAAGCAACCCAGAGAGTTTTGGATGGGGGGATATAAAGAAGCTTTATGTCATCTTGATGCCAGGTTGAAGCAAACCAACAATGAGGGATACAAGCAGGGTTGGTTGAACGCCTTAAGTGTGATGAAGGTCGAACGAGGAACAGGGTTATGGGATTGGTATGAGCCCGGATTACTTGATCTGCCAATACCTCATTTTAAACTAGATGTTAGCTGGATTCCAGCCCGCTCCATTCCTTAGTGTTTGATTTCCAATTACCTTGGTGACTACAATCTTCATGAAAATTTTGAGATATCCCGACCTCAACATCTGCTTGACCGACCCAGCTCAAGCAACACATAATGCTGCAAGATTTGAATTTTATCAACTCTTCTTTTGCTCTAGATGATCCTCCAGCTGGAATGGAGCCTGTGAATTCCTGGGAAGAGGGAAATGATCTTTTGGGCAAGATTTATTCAGGTCTGTGAAGTCCACACACATTCTCCACTTGTTGTTCTTCTTTTTCACCATCACCACATTAGCTAGCCAATCAGGATACTTGATGTCTTCAATGAAAGAAGCCTTATGTAGCTTTTCTACTTCCTCTTGAATAGCCTGATTCTTCTCCGGACTAAAAACTCTTCTTCGTTGCTTCATTGGTTTGATCTCTTTATTGACATTGAGCTCGCGACACAGGAAGGTTGAATCAATCCCTGGCATATCTTTATGACTCCATGCGAATGCTTTCTTTCTATGACTCATAATTGCCTATAGCTCTTGCTTTAATATCAGATTAAGTGAAGAACCAATTTGAGTTGTTCTTTCTGGTTTCTCATTATCCAGAATAATGCTCTTCTATGCCTCCATAACCTGGCCTTTAACGAGCTCCGTTTCATCTCTAAGGTCTAAGGATTCAATCTCAGACTCATTAGAATTGTCCACTTGATAAGTGGTTGTTTTCTTCCTTACATCGTCCAATTCTTCTTTCTCTACAAACGAGTAGTAGCATTCCCGATATACTTTTTGGTCGCCCTTTATAATTCTAACTCCAAAGTTGGTCGGGAACTTTAAACACTGATGTAGAGTGGATGGAACTACTTCAAACTTTTTTAAGCCTACTCTCCCCATGATTATATTATAGGCTGATGGGATATTTTTATCCATCGCGAAGAAGCGCACCTTTTCTGATCTGCAAGTAGGATAGGTGTCAATTAGCATATCTAACTTGATCGTCCTGAGAGAAAAAACTTTCTCTCCAGAGAACCCAATAAGGGGCCAGTGATATGGCTCCAGTTGACTAAGTTTTAAGTTCAAACTGTCGAAGCATGGATAAAACATGATGTCCGCCGAGCTACCATTGTCCAACAATACTGTTGAGATGATTACATCCTTCATTCTCATCTTAATCGCTAGGGGACCATCATGAGGATAAAAAATGCCTTCCAGATCATTTTTGGAAAAACCGATGACCAGCTTATCTTTGTTAACCTTCCCCAGGCGATCCTCTTCTGCTAGATTTATTCACTGTATATAAGAACAAGCTTGTGCCTCATTGAGGTAATCTTTTCTCTCAGCGGTATGATCACCCCCTCTTGTATCTCCACTTATAATCATATGCCTTTCATTTATTTGAATAATGATTACAGGAAAATATTGTTTTACAAATGCAATATCGGACAATTACAAGAATGCTAGTAAAATATTCTACAAAGTCCAGTAAGTCGGCTTCAACCACTAGAAGCATACTTCAAGGCCAATAAAATATTCAAAGCTCATATTCCATCATTGGGGGCTTATAGTTCATGTTGCTAAGTAAATTCCGAGTGTAATAAGAATTGATGACATCACCAGCCAAGCATAAGACTTTGCTCCAGATCATAACATGGTTGGCACACTAGCTAATCATCATTCAAGAAATATTTTTGATATCGAAGATCAAAATTCACATTCAAGAGTTATTTTTGCTATTAAAGAATCAAGAGTTGCATTCAGTACGTACATCACTGGGATCTCCACTACTATTATTCCGACCAACACTAAAGAAGAAGTTATACTTATATGTAAACATTTTAGAGTCCACTACTAGCTCGGCACTTATCAGATTGAAGAATGGGGTTCAAAAGCTTACATGTTACACCAGCAAAGCATTCAGAGGAGAAAAAATTAGAAATATCAAACATGTACAGTCAGCACTAAGTTGGTCGGCTAACTATCCAACCAACCAACCTAAAGATAATGATAAGCCACAAGCTGCAAACTATGACAGATCTCATTTATACATCCAAATACCCAGGGGTGATACATAGCAAAAGTTTCCTACCGAGCAGCGTTCCTTAAAAGAAAGATTAGATCCTAAAAAACCATCAATCAACGCGAGTCATCCGTTGTCCAGGAGATAACCCACTCATATGTTGAACAAATCAATAAAGCATAACATTATTATTCATTATGTACGAGTACCGAACAACTTTTCAGAATAAATACTCCAACCTCTCACTAAACCATCAAGCATGGAGCATTGGGGGCTTCTGTTGACGCTAGAAATTTACCGGTCTACATGGACCACTAAGAAAGGGACACTTGTCATCCTACGTGATAATATTTATACTTTCTCGGCACCCGAGGAGACTTACTCGGCACCCAAGAAGATTTTTTCGGCACCCAAGGAGAGTTGGTCGGTATACCAACCAACGCACGGCATACCAACCAACTCACGAAATACCAACGAACTCAAGGAAGACCAACCACCCTACAAGACCAACAGTCATATTCATTGTACATAGATGTAAATGTCTGAATATATAAAGACATTCCATCTCTTGGACTCCCATGACTATAAATACATGACTTCCCATAGCCAAAGGGACAAGTTAGACATCACAATCTGAATTAAGCAATTCTCTACACACCACTCTCTCTCTCTATGCCATGTTGTGCTATTGTAAACCCCTGGGAATAAAATAACAGTGGACGTAGGCTTTCCTTATAGCCTAACCACTTTAAAAATCATTGTCTCTTATGAGTTTTGTAGAGGGGTCTTGAAGGTAATCCTGAGATTAGGGACAATTCCCTAATTGGCAATAGTGTTTGAGATTAAGCAACCGAGGCAGCTCAAGCATGGCAACTCAGCGAGGCAGCTTGGCGTGGAAACTCATACTTTAGCTTGTTGTATTAGTCATATTGTATTTCTGTTTATGTTGACTGTAAGCTATAATGGTTGTAATGATGTAACGAGAATAATAATGAGTTTTAGTGTGAGGTCAAATGGTACACGCGAGAGACCAGGCTTGGCAGGGCCTGGGAGAGCTTTCATGCTCTATCAAATGACGTCGCTGTGGGAACTTTAGAGGGACTTGGTTTGGAGGATTGAGAAGTGAGGCACCGTTGGGGATTGTCCTGACCATCTTAGATACACCTGGTAAAACACCAAAGGACCCTAGACATGGAACCCCGGGCGAAGCATCTTAGAGTTCCATCGTGCGTTGAGTTGCAAACCAAATAGCCCTCTACTTAATGTCACATATACTACAGGTGATGTCACTAGCCAGCTAAACAATGTCAGACCTACACTTGAGTAAACCATCGTGGTATTTGGGGCTGTCAGGTAGTTGGTGAGCCACCTCTGCGACAACAGCCCCAGACACACAGTGGTTAGGCAAAAGGTATGTCTTGGCATTTAATGTTTATGATGTGGAGACAACTAGTGCATCGGGCATTTAATGTTATGACATAAAGTATGAGGTACGTCTTTCATAGTCTTTAATGATTGAGTTGCCTCGAGGATGGTGTGAGGGGATATTTAAGGACCCCAACCACCCCTGAGGAGAGGATGATCTTTTGAAGTTCAGGAGTTATTGCTGGGAGAATACACATCAGAGAGAGTTATTACAAACCAAAGGGTTTACTCACGGGCCATTGTCATTTTTATTACGAAGCTTTTAATATCTGACAGAGATTCTTGATGGGGTTTGGTGTGTTTACCTGCCTACCAAGGTGTATCTAGGGTGCTTACTTCTCTCTCCCTCTAACTAAGTTACTTCCAAGTTCATTACTATCATCTGAGTTATACACGAGAGATTTGTGAGTTTAAACTGGGTCTTATCTTCATTGAGGTTTGCGTTTGTATGTACTATCATTAATCCAAAGCTTTGGCCAATTAGCTTATCATTACCATACTCAAACAGGGGTTACGGGTCCATCTTATCTAAACTACCCTCTTACATTTGGCGACTCTGCTGGGGAGGCATTCTTCTAAGTAAGGAGTATGGCACAAGACAATGTTACTCGAAGGCTCAACTTTGATGACATCTAGCATAATAAAGAACAGGCTGTGAGAGAACTAGAGGCTCTAAGTAATGGGGTTCCTCGAATAGAGGTACCTCCGGTTCAGGCGACGACAGGCATTCCAGGGGTGACACAAGCTTCCACGAGTGCGGGGCTGGGACCCACTCAGGTGGTTCTCCTCATGAGTAAGTTTTATGAGTTTTTGCAAACTTCGATAGCTTCAACGATGTTGGGAGGATTGGAAGCCAATGCCTTAGTAACACCAGGGACAACCCCAACGGCCCCACCAGGTGCAGGTGTGGCGGGAACGGTCCCAGCAAGCATACCCTCTATTTTGAATCCAGTCATGGGAACCTCAGGAGTTTTAACAGGAACAACTGTTCCAGCTACAATGGGTACTCAGCCTACGGTCCCGTTGTTGTTTCCCCAGTAGCATCACCCATGGAGGAAATGAGAAAGGAGATACAGAAAGAGATGTTGAAGTTCATGCAAGCCTCCTCACAATCGGCTGGCGAGGTAGCTTCGGTTTATGATGACTTTTGAACACCTTATCCTCAGGAATACAACGATGAGCCCTATCAAAAGGACTATATTCCTCTTATTTTAAAAAAATACACAGGAAAGGGTGGGAACCCGAAGGAGCATACTAAGCGCTTTGTCAAACATTTGGGGGCACATTGTAATAATAAAAGGCTTAGGATGAGGGATTTTCTAAGTCCTTGTCCGATAAAGCCTATACCTGGTCTTCCCGTTTGACTCCTAACAGTGTTTCTACATGGGAGGAGATGCACGTATTATTTATCCAGAAGTTCTTTCTGGCAGAAGATTAATTCACTTTGATCCAGCTGGGTAGGGAAAAGCAATGACCTGGGGAAGAAGTGGTGGCCTACGTTCGAAGGTTCGGGGAAAGATCCCTCGATGTTAGGGAGGAGGCCAAAGAATCCAAGTTATTACAGATCTGCGCTGAGGGGCTGCTTCCCGAGTACATCTGCCATCTTATCAATGAGATGCGCAAGGGTACTTTCTCGGCGTTCTTATAAGCGGCAAAAAATATCTCCTTGGTGGTGCGGCCCAATCCGGTGGTGGTGCCCATGATGTTTAGGTAGCCAATGTAACCCGCGAGGGGGAGGTCTCAGACCCCACAGGTAGGGTACACCGAAGGGGGAGATAGGGGAAAAGCATCGAAGAAGGACTATAAGAGGAAGTTCGAAAGAGACAGGGAAGACCCACCACCATTGCCTTGTACAGTGGAAGAAGTTTTCAGCTATTATAACGCAATGGTCCAAGGGGGAACGGTCTATGAGCCAAAGGATGTTCCCATCGAGGAGCCCGATGTGGTAACGAAGGCGGATCCAAAGTATTACGAGATTCATCGGAGGATCCTGTATCCAACCGAGAGCTGCTTTACACTGAGAAGAATCATCGATAAGTACGTAAAGGCAGGGATGTTGTAAATCCCTCCACAGAACGTCAATAATAACCCCTTGCCAGCACATGGGGCCAATTTTGTGGTGGCCTATGATGAAGAGGCAGAGAGAGAAGAAAGAGAGTCAACAATGAAGCAAAGAGAGTACGAAGAGGCTCTGGAAGATTGCATGAGGGGAATGGATAATTTAGTGTTGGCTTATGATGAAACAAGAACCAAGGATGTAGAGGAGGTATACGGTGCCAAAGGTGAGGAAGTAGACCCAGTTCTAGAATACTGTGCAGTTTCGAAATCCCCAAAGTTCACCTAGTTGTTCGACCAGGTGGGGGTACCGAAGGAGATTAGGCTAGAGATAACCCAGGCAATACTCAATATTGCGAGGAAGAATGCAGTCCCTTCGCTGAGATGGAAGGGACCCATCGCCAGGTTGGTAAGAAAGTTCTTGTCAGAGGTAACCTTCAGCGATTCATATAGGGCTGTAAGGTTCCCTCACAATAGGCCGTTGTATGTGGCTTCCAGTGTCAACGGGGTTAGCTTCGCAGGAACTCTTATGCATGGGGGAGCTTCCATAAATATCATGCCAATCAACTCTTTTCACGCAGCTAATATTCCAGAAGAAAGGTTGGTTCTCATGCCTTCGGTAATTTCAGGGTATGATAACCAATCCTCCAAATCCATTGGGTACGTTAATGTTGGGATTATAATGGGAAATCTGTGTTTTCACATCAAGTTTCACATAATAGAGAGTGCAACTTCCTATCATCTTCTAATAGGGAGGGTGTGGATGCACAACCAAGGGCTAGTTCCTTCTACGTACCACCAATGTGCCAAAGCGAATGTCAAGGGCACAGAGGTGACCATTAGGGCTACATAGAGGCCCTTCGCTGTTAAGGAGGCTCACTTAGTGGACGCATCATTTTACATAGAGTTAGAGGAGGATGTCCGGGTCCTAACAAAAAGAATGGAGGGAGCATGGGTTCCCTCGATTAGAGAAAGAATGGGGCCCTTAAATGAGCAAAAGAAGGAGGTTGCGAGCAGCACAAGGGAAATAACCGAAGAAGCTCACCAGGTAGTCCCTCAGCCCCAAGGCATCTCGAAGCAGCTCAAAGAAAGAATAAATCCCAGAGTGGATCCAATGGAGCATGAGGTCCAACAGTAAAGCGTGCTGAGCCGATTCTCAAGATAAAGATTGGCCGAAGCTTCTAGAAAGAAGAAGAGGAAGGCAGTCACCGCTACCAGTAGACAATGCAAGAAGGTCGTTACCGAGGAGGGAAATATGGTGTATTAATTGTAACGGTGTGAGCGGGCGATCGAGGAAGCTGATGATGAGGTTGACTCGATATATGATTGCTTTCTGGTAGATCAACGGAGATAGTGCATGGTGATAGATAATTCCAGCATACAGGAATTTATAGAGGAAGTCATCGAGGAACCGAATTACATGGCAAATCAGCTGAAGCCCCAGGCACAAGAGTTAGAATAATTAAACGTGGAAAAGGAAGGAGAGGATCCAAGGCCCATCTTCATCTCGAAAGATCTCAGTAAGGAGAAACGAGAGGCCTTGGTTGAGTTAATTCGGGAGTTTATAAATGTCTTCACGTGAAAATAAACAGAGATGGAGGGGTTGGATGAGGAAGTAAGCTGCCACAAGCTAAATTTAATGCCTTCATCCATTCCAGTAAAATAAGCAACGAGGACGTACAATCCTGATCTAGATTTGAAGATCAAGGAAGAGGTTCAAAGCTTACTAATGATAGGGTTCATCACGCCGATACAGCACCCACTCTGGCTATCCAGTATCATCCCGGTGGGGAAGAAGGATAAAAACCAAATAAGGATCTGCGTGGACTTCAGAGATTTAAATAGAGCTTGCCCTAAAGATGAGTTCCCTCTGCCATCCATTGATAGCTTGATATATGCAACGGCTGGTTATGAGATGTATAGCTTCATGGATGGGTATGTGGGGTATAACCAGATCAAGATGGACCCCTAGGATGTAGAGAAGACAGCATTCAAAACCCCGTTGGGTAATTTCATGTATAGGGTGATGCCGTTTGGACTCAAGAATGATGGGGCAATTTACCAAAGAACAATGATGGCGATTTACCACGACTTCCTTTATAAGTTTGTGGAATTTTATGTGGATGATTTGGTCATCAAGTCGAGGAGGGAGGAGTCCCATCTGAGCGATTTGAGGAAGGTGTTTTCCCGTTGCAGGAAGTATAAATTGATGATGAATCCACTGAACAAGTGGGAAATTCCTAGGCTTTGTGGTTGATAGACAGGGGGTGCAAATGGATCAGGACAAATAACGGGCGATTTTGGAAATGCCATGCCTAAGAATGGTGAAGGTGCTGAAGAGTTTCCTCGGTAAAGTCTCCTACCTCAGAAGATTTGTACCCAGATTGGTCGAAATAACACATATGTTGATGCAACTATTGCAAAAGGACACGAAGTTCAAATGGGAGGAGGTTCACCAGGAGTCTCTTGACGGGCTGAAGAAACTTCTCGTTTCACCACAGACCATCGTTCCCCCGAAGGCAGGAGTACCGCTGTAGCTGTACCTCACATCCACCACAAGGTCCGTGGGAGCTTTGCTGGTACAAGAGATCGACTGGTAAGAACGGCCAGTTTATTACCTCAACAGGATCATTCATGGGCCAGAAGTCAGATACAGTAGCTTAGAAAGGCATTGTTTAGCCTTAGTCTTTGTGGCTCAAAAACTTAGGCATTATATGTTGTCTTTTACAATTCATATTGTAACTAAATGTGACCCTATTAAGTATTTTCTAGCAAGAATGATTTTAATTGGTAGGGAAGCTAGGTGGCTCCTCATCCTATCTGAATATGACTTGAAGTGCATGGTTCCTCGCGCGATCGAAAGCCAGGCATATGCTGATTTGTTGGCTATCTTCCCCTCAGGAACGTTCGAGCCACCCAAAGAAGATATTCCAGGAGACAATTTGTAGGCCAACCATCTAGACGCAATGGACGAAGAATGGATAATGTAGTTCAATGGGTCATCGGCAAAAAAGAAAGGAGGAGCAGGGGTTATTATTTTGAAAGGAATGGAGGAGATTTGCCTTTCTTACAAGCTAGATTTTCCTTGCTCTAAAAATAAGGCAGAATATGAATCATTGCTATTGGGATTGCTAGAGGATCTTCGAAGGGGGATCCGTTCACTTTGCATCAAGGGGGATTCAAACTTGGTGGTTCAGCAAGTGAATGGAAAATACGCGTTGAAGCACATGAGCCTGGCACCATACAGAATAATCATCCAGAGACTTCTTTACTAGTTCCATCGGACCAAGATCAGGAGGCAGCCCAAAATAATGAACTACCACCCAGACGCCTATGCCACTATTGCCCAGAAAATGGTCATGAGGAGCGATATAACTACTGTTGTGATTTAACGAAGAACAGCTCCTTCAATGGTACAGTCAATCGTACCAATGGAAGAAGATGGGGACTGGAGGGGAGAGATTAAGAGGCAACTGGAGGTTGGTGAAGGAATGATGGGGCTTAGAGAATTATCCCAGTACTTTACGAATCAAGGAAACCTTTACTTCAAAAATGCAGGATGATGGTTGTTAAGATTCATCGACCCAGAAGAAGAAGAAGAAGGACAGAGGTTGAAGAAGACGCACGAAGAGCACTGTGAAATGATTGAGATCCCCCTTTATAGAAAAATTCAAAGGGAGGGATATTTCTGGCCTAACGTGAAGCAGGATGCAGCTGAGTTACAATGGAAGTGTGACAAATGCCAATTATTCTTCGAGGAAGCTGAATATTATTTCGTGGAGGCTTAGCCTGACTGGAGACAACCCTACATCGACTTCATTAAGGATGGAGTTGTCCCAATGGAGAAAATTAATGCGATGGGACTCTGGCGAAGGGCCCCGAGATTCTATGTTCAGGAGGGGCAGCTTTATCGAAGGGGATACTTTAACAGACCTTTGTGTTGCATCACGAGAGAAAAGGCAGCAGAGGTCCTCAAGTAGGCACATGATCCAGCTCACATAGAAGGGGCCAAGTTATATGACCAGTTGATGACTTTGGGATACTATTGGCCAACTATGGAGAAAGATTCAGCTGAGTTCGTTCGAAAGTGCAAGGCTTGCCAACTTCATGGTAATATGATCCATACCCCGTCAGTGTACTTACACTCATTGGAAATGCCTTATCCTTTTCACATTTGGGCATTCGACCTGGTAGGGGAAATACACCCTCCTTCGAGGGGGAAGATATAGATACTACTAGTAACGGAGTGTTTCACAAAGTGGGTTGAGGCGATACCACTGAGAAGAGCAATGACAGGAGTGGTAAGCAACTTCATCAGAGAATAAATCATTTTCCATTTTGGGATCCCAAAGGTTATCCTTTCATACAATGGAACCCCTTTTGTTAATTCAGAAGTAATGATGCTAACAGATAAATACTCCATTGTCCATCTCACTTCGACGGTGGCATACCCAAAGGGAAATGGTCAAGCCGAAGCGACTAACAAAACTTTGGTTAATATCTTGGTTTAAACGATGGAGGATTTCCTAAGATCATGGGATGATAAGATACTAGTCGTGTTATGGGCCTATCGAAAGACTAAGAGGAAGCCTACAGGGTATACACCGTTCTCTCTTCTTTATGGGGCCGAGGCAATTCTCCTAGTGGAGTTAGAAGTTCCCTCTGCTCGATATGATTTGAGAAGTAGTATGCTCCCCCAGAGTAGGCATGTGCAGTTGGAAGCGTTGGGTGAACACAGAGATAAGGCGATGCAACACTTTCAAATGTATACGAGATAACTCACGAGGGCATATGATAACTTAATGAGACCAAGAAAGTTCATGAAGGGAGACCTTGTATTGAAGGCAACAGTGAAACATATTAGGGGGCTTCCTCAACCTAGGTTTACAGCTAATTGGGAGGGACCTTTCATCGTAAAGGAGGAATATGACTCAGGTTATTGATTAATTTCAAAAATGGAAGAAGATAAACCATTCAAGATTAATAATAAATGGTTGAAAGTTTATCATGTGTAGGCAGTTATGTTTGACCATTAATGTAGTTGGTTGTTATGAATACACAAGTTCTTTGTTTCTATTATGATGAGTGTACAAGTTCTTTTTATTATGGCTAAAGAAGAGATGAAAGAATTACAGAATTTCACACTTCACAATCTAAGCAAACAGTTGTAACGTAAAGAGATGGCATAAGAAGATAAGCATCTTTTCCCATTTATAAACTTTGGGGCATTACAAAAGTGGGAGCTATCGCCCAAGAATTACATGAAAAAAATACATATACAAGTTCATTTGCCAAGAAGGGACCACAAATCTGGAGAAGCGAACAAATCTCTAAGGAGGCCTGAAGAAGCTGCTTAATAAGACTGTTGAGCATTATTAGAGACCTCCAACCTTATTTGTGCCTGTGTACGCTCAATCAGGAGTTTCTCTCATTTCGACTTCATCGGGCGTAAAGCTTCTTCGAGGTACCCCACCTCTTTGTCAATAGTTTCAAGAAGAGGTGCTAGATCGACTAACTTAGCTTCCTCGGTCCGCTGATCCTCCTGATGTTTTTGTAAGAGCTCCCTCTGGCTGTCCAACTGTTGGTTCTTCAAAGTCTTTAAATGTACAATGATCCCGTCAAAATGGAACTCATCACGACCTAACTCCCTCAGATAACCCAAGAATTGGTTGAGTAGGGGTCTGGTAATGCTTACAATCGGAGTATTAGCGATTTCAGCAATGACGGTGGCCATGCCTTGAAGCCTATGGCTCATAACTGAGATGTTTGAACGTAGGCAGTCCACCGTGAAGGTCTCAGGATGATAGCTCACAAGTTGCTCAATTGTCAAATGGTGGTTGGCAGGCATTTAGGGAGAACATTGGAGTACCATCAGGCAGAAGGCGGGAGGAGCCAACTTGGGCAGAGGAAGCTCGCACCCAAATTCGCTTTCCGTAGCAGCACCTGTCATGGAACCTTGATCATTATGGCTAGATTCTTCAAAGGAGATAGGTTCACGATGTGGCGAGGCAATGGGTGAAGGAAATGGGGGAGAATCCTCCCGAGAAACCTGAGAACAGTTAGAAGAAACAAAAGGAAAAATCTTAACAAGTGTTTTCGTTGTTAAGTCACCGATATAGGTGGAGTTTTTGAAAAATCTTAACAAGTGTTTTCGTTGTTAAGTCACTAATATAGGTGGAGTTTTTGAAAATCTTAACAAGTGTTTTTGTTGTTAAGTCACCGATATAGGTGGAGTTTGTGAAAAATCTTAACAAGTGTTTTCATTGTTAAGTCACCGATATAGGTGGAGTTTTTGAAAATCTTACAAGTGTTTTCGTTGTTAAGTCACCGATATAGGTGGAGTTTTTGAAAAATCTTAGCAAGTGTTTTCTTTGTTAAGTCACCGATATAGGTGGAGTTTTTGAAAAATCTTAGCAAGTGTTTTCTTTGTTAAGTCACCGATATAGGTGGAGTTTATGAAAAAATCTTAACAAGTGCTTTCGTTGTTAAGTCACCAATATAGGTGGAGTTTTTGAAAAATCTTAACAAGTGTTTTCGTTGTTAAGTCACCGATATAGGTGGAGTTTTTGAAAAATCTTAACAAGTGTTTTCGTTGTTAAGTCACCGATATAGGTAGAGTTTATGAGAAACCTTAACAAGTGTTTCGTTGTTAAGTCACCAATACAGGTGGAATCTATGAAGAAAACTTAACAAGTGTTTTCATTATTAAATCACAAACACAATTGAAGTTCGAGAAACTGAGAAATACAGAGAAATTGGTAAAGTACCTCAGTAGCAGTAGGAGCGAGAACGGGAGTCACCACGGGGGACATAATGGAATAAACCGTTGGAGGCGGGCTCATTGCCTCAGAAGTCTCAACGGGTCCCTTGGTTGCAGAAGCCTCAACGGTAGGCAAAATTCCCTCGCCAACATAAGGTACTAAACCTAACATGGGGGCATTATCGGAAGAATACGTTGAACCTTTAAAAGATGCCCCAACGAGAGCAGTAACACCAACCTGGGCCTGGGAAGAAAAAAGGCCACTTATAGCAAAGGGTGGCGAGAGACTTGGAGAGAGTTGTAAATAAAAAGCTAAATGTTAGACACAAGAAGTAAACACAAAAGAATAAGGGGTATGAATGCACATAACTTACCCCCGTTATGGCACCAAAAAGATGAACTGCGATAAGGAGCCTTGTCAATACAGGAGGAAGAAGAATGCTAGTTATCAGCGATGCCGCTTCCAACTAAAGCGGCCCAATATATTAGAAATAATAAACAAAACAACGGTACAAATAAAAAATGTAAGGCTTGGAAAGAAATCTACCTGATCACAGCGAGGGGAAGAGGGACCTCTTGCTCCGATGGTAACTCAGAAGAGGCTACAGTAGTTACCTCTAGCCGACAGGGCATTTTAGTAGGCCCAACGGTAGTGGCCCCTACAACAGCTTCCTTGGCCCGTTGGGAGTACAATCTCCGTGAGTAGGTAAGCCCTGTCATGGGGGAACGAGGAGGAGTGATATCATCTGGAGATATATCGCAACGTCCCCCCATGAAGCGGCTTACAGGCAGACTTGGGAGACTGGGAGGATTAGGCCTTTCTTATCTAACTCCCTTCACCAAAATGTTTTCTTAGTAAGAAATGAATAGATGCAACACAACTTAAGATAATAGGAATGAGAAATAAAGAATGCATACATACCTTAGATCCATAAGGAGAACGAGAAGGTATAATTACTGGTGAAGGCGACAAGGAGGCAGCAGCAGAAGGAACTGGTGATGAAGGTTTCTCAAGAGTTTGTCTCTTATGGGTCTTGGTACCCAGCATTTTATTCTTGGAGCTCGTTGCACCACCAGTTTTAGGTACCCTCATCCTTCTTCTCCTTTTTATCATTGGCTCCGTGGGATCAACCAAGATTGTGGGAAACGTACCTGGAGGAGGAACGGTGACAGCACACCGTCGAAACTCAGCATGTATTTTGTCAACTTCAGTTTGTACCTACCTCCTTAGCTCTTCAGCCATCTCTGGAGACATAGGAGGAGGAACGGAGGCAATAGGGAATGCCTCCAAAGGAATTTGTGTTTGAACTTGGGCCTTAGACTTCTTGGACTTCTTGGCCTTCTTAGCAGGTGGCTGATAAGGCCCTTCTCCCATGGCAGCTTCGGTCGAGGGGGCAGATGGTTTGAGGGGTTACAACAGCCTTGGGTTTAGGCATGGCAACAGGGATTATGGGGCAGTATGGAGGAAGTTCACTGGGAGGCTCTTTGAGGGTTTGTCTTAGAGGGAACTCAACCCCAAGCACGGAGTTTCCCTTAAGATCCAGTTCAGAAAAAGAGAAAGAAAGGACTGGGGGATATTGAGGGGGGGACTGAATGTACTCATGAATCATTTCCAACTGCTCCAAATGGAACTTAGTGGCAAAAGAAGTGGATATGTCTCCCTTCCTAGTAGCACTAGGAAGGGTGACACGGCCATCGATGGTGGACGTCACACCAAGTACCGCGGCTGTAGTATAGAAGGTGCAGGCTTCAGCGAAGGTGGACTTTGAGTGGTTGTCCTGGAACACAGGTCGAGGGGCCCCCTGATCGAACCCAAACTTCCTCCTGCATCTATCGGGGTTGTAAGGCTCTGATGTGCATCCCCATTCAGTGTAGGAGTAAAAAAAAATCACTACGGCTTGCGAAGGATCTTCTACAATCGGATGGAACTTGATCGTTGTGGATGTAGAAGGAAAGAAACCCCTACTATGGGCAAAGAAACCCCTACTATGGGTAAAGGAGTTCACAGACGTCCTCCAGTGTAACGGTGAACTCCCCCCATGCAGCGAAGAAGGTGTGGGTTGTGATGTTCCATTGAGAGACTATCACTTGTAATGTCGCGTTGTGCTTTAAGAGGGTGTACTCCCTGAACCAGTATGTGTGATGAAGCCCAACCTTGGCAAGAGCACCAGTGTGAAAGCTCTGCATGTGTGTGTGCCATGCAGTGAAATGGGCTGGTGACCCCTCAGGTGCTTCGAAGTCAATTTGAGAATAGGGGAAGTCACCACGGTCTAAGCGAAAACACAGAGTCCCCTCTAGGGGTAGATAACCCCACTTTGATGAATCTACTTCCTCATCACCCAATAGTAAAGGGTCATACTTAGAGGAGAAATGGCAGGTCTTGCATGCCTCAGAAAATTTATCATCTTCTTCAAAGATGGGCGCCCGATGATAGAAGTGTAGCTGCTCTTGACGAGCAGCATTCAGGGCAACAGCGTTAGGGCGGCAGCAACACCAGAAGTGGCAGAGGGGGAGTCTGGCTGAGTGGTGGTAGTAACCTTGGAAGCACTTGGAGAAGCCATAATAGAGTGATGATGGATGATATAACTGGGTAAGAAGGACTAAAAATAAGGAGGGAGGAGTACAATCGCAGGTGGTGGTGCAAAAGATGAGAGAAGGAGGAGACTGAGTAAAGAATGGGGCAACAATGGAGGTCGCACAGAGTTTCTCTCTCTACAGAAAGCGGGGAGCTTGAAGAAGATGAAGGAAGGAGAAGGGTTTTGAAATAAAAGAGACGTTTGATGGGTTTTAAACCCGACTTTTGAGTTTCCCACCATCGCACGTGCAAAGGCCGCCTATAATCATTTCAAATGAACACGTGGCACATCGGGAAGGGTCTCGACAGTTGAAAAGACAGTGCCACATCATTATTGAAGTGACACTTGGGGAAAAGAAGGGGGTTTCCTTCTCCAACAAGTTTGAGTTTTGGCACCAGAATTTTTATCAGACATATCCAATGATTCCCCACGAAGGCAGTCCCCCAATGATACAAAAAGCTACTATATCCCCTCCCCACACGTCCAAACGTTGTTTAATTTGTGACTCAGTTACATCGGAGAGAATCCTTACTTTTTCGAACATAGCGAAGCATTACAAGGGAGAATTTCACTTACCAAGAGTCCAAACGAGTATTTGAGAAGGTTAGTAGGCCTTTCGAGAGAATTTTAAATAATAAAGCTAGAACGGTTGAGGCTCAGCATGAGGAAAAAGTGGCGATGTCCCTTCGCCCAAGCCCCAATAAGTCATAGCGCTTCATCTCGGGTACATCGGGGAGAATTTTACTTTTTCCAGGAGATTATAACGCTGCGGTTCTAACGAATAGAGGAGGCCAGAATTTTTCACGCAGAGAGGGTTCATCAAATTGAGACGTTTCATGCAGATATTTCTTGTTCCAATAAATCTCTCCATGAAGGGGCAAATGTAGAGGGGTCTTGAAAGTAATCCTAAGAATAGGGATAATTCCTTAATTGGCAATAGTGTTTGAGATTAAGCAACCGAGGCAGCTCAAGCATGGCAACTCAGCAAGGCATCTTGGCGTGGAAACTCATACTTTAGCTTGTTGTCTTAGTCATATTTTATTTCTGTTTATGTTGACTGTAAGCTATAACGGTTGTAATGATGTAATGAGAATAATAATGAGTTTTAGTGTGAGGTCAAATGGTACTCACGAGAGACCAGGCTTGGCAGGGCCTGGGAGAGCTTTCATGCTCTATCGAATGACCTCGCTGTGAGAACTTTAGAGGGACTTGGTTTGGAGGATTGAGAAGTGAGGCACCGTTGGGGCTTGTCCTGACCATCTTAGATACACTTGGTAAAACATCGAAGGACCCTGGCCGTGGAACCCCGAGCGAAGCATCTTGGAGTTCCATCGTGCATTGAGTTATAAACCAAACAACCCTCTACTTAATGTCACATCTACTGCAGGTGATGTCACTAGCCAGCTAAACAATATCAGACCTGCACTTGAGTAAACCACCGTGGTATTGGGGGCTGTCAGGAAGTTGGTGAGCCACCTTTGCGACAATAGCCCCCTGACACACAGTGGTTAGGCAAAAGGCATGTCTTGGCATTTAATATTTATAACTTGGAGACAACTAGTGCAGCAGGCATTTAATGTTGTGAGATAAAGTATGAGGGACATCTTTCATAGTCTTTAATGACTGAGTTGCCTCGGGGATGGTGGGGGGGCTATTTAAGGACCCCAACCACCCCTGAGGAGAGGATGATATTTTGAGAGTTCAGGAGTTATTGGTGGGAGAATACTCATCAGAGAGAGTTATTACAAACTAGAGGGTTTACTCACGGGCCATTGTCATTTTTATTACGAAGCTTTTAATATCTGACAGAGATTCTTGAGAGTGTGCTTACTTCTCTCTCCCTCTAGCGAAGTTACTTTTAAGTTCATTACTATCGTGTGAGTTATACACGAGAGATTTGTGAGTTTAAACTGAGTCTTATCTTCATTGAGGTTTGCGTTTGTATGTCCTATCATTAATACAAAGCTTTGGCCAATTAGTTTATCATTACCATACTCAAACAGGGGTTACGCTTCCATCTTATCTAAACTAGCCTCTTACAAGTTTGATTGGATTGCTTTTATCTATTTATCTGTGATCTTAAAAATGGGATTTCGTCCATTTTTTTAAGTAAAAAACTAGATTTGATCTAATTAGTTAATCACAAATAAATATGAATTCATCCTTAAGGAAATGGCCTACGTCCACTGTCATGTATTGCTGAGTGTTTTGCCTTAATCTTTATTAACTTTTGCCTATGATAGCTTACCCGTTATGAGGGTATTACAATGTATTTATAGCCTCTGGGCTGCCCATGTGAATAGACAATACGTCGTTATTAGATAGGCGTATGTATCAATACATAATAAGAATATTCATTGAATCTATTTTGGTCGTTTGGTCTTCCCAGATAGTTGCTCGGTATTCTGAGTAGCTCGTCATATCAAGTTGCTCGGGGTATATAATTATGCCATGTTGGATGACACGTGTCTTATCATAACTGGTCCATGTCAACTGACTTATTTTTGTATCAACAGTGTCATATATGTATACATATTAGCTTTGTTTCAAAGCTTGGGAGATTAGTCCCATTGTTTCAATATTATTGACTTTCTTGATATCTTTTTTTAAGTAAAATGACATTTGAGATATTCATGCTTCATTGAAAAATGAAAAAGTCTTATGATTATTGAATTTAAAGTTGATTTGTGAATATATCGAGACTTGGGAAAAATAATTTTATGATAGAAAATATTGATTATATATTTATCTCTAAAAAAGATGCACTTTATTTATCATATGCATATATGTCTTTAGTGGTATCCCTTAGGGGGAGATAAATGTTTATTAAAAATTATTTCATTATCGAAAAATGCTTGATCTTAAAATTTAAATATATTCACTTACATTACTATGGATATTTCTATACGATTGATTATTCCGTGAATTTTTTTTTTCTCATATCTCGATAATGGCAAAGCTTGAATAAAACGCAATATTTTTTTGTTATATGCTGCAATCTTCAAACTCATGTTTTGCGCTTTATTCAAATTATTTGAAAACATCGAGTTATGAAATATTCATTTGTTGTGCACTTAAAAGTTTATATCACGATGACAACAATTGATATGTGCTAATTGAAAATTTATATGTTGATATCTTATCACATTATTGAAAAAGTCTATTAATTGTGCTAGTTGATACATCTCTCCTATTTGCATTAAACTCATATTAAGTACCTAATCCCAAAATTATTTGAGTTACTTATGTGCCTTGAAAATGAGTCACTTATTTATTTGTTAATTACGCGTTATTTAATGATATTCACATTTATTCAATACTCAAATATATGCACTAGAAAATTTTTGTCATTAAAGGAAAATTTCAGTTTATTAGACTCAAAAGGAAATTTCGATTGTGAAATATTCACCAACGTGGTCATTGAAAATGTATTTATGATTATATGCTTCTTGAGATATTTTGTGCGGATAATATATGTGATCATTATCATATTCAACTTCTATACTATGATATGTCCCACTATAATATTATTCATGCAAAATCAACTGTTACTTTAAACATTTATATGTCAAGTCTGCATATATATTGCATTGTTTTGGTTTGGGAGATAAATTGACTTAGTTAGTTATTTCTTTGTTGGTTTAACGTTTCTATTCTTATTTATATATAGATTGCTTCTATAAATTTCTTTTTTGGTAATGAGTTTATTCGTACTTTTTATCTTCTATTAACTCATTTGCCTTGGTCAGATATTTTTTTTGTCAGATTCACAAATAAATTGCTTTGTGTCTATTGAAAGTTGACAATTTATCATTCTTTGTGACTTATTAGTTATTTGATGAAATTCTTGACTATCCGTAATATCAAGTACATGCGATGGGAAAATATATGAGAAACCTTATGCGTATTGAAAATTTCATGATATTTAATTATGCCTCTCGTTATTTATGGTTATATCCCATGTTCAAATTATTTTTGATAGGTGGAGATTTCCTTTTTATCCTTGACACTCGTTTTATATGAAAAATCTTTTTGATAATGTCAAAGGGGGAGAAATATTTATGATTCACTAATTGCGCTTAATATATCATTTTATGAATTAATGTGAATCATTGTTTGTCATCATCAAAAAAGGGGAGATTGTTAAACGAAAATGTATTTAATCCCTTAATTAATATTTAATTATTTTAATTATAATTAATGTACATTTTAGTTTAATATAATATATTAATTTTGATGATTCCAAACATATATTTATTAAGTATTATATAAATATTATCTTATAATCTATATATGTATATACTACCCATAATAAATGGTGTGTAATAGTTCTATTATTTATTTAACTATTTTTATAAATACTATCTTCTGCAAATTTTATATAATTATTATCTTTACTATTTTATATATCATTTTTACATATACATATATTATTATATTACTATATACATATATACTATGTTTATATATTACTGACATTTTTTTTACCTGACGCCTGTTGGGCAGATTTATTTATTTTTGTCACTTGGTTTCATTTCTTTTATCTACTCAGTTTACATGTTTATATGTGTTAGTATATTATGATATTAGAATTTTTTTATATATTCACATTTTTAATATATATTTCTTTATATGTTTCTTTGTTAACTGTCTATATATAGTTTTTATTTTATAATACATAAAACTATTAAGAAATATGTTTTTTTTATATTATCTATATTTAAATATTAGTTACGTTTTATTTATATTGTATTTTATTATTTCGTTATAATATTTTTTTTTTGATACATATTAGATGTTCATGTCTTTTTTATATCATATATATATATATATATATATATATATATATATATACCATTGGAAGACATCACGTATTCCTTAAATATTTAAGCTACTATCTCCTATGAGTTGCTTATTGTCCCATCCTACTGCAAGGGCACTATTTAAGATCCAATCAGTTTTGTATTCATGACCATGATATGACGAAGTGTGGAAATTTTGTGTATGTCATATCTTGTCTGGTCATGTCATTTTTTTGTACGCAAATAATTTTTTATTACCTTTATATTATAACTGGCATGGAAGAAAAGTCTCTTGGTTCAGTGGTATAAAGTTGTCATTGGGACAGTTTTGGGGTGGATTGAGTTTGGTTCCCAGTTCGATCCCTGGCACTGTCAAAATAATACTTGGCCAGCGGAACCCACGAACCGCGAATGAAGATTAGTCGAGGTGCACATAAATTGGCCCGGACACCTCATGGTATGCTACCAAAAAAAAATGTAAGAAAATGCCTTAGGTAGTTATATTTTTTTTTATTTTTCAGTTCTATTGTAAATTTTTTTTTTTTTGTAATCATAAAGTTATTTTTTTTTTATAATAATTTTGCTAGCAAGACTCTTTTTTTTTTTTGCCTAATATTATCTCTTCACTTTTGATCAGGGTCTAACATATTTATTATATTAAATAATATTTGGTTTTTCTATCAATTTATTCTAAAAACACAAATGTGTTGATTGATATCGGTTTCCATTCATCAATAAGATATACGCATGGCTATATATGTTTAAAACCATAATTGACTCCTTTTATTTATTATTTACTGTTGCCACTAGTTGGCAAAAGTGTAAGACCACTTTATCTATTGCCCATCACAGTATAAATATATTCATCATTTCTATAACTTGCTTTGGAGAATACACAACCACGCACATTTGTTTTATCAATCCTACTCTTAATATAATACATAAATGAAAATATTTTTTATTTATGAATTATCATTGGACAAAGCTGATGACAGCTAAAGCTTGACTAATTCATATTCTTACACATTCTTCGTAGACCAAAAAATGATATTTGATATTATCAGTGGTCCCTATTGATAATCACGTAATGTCCTTTTTATCTTGCAGAAGATATCATCTCTTATTTTCAACAGATGAGACGTGTTGTCTGCTTGGCTGATTTGATAAAGAAACCTATTAGATTTTATTTATTATGAACATACTCTATCTACTCAAAACCTTTTATAGATTTATTGTGGACTTCTTTGATACTAATCTCTCTCTCTCTCTCAATCCTACCGATTTTATGGGGAGAATCATACACTTAGTCAGAAATTCTTTCCATCAGATGTGATTTCATCTCAAGATGGTGAGCATTTAATGCTCTCTCAGACTCTCTCCAAGTTGATGAAGAAAAGCTCCAACGTTCAAACTCTTAGTCCAATCTTCTCCAACGATCATTTTTATTTGGGCATCTACAAATAAACATTCAAATTGTTGAAGACGCACAAGAACTTAACATAGAAATGACTCATTAAAAATAGAGACAACTAGAAATATCTTTATTCCATTCATACACTCAGTTCAAGAGAGCAACAAAAATTTATTCACCTCTACACATTTGAGATAGCAACAATTAATATACTCAGCTATTTATTGAAGAAGAAATTTGAAGAGCACAAGAATCATCATTCTACTACAAAGATTTCAAGAAGAAGACTAGTGCCAAAAATCAGAATTATTGTGAAGTCCCACTCAAGAAGAAACTCGAATTAAATTTGTATTTTAAGGAGTTTTGTCTTTCTATCATTGTACAAAAATTATCTTAAGATTAAAACAATTATTTTCGTAATAATTAATTTATTTCTGAATATTAATTTTTATTATTCACAAAAATTATTTATAAATTTATTGGGTCTTACAATCTTGAAATATAACTTGATTAATTAATTTGTAATATTTATTTGATATTCTTGTGTGAATCACTTTAAATTAAATCGAGAATATAAATTTATATTAATTCAGAGAATTGATTATTTATTTATTGAATGTTGTAATCTATGACTTATCTTGATTAATCAATTGAAAGTAATTATTTCATAATTTATTTATTGTGTGTTATAATCTCTGATTTAAATTGTTTAAATTAATTGGTTGCATTTCTTTAATCCTCATTGGTTTAATCATTTAAAATTTATTAAATCTGAAATTTGTATTAAGTGTTTAAAATTAAATATTTTCTGAAATATTAATTTAACGCAAAAAGTTTGAAAAATCTCAATTCAACCCCCACGCCTCTTGTGTATTTTTCTGAGCAACGGTGTATTCGAGACTTGGAAGTGATGACGCCATGTGGAGACTTAAAAATGGCAATTGAGGTAGGGTAACATCGAAACCTGATTGTGTCGATGTGTCGACGGTATGCGCTAGGGCAGCCTTAGCAATGTAAGGATTAATTCTTGGCCCGTCGTGACAAGATGGTATGAGATAGAAGATGTAACCCAGTGTGGTATTTATTACCCGTAGAATGTCAATGGCGATGGGTGAGGTCGTCATGAAAATTTTGTGTGGATAGAAACCGAAGGTAAGTTTGGTGGCAATCCTCTGTGGTCAAAGAACATGGTTTAGTGAGTACCGATCCATAACTAAATGATGCCTATAGGAGTTTAGAATTTCGATCACGATATGTTAAATCATATAATAGCCTAGGAATAGTGGGTTAGTGACATCGTCACTAGCGATTGGACAAGGTTAATGTAGACTAGAGCGTGAGGTATCTGCCAATCAAGATGGTCCACGTGCGCTAAAGATGTGAAAGGTAGGGCCTTGCTCCCAAGGAGGGAAGCCGGGCGCTGACTTCCTAAAGGATCACTGATTCGTTAATTATTTTCGTGTTTCAAGAATGAATGGTGTGATTCGATTCGTCACTGCTAGTGACCCAAGCCGGGATATGTGACTAGGTTTTGAGCTCAGTGAGAACCCTAGGAATGGGTAGCATGACTTCAAGTATACGGCGTAGGTTCGCTTCTATAAGTCAGAGTTGGATGCTTATGGGCCAAATTCCTCGGGATATTAACTTATTCTTGTTGACTTTTGTGTGTTCCTTTCAGTTTCGGTAATCGAAAATCAATATTCTCAACTATGAGGTGACTCGAGTTGGTGCCATGTCATGGTACGACGCGGTTGGTCCAGGTAGAGTGCAGTAGATAGGTTTTGGTCAATGCATCTCGATAACTGGGTGCGCCCATCTGAGGTATTCTTGTTATTGCATAAAATTTTGCGTATGTGTGGCTTCATTTTCGGCCACACGATTTTCTCGTAATATCGATCTCTCTTAGGATAAGTGGACGTTCGATTGGACTGCTCGATAATCAATGGCTCATGTTGCAAAGATCTAAATGATGAGTTGAGGATGTGGTATAGTGTCAGAAAGTGAGGAAAACTTAGCATATGATGTTGTTTTGCCACAGTGAGCAGATTAGAGTGAGACTCTAGCGAGTACTCAAGGATGAGACACTTAGTGTAGTATTAGGTTCATCAGAGTGATGTTGCGGAAAGTGAAAACCTAACGTACGGTGATGACTTGATGTGAATATTCCTCCTTGGAGTGAGAGAATAGCATAGGATGAATTTATGGAACATATGATGTACGGTCCTAACCTATAATTCATCTTAATGGTGAATGTGGCGGTTGGTTGTATAATGATTCACATTAGGTGAGTGTCAACTTCTAGAAAAATGGGCTTCCCGTAGAGGCGCCAATACGCCTCAGGTACTAGCATAGGTGATGCTAGAAATGGTTTGGACTTAATTATAAGGTGAGTGGAGACTTAGAGTCAATTATTTAATGTCATGGTTAGAGAAATCGTGAGCATTAGAGCATGTCGCATATTGAGTATATGTTGACCTTAATGCTGAGGACTTCGATGATTTGTCTTGGAGAATTTCTAGGACTTATAATAGAAATTTGTGGACCCCATAAACTTGAGGATAAATGGATCGAGAATTTTGGGGACGAAATTCTCCAAGGAGGAAAGTTTATAATACTTTGTTCCAGCAATTCAATTAAATTACATATGAAGAGGAGTTAAGATCGTTATGAGAGAATTGTGGGCCAATAAGTTAAAAAATAAAATTATGGAATAAGGGTCATTCAAATGAGAATTAGGGGTCATTTGAATGACACCCTCGTGTCATTGTAAGAGAGATGGATGTCAGGAGAAGTAGCGCATCGAAAAACATGCCACTGCTTTACCGTGGTAGGTCGTGCAAAGGGTCGCGTGATCCAAACTTCGAACAAGATGGATAAGTAGTTCGAACGACATGGTCATTTCATTCAAACGACGTAAATTGAAAATTTTTAATTAGAGTGCCCCCGCGTGCTGTCATTTTCCTGGCCATTGATTTGGTGTGATGTCAAGCTCTGAATATCCTAGATTGAATAAAACGGGGATTTAAGATTTTTGGGTGTTTTGTTAAGGCTTGCTTGGCCATTTTATTGGGAGAAAAATGCAAGAAGAGAGAGAGAAAGGAAAGATGGTTGTCTTCCACCATGGGAGGGCTTCTCCCACCACTCCTTCACCATCTTACCATCATGAAATACCACTTTTATTATGTATCCCACCATGTTTTAACTGTTTGCACCCATTTCCACCATTGTTGATGAAGAGATGCGAATTTTAGAGAAGTATTGGAAGATTTTTGGAGAAGATGATGAGGGCTTCCATGGAATTTGAAGTGGGTCTTGCTTGGAAGCTTGGATGGAGCAAATTTTGGAGCATTTGGAGGATGCATTTTAGGCCACCTTTGGAGGTGGGGGTTGCTCCTCCTACACCAATATTTTTACCACCATTGGATCCCTTAGAGGTGGGAAAACCTTACTCTTAGTATAAGACTCTATTTTTACATATTTGTAGTCTTGTAGTTAGATTACATGAGTAGGGTGGTATTGATTAAAAGAGGTAATTGATGTCTTGAAAATAGTAAACATTTTTATGAAATAAAAATGTTGGTAAAATGTTATTTTGTTGGAAATAAAAAATGAATATATATTTCTTTTATCTCACAAAATGTCCATTTTCATAAAATCTTCATTTTTGCAAGAAACTTTAAAACATTATTTCACCAATATTTAATAAGGCAAATCATCATTTCTACACATTTTATTTCATAAAATGTTTAACACCAATCTTTCAACAAAATACACCATTTTCATAAAATATCAACTTTGAATATTTCAAAACTTTGAAATATTTATTCACTCTTTATTTTCAATAAACTAACATTTTACCAATATTTTCATTTCATAAAAAAATATTTATTATTTTCTACACATTAATTACCTCATTTAATTAAATGCACCCTACGCATATAATCTAACTACAAGACTACAAATATGCAAAAATAGAGTCTTATACTAAGAGTAAGGTTTTCCCACCTCTAAGGGATACAATGGTGGTAGAAATATTGTTGTAGTAGGAGTAACACTCTTCTCCAAATGTGGCCTTAAGGGAACCAAATGCATCCTCCAAATGATCCAAAATGTGCTCCATCCAAGCTTCCAAGCAAGACCCACTTCAAACTCCATGGAAGCCCTCATCATCTCTCCAAAAAAATCCCCCAATACTTCTCCAAAATTCGTAGCTCTTCATCAACAATGGTGGAAATTAGTGGAAATACTTCAAACATGGTGGGATACATAATAAAAGTGGTGTTTCATAGTGGTAGGATGGTAGAAGAGTGGTGGAGGAGTGGTGGGAGAAGCCTTCCCATGGTGGAAGACCACCATCTTCCCTCTTTCTCTCTCTTTGCATTTTTCTCCCAATAAAAGGGCCAAACAAGCCTTAACAAAACACCCCAAAACCTTAAATCCCCATTTTGCCCAATCTGGGTTGTTCTGGGCTTGATAGAACACCAAATCAATGGCCACTGGCCTGGAATGTGACAATGCACAAGGGAAATCTGATTAAAAAATTTCAATTTACGTCGTTCGAACGATATGGACATGTCGTTCGAATGAGTTATCCATCTCGTTCAAAGTTTGGATCACGTAACCTACCACTGTAAAGCAGTGGCATGTCGTTCAATGTCCTACTTCTCGCAACATCCATCTCGCTTCTAACGACATAATGATGTCGTTAGAACGACCCCTAACTGTCATTCGAATAAACCTTATTCCATAATTTTATTTTTTAACTTCTTGGCCTACAATTCTCTCATAACCATATTTAACTCCAATTCATAAATAATTTAATTGAATTTTCGGAATAGGTTATTATAGCAGGAGACTGACTAAGGATGATTATTTCATGTCGGAGCTCTTCTTGTCCACAAAAATTAATAAGATATTTCCAAATTGTTTGTATGGGTCTAAGGGTCTATACATCATCTTTAGTTCTAAGGTCGATCATGTATAGGTCCTTTATTTATCATAAGGGGTTTGCCTTCAATTATTGAGGTTTGACGGTGACTCTAAACACTTAATATTGCCTGGAAGACACCTTATACGAGTCATATATGTTGTTCATATGCATGGACCTATTGTTAGACCATTGGACTGAGAGGATTCTTAAGTCAAGAGTCTTCATCTCGTCATATGAGGTAAATATCATATTTAGTTTTATAAACTTATAGTACATACATGTAGCACATACGGGTTTAGGATTACTTGATTTGCGGAATATAATCCTCTGTCGAACATCGAGAAATCTGATACGCACTTTTGTTCTTCCTCCGTATATGCTTTGCGACTCGTGAATGTCTGGGTTAGCTACGAGAGTTTCCCCTTTGATCTTCATGATCAAAAATCCAAGGCTCTTGGATAATGAAGCAAGAGAGAGAGAGACCCAAAAAATTTGAAGAGAGAGAAAGTGGAGAGATATGTTATTGGATCAATACTGAATTAGTTATCATGATTTATATCCCATATATATATATATATATATTAGATAAGATAATAAGAATCCTAAAACAACACAAAGTTGGACTCTATTGTATCTAATATGATAAGGACTTATCTAATACTAAATGGACAATCCAATTATTATCTGGTCGGATATCGGATCCAGGTAAAAACCCTACCCATAAATTATCATCTCCCACTCGCCCACAAAAGGCGTTCTTTCTCTAACATATCATCAACGATCTCCATCACTCATCTCCTCATATAGGAAATGTGACGTGCGACCTCACGAGAAAAACATACAGTCTCAGGAGTGTAATCATTAAGTCATCATCTAACTAACGAAGACGCATCACTCGAAGGAATCTCGTATATACCCATACAATCTGATTTACACCGAATTTAACACTCTATAATCCTACAAGAAAGCAGTGTTGTACTCCATATATGTAATGTACTCATTACTAAGTCGTATACAAAATACGATAAATCCGTCCAAGACTATGAGTCACATTATCATGGTGTATAATCAAATAGTATTCCCTAAGTCCTCATGTCAATTCAATTAGACTCAATCGCTTTCCTAGTCGTGTTACTTAGGCGATATCATCCATCATCCTAGGTAAACACGCTAAAGTAGCATCATTTCTCAGGTCAACAAAAGGCATAGAATAGGATTATAATAATCCTTGTGGCTCACATAATGATGAAGCAGGGATTCATTCATCGCTCCCACTATTGGTCGAAAAAGCACATACGGTATGAAATGTATGTTATGGCGTCATCCCATAAAAATGGGTATGTCACTTTTGAAATAAAAAGGACGTCATACGAATCTGAGTCTAGTCGCCATCTAGCGCCTAACCTGAGTTTTAGCCCAGCCACTCACATAGTGCCTGCCTAAAATCTCAGATTCGACTAAAATAGGCTACATAGAGTTAAGGAGACACTCTATGATTGACCTTTATATATATAAGGTCTCATCTTAGTAACCAACTAAGGTGACATATAGAAAAATATGCATAATCGTATATATCTTGCTCGCCTTTCAGGCGCTAAAAATATAAATATCTCAGCTCGTTGTCAACGCACCATAGATATAAATGTCTCATCTTGCTCACTGTCTAAGCGCCAAGGTGAATCACCCGTGTGAGAGAGTCGATTCAAGCCCGGTGACATATCTATAAGATGTGTACATAATGATAACAATTCATTTAAAAAATGAATACTATATCAAATAAATAATAATAATAATAATGTCAATGAACAATACGGTGCCAAACATATCAAATCCTACAAAGCCCCATGCTCCAAACAAGAGAAAGGAAAACATCTCGAGCAATGGGCTTGGTTAATGTATCATCCACCATACAACCCGTGGATATATGTTTCAAGACAAACTCCCCTTGTACAACCATATCTCTAATGTAATGATAACGAATTCCAATGTGCTTAGACTTCCCATGCTACTTTGGATCCTTCGCATAAGCTAAGGCTGGCGTGCTATCACAATAGACAAGGACAATATTTGCTGCATGATCTAAAATGCCTAGCCTTTGCAAGAATCTCCTCAGCCAAACAGCTTCTTGAGCAGCTGTCGAGCATGCCATATATTTCGATTCCATTGTGGATAAAGAAATACGCATTTGCTTTTTACTGCACCATGTGATAGCTCCACCCTCGAGAATAAATGCATATCCTGAAGTGGATGTCCTTCCATCTCTGTCACTAGCCCAATCAGCATCATTGTAGCCTCTAAGTATTAAGTCCCCTCCATGGTAACATAGGACGAGATTAGCAGTCCTACGTAGGTATCAAAAAATCCTCTTCACTACTCTCGAGTGAGTGTAGCCTAGGATACTCTCATAGCGGCTAATTATACCAACTTCATAGCAGATGTCTGGATGCGTACGCAACATAGCGTACATCAGACTCCCTATGGCTATTGCATATGGTACTTTGGACATTTTATTCTTTTCTTCATCATTTCTTGGACAATCGTCTAGGCTTAATGTACATCCTTTCTCCATTGGGGTGTCTATGGGTTTGGAGTTATGCAAGCGAAACCTTTCCAGAATTTTCTTTATGTAAGTCTCCTGAGACAAATAGAGAATCTTCTTAGATCGATCTCTCACTATCTTAACTCCCAGCACATAATTTGCTTCACCCATGTCCTTCATCTCAAAAGTTGAGGATAGCCACTCTTTAGTGGCGGCTATGGAGTCCAGGTCATTCCTAGCTAATAAGATGTCATCAACATATAATAAAAGGTTAAGAACACTTTTCTTGGATTGTTTAAGATATACACAGTGGTCTTCTTCAATCATCTCAAGACCAATAGAGGTAATCGCATGATGAAATCAAAAATACCATTGTCTTAACGATTGCTTGAGACCATATATAGAACGTTTAAGATGTAAAACTTTGCGCTCTTATCCTTTATATATAAAACCCACAGGTTGATACATATAGATCTATTCGCCAAGTTCTCCATTGAGAAATTCAGTCTTAACATCCATTTGAAATAGTTCTAAATTCATTTTTACGATAATAGCTAGGATAAGGCGAATAGAGGCAAACCTCACCACTGGGGAGAATGTCTCTTCATAGTCTACACCCTCTTGTAGGGTATAGCCCTTTGACACAAGGCATGCCTTGTACTTGTCAATTGAACCATTCGCTTTACGCTTGACTTTTAGAACCCATTTATTACCAATAGTCTTGCGCCCGGGTGGAAGGTTAACTAACTCCAAGACTTTTTTTCTTAGCCATGGAGCTCAATTCTTCCTACATAGCAACCATCCACTCATCCTTAGCACTTGAGGAAAGAACTTTTGCAAAAGAATTTGTCTCTTCTTCATCTAAAGCAATGCTTAGGAAGGTATTCCCCTCAATCTCAAAATGACGATGTGGAATATTTCCTCGTTTACTATGGTGAATTTGATAACCTTGTGCATCTAGTGGTGGTGCACTCTCACTGACTGGAATGCTCCCACTATGCTGAAGACCATTACTATCTTCAGTGATTATAAGAGGAGGAACTAATCCCCCAGCCTCACCTGAAGATGGTAAAATGTCTTCATTTTCCTCTAACTCATAGAGTTCAAGATCCTCTTTTGCATTGCTAATGCTAGGGAAATCCTTTTCTAAGAATTCGACATCACGTGACTCTATTTCAGTCATTCTTCCATCAGGGTGTTCACCATACATAACTTAACCTTTTGATCTCTTAGAATATCTTATAAAGATATGCTTTTGATCTTTGGGGCCTAACTTCCCGAACTTATGGGAACTTGTATGAACATAACTTGCTGAACCCCACGGGCACAAATTCTTTCGCCTTTCCATAGTTCATACGGAGTGGAGGAAACTGATTGAGAAGGCACTTTATTTAGTATATAGGCGGCAGTCAAAAGAGCATCCCCCCCAAAAGGATATTGGGAGGTTGGCCTGCGCCATCATAGATCTAGTCATGTCTAGAAGAGTTCTATTCCTTCTCTCTGCAACACCATTTTGTTGCGGAGTGTGAGGAATAGTTAATAATCTGTGTATCCCCTTTTCCTCACACGTTTCTTTGAACTAATCTGATAAGTATTCGCGTCCTCTGTCTGTACGAAAAGTTTTTAACCTCTTTGATTGTTGATTCTCAACCTCATCTACATTGCGTTTGAAACAATCCAAAGCTTCATAGCGGTGAGCAATCAGATAGACATGTTCAAATAGCGTATAGTCATCAATAAACGTGCTAAAATAAGAGGCGCCATGACGTGCCTTTACACTCATTGGTCCACATATATCTGAGTGTACTAGTTCTAGCGGTTGATTAGCTCATAAAGCCTTACCAAAAGGCTTTTTATGGGCTTTTCCTGCCAAACAAGGCTCACATATAGGTAGGTCGACCTTAGCGAGTGGGCCTAAAAGTCCTTCTCTGGCTAATCGAGCCATCCTATCTTTTCCTATATCCCAAGCCTAGCATTCCAAGTAACTAAATCAAAATTAACATTTGCAATATATGATAATGAAGGATAAGAAATAGAATCAATTAAAATTAAAGTAAATAAATTATTCCATAAAGATCCATGTCCACAATAATATTATCCAAAATAATATTCAAACCACTATTATTAAAACTGAAAGAAAAACCATAGTCTCATAAAGCTAAAACTGAAAGTAGATTATGCTTTATTCCAGGCATATAGATCACATCACGTAGAAGTAGCTTAGTCCCACTACTAAGATGGAGTTCGTACGAACTGACTCCTTCAGTATCTTTAAGAGCACCATTTCCCATGTAGACACTCTGAGTCCTAGCTGGAATGCGATGATAGTCTACAAATCCTCCTCTATCCCTCATCACATGTTGTGTTGATCCTGTATCTACAATCCACATAGGAATATAATGAGCAACTAATAAATGAGAACATACACAAATATGGAAAGTGGAAAGTAAAGAGAAAAAAGAAGAGGGTACCTTTTTTGGCTCAGTGCAATCACAAGTAAAGTGTCCCTTGTTCCCACAGTTGTAGCACTTTACTTTGGAAGTATCTTTCTTGCCACCTCGCTTGCCTCTATGGGGCTTCGCTATCTTTTTCCCTTTAGGTACATTTGCCCCAGCTTGCTTGTTCTGCTTTCCTTTTCCATTTTTCCTGGGCCTATTTCCCTGACTTTTGTCACTCTGGGTGATAAGGACAGTAGCACGGTTCGCCTCTTGGCGCTCTGCCTCAAGGTCAACATGACGTGATATGTCAGAAAAATTCTTAATATTGTCATTGTGAGTCATTATTTGCTTAATATGCACCCATGATTCCGGAAGGAACGGATAACAACCTGAACCTGTTATTCATCAGAGAAAATGTGGTCAGCTTCCTTAAGCTCACGAATTAAACTGGACATCGCTCAAAGGTGCTCAATCATTGTATACTTATTATCCTTATGATCAGTTTCGAATTTCAAAACAAGACTCATATGTCTCGTAGTGGACGTACCACCGAATTCAAATCGAAGTTGATCCCATATTTCTTTGAGTGTTTTGAAGTGATCGTAATGACCAATGAGGTCATCGTGCATGTGGCTTAACATAGTAAAGCACGAAGTACGATCCTTATTTACCCAAGCCTGGTAAGCCTCATGCTCACGCCGGTTGGTGGCAGTACTACCCTTAGCAGGCTCAGCCATAAAAGTGGTGAGAAAATCAAGCAACTCATGTTGATTGAGAAGATATTGGATCTTATGGTGCCATATGTTGTAGTTGTTACCAATTAGCTTATCCTCTTTAGTCATAGTTGCGATAACATTATTAGTTTCCATCACTACATTAAATTTTCACAAAAATTGACATTAATATTATAAAAATCATCTTTTTAATTTGTTTTAAAATCCAATTAAAAAATATTTTCTTTTCTTACACATTAAAATCGAAAGTTTGCAAAGCTCGCAGTCATCTCCTAATGTTGTAAAATTAGAATATATTTTCCAATTGATTTTTGAACAAATTTCCTGATTAATGAACACGTCTATTAATCAATTCCATCCATTTATCATAATTTAAAATCACAACAGATATAATGTTATGATAACCAATTTTGCGCCAAATAATAAAAAAATGCGCAGGATCTCACATAGGCCCTAAATTAATAATTTAGAGCTTGTGCTAAGGTAATTCCTATGTATTGTTGTGCAATCAGAAATCATCCCCTTACAATTGGCATTAAAAACCTCTCAATCTCACCATTACATCAAATAAGAGAAGAAGCCTATACATAATATCTATAGAAAGCCAGACAGGGTATGTCTGATTACACATATACATAGGAACAACCTTAAAACAATAATAAAACAGGCAAACACAAGCTCATTTAACTATCAATTTTGTAAAATTGTCCATTTATACATACAAAACACATAACCTAGGCCTTTAAATGGACAATTACTGCCACGCTCACCAACTTAGGGAGCGAATAGGGTCAACATGATCATTATATGAACTACGCAAGTTTTGGAGACAATAATCATAAATAAAAGCATTTAAATGCAATTAAATACTGAATTAAATGAACTACTGAAGGTGCATAAAAAATTTTAGAATATTAAAAATGCTCAAAAAGAGTCTAATGTTTCATCCACTAAGTCAGAAAAATTTTCTATAATTTTCTGGGATGTTCCAGTATTTATTAGACATTATTAAAGTGTCCAAAAATACACTTTAATTAGCTTTTATTATTGCATAACAGTAAAAAATATTTTGACAACATGGAAAAATAGGTTTTGACCTACTGATTCCAAAAATATTTTTTTTTCCAGAATTTTATTTCATCAATAAGGCCTCCATTTATTTAATTTAAAATTAAATAATTTAAATTAAAAAAACACTGTTCGTCGTCGTCTTCTTCAACAAGAAGAAATTTCTAGAAAACGAGTTTCATGAGGCCAATTTTGGAGAGCTATATCTTATTCGTTTTAAGTCCAAAAAAGGCATATGATATATGGTTGGAAAGCCCTTGCGACAAGCAACAATACTATGCAAAAATATTAATTTTTCATCATTGTTAAGGCTAATGTTTTTGGTCTCAAAGTTGGCCAAAAAAAATTCGAAAAAAATTAGAACATAACTAATTTTTCAATTTTCTCTTAAACTTATTAACGGAATGCGACGAAACTTAACGTGCATACTCCTCACATGTGCATAAACATATTAATGCAAAAATTTCATATTAAAGACATATTTTACTTATCGAAATTAAATCGGGTATAAGGAGAGACAAACTCATTCGCTAAGGGCGATCAAATTTCTATAATGGCTCTGATACCAATGTAAACTTATAGTACATACACGTAGAACATACGGGTTTAGGATTACCTGATTTCTGAAATATAATCCTCTGTCGAACATCGAGAAATCTGATATGCACTCTTGTTCTTCCTCCATGTACACTTTGTGACTCGTGAATGTCTGGGTTGGCTACGAGAGTTGCCCCTTTGATCTTCACGATCATAAATCCAAGGCTCTTGTATAATGAATCAAGAGAGAGAGAGACCCACAAAATTTGAAAAGAAAGAAAGTGGAGAGATATGCTATTGGATCAATACTGAATTAGTTATCTTGATTTATCTCCCATATAGATATTTATATTAGTTAAGATAATAAGAATCCTAAAGCAACACAAAGTTGGACTCTATTGTATCTAATATGATAAGGACTTATCCAATACTAAATGGATAATCCAATTATTATGTGGGAGGATATCAGATCCGGGTAAAAACTCGACCTATATATTAACAAGTATCATCATATTTAGGTATGTTCATACGGTAATTAATTTTTTATTCTTCCATTATTTTAATGTGAATAAACACCATATACCCCCTTGTGTATTTGGATATTTAGGCATCATTTTATTGCAGGTTAAACACACACACTACACCAAATCTGCCCAATTTTCACGGTCATTGACCTTGACAAGTTGGACTTGTCAAGGTTAATGACCGTAACAATTCGGAGCGAGACAACTTTTTTTATCGGGCCATGACCGTGACAAGTTTAGTCACGGTTAATAACCGTGACAAAGCCTTGACCCTTTTAAAAACATTGTCACGGTCATTGACCATGACAATTCTGGGCAGAATTTAAAAAAAATCTGATGGGCAGTATGGCCACTGCCACTGCCCAGCAGTATATTTGTACCTGTTATAGCAACGCCGTACCTGTTCAAACATCATATATCCAAGCAAACTAAATATAATGCAAAATATATATTCAAAATATAAACAATATACATGAAGATATAATCCATATATAATTCAAATGTACCAACTTAAAAATAATGTTACTACATGTCTGGGGTAAATGTGAGGAGGTGAGTAGGACACACAATATACGAATTGACACACCCACTAATATACATCGTGCCGCATTGTTTGCGCAACCACAATAGGGAGTTCTCCTTCCCGGGTATCACATGCATGACGAGCACTTTGGAATCGATCTCTTGAAGCGCACGTCCATGAACTATTCCACCCTGGATGATATTCGGGTCCCTCAACCACCGCCCTATCCGTTGGCCATCAAATACGTCCGATATGAACACGCTCGGCCAACCAATTGTCGACATCGGTCTGGGGAAGGGATCCAAATAAGGAAGTGGATCATCAAAGTACGCACGTGTCGGTGATGAAGCAACGAGGTCCACATCCTCGTCATCCTGCGCCTCATTCTCCCGCACCACCTCCTCCTCCACCGCCTTCTCCTTCCCTTTCCCCTTACGGTCTCCGCCCAACGTACGCTTCATGAATGAGTACATATCTTGAACCGTCGCCTCCAAATGGGACAGCTTCGCGTCATGTGAATCCACCATTTGAGTCAACCCGGTGTTGCTCGTCTCCAATCCGATGATCCTAGATTTGGCCACCCGCGAGCTCACCCCCTTGTCCTCCCCTTGCGATCAGAGCCAAGCACTTGGCTGAGTGTGTCTGTGGATAAAGACGCCTTGTCGACATCAGACTGCGACTCATGCACTTCCTTAAGCTTTGACTGAAACGATAAAAAGCACATGATTAGTAAAATAAGTAAACTAAAAAATTATAACGTAATTAACAAAAATTAAACTATCGGATTACTTACAATTGTGGCCGCGATGCTCGGGGACACCTCCTTGTCCTTCCCTTTCTTCGTCCGAAGAGCCACATAAGTGTGACACCCCGCCTAATAAAATACCGGGTGATCAGTACTATACCAAATTAAAACAGGAATCCCCGTTGGATCATCCTTAGCATCACTGTCGAAAACTTTTTAAAACTTACTAACCACCTAGTATTCCAAAAACTGGTGCCAATTTTAACTTTTTAATTAAACAAAACAATACATGCGGAATAAAAAATATAAACCATTCACACAACTGAATGAAAATAAACTGAATCATATATACACAACTTGCCGAATAAATCACCGGCCACCAAATAAATAATCCAATACAATAATTCAACACCTGAATGAATTACACCTGAAAACTGTACCGAGAAGTCTGGGCGACAAGCCCTAAATAAAACTGAGACTAATACAAGATTCCTACTCTAGGAATGAATGAATGATGCGTCTAATCCAAACTCCTGCTAGCATCCACATATGCCGCAGCTCCATGTCCCTGGAATAGAATATCGATCCTGGCGTCCCTGTGGCTAGACACCTAAAAGGTTTTGGAAAATAGTTTTATAGCAAGGGGTTAGAACCCAAAACATTTTGAAAATATTTAGCAAGTGAATTAACTGCAGTAATTTAAAATGCATGAATGCTCTTCATATTAAAGTTAGTGTCGCACTCTCTTGTGGACATTCTCACACCTCCACTAATGTGCACACCTAAAGGTTACCTTAACCCCACCTAGTTGTACTACCCCGTCCAACTAGTCCTGGTGTAACCTCCCCTTGCCATACTACTCTAACCCGAGTATTATTATTTCCGAATTATAAGTTATCTCACTATTTAACTTATTTAATTCCTTCTTAATTAATAGCCTATAACCGTAACACAAGTTATATCACTTAAATATGACACACACTGTATTATTCCCAAAAATGTTTAACTTAATTAATTTCTCATTAATTAACAGCATATAACTGTAACCCGAGTTATATAAAATAAATACATCACACACTGTATTATTACCTACATATAATATTCACTATCATATTATATGTATCTTACTAAAACATCCACACATATATAATACGTGTACCCATCCTTCCGAGTATATCCTCACTGGATGATTCCCTCTCAAGTGCCATCTCACTAGGTGTGCTCACTTTACCTAGTTACCCAAGTTGGATTCGCTCACCAACCTGGTTCAAAACAAAACGAAGTGGAGGCGGTCATATTCCTTCCCTGAAAGTGAGATAAGCCCCTCACCCATATAACGGACGCTATGACCTGGGGATATACTCACCCTACTCCTCAAGCTAGGGATTCACCCACATCGCGCAACCTCCCTTGATAGCACTAGAGAATATAATTTAATATATATCTAATCACTGATATTTAGTAGCACACACAATATATACACATATATATATACTATCACTACACCGTATATATATATAAAATAAACCCTGGCTTTACCGTGTACTCACAACCCGTAACACTAGCCTGAAATCCCGAGTCTCTCGCCTGACTCGACCAAATAAGTTTTCTTACTTATAATATTATTATTATCCCGAGTCTATGGTCTGACTCTAATTTAATTAATTCCCACATTAATTAATGTAATACTTTCCCCGAGTCTATGGTCCGACTCTGTGTTAATTAATTTACACACTTAATTAATTAATACCAATCCAAGTCTATGGTCCGACTTTCATTTAATTAATTTCACCCAATTAATTGCTATAATGATAGCCCGAGTCTATACCTCGACCCTTATTTAATTTAATATCACCTAAATTAACTTATTACCTCCCTGAGTCTACCATCCGACTCTAATTAAATTAATTACCCACCTATTAATTTAATACCTTCCCGAGTCTACAATCCGACTCTAATTATATAATTAGCACAATTATCAATTTAATACTAATCCGAGTATGTGGTCCGACTCTATTTAAATTAATTTACACACTAATTAATTTATTTCCTTCCCGAGCCTACAGCCCGACTCTAGCTAATTAATTGCACATTAATTAATTTACCACTTTCTCGAGTCTATAGTCCGACTCTACTTTAATTAATTGCTCATTAATTAATTTAATACTTGGTGTCGCACAACCATTTTACCCGAACTCGCTCACTTGGCCCGTAACTTAATATGTTCCCGAGTCTATATTCCGACTCTAAATTAATTAGTTTATCTCCAACCTTAATTCACTACCTTGGCGTCGCTTAGCCAATATACCCGGACTCACTCACTTGATCCGTATCTCCCTATTTTGGAATAACATCTCTCAATTTCCTCCATAGAGTTTCCCCACACAAATTGCTCCTAGTCCCAATTACTATTCCCCGTAATTACTAGGAATATGTATTTCATAATTATATAACACTAATTAATGTATGAAAATTAATATATAATTAATTTCCCCCTTATCTCACACACAGGCCGAACTGCCCAGAATTAACCATCGTCGATCGATCGATGCCCCCCGATCGATCGATCGATCCCTTCGTCCCAGCTCTCCTTCCTTGCTGAATTTCACCATTAACGAAAATTAAGGTTTTTAATCCAAAGTCTAAACCTCAAATCACATTATCCCACCACATAAACATAGTTATTCCACATCCTACACATCAAGGGACCTTAGGATAATCAATTTATCTACTTATCTCATGATTTTCGAAATGGGTCTTTCTCCACAACAATTCAATTATCTGTTTTACAATCCAATTTCCAGATTTAATTTCTACTCTTTTATGTTCTGGATTTCTCATTCAAATCATATATACATATTCAGATATCAATCACCTATCTAAATCTTACTTTGAATTTCATTCAAGTGTCCCATAAACAAAAACCCCATTTTGTACCCATTTACACCCAAAACGAATTTTTAGTATAAACATCACTAAAATATGAATTGGATATCACAATTTAGAAGTAAAAACAGTTAACCACTTGCCTGGAATTGTTCGTAGGGTCTGATCCGTCATCGACATCCCTTAATTTGGCTCCAATAACCTCCAATTTGCCTTTTGATTGTTTTCCCCCAATCTCCCTCTCAAACCCTAGGTTAGAATAAAGTTGGCTGCTCCTTTTCCTAATCTCCCCATTAGGTTAAAAACCCTTAATCCCGTTTTTCACCTAATGGGCTTAATTAAAGTGGCCCAACTCACTCCGTGTGGGCCCGGCTATGCCCAAAAATACCCCGAGACCCAATTACTACCCCCGGGTACTGTTTTCTGACTATCTCGACCCATCCGGACTCAACCGCGCAGTCAGAATTGACATCCGAATTAATTTATAAAAATCCTTATCTCACACCCCATTTAGTCTATACCGACTCCCGGCTGTGATAAATGCATACCCCGTCATTAATACCCGAAACGACGTAATTAAATTATTACTATTCACTTAGTAAATAAATTTCCCTAAACATTAACCATTCACTCCCCGATTAATATTTAAATATATTTATTGCCATAATTAATTCAATTAAAATTACAACACACAAGTAATTTAAAATTCCCGAATTAATTAAATATTAAATGCACAAAAAAATACGGGGTGTTACAATAAGTATCGAGCCTATGTGGCTTACCCCCTGGGCCACTCCCTACCCCCTAAAATAAAATAAAGTAAAATTAGTATCGGCCCCGCAAAGTAAAATAATTAAGAATAATATATTTCTGTAGTTATAGAAAAATAAAATCTTACCTTCATCCTATGCTCCACCTCGGCGTAAGACGTCTGACCGGAGTAGTGCACGTCCGTCTTTTTTGCCCGATTGGCGAGATGCCAATTGTCGATCCTCGATCTCATTGTCAATGAACTTTTACCATTGTGCCAATGAGATCGGCTCCTTGGGCGGGACGGATCCACGCCATTGGATAATGGACTCTCGTATTTTCTCAAAGTACCGTGTCCGCATATTTTTCTTCCACGTCTTGTGTTGCTCCCTCAACTTCTCCAAGACGGAATCACGTAGCTTTGGATCCAAGTTGAATTGTTCCTGTCCAACAAATACAATGTTAGTTGTGAATAAATATAAATATAAATATAAAATGAAATTAAAATTGAAATCGAAATTGAAATTGAAATTGAAATATTCATATAAATATAAATATATTACCTGTAGTGCCGCCCAAACAGCTAACTTGAGCTCATATGGCACCTCCTTCCAACTCATAAACCGCGGGCCGATGACCGTCTTTAGCAGCTCGAGGGATCTCGCTAATAGCTCCGACTTGTTCTCGATGATAATCCCAAATTTGCCATATTTGGGGAGCCTAGGGGTCAAGGAGCCCTCGTCACCTCTGCTACCACCGAGCCCAGACGACATCATCATAACCAGCATCATCATCCTCGCCTTAATACCTGAAGGAGACATTTGTTGTAAAAAAATATTATTAGTACAGATAAAAAAAATGTTATTAGTACACATAGATACATACGCAGCCCCACATCCCTGCCCCTGTCCCATCCCCCCCTCACCCCACCCCCACCACACACATGCACACGTACACGTACACACCACCCACCCCCCATCCCTGCCACCATCCCCACCCCCTCCCCCCTCACCCCACCCCCACCACACACACGCACACGTACACGTACACACACCACCCCCTGCCCCCCACCACACACACAATAATCCAATAATGATTAATAATTATATATACTATGTTTCATTTAATTATGTCTTATTTATATTCAAATTCAATTATTAATAATTATATATATAGTATGTTTCATTTAATTATGTCTTATTTATATTCAAATTTAATTATTCAAAAGTTGAAAAATCTCACCCCCATATGGACAATAATCCAGTGGTCATGCCACTTTTAAAACTAACCAACCCAACATTTACTAAACAAAATAATCCAACAGCAATGTCTACAACAAATGTGTATATTCAAATTCAATTATTAATAATTATATGTAGTATGTCTTATTTAATTACTCTTATTTATATTCAAATTCAATTATTAATAATTATATATAGTATATATTGATTTACTAATTTACAATAAGGGGCAATCATATATTAATTTACTAAAAAAATTAATAATCAATCAATTTTTTACAAGGGACACTACGCGCACACACACGCGGCCCCCCACCCCAACCCCACCACCCACCCCCCACCTCACACGCACACGTACACATACACCCCCCCCCCACCACCCCACCTCCCTCCCCCCACCACACCCCCTGCCCCCTCCCCCACCACACACATATACACGTACACACATATATATACACACATATATACACACACATATACACATACATATACACACATATATATACACACATACATATACACACACATATATATACACACATATAGAAATGAAAGAGAAAGAGAGAAAACAAATTTACCTTAGAGAGAGAGAGAGAGAGAGAGAGCTGAAATCGTTTGTAGAGAAAGAGGGAAACCAAAACGGTGGGATAAAAAAGAGTCTAGGGATTTTTTAGTGAAGATATTGTCACGGTCGTATCAAGGTCCTTGACCATGATAATTATTTTAATAATTATCACGGTCAATGACCGTGACAAGAGTGACCGGTTGAAAGGTGACATTTTGGCCATTTTGGTGTAGTGACAACACACACTTCTTTTGTATTGACTCTCACATCGCAATTATATTCACCTTACCAAAAACTCTAACTGTAAAACAAACTCTTCATACAAGACCATCATCCTAATTAATATCCCACGTCATCCCTATCATGAACCCACAACCTACACTATCCATGACATTCCATCAAACTATAAACCACCATTGGACCACTACTCTATGCCAAAATAGCCACCTAACACAACCATCAAACCCCACAAACAACAACCCAACAATTCCATCAGACCACATTGTTGGAATATTTTATATATTCTAATTAATTTAATGTGGGCTCACATATTAAAATAATAATTATTTTTTAGCTTCAATTTTTAAATGGGCAAATGAAGTGATCTAATTAGGTAAACTCAAAAGACATCAGCCGTAAGTATGGAATCTGAAATGTGTGGTTACCCAAAAGTCACCTATTGGTTACTTAAGAGTCGTGTTACTCAAGAGTCACCTATTGGTTACTCAAGAGTCAACTAATTATTATTTATGGGGTTCTAATTAGATGTCTATAAATATAATGAAGGGTTCTGGTCCCCAAGGATAATGCACTCAAAGACTCTCCTCCTCATTCCCATCAATGAAAGAGAACTTATATAGAGAGGGATTAGTCTGTGGAAGACCTCCAACTCCCTAGTCTCAATCATCACTATAGATTCAGGTACACAGTTCCTATAATTCTTTTATAAGGTAATTTCGATAATCCAATATGTTAATGAATTTTATTTAATATTCTAACAAGTGGTATCAGAGCCTCTTCATATTAGATTCTTGGGATTGGTACTGTGATTGTAATTTAGAAGTGATTTTGTTTGATTTATCATACATATGATCTAGTTAGAACCCATATGACTTTTAGGATTCTATGTAGAATTTATGTATGATTTTTTATAATCTTCATAATCACAGTCCCAAATTGATTAAGGATCGCTAATCCAAGGTGATTTTTTATTTTCCTCAAAAGGGTTTAATTCATAATGGATTTGGATGGATTAATTCAATTTTTTTCAAGTTTAATATGAGAATTGTTGAAATCTTGATTTAGAATTTTGAGGGACATTTTCAACGACATATTTTATTTTTTATTCAGAATTTTACGAAATTTTAGTGGTCCCCTGGAAACGTCGAAATAAACAAAACTCTTTGTAAACAATGGGCATCACCCTATCTCAGCGATTTGACATCGTTTAGACCCCTAAAAATGCATTTTTGTCATTTCTGGTAATAATGTCAATGCTAATAACTCTCGCTTAGAAATTGATTTTGCGATTCCGCAAGTTGGAGAGTGGTCTTGAAGAGATTGTTTATGTTACTGTAGTGATAACTCAAAATTTTCCATTTTTGGAAAAACAAATAAGCACTCAATTCAGTTTTTTGAGGGGAAATTAATTCTAACTCAATGTTTGTGGGAATTCTTTCCCAATCAGTTTTTTTTTTGTGAGAATTATTTCCAAATGCATATTTTTGGGGGGAACTAAGGCAAGTATAAAATTAGGTGTACCAAATACTTGCATATTTAATTAAAAATCATTTGGTTTCAGATTTTTAATAAAGTTTGATTCCCATTCGAGGTATTTTATTAAAAAAAATATCAAAATTGTATTATATCTTGAAGTGAAATAATTAAAAAAATACGTTGTCAAAGTAACCTTTATTGCATAGATTAATTTATTTTGAGATATAAAAAATGATGTTAATATATTTATTATTCCTGCGGGTAATAATAGGCCCAAAGGAATATTATTATTTGGCTGCATAATAAATATTCATGCAGAATTAAATATATGACAATTATATAGTTTTCATGTGGACAATTAATCGACCGAAAGGAAGGTTAGTTGTTTGACCGAATTCTATGATGTATAATTAATCAGCCTAAAGGAGGATTAGTTGACCGGATTTATTATCAATATTTTTTTCTAGACTAAGAGTAGCACTTACAAGTTAATATTTATGTCCAAAGACTAAATGCTAATGTTGTGCTAGGTCTCTCATTGATGGGCCCACCATTCCACCATTACAGTTATATAAAATTTATGTCCTACATTTATCAGTTTATTTTATTATAATATGCCGTGACATAAATTTTAAATTGGAGCTTTTGTAATTTATTTCTTCTTTCGGATTAAGTTACTGCCTATTCTGTTAATATTACTATCAACATGACCTCAATTCATGTGCTTAACAGTACAAACTTTAAGAACTGGAAAGAGGACATTCTTATAGTTTTCAGTTGCATAAATATAGACTATGCGATAAGGAAGGAACAACCCGCTCCTCTTACGGATAAAGATAACTTTGAGAAGTTGGATCATTATGATCGCTTAGGTCTAATGATGCTAAAGTGCAATGTTCTAGAAGATTTCAGGGGCAGTATGTCCGATGAGGTAACTGCCAAAAGTTTCCTTTAAGATATTGAATCACATTTTGCAAATAACGAAAAGGTTGAGACAAGTACGCTTTTAGTTAACCTTATCAAAATAAAGTATAAAGGCAAAGGAAACATATGGGAGTACATTATGGAGATGTCTAACATCACTTCAAAACTTAAAGTACTAAAGTTTGAGTTGTATGATAACTTGCTCGTGCATCTGTTATTGATATCTCTTCCTTCGCACTATGGACAGTTTATAGTGAGTTATAATACTCAAAAGGATAAATATACTCTTAATGGACTCATTTCACATTATGTGCAAGAAGAGGAAAGGTTGAAGCGAGAAAATACAACTGAAATTGCTCATATTACATCTACCTTAAGGAACGTAAAGAGTACAAGGACTAATGATAAGGATACTGTAGTTGTAACATCACAACCCAAACGTAAAGTTCAACAAAAGAAACAAGTTCAGGATTCACAATTTGTTTGTTTCTTTTCCAGAAACCTGGGCATATGAATAAGGATTGTTCTAATTATGCCACATGGCGTGTAAAGAAAGGTACACTTCTCATTTTGCTTTGTTCAGAAATTAATTTGGCTTTTGTACCTAGACATGGTGGGCAGATTCGGGTGCTACTACTCATGTAAGTATGTCTATGCCTGGTTGCATGTGGAGCCGATCGCCAAATGATGCTCAAAGATTCAACTATATGGGCTATGGAAAAATAGTTGGAATTGAAGCAATTGGAACCTTTTCATTATCTTTTTAAACTGGTCATTTTATTGAATTAATAAAGATTTATGTAGTACCGTTTTTCAGACGGAACTTGGTTTCTATTTTTTGTTTTGGATAAATATAGTTATTCTTGTTCACTTGGAAATAATAAAACTACTCTCTTTCTAAATTCTACTTTGTTTGCGACTGGTTCTTTAATTGATAAATTATATTTATTAAACACTAATGCTTCATTTAATGAAACCTTGAAATATTAAAATTAACTGATGAGAATTTCGTTGCTTTATGGCACAAGTGTTTAGGTCATATCTCCAAAAGGAGAATAGAGAGACTTGTGTCAGATGGAATACTTCAACCCCTTAATTTCACAGACTTTGATGTTTATATAGAGCGTGTAAAGGGGAAATAGACAAACATAAGGAAATTAAGTTCCAAAAGGAGTTAAGATGTCTTAGAATTGATACATTCTGGCATTTGCGATCCATTCCTTACGGCTTCAGGGAATAGCCAATAGTATTTTATCACTTTTATAGAAAACTATTCTCGTTATGGGTACTTATATTTAATTCATGAGAAGTCTCAAGCTCTGGACGTGTTAAGGCCTTCAAAGTTGAAGTTGAAAATCAACTAAGTAAGAAGATTAAAGTTATCAAATCTGACTGTGGCGGTACATACTATGGCATATATGATAGATCAGGTGAACAACGTCTAGAACCTTTTGCCAAATTCCTAGAGACGAAATAGAACCTTTAAGGACATGGTAAGAAGTATGATTAGTCATTCTTATTTTCCAGATTTATTCTAGGGAGAGGCACTTAAGACTGCAGTATATATTCTAAATAGAGTTCTTTGTACAACAGTAGCTAAAACCCCTTATGAACTATGGATAGGCTGAAAACCTATCATTAAAGATTTACACATTTAGGGGTGTCCAGCTGAGGCAAGGCCTTATAGGCCAATTGAAAAGAAACTAGACTCAATAACTATTAGTTGCTATTTGTTGGGTATATTGAACGGTTGAGGGGTTTTAAGTTCTTTGATCCCTTAACTAAGTGTTTTTTCGACACGAGAAATGTGGGATTTCTTGAGGATGTTGCGTTTAAGGGGGAGATACGGTTAAGAACAATAATGTTGTCTTTGCAGAGGAATCAATTCCACTCCCAAACATTGTTCAGTCTACTGGAAGTATTGAAGGAGACAAGAATGAGGACTTCCCTACTCAAAATATAAGAATTATTCCAGAAAAACAAACTCAACAACCTCATGAGAAGTTATAGATAATTTTGATTTAGAGTTGCATCATCAGATGGATGTTAAGATGGCTTTTCTCAGTGGTCAACGTTGAGAAAACCATGTATATGGTGCAACCCAAAAACTTTGACCCAGTTGATCCCAAGTCTATGGTTTACCAACTCAAGAAATCCATATATGGTAAAATTAACTTCTTTGTGCTCTATGTCGATGACATACTATTAGCTAGCATCGATATAGGTTCATTACATGGAACTAAGAGATTTCTAACTAAGAATTTTGAAATGAAAAATCTTGGGGGTGCCTCTTTTCTTTTGGGAATTAAGATACACCGAGATCATTCTCAGGGTATCCTTAGATTATCCCAAAAGGGCTATATCGAGAAGGTACTCTTTAGATTTGACATGAAAGATTTTGCACAAGGAGATACTCCTGTTGCTAAGGGAGATAAGTTTAATCTCTGTCAATGCCCTAGGAATGAGACTGAAAGTGTAGAAATGAAAAAGGTTCCTTATGCTTTAGCTATTGGTAGACTTTTGTATGCTCAAGTATATACGCGTTCGGATTTAGTGTACATAATGGGTATGTTAGGCAGATATCTGAGTAACCCTAGAATGGATCACTAGAAAGCAGCCAAATGGGTTATGATGTATTTGTAGGGAACAAAAAATTACATGCTCATCTATTGGAAGTCAGATAATTTGGAGATCATTGGGTATTCTGATGCCGATCTTGTGGGTTGCCAAGACACTAAGAGATTTACTTTTGGATATGTATACATGTTGTCTTGAGGTGCTATTTTTGGTGGAGTGCCAAGCAGTCACTCATTGCACCTTCCACTATGGCAGCAGACTTCATAGCCTGTTATGAGACAACAAATCATGCGATATAGCTGGGAAATTTTATCATTGGGATGCATATTTTGGATAAAATTAAAAGATCACTACAAATATATTGTGATAATAATTTAGCAGTTCTATATTCGAATAATAATAAAATCTTATTGAAGTCTAAGCACATATACATTAAGTTTCTTGTTGTTAAGGAAAGAGATCAGAGTAAGATAGTGTCTATTGAACATATATGACAAACTCCATGCTTGCGGATCCGCTTACTAAGGCTTACTACCCAAGGTCTTTCATGAGCACACTTCCCATATGGGTGTTGTTCAGTTTGATGATATTCAGCTTCGGTGGGAGTTTGTATTCAGTTTAATGTTCCTTCATTTGACACTGCTCAGATACTTTATGTATGTTTCAGTTTTCTGCAGAATAAAGTTGATGGTAATTTTAATTTATTGTTTACTCTGAATGTATTATCTTTTAATTATGGTATAACATAAGGTTTTAAAGACTAAGGTTTGATCTCACTACGGAATAAAGTTAGGACCAATTGGAAATAGGCATGTCTGAGATCACATTGCATGTAATTTCCAGCCACACATCCATACTTGATCCATGTCATTGAATATATTTGGTGTGGTGATTATTGATGGATCGAGTTACCACATAAATGTAACGAATGTAGCTTTGGTCTCATACTGGTATAGGAGATGGACGAGATTGATTCGGGAGATTTCTTAAGAATAGAAATCAATTTGGTGCACCATTGAGGTTATTGAATATAATTACATTCGGAATTATTATGTAGCCCAAGTGGGAGATTGTTGGAATATTTTATATATTCCAAATAATTTAATATGGGCTCACATATTAAAATAGTAATTATATTTGAGCTTCAATTTTTAAATGGGCAAATGAAATGATCTCATTAGGTAAGCTCAGAAGACATCAGCAGTAAGTATGGAATCTGAAATGTATGATTACCCAAAAGTCACTTATTGGTTACTCAAGAGTCAGCTAATTAGAATTTATGGAGTTCTAATTAGATGTCTATAAATATAATGAAGGATCTGATCCCCAAGGCTAATGCACTCAAAGACTCCCTTCCTTATTCCCATCAATGAGAGAGAACTCATAGAGAGAGGGATTAGTCTGTTAAAGATCTCCAACCCCCTAGTTTCAATCATCACTATGGATTTATGTACACAGTTCTTATAATTCCTTTATAAGGTAATTTCGATAATCTAATATGTTGACGAATTTAATTTAATATTCCAACACACATATCAATCGAACTAACTCACTAAATTCCACCACCAGCTAAAGAACTATCTCCAAACATCCAAAACACCACTAGTTATTTAAACTTTTGGAACATCCATACCACTTGTCAGTGGTATTTGTAGGTTTAAAGAAATAGCAAAGAGGGTAGGGGTCCAATTCATCTTTCTCTTTTGTCGATCTCACTAAGAAACTATTGAAGAGAATCTCACAAAATAAGGCAGAAAAGATTTTATACTGATAGAATTATTTACTCACCATTGTAGAAAACATCAAAGCTTATTTACAGGCATTATTATAGGATCTCAATTGTACAACTTGTAAATAAAGACGTGGACTTATTATTTGAATTATCACATATTGAATCTTCATCTTTCAGATCAGCACGGTTCTGTTCTCATGTCATAACTCTTCACTGAAGACAACTATAGCACATGGAGTCACTCCATGACTATAGCCTAACGTTCAAGAACAAATATGGCTTTGTCGATGGATCGATAGAGCGACCAAACAATAATGCAGGTTATGAATTGATGCAGTGGATTCATTACAACAAACTGGTCAAGACCTAGTTATTGAGTTCGATCTCCAAAGAGATTGCAACTAACGTGTTCTATTATAGTGGATCACAGAAAGTTTGGAATGAGATACGTGAGCATTTCTTTTAGTTAAATAGCATCTAACTCTTCCATATTGAAAACGAAATGCATGATTATATTCGAGGCACCATGATCGTTGGGTCATATTTCACCAAACTCAAAGGATTGTAGGATGATAAGTATGTTATTTTCCGTATCTCAACTTTTTATTCTGGAACTATGAAGGAGGAATTATCCTATCGAGAAACACAGAAAACCATCAAGTTTCACATGGAATTAACTGAATCGTTAGTTATAGTATGTGGATAAAATATTGACGATGGATCATTTGTCTAAGGTCATCAAGGCTTATTCTCTTATGCTTAAACAAGAATGACAGCGAGATGTATCTGCTAGAAAGGGAATAGCTCAACCTAAGGTAGAATCTTTTATGGTTAAGGATTCAAACAAGAAAGACGAGAATTACAAGTGAGAAGATGTGACAAAATAGATCACAACACTAAAAATTGACGGGCACATTTAAAGTGAAATTATTATGGATGGAGGGGTCACTCAATTGAGTTTTTTCAAAATCTCAAGAAAGAAGAATCAAATCAAAGATCCTTCGCTCATCAAGGCAATAAAGTTGTGGTTTCGCAGGAAACTAAGCAGAAGGATGTCTTATACTACTTCACTTTTACTCAAGAGCAATGTTAACAAATTCAGCACATGCTTAGTAAAAACAAGTCCTCCGTGGAAAATTACGTGGGTAATCTCTCAACCCATGATGGACTAGGCTTTCTACTTTTCTTCAAAGTGTAAGAAACCCACATGGATCTTTAATAGTGGAGCAACTGACCATATTATTTATATCCATAAATACTTATAACTTGAAAATTTTCTAAAAAGAAGACAGTCGAATTATTAGATTGATCTCTTGCTAGCGTTACTGTTGTTTAATGTGATGTGGGTCTAGCATAAAACATGCCATGTTTTATGGTTTATGTTTTGTGCAGCTTTACTTTCTTTTTATTATTTAAGTTTAGTGCATAATATCCAATCATGTTTTGTGGAGAGTGTTTTATGGAGTGGAGTCTCCTTGTTTTATGGGATGTGTCTCATCCCATTATTATGTATTTTATATGTGTGTTTGAATTGTAAGGAAAGCAATGGAAGAAATGAAAAACAAACTTTCATAAATTAAGAGTCTTTCTCCTCTCTCTCCAGAATACAAATTCCTCTTCTTTCTTATTCAACTTGTTCTAAATACAAAATCACCCAATATAAATGGTATCAGAGCTTTATATCAAAAGATCCTGATTCTGTCCAAAAAATTCAAGTTGCTGTCCAAAAAAATTTCAACAAGATGCTGTCCAAAAAATTTCAACAAGTTGTTGTCCAAAAATTTTAATTGCTGTCCAAATTTTTTTTCAACAAGTTGCTATCGTTGTCCAAAAATTCAAGAAGCTGCTGTCAAAAATTCAAGAAGTTGCTGTTAAAAATTCAGAAAGCCAAGGAGTAAAAGATTTGAAGAAAAATTATCATGGCAAGCTCAAGCAATTCCACTCTACATATTCAACAACCTTCAATCCCAATATTTAAAGGTGAGAATTATGATTTCTGGTGTATCAAAATGAAGACTCTCTTTATATCCCAAGATGTTTAGGATTTAGTCCAAAATGGGTATGACGAACCCGAATCAACGACAACACTGTCAACTTCTCAAAAGGACCAATTGAAAGTTTCAAGGAAGATGTATGCTAAATCCCTCCTTCACATTCAATAAGGCCTAAGAAACTCTAATTTTCCAAGAATCATGGGAGCAACAAAGTCTAAGGAAGCATGGGACATTATTCAATAGGAGTTTCAAGGAAATACACAAGTAATAGTTATTAAACTTCAAGCTCTTAGGAGGGAGTTGGAAAATATGAAAATGAAGGAGAATGAAACTCTAAAAGAGTTCTTTTCCAGATTCACAGAACTTCTTAACCAAATAAAGGCGCATAGTGATCAAATAATCGACGAAAGAGATGTAGAGAAACTTTTAAATAGCCTACGTCCAAAATTTGATTCTCTGGTGACTGTTATTGAGCATACTAAGGATTATTCTAAGATTACGATCCAAGAATTATTGGGGTCCTTAAAGTCATTCGAGCAAAGATTGTTACAACGCTCTGAAAAATCTATTGAGAGCGCGCTTCAATATAAACTCAGTTTCAAACCCCAAAATAGTGAAAGAGGCTCTTCAAGTTATGATGGAAGAGAGTTTGAAAGAGGTAGTAGACAAGGAAGAAAACGAGGAAGAGGAAGAAGTAGAGGCAGGGGAAGATTCAATCATTTTAGAAATTTTAGAAATGAAGATTTCTTACGGTCTCAACGATGAAATATATGCAACAAAAGTAGCCATGTGGAGAAAGACTGTTGGTTCAAAGGAAAGCCTCAATGTCACAATTGCAAAGGATTTGGTCATTTGCAAAAGGACTATGGATGCAAGAAAAATCAACAAGCAAGTTGTACGAAAGAAAAAGAAGGTGAAGGAAATTTATTCTATGCATGTCAAAGTTCCTCTGAGCAAAAGAATGATATTTAGTTTCTTGATAGTGGTTATAGCAATCACATGACCAGTGACAAAGATGTGTTTTTTGACATAGATACAACCATCAACCCTCAAGTGAAAATGGGAAATGATGCGTTAGTCCATGTAAAGGGCAAAGGAACAATTGGTGTTCAGACCAACAAAGGATCTAAGTTCATTCACGACGTTTTACTTGTTCTGAAATTAGCATAAAATTTGCTAAGTGTTGGACAACTAGTAGAACATGGATATGCTGTCCACTTTGAAGAAAATGGGTGCATTATTTATGACAAAGGAAAAGGAAAATAAGTCGTGAAGAAGATAAAGATGGTGAAAAACCGTAGCTTTCCACTAATTTTTAAATATGGTGGAAATTTTGCCTTGAAGGTAGAATCTGTTGATTTATCGTGGTTGTGGCACAGAAGACTTTGTCATTTGAATTTTCATGGCCTCAAGTTACTTTGCTAGAAGAATATGGTTCAGGGGCTGCCCACTTGCATTGAAGAAAAGAATGAAGTATGTGAAGGTTGTGCTCTCAGGAAGCATCACAGAAACCCTTTTCCAAAAGGAGTTGCATGGAGAGCAAAGGAAGTACTCGAACTAGTTCACACTGACGTATGTGGTCCAATGACTACTCCTTCTTATGGAGAAAGTAAGTACTTCATACTCTTTATTGATGATTTCACAAGAATGACATGGATATTTTTTATGAGGCAAAAATTTGAAGTTTTTACAATTTTCAAGAAATTCAAAAGTTTTGTTGAAAAACAAAGTGGGCATTTTATCAAAGTTTTGAAAAGTGACAATGGAAAAGAATATACTTCCAATGAATTTGGAAAGTTTTATGAAGATGAAGGTGTAGAAAAACAGATCACAGTTAGTTATACTCCACAACAAAATGGAGTATCAGAAAGGAAAAGTCAAACCGTGATAGAGATGGAAAAATCAATGCTTCATGAAAAGGAACTGCCTAAAGTATTTTGGGCGGAAGCAGTATACACATCGGTATATTTGATAAATTCATGTCCAATAAAAGCGGTCTGGAATCAAACTCACATTGAAGCCTGGAGTGGGATAAATCCATCAGTGCGTCATCTTAAAATCTTTGGTTGCGTATGTTATGCTCAGATTCCGAAAGAGAAGCGACGGAAGCTAGATGAAACAAGTGAGAAGTGCATATTTATGGGTTATAGCTCTCAATCCAAGGGTTATAGGCTATTTAGTTTGAAAGTCAACAAAGTGATCACAAGTCGTGATGTGTTATTTGATGAAGGTGCTATTTGGAACTGTGAAGAAGGCAAAGTCAAGAAGAAGACATTCTTGTTGAGGAAGAGCAACAAAAATCAATAATTGATAATAAGAGTATTGAAGATTCACCTCAAACATCTCCATGATCAAGCTCATCATCACCATCATCAAATGGTTCTCCAAGTTCATCCTCATCATCACCACCCATAACTCCAAAAAAAATAAGGACTTTAAGTGATGTATATGAGAGATGAAACTTTTGTACCATTGATCCAAAAAGTTTCGAAGAAGCCGTAAAAGAAAAAATGTGGAGAAAAGCGATGAAGGAAGAAATTAATGTTATTGAGAAGAGCAATACATGGCATCTTGTTGAAAAGCTAAAAGACAAAGATATCATTGGGGTGAAGTGGATTTACAGGGTCGAGTATCACTCTAATGGCACCGTGCAAAGAAATAAAGCAAGATTGGTGGCAAATGGCTACACACAATAACCCGGTATTGATTTCCATAAAACATTTGCACCAGTTGCATGCCTTGACACTGTAAGAGCCATTATTGATATGGTGGCTCAAAAAGGTTGGTCATTGTACCAACTTGATGTTAAATCGTCATTCGTGAATGGAAAGTTGGAAGAAGAAATTTATGTTGAACAACCTTTGGGTTTTGTTACCAAAGGAGGAGAAAAAAAGGTGTACAGGTTGCAGAAGGCCTTGTATGGTCTAAAGCAAGCTCTACGAGCATGGTACAGTAACATTGATGGATATTTCACTGGGAATGGATTCAACAAAAGAAAAAACGAGCCTACCTTGTATGTCAAATGCAAAGGTACATCTGATATTCTTATTGTTTCACTTTACGTTGATGATTTAATTTTTACGGGAAGTAGTGAAAAGATTGTTGAAGATTTTAAGAATGAAATGATGAAGAAGTATGAAATGAATGATATGGGCTTGCTACATTATTTTCTTGGTATTGAAATTTATCAAGAAAAAGATGGTGTGTTCATTTGTCAAACAAAATATGATGAAAACATTCTTAAGAAGTTTGGAATGTTTGGGTGAAAACCGAAGACAACACCACCGGTTGTAAATGAAAAACTCGTGAAGGAAGATGGAGGAAAAAAGGTTGACGAAACTCTCTAAAGAATATTGGTTGGAAATTTGTTATATTTAACATCAACAAGACCAGACATCATGTTTGCATCAAGTTTACTTTCTAGATTTATGCATTGCCCTAGTCATTTCCATCTTGGATAGGAAAAAGAGTGTTAAGATACTTGCAAGGCACACTGAATTATGGAATTAAGTATTACAAAAATGTGAATGTAAAGTTAACTGGATGTTGTGATAGTGACTGGGGTGGATGTGTTGATGACATGAAAAGCACCTCGGGTTATGCCTTCTTTCTAGGTTCTGGTATATTTCCATGGGCGTCAAAGAAACAACAAACTGTGGCTCAATCCTCAGCTGAAGCGGAGTACATATCCGCATCATTAGCAACTTATCAAGCTATTTGGCTACGGAGAATTTTGAAAGACGTGAAAGAAAGGAAGAAGAAGGCACAGAGTTATTTTGCGATAATAAATCAGCAATAGCAATGGCAAATAATCCAGTCTATTATAGCAGGACAAGACACATTGCTATCAAATATCATTTCATCGTGGAAGCAATTACAAATGGGGAGATAAAATTTAAATATTACAAGTCAGAAGATCAAGTTGCGGACATTTTCACCAAAGCTCTGTCGCCAGGAAAATTTCAGCAATTAAGGGTGAAAAATGCGTTACTAAAGTCGTTTATGAAAATAAACTATTTAAGTAACTCCGAGTTGTTTTTTGAAGAAACTCTTTTCTTAAATCAAAAAGAATTAATCACAAGAAGTGTTTAATAAAAGTATGTACGAGATCTTATTCAAGATTTGAATAACAAGTTTAAAAGATAGTTTAAACAAGTTTTAAACACAGCACAACCAAGAGTGAGATGAGGAGATGTAGAAAGATTATGTTCATAATTTTTTACGTGGTAAAACCTCACCAATTGAGGAAACATCCACGACTCCCTCTACGGAGTAAAAAGAAAAATCCACTAAAACAAATTAATGAGTTACAAACTATATAACTAACATGCAAACAACTCAAACTTATATAAGTTTAGGAATGTACCCTCTGGTGTCCTTATAACTTCTCTGCAGTTCTGATTGTAGATGTAGTTCTCTCAGTTTGTCAACTTCTGATTTGTTCCAGCACTTTACGTCGACTTATGATCACAAGATCTTAATACCAACACTTTTTGTGTTGTAGGGTGAAAGTGTTTGTGGAGGTGCTTTCTAACACATGCATGCACACACACACACTTATTAAGTACAAACAGTCCTAACAAATTACAGTTACACTATATGTTGTGATCTTTTCTTTCCTTTTTTCTTACAAAACTTTGAACCTTATTTGACCTTTCAATTAATCCCAGAATCCACGGATACCTTGCTAGGAAGACAGACAAGGTCTTAATCAATCTCAGTTTTGAAAAGATTTTCGAGATTGAAAACCTCCAAGTGAGATTCTAAACTAGGTCAAAGGTTTAGTTTTACAAGAACAAGAAACAGAAAGCATTTATTGTTGATTTCAAAGTAAGAAAACGTTTTAGAGAAAATAATCAACAATATATTTCTCAAGATGAGAAATAAAATGAAACTAAGTGTAATGTAACATGAATAACTCAGATCTGAGATTTCTATGGAATCAAAAACTAGATCTAAGTAAAATTTTAAGTTGGAAACAAGATCTCACGAACACAAGGTTACAGCAACAAAAATAACTCAACTCAAACTCTTAAACACTCAAGAACACTCAGGATGGTGTTTTTGGATATGGAGTATTTTTTATGAAGTGTTTGGGTTTGGTTTGAAGAGGATTTGGCCGAACGAAGTTAGGGTTTCTAACTTTCTTTCTCTCTCTGGTTTCTCTCTTCTCTCTCTTCTCTCTTCTCTCTTCTCTCTTCTCTCTTCTCTCTTCTCTCTTCTCTCTCTACTCTCTCGAAAATGGCAAAAGTCTTCGAAGTCTGAGAGTAGGAGTCCTTATATAGTGTGAGGAGAAGGTTCGAGAGAAATGATCAAAACCAAGGGCTAGGATCGAGTCAATTTGAATTGACTTGAATCCAAGGGCTCACGCAAGGCGGTGGTTAAACGAAAGTTGATTGGTTTAAAAGGTTACACAGGGATCCATCAATACAACATGCAGACCATTGATAACAAATGATCCAACGGTTGATAACACACGCGTTGTTATCTCAGTAAAGAAACACACTTCCAACCAATCAGAGGCAGACAGATGTAGGGCAAATACAGGATCTGAGACGCGCGTCCTAAAATAATTAAAACCACACCCTCATGTTTATGCCGCTTTCGGTTTCTACCCAAAGTAACATTAGGCCATAATACACAACAAAGTATATTTATAGAATGACCCCAAAAACTTATAAATCAAGTTTTAATTAATAAAACATGGTTTTAAAATGATTAAAAAATCCCAAAAAATTATTAAAAATCCGATTTAGCGATTTTAAACACACTCAACACATGTTCACACATTATTATGCAGTAGGACATGTATGAATTAAATTCTACTGTGTGTGAGTGTTGGCAATAGTCTCTTGATCACTACAAGATAGAGAGATGAATAAGCAATCCAACTTCTGAGGCTCTTTGGATTATAGGATGGACATAATTTTGTCACAATTTCCAAACTAGATGAGCACTTATACAATAGAGACTCAAGTGAGCCAAAGGTATAAGGGCTTCAATCTCCCCCTTTGGAAATATGAGATAAAATCTCCTTTAAGTCAACTAGGACTCGTAGGGCAACAAGAAAGTAAGAAAAACTTAGTCCTATCAAAATTCTATCTACCCAAATCCTAGAAATCAAAAAGTACATAACTCAACTAAGTACATTTGAATACCCTATTACATCAGTTGAGAATGACTGTAAAAAAGAATACCTGCAATGAATCACTAAGATCAAGCTGTTTAGAATATGTAATAGATTAGAAGACTCAAATTTCTCCTCCCATTTTGTCTCAAATGGACAAAGGGAAAAACTTGGACAAACAGCAAAGTTATTATTCAGCACAAACCATACCAATAGATTTACGTAATGAAATGAATCTATTATAATCTAGAGGTTTGGTAAACATATCTGCGAGTTGTAGATCAGTAGGAAGATAATTAATTTCTAATTCCTTAGATTCAACTAATTCGAGTATAAAATGATGTCTTATTTTTATATGTTTTGTTCGCGAGTGTTGAACATGGTTTTTAGAAATATTAATCGCACTTTGATTATCACAATAGAGATGCAATTGGTTTTCTTGAATACCATAATCACTTAGCATTTGTTTAAGCCTCAATAATTGAGCACAACAGCTACCAGCGGCTATGTATTCAGATTCAGTTGTTGAGAGTGATGTGCAGTTTTGTTTTTTACTACTCCATCCTACCAAGTTATTACCAATATAATAACATGATCCTGATGTGCTTTTACTATCATCAGTACACCCAGCCCAGTCAGCATCAGTGTACCCAATTATAGTGCTTGGTGTGTCATTCGTGTACCAAAGTCCTAGATTCAGAGTGCCTTTTACATATTTAATTATACGTTTAACAGAGTTCAAATGGCTCTCTTTAGGGTTGTTTTGATAACGAGCACATACACACACAGCATACATGATATCAGGACGCGAGGCAGTAAGATATAGTAATGTTCCTATCATACTACGATATAAAGTAGGATCTACAGATTTGCCATTTTCATCTTTTGATAATTTTACCGTAGTACTCATAGGTGTTTTAGCATCTTTAGCACTCTCGAGGCCGAATTTCTTAACGATCTCTAAAGCGTAATTAGATTGCGAGATAAATAGTCCTTCTGGATTTTGTTTGACTTGGAGACCTAGGAAGAACTGCAACTCCCCCATAAGGGACATCGGAAATTCCTTACTCATAATTTCAGAAAAGGATTTTACTTCTGAGGAAGAAGTTGATCCAAATATAATATCGTCTACATATACTTGTGCAATAGTAATGTGTTTGCCAAAATGTTTGACAAAGAGAGTTTGGTCATTTCCACCTCTTTTGAAACCTTTATCCAAAAGAAAACTGGAAAGACGCTCATACCAAGCTCTAGGAGCTTGTTTGAGGCCACATAAAGCCTTTTCCAGACGAAATACATGATTAGGATATTTAGGGTCAATGAACCCTTTAGGTTGTTCTACATAGGTTTCCTCAGCCAGTATTCCATTAAGGAACGCAGATTTGACATCCATTTGGTATAATGTAAAATGCATGTGACAAGCTATAGCAAAAGGCAGACGAACTGATTCTAAACGAGTAACAGGGGCAAAGGTCCCGTTAAAATCAATTCCTTCTATTTGGGAGTATCCTTGAGCAACTAATCTAGCTTTTTTCTAATTATTATCCCATTTTCATCAGTTTTATTTTTGAAAATCCAACGTGTACCAACAACCTTTTTTTTATCAGGACGTGGAATAAGATACCATACATCATGAATGACAAATTGTAAAAGTTCATCCTGCATAGCAGAAATCCAGTGAGAGTCATTCAATGCCTCATTTACATTCTTTGGTTCCACAAGGGAAACAAAAAATGCATAATGTGCATAATTTCTAAGTTCGGATCTTGTACGCACTGGCTCACTAGGGTTGCCAACTATGTTGTTTATGGGATGATCTTTAGAAACCCAGTTAGGTACTTCAGGTGTCTCAATAGGTAATGAATTATCTATTTTAGAAGAGTCATTTTCTAAAATATTTGTAGACTCTTCCTCAATAGTTTGATTCACCAGGCTTGCTTTCGACAGTAGTGTCACTAATAATTACATTTATGGATTCCATCAAGGTTTTAGTGCGAAGATTATACACTCGATAAGCTCTACTGTTAGGCGAGTATCCTAGAAATATGGCTTTATCTCCCCGGCTCTCAAATTTAGATAAGTGTTCCCTATCTTTGCATACATAACAAGTACTGCCAAAGGTTCTAAGATATTTGAGATTAGGCTTTTTATTGTACCAAAGTTCATAAGGGGTTTGTTTGGAATTCTTTCTAAGATAGACCCTATTAATGATGTGACACACAGTACGAATAGATTCTACCCAAAAATATTTAGGTAAATTCTTATCATGTAGCATGACACGTGCCATCTCTTGTAGGGTACGATTCTTTCTCTCGGCGATTCCATTCTCTTGAGGAGTCTTAGGAGCACTGAACTCGTGTTTGTAACCATTATAGTCACAGTATTCTATAATACCAGTATCTTTGAATTCACTACCTCTATCACTACGGATTCTATTTACTTGAGTGTCCTTTTCATTTTCAATCCTCAGAAGAATTTTTAGGAAAGTTTGAAAAGTGTCAGACTTTTGTTTTAAAAAGGCTACCCAAGTAAATCTGGTGAAGTCATCAACCATAACTAAGATATAATTGTGTCCACAAAGGCTAACAGTTTGGGAAGGACCCATTAGGTCCATATGGATGAGTTATAAGGGATTAGAGGTGAGAATATCTTTGACTTTCTTATGAGGGGCCTTAACAATTTTACCTTCTTGACAGGAACCACAAACAATATTATGAATGGGTTTAATTTTTGGAATTCCTCTTACTATGTCGTGAGTAGATAATTTACTAAGATTATCGTAATTTATGTGACACATTCTGTTATGCCATATCTCGTTGTCATCCATTCTGGCAACATTACAAGTTTCAGAATTGTTCTTGACAGTGTAGCAGTTGTCAGGAGTTCTGAATCCAGTAATTATGCATTCACCTTTTTCATTTAAAATCTTGCAATTGTTCTTTGAAAAAGTAACAGTATGGTCTGAGTCACAAAATTGCGAAATACTAAGTAAGTTGGCCTTTAGACCTTTAACTAGAAGAACATCTTTAAGAATAGGAAGTCCATCTTCTTGGAGAGTTCCTTTGCCTATGATTTGAGATGAAACTCCGTCACCAAAAACGACTTTACCACCAGCAAATCTGGTTTTGTTTAAAAGTTTAGATTCATCTCCAGTCATGTGCTTAGAACATCCAGAGTCTAAATACCAACCAGATGATGTGTGTTCAGCTTTTAAAGCAGTAACAACAATATTACACTTCATCTGAGGTAATAGATCATCTTTTCTAACCCAAATTGCTCTAGTTTCCATCTTGCGCTTATTAGCTCTCAACTGATAAAATTTGCGAGCATTAGATTTTTGCTGAAAAATGTTTTGCGCATGATTTTGAATTTTGTGAAAGACCTGAGCATTTGGTTTAGGAAAGTGCTTAGGATTCCTTCTAGGAAATGTTCTTTTAGGTTTGGTCTTTCTCTTTCTATAGTTAAACTTTTTTATCTGGTTGTGTAGGAAGTATATAATTGTTTCGACTCCTCCTAGAATAGTTAAAGTTCTGGTAAGTACGAGGATTATATATAGGTTTAACTAGTCTCCTAGCATAGCAACCATCGAAAGAGTGACCATATATGTCACAGTAGGAGCAATAAAGATTGCTCAAGATGGGGGTCTCCTTAGGAAAGTCTCTAAACAAAGGTTTTGAAAGATTTTGAGGCTGAAATTTATTCCTAGGTAGTACAGGTTTGAAAGTAGGTTCACTCTTTCTGATAAAGGGGCAGACGTATTTATCCTTAGGTGAACATTCATGCTTATAGCAACTTGATTCCCCAGTGTTGAAGTTTTGATGTTTCAAATCAAACTCAGTTTTTAATAAATGAAAATCTGGGCATATTTCAATAGGTCTTTTGCCTCCTGACACAAATTTGATAGGTTCAAAAGGTTTTGTTTGTGTCTTCAAATTGGGGCAAAACCCTATACCAGTTCGATCATCAGAATTGGTTTTAGATTCAGCAACAAATTCATCAAAACAGTTAGAATTATTTTCAAATTTTGTAAATTTTTTGAAAACAGTTGCTGTCTTTTCTTTGGTTTGTTCCAATTCTAACAATGTCCCTTTGTACTTTTTCTCCAGAATTTCATTTGTTTTAGTCAAATTTTTCAGTTTTTCATCAAAAACTTTAATTTCACTTTCATGAGTTAAACATTGGGTAGTGTACTCTTCAGCATTCAGTTTAACCATCAGGCTTAGATCTTCCAATTTCTTGGTAAGATCTTTAACAGACTTTTCTAGTTTAGCGCTTTTCTTGAGAGTCTTAGTGTAAAGTGTGTGAATGTCTGGGAGGTCTTCATTGTCCGAGTCACTAAGTGTGGTGTGTGAAGTGACCCCTAAGGCTTCATTCTTAGAACTCACACACCCATTGACATCGTCATTATCGCTTTCCCTTTGACTCACACACCCCAAGGTAGAACATGCAACATTCTCACTAATCAAAGCATCTAAACCAGTAATAACCACATTCGAAGTATCAGTCATAGAATTATTTGGTTCATCCTCATTAACAAACATAGGCATGTCATCATTATAAATAATCTTGGCAAAGAAAGACATGCAAGGATCAAAAACATCTGAGGACTCAGGTTCCTCATTTTCAGAGTCACTTGAATCATCCCATGTTTTGCAGATGTTAGCTCTAGTGTGTTTGTTTTAAGTGTTCAAATTAACTCTGCAGTCTTGTGCAATGTGTCCCATTTTACCACATCTATAGCATTCAGTCTTCTTAAGGTCTCTATTAGGTCTAATATAAGAGTCCTTGTGATTTTTGTCATGGTTTTTCTCATGAGGTCTGTGACTAGAAGGAGTTGGATAATTTGACTTGCCTTGTTTATTTGACACTTTGTTTCTAAACTTAATGATTTTATTGAACTGTTTTGTCATTAAGGCAATCTGATTGTCCAAACTCTCTATATCGCATTCCTCATCAGAATCATCATTGGAAGTATTAAACTCAGGCTTAATCAATTTAGAAGAGAAGCTTAGATTGGAACTAGTCTGTTTTCTATGGGATTGGGTTAATTGTTTCTTAAATTTCAGTTCCATTTCCACAGTTCTTAATTTACTACTGAGTAGTTCAGGAGTGAGATTTACATCACACATTTCCTCAATAGCATATCTTTTGTTATCAAACTTCTGTGGTAATGATCTCAGAATTTTAGATACAATTTCTTGCCTATCATAAGTTATCCCATTAGCATGCAGTTTGGTCACAATATCAGTCAGGTTCATATAGAAGTCATCAAATGACTCAGTTTCAGACATAATTAAGGAATTATACTGCTGGATAAGCATTTGGGTTTTAACAGCCTTAACTCTAGTGTCTCCTTCATGAGCAGTAACCAAGGTGTCCCAAGCTTCCTTAGAAGTGGTACAGGATGAGATTCTTTTGAACTCATGTTCATTTATGGACATAAATATGGCATTCTTTCCTTTGTTATTATTTCGAGAAACTTGTTTCTCTTCTTGAGTGAACTCACTTAAAGCTTTCTTAACCCTCTCATTACTTCCTTCGTTGGCTGGTTTTGTAGGAAAAGTATAACCATTTTCAACAATGTCCCAGACATTATCTCCCAAAGTTCCTTGAATGAAAGCAATCATCCTTACTTTCCAGTAAGCAAAATTGGTTCCATCAAAGATTGGAGGTCTGGTCAAGTTACCAAATCTTTCATTTTTCTCGTCCATATTTGATTTTGAGGAAACAATTTCAGAAACACGGGATCTCTTTAAAAGCAGTTTTACCAAGCTCTGATACCAATTGAAAAATGTGTTACTAAAGCCGTTTATGAAAATAAACTATTTAAGTAACTCCGAGTTATTTTTTGAAGAAACTATTTTCTTATATCAAAAAGAATTAATCACAAGAAGTGTTTAATAAAAGTATGTACGAGATCTTATTCAATATTTGAATAACAAGTTTAAAAGATAGTTTAAACAAGTTTTAAACACAGCACAACCAAGAGTGAGATGAGGAGATGTAGAAAGATTATGTTCACAATTTTTTACATGGTAAAACCTCACCAATTGAGGAAACATCCACGACTCCCTCTACGGAGTAAAAAGAAAAATCCACTAAAACAAATTTATGAGTTACAAACTATATAAATAACATGCAAACAACTCAGACCTATATAAGTTTAGGAATGTACCCTCTGGTGTCCTTATAACTTCTCTACAGTTCTGATTGTAGATGTAGTTCTCTCAGTTTGTCAACTTCTGATTTGTTCCAGCACTTTACGTCGACTTATGATCACAAGATCTTAATACCAACACTTTTTGTGTTGTAGGGTGAAAGTGTTTGTGGAGGTGCTTTCTAACACATGCATGCACACACACACACTTATTAAGTACAAACAGTCCTAATAAATTACAGTTACACTATATGTTGTGATCTTTTCTTTCCTTTTTTCTTACAAAACTTTGAACCTTATTTGACCTTTCAATTAATCCCAGAATCCACGGATACCTTGCTAGGAAGACAGACAAGGTCTTAATCAATCTCAGTTTTGAAAAGATTTTCGAGATTGAAAACCTCCAAGTGAGATTCCAAACTAGGTCAAAGGTTTAGTTTTACAAGAACAAGAAACAGAAAGCATTTATTGTTGATTTCAAAGTAAGAAAACGTTTTAGAGAAAATTATCAACAATATATTTCTCAAGATGAGAAATAAAATGAAACTAAGTGTAATGTAACATGAATAACTCAGATCTGAGATTTCTATGGAATCAGAAACTAGATCTAAGTAAAAGTTTAAGTTGGAAACAAGATCTCACGAACACAAGGTTACAGCAACAAAAATAACTCAACTCAAACTCTCAAACACTCAAGAACACTCAGGATGGTGTTTTTGGATATGGAGTATTTTTTATGAAGTGTTTGGGTTTGGTTTGAAGAGGATTTGGCCGAACGAAGTTAGGGTTTCTAACTTTCTTTCTCTCTCTGGTTTCTCTCTTCTCTCTTCTCTCTTCTCTCTCTACTCTCTCGAAAATGGCAAAAGTCTTCGAAGTCTGAGAGTAGGAGTACTTATATAGTGTGAGGAGAAGGTTCGAGAGACCTGATCAAAACCAAGGGCTAGGATCGAGTCAATTTGAATTGACTTGAATCCAAGGGCTCACACAAGGCGGTGGTTAAACGAAAGCTGATTGGTTTAAAAGGTTACACAGGGATCCATCAAGACAACATGCAGACCATTGATAACAAATGATCCAACGGTTGATAACACACACGTTGTTATCTCAGTAAAGAAACACACTTCCAACCAATCAGAGGCAGACAGATGTAGGGCAAATACAGGATCTGAGACGCGCGTCCTAAAATAATTAAAACCACACCCTCATGTTTATGCCGCTTTCGGTTTCTACCCAAAGTAACATTAGGCCATAATACACAACAAAGTATATTTATAGAATGACCCCAAAAACTTATAAATCAAGTTTTAATTAATAAAACATGGTTTTAAAATGTTTAAAAAATCCCAAAAAATTATTAAAAATCCAATTTAGCGATTTTAAACACACTCAACACATGTTCACACATTATTATGCAGTAGGACATGTATGAATTAAATTCTACTGTGTGTGAGTGTTGGCAATAGTCTCTTGATCACTACAAGATAGAGAGATGAATAAGCAATCCAACTTCTCAGGCTCTTTGGATTCTAGGATGGACATAATTTTGTCACAATTTACAAACTAGATGAGCAGTTATACAATATAGACTCAAGTGAGTCAAAGGTATAAGGGATTCAAAGGGAACTCTTAGGAATTAAGGAGCATCACATTAAGAGGGAGAATGTTGTTTAATGTGACGTGGGTCTAAAATAAAACATGCCATGTTTTATGGTTTATGTTTTGTGCAGCTTTACTTTCTTTTTATTATTTAAGTTTAGTGCATAATATCCACTCATGTTTTGTGGAGAATGTTTCATGGAGTGGTGTCTCCTTGTTTTTTGGGATGTGTCCCATCCCATTATTATGTATTATATATGTGTGTTTGAATTGTAAGGAAAGCAACGGAATACATGAAAAATAAACTTTCATAAATTAAGAGTCTTTCTCCTCTCTCTCCAGAATACAAAATCACCCAACAGTTACACATGTTGGTCAAGTTAACTTCTCTTCTAGCTTGGTTCTTGATAATCTTTTATATATTTCGATCTTACAATTAAATATCATGTACATAAGCAAACTTACCCATCATTCTCTTTCCATCACCATGTTATTTAATCATTTTTATATGATACAGTACCTATGCTCGGGGAAGATGATTGGGATGGGAACTGAACGGGATGGCCTCTACTACCTTGATCAACCAAAGAAAATTCCATGCAATTCATTACATTTATCCTTGTCTGCTCTTAGCATCAACGTCTTGGGCATGTCCATTTTTTTATATATAAGAATAAAATTTGTAATGCAAATAATTATTTGGTATGACCTTCAGCTAAGCAAACCAGAATGCCATTTTGTTTGAGTAAAATTTCTAATAAATCATTTTTGAAGTGCTGCATGTTGATATTTAGGGTGGTTACCACTTTACATAAATTTATGCGGCTCGGTACTTCCTCACCATAGTTAATGATTTTACCAGGTTCACATTGGTTTACTTAATGAGCAACAAATCAGAAACTCAAACTCACATAACTAATCTATTTAATATGGTTGAAACCCAACTCTCATCCAAATTTAAGGTTGTGCGTATTGATAATGTCCCTTAGTTTACACTTTCAGTCTATTACTCATCCAAAGGTATTGTCCACTAAACTAGTTGTGTTCACACCCCACAACAAAATGAGTGGACGAACACAAACATAGACACTTGCTAAACATGGCACGAGCATTAATTTTTCAAGACCACGTTTCAAAAAAGTTCTAGGGAGATGCCATTTTAACTAACGTGTATCTCATAAATCGCACACCAATACTAGTCTGCAAAGGTAAAACACCTTATGAGCGGATATTTATTATCACACCCAATTACTCACATTTACGAGTATTTGGATGTTCTTGTTTTGCTTCTACTCGTGACCAAAAACCATCCAAATTTGATTCATGTTCAACCCATATAAGATCTTGAATTACGCAAAGTGTTTGTGTCTTGGGGTGTTACTTTCATAAAAAATGAATTTTTCCTTTAAACATACTTCAACTTCCAGTGAGAGCCCCATTATTCCTACTCCAACAAACTCCACTTTTGATGATGATACTATCACACCCACGCCGTAAACTATCGTATAGATACCGCCACCTACTCCACCAAAAAATTATGATTTGCCAACGCCAACACTATTTCCTCACCACAAATTCTTCCATCCAATCCTTGAACACTTCTTATACGTCATCATTCTACTAGACCAACCACATGACCTATATTCCTTCATGACTTTCATGTGAAAGTAACCCTCTCGTCAAGGCATGGACAGTCATCGGCCTCTAGTGTGATCACAAAATTAGGTACACGATATACTCTCTCTCTCAAGTCATCTCCTAAGATAATTTATCAAACTCTCATAAAAAATTTACCACCTCATTAACCATTATCAATGAACTAACTAGTTTCTTGTAGGTAACGAAGGACCCTAAATGGAATAAAGCCATGCATAATGAAATTCAGGTACTTCAAGCAAACCATACATGGACACTTATGCCTTTTCCACCAAGCAAGAAACCCATAGGATGTAAATGGGTATACAAAATGAAGCTCAAATCACTACACCAAAAACAACAATTTGACACACCTTGATATTAAAAAATTGGCACAGTTTAAAACGGTGCCAAATTCTGGCACACTTTCAAACAGTGCTAAAATTATGGCACTGTTTTTAAGTGTTCCAAAAGTAAGTACACTTAATAAAATATAAATACTCTTAACCAAATAGTAACCCTCTCAATTTTTTGGTCTCCCTCTCTTTCTCTCCTCTCTCATTCTCAATCTCCCGCTCTTGGAGTCTCTCCTCTATCTCACACACATTTAAGGGCGGCCAGAGACTCAAAAGGGGCAAATCAATTACACCCTCATGGCCACACTCTTCTCTCTCTGTTCATTTCTCTAACAAATCTTCCTCCATCTTTTCAAGTCTTAGGCCTCTCTCAATCATTCTTCGATCAACGTCGACGTTCTCCTTCAATCTATGAAGCTACAAACTCGCAAAGGTACATCTCTCTCCCTCTCTCTCTCTCTCTCTCTCTCTCTCTCTCTCTCTATATATATATATATATATATATATATATATATATATATATATACATACATGTTATTGTTCCTATAATGAAATCTGAGTTTGAGATTACGACATTCAAATCCACTTTAAGTTACAGTTTTTAGTAAGTATTATAAGTTATTTCAGGCATAAATTCCATATTTTAAATTTGTGTACATTACTTATAAATTGGTTAAAATAACCCTTAATCATGGAATTTATGTACATCCCTTGAGTTTATGCTTGAAACAACTTATTTGGTTTACGTATAAATTCCATGAGTTTACTTGTAAGTAATGTACATAAAAGATGTACACTGATTTCCATGATTAAGGGATGTTTTAGCCAATTCATAAGTAATGTACACAAATTTATGTACATCCCATGAGTTTATCCCATGATTAAGGGTTTTTTTAATCATTTAATTTATGTACATCCCACGAGTTTATGCCTGAAATAACACTGTAAAAGATGTACACTGATTTCTACATTTTTAAGCATTGCCTCAATTCATATCCCATGAGTTTGAGATTGTTCCTATACCTAATTTGGTTTTTTTCTTCACTTTAAATTTGTGAACATCTTTTACTGTGTTGGAAGTAAACTCTTGGGTTGTTAGGTTATTAGTAGTTGATGGAATCATGGATGTAGAACGAGAAACAACTTTGACAAGTACGTTTTGAGAATAGATGATGATGGAAAACTTAAACTAAAAGTGTTGATTAAATTTTTTTTACAAGCTACAACCAACATTCAAAGTAAGTTTTAACTTTTCCCGTTTTCATCAATAATAGGGAGGGGGAGGGCTGGAGCCCCTGGGTTACCTGTAGTGGGACAGGATTACAAGGGTTGTATGGCGGTGCAGGTTTGGGCAAAAATGCAGGGTGGCAGGTTCGGGGCCACGGGGTGTGTGGAGGGGTCTCATACCATTTCTACCCGATTGCTACTCCTGTCCAAAATGATCTACCAACTCCCCTCAGGTTCAGGTCCAAGGTTTCAGGACCCGCCATTTTAATGACATATCTAATCTCTTCCAGGAAAATCTTGGAGCCCAAGTATGTAAGATATTGCTTGTTGTCCATGTCTTATTCTTTCTTGTTGAGATTGTATGCATTGAAGTTCTAAAATCCTATTCTCATATATTTTACACATTGCCTTTTGCACGTATATTCTGTTCAATTGGTGTATGTCCACGTGTTTTTATTAGGGAGAAAAAATTGGTCATTCACATCTTTCAGACACATCTGATGATTCTCCAACCATATTAGTTTTTAGGTCCACTCTTATAGAGGTTTGATTACTTGCCTCTTTATATATGAATCAAATTTTTCTTCAAATTAGTATTTATGCTTTTTATCCCATCCTTTTACTTCTCATGTACCTCCTTAAGTGGTTCTCTTTTCCCTTTTCTTCTTTAATGCAGATTTTTGGTAGGACTCCTTTTAAAGGAGATATAGCTTTTGTATCTGGAACTGATTCAGATGGTGCGATAATAAAATAACAGATGACTAACATCACAGGTGCTTTTTTATGTAGTCATCTCAAAGTTGGGTTCTACCTTCTTTCTTAGATGATTAGATTTGGGTACATTTAATACTATTTTAAGTGTCATCATGTTCCTAGTTAGTCTTATATACACAAAAGATATAATATGTTTATAGATATAAAATACAAGTATATATACTATACACTTGTTCTTGTGTGTGTGTGTGTGTGTGTGTGTGTGTGTGTGTGTGTGTGTGTGTGTGTGTGTGTGTGTATATATATATATATATATATATATATATATATATATATATAGTGACACATTCCATACTACCAATGCAAGTTAATGGAGATCTCAGTCTGTTCATACTATATGTATACAAAAGCATTAGAACCTCACTGGATCCTCCCTCTCTATATATAAAGAGATCGCATTCCATACTTCTATGTATACCAATCCAAGTTAATGGAGATTTGTATGTTCATACTTTGTACCCATTTAATTACTTTCCTCAGACAGACTAGATAAGAAATGAAGATTTGTAAGATAATCTTTATTCACACATAGTGACTCCAGTCTCCAGATACTAGTTTTGCCAATATCTTGACCATATTAAACCACTCCAATGCTACTCAAGACTTCTATTTATTTTGGAGGGTTATAATTATACCCAGAATTCATGATCTAAATTTATTCAATTTTGAACATAAATTGATCATGTGTGTGATGTTAATGAATATAAGTTTTTGTTTACCCCTTCATAAAAGATATTTTTTTCATTACTTCTAGGCACGTCACTGACTAGTCTACTAAATGAGAAGCAGAAAGAATTTGATGACAAATTCAGAAGGTGTCTCTATCTGTCTGATAAGGTAGCAGAAGCTTCTTTTACTTAGCACGCAATTACAATGTTTATTGCTCTATAATTTTTTCTCGTGTGGTGATTTGGCATATAGGATGGTTCCCATCTATGGCCATTTGAGCAGGGGGAAGTGGCGGTGATGCTTAGAGCAATGGAAGGTACATTATGAACTTGAAAGTTGGCCCATTATCCAATTATTTTCAGATCATACTTCAAGTATTTTTCCCTTCTATGTATTCCTCAAAAACACTTATAGTTAACATTGGAAACAATTGATTTTTTACTATTAAATGTGGGTGAATGCATTGTGTACTTTTAGTACAATTGGGTTTACTGGTACAACCATTGGTGTGACAATTTATAATGGTATGCTTCAAATACACATATACATTTGTTTCTTCTTGTTTCTATGAGGAAATGAGCGAATCTATTTCTCCACAAAGGGTTATATCAATTCTTAGTAAAATTAATGTTTCTTATAAGGAACAAGATCGATAGAATCTTAGTTATTTATAGTTTGTAAGGGAGTCGATCTTCTAAAATGTTTAGAGCCTTTAATGCTCTTGGGGTGATTGCCTTTTTGATTGGAGATGCAATGCTTCCTGAAATACAGGTAAATTATCATCATATGTAACTTGCATTCTATAGATGTAGTCATATGGTCAATGTCTGAAAGTGATTATTGTAAGTACTACACACACAAGGGAAGAACAATAGAGTTATCAATTAATCTTCTCTAAATTATCAATATAAATGTGATTACAATGGAGTATATGTGACTATTTATATAAAAAGATTAGAAAACGTACATGTTTAATTAAAAAAAATCATTTCCTTCTAGACAAGTGAAAACTCAAACCAACCTCCAAACGGCCCCGTAAGAGGCACGACCACCTCACACGAGGCCAATATAACTCATAGGAACTGACCGCGTAATCGCGGGTCTCTCAGTTTGAGAATATGACGATGATTAGAAAATATCTAGATTACGCTTAAAAACAAGTCGTTAAAGTCTGAAAACCCAAATTAACCCCCAAACAGACCCATAAGAGGCACGCACACCTCGCATGGGACCAATGTAACTTGTACGAACTAACCGTGTAGTCACGGGTCTCTCAGTTTGAGAATATGATGATAATTTAAAAATATTTAGATTACTTTTAAAAACATGACGTTTGAGGGTGAAAACTCAAATAAGCCCCTAAACGGCCCCGTGAGAGGTACTAACATCTCGCACGGGGCTAATGTAACTCATAGAAATTGATCGCGTAGTCGCGGGTCTCTCAGTTTGAGAATATGATGATAATTTGAAAATATCTAAATTAGGCTTAAAAACTATCCGTCAAAAGGTGAAAACCCAAACCAGCCCCCAAACGGCCCCATAAGAGGCAATACCACCTCGCACGGGACTACTGTAACTCGTAAAAACTGACCACGTAGTCACGGGCCTCTCGGTTTGAGAATATGATCATATTTTGAAAATATATCGATTAGGCTTAGAAACAAGACGTTGAAAGGTGGAAACCCAAATTAGCCCCCAAATGATCCCGTAAGAGGCACTAACACCTCGCACGGGACCAATGTAACTCGTAGGAAATGACTACATAGTCACAAGTCTTTCGGTTTGAGAATATGATGATAATTTGATAATATAAGGATTAGTCTTAAAAATAAGCCATTGAAGGATGAAAACCCAAACCAGCCCTCAAGCGGCCCCGTAAGAAGCACTAACACCTCCCACGGGACCAATGTAACTCACAGGAACTGATCGTGTAGTCATGGGCCTCTCGGTTTGAGAATATGATGATAATTTAAAAATATATATATATTAGGCTTATAAACAAGCCGTTAAAGGGTGAAAACCCAAATCAGCCCCCAAACGTCCCCAGAAGAGGCACTAACACCTTGCACGGAACCATTGTAACTCGTAGGAACTGACCGTTTAATCACGGGCCTCTCGATTTGAGAATATGATGATAATTTGAAAATATATAGATTAGGCTTGGAAACAAGTTGTCAAAGAGTGAAAACACAAACCAGGCCCCAAGCGGCCCTATAAGAGGCAATAACATCTCGCACGTGACCAATGTAACTCGTAGGAACTGATTGCTTAGTCACGGGCCTCTCGGTTTGAGAATATGACGATAATTTGATAATATATGGATTAGGCTTAGAAACAAACCGTTAAAGGGTGAAAATCCAAACCAGCCCCCAAGCGACCCTGTAAGAGGCACTAACACCTCTCACGGGACCAATGTAACTCGTAGGAAATGACTGCGTAGTCACGGGCCTCTCGATTTGAAAATATGACGATACTTTGAAAATATAAAGATTAGGCTTTGAAATAAGTCCTTGAAGGCTGGAAACCCAAATCAGCCCCCAAATGACCCCGTAAGAGGTGCCAACACCTGGCATGGGACCAATGTAACTCATAGGAACTAACCGCATAGTCACAAGTCTCTCGGTTTTGAGAATATGATGATAATTTGATAATATATGGATTAGGCTTAGAAACAAGCCGTTTGAGGGTGGAAACCCAAACAAGCTCCCAAGCGGCCCCATAAGAGGCACTAACACCTCGTACGATACCAATGTAACTTATAGGAACTAATCACGTAGTCACGGGGGTCTCGATTTGAGAACATGATGATACTTTGAAACTATATTGAATATGCTTAGAAATAAGCCGTTGAAGGGTGGAAACCCAAATCAGCCCCCAAATGATCCCGTAAGAGGCACTAACACCTCGCACGAGACCAATGTATCTCGTAGGAACTGATCGCGTAGTCACGAGTCTCTCAATTTGAAAATAGGACAATAATTTGATAATATATGGATTAGGATTAGAAACAAGCCGTTGAAGGGTGAAAACCCAAACCAGCCCCCAAGCTGCCCCGTAAGAGGTCATAACACCTCCCACGGGACCAATGTAACTTATAAGAACTGACCTCGTAGTCACAAGCCTCTCAGTTTGATAATATGATGATAATTTAAAATTATATAGATTAGGCTTAGAAATAAGCCGTTGAAGGGTGAAAACCCAAATCAGCCCTAGAACGGGCCCGCAAGAGGCACTAACACCTCGTACGGGACCAATATAACTCGTGGGAACTTATCGCGTAGTCACGGACCTTTCGATTTGAAAATATGACGATAATTTGAATATATATAGATTAGGCTTAGAAATAAGTCGTTAAAGGGTGAAAACTCAAAACAGCCCCCAAGCGTCCCTGTAAGAGGCAATAACACCTCGCTCGGGACCAATGTAACTCGTAGGAACTGACCGCATAGTCACGGGCCTCTCGGTTTGAGAATATGATGATAATTTGATACTATGTGAATTAGGCTTAGAAATAAGTCGTTGAAAGGTGAAAATCCAAACCAGCACCCAAACGATCCTGTAAGAAGCACTAACACCTCGTACGAGACCAATGTAACTCGTAGGAACTGATCAGGAAGTCATAACTTGCGAAAGATCTTCAATTTTAGAATATAATAATAATTGCAACTCTTATATGTAATTTTTTAGCTTGAGTAAGCTTTTTTTTATAAATTACTTGGTTGCTAATATCGCCTCTTTTTTTTTTATCCCATTTTTTTTGCAGGATAACATTTTATCATTAGCAATTATTCACATGGAACACACGAAGAAGTCAATGGTTTACAACAAGGGGTTTATTTATTTAATGTCGTTAATATTCATGATTCTATTTTTTTATGTTATGGTCGTGCGGGTTTTTGTAGTTTTATTGTTAACTTTTATGGTCGTGCGGTCTTTTGTAAGTTTGTTGTTATATTTTGTGGCAGTGTGGGCCTTATATTACACATGTTTTATATTAGCAGGTTTTAGAATGTCCAGAAAATAGAGAAAACTCTGCCCAATTTTTTTTTGGTCTGTGAACTACTAAAGATTTCCAATTTGTGAATTTTCTTATTTTCAAATAATTAATTTTTTTTTCTTTTATCCAAAAATTTGGCACAGCTCAAAGTCGTGTCAAAAGTGTATCAAATTTTGGCATGGTTTTGAACTGTGTCAGAAGTTTATCAAAATGTGCTCAATCTGGCACAGTTCAAAACTGTGCCAAAAGTGTGCCAGAAATTTCAAATTCTGGTACAGTTTAAAAGTGTGCCAGAACTGTTCATGTTTGGTCAAATCTGGCACACTTTTATACCGAGAAAAAATGGCCATTTTGGAACACCTGATTCAGGCACAGTTCAAAACCGTGCCAGATTTGATCTGGCACAGTTTTAAACCGTGACAGATTCCTATTTTTGGTGTAGTGAATCCTATGGCACCATGGAGCATTACAAGGATCGTTCAGTAGCCAAAGGTAATAGCCATATTGAAGGATTTGATTATAGAGAGACTTTTTACCTGATTACCAAACTAGTTACTATGTATGTCCTAATCACTGTTGCATCCATTCACAGTTGACATGTTCACCAACTTGATATAAATAATGCATTGTTGCACAGTGATCTTGATAAATATGTGTATATGTCACTACCTCATGGATTCGAACGAAAGGGGGAGACTCGAGTGTGCAAACTTAACAAGTCATTATACATCTTAAAACGGGACTCCAAGCATTGGATTTTTAAGCTCTCTTCATCCCTCGAAGCCGTTGGATTTCACCAATCAAAGGCGGAATATTCATTATTCGTCCGATCCCACAAAGGTAGATTCACGAAATTCTGATATATGTTGATGAAATGATTTTGTAAGGCAAAAATCTACAATATATTAAAAATGCAAAACAGTTTTATCTAAGCAAATCCAAATTAAGGACCTTGGTCAACTCATATACTTCTTTGGCATAGAAGTGTTAAGGTCTTCGAAAGGCATTTTCCTCTACTAAAGAAAGTATTCATTGGAGATAATATAAGATGTTAGATTTATAGGAGCTAAGCCAGTAAGGTTTCTAATGGAACAAAACATGGCTCTTACACAATCCGATGGAGACCTTCTAAGTGATCCTTCATCATGTAAGTGGCTTGTGGGAAGAATTATCTACCTGGCCATTACTAGACCAAATTTGGTTTATATCATCCATGTTTTAAGTTAGTTTATGGACAAACCATGAATACCACACCTTAAGGTGACACATAGAGTTCTTAGAAACTTAAAGCAAACTTCAGGATAAGGTATTCTATTATCCTCCACAAACACACTCCAATTAAGAGACTTTTATGATGCATATTGGGATCGTTGTAAAGACATAAGAAGGTCAATAACAAGGTATTGTATATTTCTTGGATAATCACCCATTTCTTGGGAAATGAAGAAGTAAACAATGGTGTATTGATCAACTATTGAGGCAGAATATCGTTCTATGGACACTACATGTTGCGAATTTACTTGGTTTAAGAATGTCTTGAAGGAATTGGAGATTAAACATGAACAGTTGGTTATGTTCTCTTGTGACAATCAGGTTGCTTTACATATTGCCTCGAACCCAATTTTTTATGAGAGAATGAAGCTTATCAAAATTGATTGTCACCTAGTTCGTGAAACGATTCAAGAAGGCTTTATTAGAACAACTCACATGCGGACTAATAATCAAATTGCAAACTTGTTCACTAAGGCGTTGAGTTTTTACTTGTCAAGTTGGGTGTTATTAGCATACACTCAAACATAAGGGGGAGTGTTAAAGAGAATCGCACAAAATAAGGAAGAAAATATTATAAACCGATATATTTATTTACTCACTATTCTTGAAAATGCCAAAGCTTATTTATAAGCATTAGTATAGGAACTTTTTTTGATAAGTAAATGTATTATATATCAACCGCTAAGGGAGCGAACCCATATACAGGAAGTATAATGAGCAGACAGACCTGCTAAACCAAAAAAACATAATAAACATCGCTATACAAGAAACCCACGACTATAAAGCATAGTAGATCTCCTCTACAAAGTCTAGGAAATCCTGAGTGGTAGCTGTAAACCTCTCCTTATTCCATCTAAGAAGGGTACTCAAGAACATGTAATAAAGCTTCGAAGGGGCAGTCTCAACTCCTTCAAAACATCTCGCATTCCTCTCCTTCCAAATCCTCCAGAAGATATAATGTGGAACCATCCGCCAGACCTTTTTATCCCCCGACCACCCCCGAGGGGGGAACCAGACCTCAAGAAGTTCCCGCACAGACTCGGGCATAACCCACGTGGTACGAGTGACGGTAAGGAACACATCCCATAACCCTCTAGTCACCCTGCAGTGCAAAAGAAGATGATTTGTCTTCTCCTCTTCCTTTTTGCATAACCAACATCAACTAGCCATAAGTTTTCTTCTCTTCTGCAGACCCTCAGGCATCAAAATGGCCTGTCTAGCTGCGATCCAAGCAAAGAATCGAACCTTCATCGGGACATTAATTTTCCATATTTTCTTCCAAGGGAAGATAACTCTATTTATACCCCTGCCACACAAAATGGAATAATAGTCTTTAAACGAGAACACCCCATGCCCACCACCTTTCCATCTCAAAGAGTCCTCCCCCTCTGTCGGCCTGGGCACTGAACCCAATAATTTGATGAACTCGTTGACCTCCTGAAGCTCCCAGCCCTAGAGCCTTCTTATGAATTGAGAGTTCCACGTCACCACCCCCCTCGGTAACCGTCATGTGGTCTGCCACAAGGCCATCTTGGTTCCTCCCTACTTGATACATCTCGGGGAACTGATCCTGAACAGACCCGCTCCTGCCCTATCTATCTTTCCAAAACCTTATCCTATCTCCTTTGCCCAACATGAACTCAGTGTGGCAGGAAAAATCGTTCCACTCCTTCGCTTAGTATAGGAACTTAACTGTACAACTTATAAAGATGTATCCTTGTTATTTGAATTATAATATAAGTGTTTCATTCACTGAATACTCTCTTATTAAAAGCAACTAAGAGCAATTTAGGTTATAACTATTTTGGGTGGTAGATAAATTAGGTTGAATTATGGGGTTTGGGCCACTATTTTAGGTATAAGACATGTTTGGTTAGGCACCATTTTCACAATGTTAAGCATGTTACGAACACCTTTTCAGCAAAAAAACTATTTTGACCATATTAAATTAAAGACAGTAAGTGTATAATTTTAACGGGTTCTCACCACATTTTATTCACCTAAATGTGACTTTACGACAATATTGTGCACAATGTCTTAAGTCCATGTTTGTTTGTCATTAAATGCGTAAAACACTTTGATTTCATTATCTTGAGATACGACTGTCAAAATGACATTTCAAAATTATCGGCATGCTCGTATTTCCACCCTCTACATTTTGATAGGCTTAGGACCATATAATTCATTATTCATTATTTTTTATGGGTTTTAATAAACATTTAAGCTCGTTTTAATGGCAAAACTCGTCATTTTTATTGCCGGTCATTTTTTCAATCACATTCGCACTTTCACTCACGTATACATATTTACATTCAATTGTACATAGACATATATTACGTGTGTATTCTTTCATATTTACTTCAATAAATATAAAAATAAACGAAAGGGATATGAAACCAAAAAAATATAAAACAATCTTTCTATCTATTGATATAGAGGGCCACTTGACCCGAGGATTCTTACTCATATTTCCGCCTTTACATGTTAGACAAAAACTCTATTTTTTCATAAAATGATTTTTGAGTAAAAAGTTTTCGGATGCGAGCAAGGCTCTCACCATCAACATTTAAAGCTATAGCAATCCTCTTAGCATCACATTCTAAATGAGAGAAAACTTCTTACCATTTTTTAAACTCAAAACACTTTCATACATTAAACGAAGTTGAAGTCTCTCATGGAAAGTCAAGATACGAGGTGGAATTCCTTTAAGAATTCAAACTACATGGAATTTGATTCCACTATTTATGGATACGTAGGTGGCATGGGCTGTGTGTGTGTATATATATATATATATATATATGGGGGGGGGGGGGTCTTTCATTCATATTTGTTCACATCTTACACATATATAAATTTTAATCATCTGAATTATTGTCAAGCTCACTCTCATCTCGCCTCATGGACAAGATCATTGATACATCTCTATCACATCTCTTGTATATTTACTTAGACATATTTGGTAGCATGCTTGTTACATATCTCATACTCACACATAGAAACATGCTTGGAGTCACAAATACATAACATGTCATTATGAGAGGCATAACTCGTTGTATTCGCATTGAGACCGAAAGGGTGGAGTGGGTGTCTAACATCTTCCTTCTTCATAATTTAGTCCTTGCACATAGAAATCTTATTCTGAATATAGATCGGCACCTTACATATATCCTTATAGGGCTAAACCTTTTTCTTTTTTCAGGAAAATAAACTGGTGACTCTGAATGAATCACACACATTCAAGGGTCCACTAAAAGTCACAATCTTTTACGCACTCAAAAATTAAAACCACACGAACGCGCATGGGCGAAGACCTCACTCTCGAAGGTTGGAGTTTTCATAATGGAGAATTAACTGGGGATTAAATTCTTTAGTGGACTAATCTCAATTTCATGTGAGTACCTATTGTTACGTTTTAATTTACATACATTTTCTTCATGTTCATACTGCCCATGTAAATAGAAGGCATACTTTTTTATTTTAACATAGTTGTTATGTTCAGGATTTTATCCTTAGGATAGTCCCTTAACATAGTTAGTGGGGGGGAAATAATCCACCACACATGGGAAAAGACCATGTGCCCCTCTGACCCGGTCAACCATCTCCACCACATAGATAAGGACCACTAAAGATAATCAACTTATGAGAATTAAGGAAAGAGTTATGGACGATTAGCTGCCATTACTACCACAGTTATTGGGTTCCTAAGAACTCAATCAATCCCTCCTATAAATGTAAACCTATCTCTTGGGGGGAACGTAAAGGGTAATCATGAATATCAAAACCCCCATCGGTAACATATTAGAACCTCCCATAGATGTAGGCACATTGTCAAACCACATATATCATGTTCTTATGTATGTGTATGTTTCTTTATTTTATTAGGTTGATTTATGTTGAATCTTTACTAGTAGAGTTTTACCACCTATAATTGGCGTCATTTATGGGGAAAAAAATTTCCTTCCTCAAACTTACCAAGAGTGATCATATCTCATTCACAGTTTCTTTTGGAAATTCATTATTGGTTTGGATTTTTGGGTTTTAGGACTTAGGGTTAGGTAGGATGGGCCTTAAGTTTGCTTATAAATGTATAATAGAGTTAGTTTTTTATGTTTTGATATATGGAGACTTGTGTGGGGATCATTTGGTTATTTGGGAAATTTAGTTAGTTTAATGGGATTAATTTGAGTATGGGGAATTAAATTGCCAACTCGAGAGTGGGATGGGTTGTTAATTAGGATTTCGTAAGTTTTAGAGGTATGGGTTTGTTGGTGGGGATTTATTTGAGCCGTTTTAATAGACTAGTGGGACATTTAATTTTGGGGTGAGTTTAGAAATTTGGTTAAAATCCCTAGGGAAGGTGTGTAGCTATAATGTGGCCCAGATTTCAGTTATAATCTTATTATGCATAAACTTATTGTTTACATTGTTGCATATATGTGTTTTTCACAGGTCTTAGATCGTTGTCCCTTCCATTGACAAAGTTGGTCGTTGGAGGATCACCTCTATCTACGTTCCATTCATACTCCTAGGTTATAGGAGTCAAGCAAGTGTACCCCATCCTATCTTTGCACTTTTAGTTCAAGTAACTTGTATATGTAGTTCTTCTATTCAGAAATTGTATGAATTACATATTATATTCTAGAGTTTGGTTTACTTAGATTGGTTTTATTCAGTATTTCATTATCTTATTATTACTTGTTTAGTTTTAGTTATTTCATTATGCTGAGAATGTTACCAAATATTTTCGATTCTCGTGATTTTTATATTAGCCCTGGTTAATTTATTTATGTATTTTGTGGGGTGTCACTTATAAAATATGTGACCTTACCCCTAGAATCGAAGTACCCTAATCTTCCTCTACCATCCACGTGGGAGAAAATGGTGGGAAAATGATGAGTCTCCGGAATTTTGTTTAGATATAACGAAATAAACATGCTTATAAGTAGAGTCTTCTCAAATAGGAGACTGTTACACACCATCAACAGGAAGATAATTCTCACCATCAATGTCACATGGACATGATGAAGAAGTAAATATAAAGGGATAAACATAAGCGCCAAGAGATCGTTTTCATCCCTAGCCATCAAGCAAGTAAAACTCATAGTCGAGGAAGGAGTTCGCGATGTGATCCAGATCTCGACCACTAAAGGAGATCACAAAAAATAATGGATCAATCCAGCAGTCACCATGTCAAGGGAGACCTTTTTTAATATCATACGGAGGGAGGTAGACGACCACCCCGCTCATCGAGGAGGTATGACTACCAAGGAGCCAGCCAAAAGATCCTTTATCTACCAAATTAATTCATTGTTCATCACTCAATTGAAGATTTTGAACCATCAAAGAAGTTCATCGTGTTGAGATGCAAAATATATGAAGGAAGACCAATGCCACCAACTATGTCCATTTGTACCACCAGACGATGATTTTCTCGAACAATAATGGACCTCTAATATGTTATATTTTCCTCAATCTTAGGGGATGTAGTGCAAAAATGGTTCGAAAAGCTATTTCACATGCATTTCCATCTTTCAATATCTCACAAAATCCTTTATCTCAACATTTATCACAAAAAGCATCCACCCGAAAAGGAGAAATTTATTCCTTATGATAAAGGAAAAGGCCCATTAAACCCTCCATGAGTACGCTAAAAGATATTATGGGGTTTATAATGAGGTGGAAGACTGGGCCAAATAAGTCATAATATCCTCATTCAAGATCGGCCTATTGAGAAACTCTGTATTATACCACTCCATTTCCAAGAAGGAGACAACCAGTATCGACGATAGAATGTTAAGGATTAAAAATATGCCTAGGTCAAATATATGGTAATAGGAACAAATCAAGACAACAATCGACCAAAAGTGAATAAGAGCAGATATAAGGATATTTCTCCGAAAAAGGGGGAAAGGAGAACAACAACTCAAAGGGAGACAAGAATGTAGATCCTAGCAAAAGTCATCGCGTCGTCAACACCGTCTTCAAGGAACTAGTATACAAGATCTTGACTAAGATCAAGAACAGACAATATTTTAAGTGGCCGATAAAGATAGAGTACAACCCCTCCAAGAGAAACACCATTCTTAGATGTTCCCACCATAAGAAATATTGGCTTAAGAAAGAGAATTACAATGTATTGAAATCACACATTGAGGAGTTGACCCACGCAAGCCACCTGGATTATGTCATCGAGAATAAGAATGGTGAAAGTCCAGTAGAATGTGATCAAAATCCAGATAATATCCTGGAAGATGGTGAATTGGGTCACGAGTTTGAAGTTATCCATATAACTTCAAACCGTAACTAAATCAAAGGGATGTTGTAAGAATGGAGATGGAAAATATCATTATGGTATTGGAGGCTTGCTAGATTAATTTGACTAAACCCACTATTGGTAAATGTCGCGGAGTAAAGCAAATAGACTATCCAAAGCATATCATTATTAACTGAAGAGAACTTGGTCAGAGTTAGGACTCCACGTCATGATCCGCTGGTAAACACACTCGGAATTATTAATTTGGATGTGGACAAGCTACCAATGGACCGGGGGATCTCATTGAAGGTCGTGTAGAATCTCAACTTATGAATGAAAGACCTAAAGGAAGTGACAATCCTTTTGGTCGGGTTTATGGGGAAAATGAAAATGTCACTAGGAAAGGTCGTGCTTCCTGTACAAACTAGTGAAATATCAATGTTGATTGAATTTATGGTCATGGACATTAAATCCCCATATAATAAAATCTTTGGAAGAGAATGGTTTCCCGTGTTGAAGTAAGTCACATGTACCTACCATCAAAATATTAAATACATCACCGAATGGGGGTAATGGAGATGTGTGGAAATCAGATTTCTTGTCATAAATACTTTATCGCAACCATCAATCCTAAATAGGAAAAGAAGAAGGAGAACATGGAGAATGAATATAGGGCCATCCCGTACATATAGCAATAAAGTATGGGTGGGCAGGCGAGGGTAGAATAAACTAAAGTATCCTCCATCGATAAGATCATGGTGCCACTCTAAGAGGTTATGTTTGAATATTTTCACCCACGCATAAAAAAAATCTTATTATAAGCTCTCTCAAAGATAGAAAAAATATAGAATTTATTTCCTTCTTTATATAGAATGAAGACGTGTTCGCTTGGCGACCTAATGATATCCTTGGAATATATCTTAAAATAATGTGTCATAAACTTCATGTTAATCTGGCAGTCCCGTTGGTAATGCACAAGTCTCTCCAAAAAGCCCCTGAGAAGATAAGGGCAGTAGAAGAAGAGGTCGGGAAAATTTTGGAGGCAAGCTCTTTTAAATAAGTTTAATTTCTAAGTGGATTTTAAATCCAATTGTAGTCAAGAAGAATACTGGGAAATGAAGATTTTGCATTTATTTCACCGATCTAAATAAGGCATGGCCCAATGATAACTTCCTCATGCCAAAGATTGACCGGTTAATTGATGCCACATCCACCCATGGGTTAATGAATTTTCTAGATGCTTATTCCAGCTACCATCATATCCCTCTATTTGGACCCAACAAAGAGAAATTAATGATTTTTATATTGGGATTAATTAAATTAAAATTGAGAAATTAATCCGGTTTAAAACAAATATTAATTAGCGCAACAAGGGTTAATATTTATTTATAAGAATTATATTATATTGAGTATTACTTAGTGAATGAGTAATAAATTGGTAAGAATGCATTATTATTGTCATGAGTGAGAAATACGGCAGTTACGATAATTTAGTCGGGGCGCGCGTGTCAGTCGTGTTGGGACTTAATTTTATAAAATAAAATGTGACTTAATCATGGGTAATTCAAATAGCCATTTCGAGTGCACCAATGTGTCCATAAGGGTTGAGACAGTTATAAAAGTGTACTTAGGGGTTTAGACTGGGTATTGGGGCATTTTTAGGCCAAACCAGCACCCCGGGATGGTATTTCGATCTTTTGGAATTTTAAGGTAAAGGGACATACAAGTTTGCTAGAGTTATATCATCTGGTAGGTTGAGGAAGCTAGGGTTAGAGGTTACAACATCAGAGAGAGACAACCAGAGGAGAAAGGAGAGGAGTTTCAAGGCTTCCCATATTAATTTTGCACCATCACCACCACCGGAGTGTAGATCTAGAGGAGAGGAAGGCAACTCAAACACCTTTTTAGAGAAAATCAGACCTACAATTCTAGGGAAGTGTTTATGTTATTAAATTGAGTGCATATGTTATCCATGTTAGAGTAGGATTGAACAATACCCATGAATAAATGAATTTGGCTTTACTTTGGAGAATTAATATATGATCTTGGTTAAGAATTGCATGTAGATTGAATTCTTTTGTGATTAGAAAGGAAATCAGATCATAAGTGACGATAATAATGGAGAAATTTGGGTTTTAATGATGTTCTTGAATAAGAAGAATAACCTAGGGTTTCGGAGATTAATTGAAGGATTAATTTGATTTAAATGACCCTCTTTGAAGTTTTGGTGTTTTGATTGTGTTAGAAATCCTTCATACAAGTTAGTATAGGGATTAGTATACTTGGTTGGGAGTGTGGGACTGAATTATGGTGGTTTGGAGGGTTAAAATTTGTGAAAATCGTAATAGTAAAGAGGAAGGAGACGACCTGTACGTTTTCGAATCAATTCGGCCATTAGGCGAGTCGATTTGGTTCCCCTGTTTTTGACAATTTTCCCTATTTAAGCCTTGAACTTGTAAATTATGACCGAGTGAACTTTTAGGATACCTTTAAAACATAATGAGATATATTTTGGTCATCAGTAGGCGAATAATAGTGCTGAAACTTAGTCACAAGTGAGATGAATTAAGGCTAAGATTAATAGGCATAATTTGTAGCATAATTAATTCGGAGTATGAGAATGTGTCACGGTGAAGGTGGGCAAACTTACGACTTAGACTAGTAGAGTATGTGTGAATTATCTAGTGAAATAATTTATAGGATATTTAGCACACTTAGAGTAGTTGAAGATACTCGGGAATATACGATGATGAGTATAATAGTGAATCAATAATACGTAGGATCTTCGAGAGTATATATACTATGTGCGATACATATATTATAGGCTACGTGTATACCTATACTGAAGATATATATATATATATATATATATATATATATATATATATATATATATATATATATATATATATATATATATAGGTTGTGTGAATACCTATTGTGTGAATTCTTATTTTTGTGAACATCCCTAGTCTACCTACTATCATGAGTGGTTCCGCGGCGTGGACAATCTTGTCCTTATGAGCCCATTAGGGGGATTTTGACTTGTACCTTAGAACATAGAACTTAGGGATTGAGCACTACTTGTGTGTATGAGAGTGTGATCGCTCATTTCGGAGCGCTAAGTGTGTGCGTAGCCCAAAGGCTTAGGACTATGTTCACCTCCAAATTGTGTGAATTGTGAATGTATGGTTCGAGAGTGTTTCTGAACGAGAAGTTCTTTACTTAGTACGTGATGTATTAGGACTTAATAACAGAGTATTTCCGTATTTCAGGTCTCCACCTAGGGATGTCGTATTCATATATATTATAAGTGTGGTGTATATATATACGTGTGATTTATTATACTGCGTGTGCATTAGTAGAAAAGATAGATAGTGATATGTAAAGTAATTTAAGTATGTGAGAGCTCAATATTATATTGGTGACTTTTAATGGATAAAAAAGGTTTGGAAATTTAGTAACGTATTGTATGGGCAACACGGGTTGGAATAATGAATTATTAGATGGGAAGAGACTTAATTCAAACTAGTTAGGAGAGGTATCGTAATTAGGTTGGTTTAGAAGTATATGTTAAGCGTGCACATTAGTTGAGAGGTGAGGATCTCAAGTGACGGCACATAAAGTTAACATGTATACAATATCTGCTCTTTAATGCACTTTAAATACTTGCAAATTGTTTTTAAACTATTTTACTTGGGCTCTGACCCATTTCAAATCCTTTTTTGTAAAAACCTTTTAGGTGCCCAGCCATAGGGACGCCAGGCTTAGGAGCTCCTTTACGTTTGATATGTTACAGCCTTTGTGGACATTGCAGCACCTCGGTAGGAGATGAATCCATCTTTATTAGTTCCTCTATAGCATTCAGTTTTATCAGTCGGGCATGTCCCCCATCTTTAGCTAGTAGTTATTTTAGAAACATTGTACCTTTATTTTATTTCCTGTGTGGGATTTGGTTTTATATTATGGATTATTAGATGTGGATTTTAGGCTGGAGTGTTTATTCCAGACATATTTTATCATTTAGCTGTTTAATTATTCATTATGTTGTAAACTGGAATGGTGAATGTGATTTATTAGATTAAATCATTGCATATTAAATAAACGATTAAAATTTTAACACCGGACCATTAAGGTATTAGTAAAATAATTGGATTTCGATAGTGATGCTAAGAATGAAACCATTAATGATTCTTGTTTAATTTAATAATGGACCGATCACCCGAGATTAGAATGGGAAAGGTGTAACAGATGGTATCAGAGCGTCGGTTTCTAGTGTCCTTAGGATCTGTACGAACTTGTTACGTTTCCAGTATAGCGTTCTTTGATATAGAGCCCTATTATTAGGATTATTGCATTCATAATTATGTATGTATGTCTTCATATATTTTGAGATATATTGAACTGTGGACTTATGGAAATTTTCTTTCATTTCAGATGCCTCTAAAACATTCACCACAAGCCACCCCAGATGCATAGCTCGAGCCGTAGCCAACTCAGGCACCAGGGACTATGAGTGCTGTTGAGGTTGCCGCCATTATTTCACAAGAGGTTAATAAAGCTTTGACTACTTACCACAAGTTCCACCTCAACCTCAGGTTGTGGCTCCAGACCATACACACTCGTGTTTATCTACTTGGGAACGAGTCGGGGATGCCTTTTAGAAGGCTCATCCTCTCGAGTTTTAAAAGACCTTCGATGTCGTTATTGCCTGCCAATGGAAGAAGGACATCCAGCGGAATTTACAGATGTATGAGTGCACTGACATATAGAGACAGACACTAGCTACTTTTAAGCTAGTGAGGGCTGCCTTACTGTGGTGGGAGTCTGTTACCACCGCACAGGAAAGGGATAGCATGTCTGTTCAGGAGTTCTGGGGGCGGTTCGACCGAAAGTACTTTCCATATTCCATACAGACAGAGATGAGGCAAAAATTCTTAGACGTTTCCCAGGAAGGGAAGACATTAACTGAATATGAGGAGGAAGTTACTCGGTGGGAAAATTTTATACCAGAGGAGGTGAGCACAGGGGAGAAGAAGATATAACTCCTTGTTGACAGTCTTACTTAGAGGATCCGACAGCATTTATTGGATGATCCCTATCTAAAAACGTATATAGATGTGTTGAATGATGCTTTACTGCATTGTCAGGATCACCGCTTCCATATGAAAGTAAGCAAGCGCATAATGGAGTCCAACTAGCAGGGCAGGATAGGGGGTGGTGGTGCCAGTGGGGCACAATCGACTCAGACTCAGATGAGACAGGGTGAGCAGGGTTCTTAATAGGGGATACTGCTAAGCGTTTCCAATCAGGACATTTCAGGTAGGGGCAAGGTGAATTCAGTCATGGCCATCAGGTCCAGCAGCATTTTTAACTGGGCCAAGGGAGAGATGGTAGCGGCCAGCAGGGTGAGAGGGGAAAATTTCACCGGCAGATGTTTTATATGTGGAAAGAATAGCCACAAGCATCAGGATTACCCAAATAAGGGAAGAGCTCCACAGTAGCAGGCCGCTTGTCAGGATCCCCATACGCCTATTCCCCCCCACCAGCACCAGCACCAGCACTGCCTGTCATACCAGTTATCCCAGTAGCCCCACGTCAATAGGGGCAGTTATAGTATGGGCGTGTATATAACATCCACCACCGCAGTTCCATGGGCTCGACTCGCATTCAAGGGTGCGTTTCTTATACATGGGACTTTGGGGCATATTTTATTTGACACTAGGGCTTCGCAATCGTTCATAGCCGCTAGATTTGCACAAGCCACAGGATTGTTAAACACAGCCGATAATACATTCACGTGTGTAGACTCACCACTGGGTAACGGGACACTTATATTCTTTATTTGTCGAGGTGTGAGTATATATATTAGAAGAATTGTTTTGCCCATCGATATGCTCATGTTAGCTATGTCAGAGTATGACGCCATTATCGGTATGGATTGCCTAGCGGTGTATAAGGTAATGATTGATTTTTATAGTAGGAGCAACGTGTTTGCTATTTCGTGCCAGGAGATGTTCTTAGTTGTGATCACTCCTCCTGAAGGAGGATCGTCGACACATTTATACTATATAGAGGAGGATACCTCTATGGGGTTGGTAATCTCCCTTGATTCAATCCCAGTTGTGTGTGAGTTCACCGATGTATTTTAGGAGATACCGGGATTACCTCCTAGCTCGGTGATAAATTTTGTCATTGATTTAGCGTCGAGAACTCGGTCAATATCTCGTGCACCTTATTGTATGGCTCCTACAGAGATGAGGGATCTCAGGGATCAGATCGAGTATCTTTCGGGCAGGGCTTTATTCGTAAGAGTACCTCGCCTTGGGGTGCCCCGGTACTATTTATGAAGATAAAAGATAGATCTCTACGCCTGTGTATGGATTACTGGGAGTTAAATAAATTCATGATACTGAATAAATATCCATTGCCCCGAATCTATTTCTTATTCAACGAGTTGATAGGTGTCGCCTACTTTTATAATATTTAATTAAGATAACGGTACCACCAGTTTTGCATCCGGGAGCAAGATGTACCTAAGACTGCCTTTCTGGCGAGATATAGGTCTTATGAGTTTCGAGTTATGTCATTTGGGCTAACTAACGGGATAGTTGTGTTTATGGACTTGATGAATAGGGTATTCGGAGAGTTATTTGATCAGTTTGTCATTATCTTTATTGATGACATCCTTGTTTATTCTCAGACTGAGGAGGAGCACGCCGAGCATCTGGGTCATATTTTACAGACATTTCGTGAGCACCAGTTGTATGCTAAGTTTGAGAAATGTGGGTTTAGGCTAAATAGGGTACAGCTTTTGGGTCATATTGTATCTTTCAGGGGGATATCGGTGGATCCGAGTAAGGTGTCAGTGGTGAGGGAGTGGGGATAGCTCATGACACAAACAGAGATGCGCAATTTCTTGGGGTTAACCAGGTACTACCGATGATTTATTCAAGGATTTTCGAAGATTTTGGGTTCTTTGACCAACTTGACTCGCAAAGGGGTACCTTTTATCAGGGAAGACGCCTGTCAATTGGCTTTCGATGAACTTAAGGATAAGTTGACTTCAGCCCATGTACTTGTACTTCCCAGGGAAGGAGTGGAGTATTTTATTTTTACTGATGCGTTCCTCCAGGGACTTGAGGGTGTGCTATAACAGGAGGATCAGGTTATAGCTTATGCTTACCGTAAGCTTAAGCCTCATGAAAGGAATTATCCCACCCATGACTTGGAGTTAACAGCAGTCATGTTTGCATTACAAATTTGGACACATTACCTTCTGGTGGAGAGGTTTCACCCATTCACAGATCATAAGTCACTATAGTATTTGTTCACTCAGAGAGGTGAATATGCGTTAGCGTAGGTGGCTAGAATTTGTGAAAGATTATCAGTTCGACATCCATTATCATCCAGGGAATTCTAATGTGGTGGCAGACGCGTTGAGCTGTAAGACAGTGGCGGATGTGGCTGAAGTTTGGAAGGCAAAATGGAAGGAGCTAGGACATCAGGATTTAGTTGTAAAATCATTTATGTCCGTTATGACCATCACCCCCCAGATTGTCACGAGGGTGGTACAGGACCAAGCAGTGGATTCGTTTTATCAGGATCAAATTAGATAGCTTTTAGTCGAGGGAGCAGAGTCATACTCTGTGAGTTCAAAGGGAGGATTACGCTTCAACGGGAAATTGATTGTCCCAGACGGGGAGGACTTGCAACACGCGGTAATGACAGAGTCACACGGGTCATGTTTTACGGTATATCCTGGAGGGGATAAGATGTACCAGGATATGAGACGGCAGTATTGGTGGAGTGGGACAAAGAGAGACATTGTAGAGTTTGTCTCGAGGTGTACCACTTGTCAACTGGTGAAGGTGGACCACCAGAAACCAACGGGGATTTTGTAGCCGTTAGATATTCCAATGTGGAAATGGGAGAGTATTTCCATAGATTTTATCATTGGGTTGCATACATCTCATATGGGTAACGATTCCATTTGGGTGATAGTGTGAATACCTATTGTGTGAATTCTTATTTTTGTGAACATACCTAGTTAACCTACTATCATGAGTGGTTCCGCATCGTGGACAGTCTTATCCGTATGAGCCCATTAGGGGGATTTTTGACTTGTATCTTAGAACATAGAACTTAGGTATTGAGCACTACTTGTGTATATGAGAGTGTGACCAGTCATTTGGGTGCATTTGGTGTGGGCGTAGTCCAAAGGCTTAGGACTCTGTTCACCTCTAAATTGTGTGAATTGTGAATGTATGGTTCGAGAGTGATTCTGAATTAGAAGTCCTTTACTTAGTACATGATGTACTAGGACTTAATAATAGAGTATTCTCGCATCACAGGTCTCGACCTAGGAATGTCGTATTCGTGTATACTACAAGTGTGGTGTATATATACACGTTTGATTTATTATACTACGTGTGCATTAGTAGATAAGACAGATAGTGATATCTAAAGTAATTTAAGTATGTGAGAATTCAATATTAAATTGGTGACTTTTAATGGACAAAAAGGATTTGGAAATTTAGTGACGTGGTGTATGGGAAATACAGGTGGGAATAATGAATTATTAGAGAAAAAGAGACTTAATTAAAACTAGTTAGGAGGGGTAGCGTAACTAGGTTGGTTTAGAAGTATACGTTAGGCTTGCACATTAGTTGAGATGTAAGGATCTCAAGTGAGGGCACGTATAGTTAACATGTATACAATATCTTCTCTTTAATGCACTTTAAATACTTGCAAATTATTTTTAAACTGTTTTGCTTGGTCTCTGACCCGTTTCAAATCCATTTTGTAAAACTCTTTTAGGTTCTCAGCCACAGGGATGCCAGACTTAGGAGTTCCTTTATGTTTGACATGCTGCAGCCTTTGTGGACATTGCAAGACCTCAGTAGAAGATGCATCCATCTTTATCAATTCCTCTTTAGTATTCAGTTTTATCAGTCGGGCATGTCACCCATCTTTATAGTAGTCATTTCAGAAAATATACCTTTATTTCATTTCCAGTGTGGGATTTGGTTTTATATTATGGATAATTAGATGTGGATTTCAGGCTGGAGTGTTTATTCCAGTCATATTTAATCGTTCAGTTGTTTTATTATTCATTATGTTGTTTACTGTAATGGTGAATGTGATTCATTAGTTTAAATTATTGTATATTAAATAAATGATTAAAATTTTGACACCGGGACATTAGGGTATTAGTAAAATAATTAGATTTCAACGGTGATGCTAACAATGAAACCATTAATGATTCATGTTTAATTAAAAATGAATTGATCACCCAGGATTAGAATAGGCGGGGTGTCATATGTCATTCATCATCACGTTCTGTCTTTATTATTACAAAGTTACTCCTTTCGGACTCAAGAATGCAGGAGAAACCTGACAGGGGTTAGTCATCAAAAAATTTCAACAATGGTTAGGTAATAGCATGGAAGTGTACATCGAAGACATGATTGTGAAGGGCAAGTAGTCTGATGATCACCTTTTGAGAGTGTGCTTGCGATCTTAATGGATAATTTTTTATAATTAAGTGTCCAGCACACACAATAGCAGATTTTATTTTGTTACCCTAAAGAAGCAACTAGGTGATAAAGAAGATAAAATTAAGCATGCAAACACAACCAGGCAATATGAGGGAAAAAAACTTACAGGTAAAACCTTTTATCAGCACTATGGAGTTTTTACAAAACATAACTTACAAAACCTCTACAGACTATGGCTCAGTCCAGAGTCGTCCACGGGTCACGATCTGTGACACCATGCCTAATTAAATACCGGGTGATCAGTCCTTTATTAAATTAAATCAAAGTGTTCGGTCGGTTCATTCTTAGCATCACTGTCGAAAATAATTTTCATTATTAATGACCTAATAAATAATTAAGATAAGTGTCAAAACACTTTCCCATTTAATTATACCCAATTAATCCATTAATAAGTTCCATGCGTTAAGGTATAATCTATTTACATTCCACCAGAATAAATACTGAACATTAATCAAATACTGAAATAAATGAGACTGGATAAAACATTCCAGTTCAAAGTCAAAAACCAATAGGATCATAATACTCAATCTAACAGGAAAAGAAATGCTAATAAGAAAATACAATCTCTAAAATAATTAAGCTGGAAATGAGTGACAAATGCCCTTACTGAAATGCCTGAACTAGGAACTGAAAAAAAAGATAGAAGCGTCTAATATCAATAACCTACAGCTTCCACAACAGCTGCAGATCGTCGAATGCTCTACGCATCTAAGTCTGGTGGTGACCCTGTGGCTGGACACCTGGTATATATATATATATATATATATATATATATATATATATATATATATAGCAAAAGAGAAGAGAAATAGCAAGAAACGGGTCAGAGACCGATTTATAAAAAAATTGTCTTAGCAAGTATTTAAAACTGCATTAATGCAATTATTATATGCATATTAGTTCCGAACTCTCACCTGACATCCTCACCCCTCCACTAATGTGCACACCTAGCATACGTCTACCTTAACAAGTCATCTATAATATTCCCAACTAGGTCATAGACATATGGCTCGTAAGAGAATCCCGTATCACCCATACAATACGTTACTTAATACTTTACTCCAATTAACTGCATTTAATATTCATTGTTCTAGTAGTAAATACTTTATCCCCTCAAGTTACTTTGTTTACCAACATTTACATATTTGCTAATTTCACACATTAGGATTTTTCACAAATATATATATATATATATATATATATATATATATATATATATATATATATATATATATATATATATATATATATATATATATATATATATGTGTGTGTGTGTGTGTGTGTGTGTGTGTGTGTGTGTGTGTGTGTGTGTGTGTATGTATGTATATTGTCAAACCATCCCTATACATATATATACAAATCATGCGCCCCTTGGTTAGGACCACTTGGCGCAATGCATACTCAGCAATCGCGTCCCGGTGCATCGCTCGTTGTATAAAGTACAACTGGTTCGGTGTCTCTCATGAACCATAAATCTCATAACACAAATATTGGAGGCGAGTATACTCACCGCCTAAATGGGTCACGCACATACCTACGCACCCATTCAACCGTCGAAACTATCCTACGTAACAGATAGCATGTATCCAAGTTCATATGATCTGGGTACAAGATAAATATTCCCCCATTGTGTCACCCAGGATAAGACTGTCCACTGCATAATACCTCCTCCCGATAGCAAGCATCGTAGGTATGCTTATACAAACAATCAGAATAATAAGCCTTATAAAAATTCAAGTATTCACCCAACCTATATTTATCTTTATACTCGTAGTATACTTGTCTTTACTACTTATGCAATTAACTCGATTATTTACAGTTTTGAAATTTCCAAGGTTAATTCACCTATTCAATCCTTAAGGTATTATCCTAGGAATGCTTCCCAAATAATTATGCACTAAGCTAATATCAGTAAATGGCATAGTTCCTCACTCAACTAATTGTGTAACATGATTTGGGAAAAAAATGGGCATTTCTGGGTTTTTCTGGGACCTGTCGTTCCAACGATTTAGCAGGTCGTTTGAACGACTCTGCTTCTCATTCAAATGAGACTCAACGAGATGGGGTTTTTCTCTAGTTTGGCCAAACTTGTTACGTTTTAGTGTTCCTACTTCGTCTTCCTCAAAATATCAATCCCAAAACCTCTAAATTTATCAACCCCAACTCCAAAACAGTAATCCTGATCTAGCATGTATAAATGATTTCCCTTAACTTTGAAACATTAATTCATCATAAATCAGTTATAAAATCCAAAATCTCCAATTTATCAATTCAAACCCCTAGTTCATCAAATTTCCAAACAAGAACATCAATCTCAATTTCGTCCATCATCAATTTGGGATTTCTAAACTATCTACATGAGGGATTCATCTTACTCTAATCTCCCGATTTTAACTAATGCCATTAATCCTCCAATTTAATCAAAACTTATGAATCAAAGAGTGAATATAATACGCCTACACTAATATGAACGTGCTTGTTGCTATAAATTGCAAGAATTAAACACTTGCCTCATTTTTTACAGTCTGATTTGCTGGTGATATGGGTATGGGTGTGTTCCTCGTCTCACGATCTACACTTTTGTATAGTTTTTGGTGTGTGTTCTTGAGTTAGGCACCAAGAACACCAATAGTCTCCTCTACCTTCCTCTGTACCTCTCTTTTTTCTCTCTCGTAGGTTTAGCACTGATAACTCTTATCTAATCCTAGTGCATCCATATTTTATTTCCCAATTTTCGTCCACATTATTACCCCAAAATTCCAAAGGATAAAAATACCCCTACAGGGTGCTGATTAGGCCTAAAAACATCTCGGAGTCCAAATAATACCCCCAGGTAGAGTATTCAGACTATCTCGACCCTTTCGGACTCAATGGTGCACTCGAAATTACTATACGAGTTATATAAAAATAATTTATCTTTTTATTCCATTCATTTAGTCCCGACACATCTCACATGCGTGTCCTGACTCAAAATACCAAACTGTCGTATTTCGCACTTCGACAATTTTATAAAAATTATATAATTTCATATTATATATTCCCACAGTAATAATTAATGATTTTCATCAATAAGTATTAACCCTTGGCACGCTAGTTAATATTTATTTCAATTCGTATTAATTAACAATTAAATTTCACGACCCTTCTTAATTTAATTAATCAAATAATAATAATTAATTCCCATAATTATTTAATATAATAAAAACTCGGGGTATTACATACTTCCCCCTAGTAATGGAATTTTGCCCTGAAATTCAAAAAGTAAAGCATAGCTGGTAAGCATAAGTCTGGATATTTCCCTCGCATATCCTCCTCTCGCTCCCAACTAGACTCCTCTCATATGGAACACATCGTGAATACAGTGCAAGTGCTCCAGCAACCCAAGTCTGTATGCCATCGGTCCGATCCTATCAATAATGGAAAATGGTCCTACATATCTGGGAGCCAATTTTCACTTTTTTCTGAACCTCATCACCCCTTTCATAAGAGACACTCGCAGCAATACTTGATCCCCCATGTTGAACTCCCTGAAGAACCCCTTTGCATCAGCGTAGATTTTCTTCATATCCTGGGATACCCGAATACAATTCCTGATCATCTCAACCCTAGCTGATGTTTCCTGAATTACCTCTGACCCGAGTAACTTGTTGTCCCCCACCTCTAGCAAACAAGTAGGAGAACGATAAGGCCTGTCGTACAAAGCTTCCAATGGGGCCATGTCGATCGTAAAATGATAGGAGTTATTATAAGCGAACTCTACCAGTGGAAGATACGGCTCCCAACCCCCTCCAAAGTCAAGGGCACACATGCGCAACATGTCCTCCAGCATCGGATTAGAACGCTCAGTCTGCCCATATGTCTGTGGATGATAAGCCGTATTCAATCACGGTTCAGTAACCATAGCCTCCTGAAAGCTCTCCAGAAGCGTGATACAAAAGTCTTGTCTCTATCAGACACGGTGTTCAAGGGCACCCCATGCAATCTCACTATCTCGATAATAAATATCCGGGCATACTGTCCCATAGTGTAGTTCGTCCGCACCGGCAGAAAATGAGCTGCCTTAGTCAACCGATCCACTACCACCCATATATAATCGTAACCCCGTTGTGAAGTAGGCAGCCCAGTAATGAAATCCATGGAAATGCTTTCCCATTTCCACGTAGGTATCTCAAGCGGATGAAGTAATCTTGGCGGTCTCTGGTGGTCTACCTTTACCAGCTGACAGGTGGCACACTTGGACACGAACTCCGTAATGTCCTTCTTCATCCCACCCCACTAGTACTGCCCTCTCATATCCTGGTACATTTTATCTCCTCCATGATATATCGTAAATATGGATCCATGAGACTGTGTCATTACTACATGACGTAAGTCCTCACCCTCTAGGACCACTAATATCCCATTAAATCTCAATCCCCATCTGAGCTCATCGAGTAGGACTGTACGCCCTCGGCTAGAAGGCGTATAATCTGATCCTGGAAAAACAAATCAGCGACCTGGCCTGGATCACTCCCGTAACAATCTCTGGAGTGACTATCATAACGGACATAAAGGATCGGGCCACTGGCTCCTGATGTCCCAATTCTTTCCATTTCTCCTCCCACACTTCTGCCAACTCACCTACTGGTATACGGCTCAACGCATCAGCAACAACATTAGCCTTCCCCGGATGATACCGTATCTCGAACTGGTAATCTTTCACAAACTCTAGCCACCTGCGCTAACGCAGGTTCAACTCCCTCTGAGTGAACAAGTGTTGCAGGGACTTGTGGTCAGGCAAAATTTCTCCCCAAGCAAGTAGTGTCTCTAGATCCGCGGGGTAAACCCGACTGCTGCTAACTCCAACTTGTGGGTGGGGTAATTCCTTTCGTGAGGCTTAAGATTGCGAGAGGAATAAGCTATAGTTTGTTCCTCCTACTGAAGTACTCCACCAAGTCCTTGTAGAGAAGCATCAGTATATACCAGGTACTGCACTCCTGGTCTGGGTAAGGAAAGAATGGGCGCCGAAGTCAACTTATCCTTTAGCTCATCAAAAGCTAACTAGCAAGAATCATCCCAAATGAACTTCACCCCTTTGTGAGTCAAATTTGTCAATGGGTCGGCAATCTTTGAGAACCCTCTGATGAACCACCTGTAATATCCTGCTAACCCCAAGAAGCTACGCACCTCCGTCGGTGTCGTGGGATGTACCCACTCCCTCACTACCGACACCTTACTCGGGTCCACTGATATCCTTATCTCTGACATAAAGTGCCCCAGAAACTGTACTTCTTATAAACAGAATCCACACTTTTCATACTTGGCATACAACTGATGCTCTTAAAGACTCTGAAGAACTCGTCTCAAATGCTCGGCATGCTCCTCCTCAGTCGGGGAACAAATCACGATGTCATCTATGAAGACAATGACAAACTGATCTAAGAATTCTCTTAACACCCGGTTTATTAAGTCCATGAATACGGTTGGAGCATTTTTCAACCCAAACGGCATAACTCGGAACTCATAGGATCCATACCTCATCAAGAAATCACTCTTCGACACATCCTGCTCCCTAATCTGTATCCGATGGTATCCTAACCTCAAATTTATCTTTAAGAAGATAGCAGCTCCTCTCAATTGGTCAAATAAATCATCGATTCGGGGCAACGGATACTTATTCTGTATCGTGACTTTGTTCAACTCTCGGTAGTCCACACACAACCTTAACGAACCATCCCTCTCCTTCACAAATAGAACGGGATCACCCCAAGGTGAGGTACTCTTACGAATGAAGCCTTGTCCCAACAGCTGCTCAATCTAATCTCGTAACTCCCTTATCTCCACTGAAGTCATACGGTATGGTGTCCGAGCTATCGATCAAGTGCTTGATATTAAATCTATAACGAAATCTATCTCTCGACTAGGCAGTAGTCCTGGTATCTTTTGGAACACATCAAAAAACTCTCGAACAACAGGAATCAAGTCAATAGGAATCACCACCTCCTTAGAGGTCTCCTCCTCTATGTAATACAGATGGGTGGACGATCCTCCCTCAGAAAGAGGCATCACCACCAGAAACATCTCCTGGCCCGGTATCGCAAAGATAATAGTCCTATTATAACATTCTATTATGGCTCTATAATCTGCAAACCAATCCATGCCAATGATGGCAGCATGCTCGTGCATATCTAGGACTAACATATCCGCAGGTGGAATCAAACTCCCGATCTCTATATCTACCCCCCGACATATAAAGAAAATCAAAGACCCACTACCTAGTGGTGAGTCTACATTAATCACTCTACTCTCTGTTGTAGCTAACAACTCGGTGGCCCGTGCAAGACTAGTAGCTATAAAATAGTACGAAGCACCCGTGTAAAATAAAATTAGCCCCATAGTACCATGGATAGCAAACTTACCCTCAACTGCGGGTGGTGCCTGCTGGGGTCCTGCCTAGTGGACGTTATAAACATGTCCATACTATAATTGTCCCTACTGAATCAGGGGTGCTGGCAAAGCTGGGACCTGCGCTAGTGCTGGTAGGGAGGCAGGAAAGAGGGGTCTCTGGGGCTCCTGCTGCTGGGGAAACCTGTCCTTTTCAGGGCAATCTTGCTTCCTATGACCAGTCTTACCATAAGAGAAACACATACCACTAAAGTTACCTCCCCTCCATCATTGTTGGCCTCAGCCCTGTTGGCCATTTCCACCCCTCCACTGGCCCTGGTGGCTCTACAGATGTCTTTGTTGGCCCTGATGGCCCTATTACTGGCCCTGTTGAGAATGATGTTGGCCTCGTTGGCCATGATGACTAGACTGGACCTGCTGGCTCTGCCTATAACCTCCATATCCCTGCCTAGGATTTCCAGATCGAAATCGCTTAGCAGGGTCCCCCTGGTGGGAACTCTACTCACCCTGACGGGCATGCCCCTGAGCTGATGGTGCCCCACAGGCACTACTACCTCCTATCCAGCCATGCTGGCTGGACTCCCCTTCTCGTTTTCTCCCCTGCTAATGGAAGCGATGGTCCTAGAAATGTAATAGAGCGGCATTGAGTACATCAGTAAAGGTACCCAACGACAGATTACCTACGAGGTGGTGACGAATCCTCCAGGTTAATACATCCATGAACATCAGGATTTTCTTCTCTTCAGTAGGTGCCTCATCTGGCACATTAGTAAGTAGCCTCGTGAATTCCTCCTCATATTCTGCCACTGTCATACCCTCCTGCTTCAGATTCAATAGTCTCCACCTCATCTTTGTCTGCACGACGGATGAAAAGTATTTACGATCAAACCGCACCCAGAAGCTCTGAATCGACATGTTGTTCCTCTCCTCCAAAGTAGTAGTGGACTCCCACCACTGCAAAGCGGCCCCCACTAGCTTGTAGGAAGCCAGTAACTGCCTTTGAATGTCGGTGCACTCATACATACGAAGATGCCTCTGGATATCTTTCGTCCATTGGCTCTCTATGATTATGTTAGAACTGCCCGAGAAATCCGGGGGATGTGACCTCTAGAAAAGCATCCCTGACCCTCTCCCATGCAGTGGGAAACTGAACCGAAACTGGCTCCACAGCCTGTACCTGGGGTGGGGCCTGCTGCACCACCGCTAAAGATGCATTTACCGCCTGAGCAATACTGGCGAGCCTGACTTGCTGGCTGCTCTGGCTTGGCATTTCTGTTCTTCGGGGCTCGTCTTGGAGGCATCTGAAATGAGAAGGGATTTATTAGTCCACAATTATTATTTAATCGCAAATATCTGAAGACATAAACACATAAATAAGAGTACAACAGTCCTAAAAATAGGGCTCTATATCAAAGAAAGCTAAGCGAAAAACATGTTAAGTCGTACAGAGCCTAAAGGACACTAGAACCTGATGCTATGATACCACCTGTGACACCCCGCCTAATTAAATACTGGGAGATCAGTACTTTATTAAATTAAATCAAAGTGTTCGGTTGGTTCATTCTTAGCATCACTGGCAAAAAAACAATTTTCATTATTAATCGAGTAATAATTATTTAAGTTAAATGTCAAAACATTTTCCCATTTAATTATACCCAATTAATCCATTAATAATTTCCATTCTTTAAGATATATGCTATTCACATTCCACCAGCATAAATACTGAACATGAATCAAATACTGAAATAAATGAGACTAAATAAAACATTTCAGTTCAAAGTCTAAAACCAATAGGATCATAACACTCAATCCAACAGAAAAAGAAATGATATTAAGAATATACAATCTCTGAAATAATTAAGCTGAAAACGGGCGACACATGCCCTAACTGAAATGCCTGAACTAGGAACTGAATGAGAAGATAGAAGCATCTAATATCAATAACCTACAGCTTCCACAACAACTGCAGCTCGTCGAATGATCCACGCGTCTAAGTCTGGTGGTGATCCTGTGGCTGGACACCTGGTATATATATATATATATATATATATATATATATATATATAGCAAAAGAGAAGATAAATAGCAAGAAACGGGTCAGAGCCCGATTTGTAAAAATATTTGTTTTAGCAAGTATTTAAAACTGCATTAATGCAATTAATATGTGCATATTAGTTCCAAACTCTCACCTGAGATCCTCATCCCTCCACTAATGTGCACACCTAGTGTACGTCTACCTTAACCTAGTGTAACACCCCGCCTAATTAAATACCGGGTGGCCAGTCCCATACCAAATTAAAATAGAATATACAGTTGGCTCATTCTTAGCATCACTGTCGAAAACATTTACAACTCACTCAATACCCAATTAAGCTGGTGTTAAAAACTTTTCAAATTTTAATTTCAACAAATCCATTTTTAGTTTAAGAATAACGCAACACATTTTATTCTACCACACTTATAACTGAACAGATAACACACAAGAATTTAAATACAATTGGAATAAACATTCCCAAATAATATTAATCCATTACAGTAATCCCAACAATAACAAATGTATTAAAATGACACGAACACAATAGTATATCACTCCGATAGAAAGTGAAAACTGAAATTCTTTGGGCGACATGCCCTAACTATAAGAATACTGTGAATCAAAGGAAGATAGGCATCTAAGCAAAACTCCATAGCTCCATAGCTCGTCATAATCCGCTAGGGTTGGCGTCTCTGCTACTGGACACCTGATATAGAAGATACAATAGAAAAGAGAATATGCAAGGAAACGGGTCAGAGCCCGATGTGAAAATGATTTTGAAAACAGCAAGTATTTAACAAGTGCAATAAAGCATTTATTATGTACATGTTAGTATCCAACTCTCACTTGCTATTCTCACCTCTCATCTAGAGTGCACACTTAACGTTTTCTATTAACCTCCTAGTTAATGGCTCCTCTTCACTAGTTCTCATAATATGATTCTATCCCGTATCGTAACCCCGTATGTCCCATACCATACATAGTACAATCATTATTATACATTTCTCATTTATATGAATCGTTTCTCATTAATATGATTTAAGCTCTTCAATATTCATTAACTTATTTCAATGCTTTTCTCAATTCACCGTTATCTACAATTAACACACAGTAGATAGATTTAACCACTATATACATTCATTTAATTCATTATATATATATATATATATATATATATATATATATATATATATATATATATATATATATACACCTATATAATACGGCACCCGAGTCACTGCTGCGGTGCAATGCATTACTCTGCTATCATGTCCCATCATCGTTGGTCGCCGAATAGGAGACAAAAGGTTCGGTAAGGATTCCTCGAACCACAAACATCAACAAATAAATTGGAGGCGAACATAGTTCTCATACCCACGGGTCACGCACATACCTACGTTCCCATAGTCAGCGGACTTATCAACTCCCCGATACGTCTTTCATAGACCTATGTTCTTGGGTGACAAATCAAAGATCCCATGGATTCATCAGGATATGACTGCCCTCACGCGCAAACCTCCCTTCGATAGCAAGTAAGCTAGGTATGCCATACACATAATCATCAATCAATCAAATAGGAATTATCATACCTATAATATACTATCAACAAGGTACTCATATCACCTTTAGATGATTCCCATACAGAGCGTTATATCTATTTAAATCCCACGTATTAAAATATCATAACTTTACTTCTTAATTTAATTATCCCCGAGCCGCACTCATTACTCAAGGTTCAAATAGGTTTTCCTCAATAGTATATTCAGTAATAAATCACTAATATCCTACTGATCCACCTCATCTTATCTCCTGAATTACCACGAATTAACTCTCATTTAATTAGGGTTATAATCGATAGTTTATAATCTCTTATAAACACATCTTTTATCAACTAGGATTGAATACCATCATCACATGGCTCATAGTCTATAGTGTTTCATACACACTATATGACTTATCAACAAAATCAACATCCTCGCATCCTATAACATCTTTCCACTCCCAACATCGTTAAGGTTCATGCGCGGAGCGTCTCGCATAGCAAAATCCAAACAAGGAACCCTTTCAATACACTACTGCTTAACTTTGTCGGTTGTGGAGGTCCGCCAACTTCAAATACGCAACCATGATAACCTCATCCCCTATTTCAACCAAATGTGGTCTGAACTCCCATCTCTATCCAGGAGCCATATCACTAAGTGATTGTACTACACCCAGTCCTTGTGCAATCAATAATGAGCTTAAACTCAGTCCTTGATGTTCAAATTGTAACCCTAAGTCTACCTAGGTGTTATATTTAATCTCCCCTACTGGACTTATCCTTAATCCTCATGAATACCAATTAGAATCCAACACATGAATCTAGCAACCGAAATTTCCTTCAAAATTAATTAACATAATTCTAATTAATTGAATCCCAATCAAATCAATTCAATTCTTAACTAGGGCTTACTGATCTTCCCTAAGTCCCATAATATCCAAATAAGAATCACCCAAGATCTACAAAACGTTTGGGATAAGAAAAAGAATTAAAAAGAAACAACTTTAATAATTCTGGGGGGTCGATCGATCGAAGGCAGGGGGTCGATCGATCGATCGCCCAGGTAACAGCCCAGTTTTCTGTATTTCTTCTACTACGGGTTTCATCACTTTTAATCATTCAAACCTTCATATTAACTTCTCAAATACCTTTTAAACCTTACTACATGATATACCAACATATATAAATGATTTCTAATCATCTAAACATCCTAGAATCATCAAGAGATCGAATTAAAAGCATGTTTATATCCACTTTTTCCAGAAAATTATCAACATAATATCTTCAAGAACACATCAATGGTTTTCATAATTTCTTCAACAGTTTCATGATTATTTCGTGGATTACTAACTACCTACAACATGAGTTTGATTAGTATATATTTTCAGTTTCCAGAAATCCATTTAATAACTCCATTATTTCTTCCAAACATGAAAAATCATCTCTTTTAATAACTATTCTAACATGGACAATATACAAACTTAAATTGCCATTACCAAACACTTGCCTCTAATGAAGGTCTGATCCTTTGGTGTAGTATATCTCAGGTGTTTCTTCCTTCTCCGGTCAACCTCCGATGGTGGTTGGTGGTTGTTGATGTAAAAAAATTAGATCACTCTAATTATTTAATCACAGATAAATAAAATGAGACAAAGAATTTTTAAAGTGGTTCATCCATATAAGAATGGCCTACGTCCACTGTTATGTTATTGCTGAGTGTTTTGGGAATTCTCGATTACAATTTCTATCAAGAAATTTCGGTCCCCCTACAATGAGGATTGTACAATGTATTTATAGCCCTGAGGCTGTAATGTGAAAGGGTAATACATTAAATGATGTACATATGAAAGGGTGATACATTCAATGCTCCTTATGCGTATGTGTCTGAATGATAAACATTTAATGAACAGTCAAACTGTTGGTTATCCTGCTTTTAATGCTTTGTTCGTGATGCAGCTCGGACCGCTCGAGTTGATCGGACCGCCTAAGATTCTCGGTATTAAGGAGTTCCTCGGAGAGGTCTTATCCTCGGAGCGTATGAGTTCCTCGGAGCGTATGAGTTCCTCGGAGCGCATGAGTTCCTCGGAACGTATGAGTTCCTCGGGGAAGCAGTGCTCCTCGTTGTAGTATGGTTCCACAGAGTGTGTGAGTTCCTCGGAAGTATTTGTTGTTACTATGAAGATTACCACGCGTCTTCATTCAATTGGGCCATGTCAGCAGATTAAATTTGGTATCAACAGAAGCCCCCAATGTTTCATAGTTCAAAATTTGAGGAGTATGGAACATTTTGTCTCAGAATATGATAGCTTTAAATAGTCCTCCTAATTTTTAGGAGTGTTTCCCTTGTATTTATTTCTCTTTCCAAATTCGTAGAATCAGGCTTTTTTGAATTTTCGCAATCGCCTCGATCTCTGCGTACTTTTTATCCTTTTAGCCGCCGGTAGCGTAATCGTTTCTTCTCGCTCCGATTGTCGCGCCCTTTTTGTTCCTCTAGCCGCCGATAGTGTAATTATTTCTTTTTGTAATCATTACTTTACCATTTCCCAAGGCAAGGTATTTAAACTTCACAGTTACTCCCATCGTCTTCTACCTTTTCAAATTTGTATCTTTGAGTTTTCCGTCGTCTCTTTCTCTCCTGTGTATTCATCTCTTCCATCGTCCGTTGTCATCAGATCCACTCTTTTTCTGTAAGATCTTTTTCCTTCTTCTTTATTTTCCTTTATTCACCATGGTTTATCCTGTTGAATCTCTTGAAAATTTCACTCTGATTTTTCCATTCCCTCCTGGGTTATTTTGGAAGAGATTTCTGAGCCTTCTGATTACTTTCGTTTGGCTGAGGGACATTGGTTCCCCAGTCTCTTTATTGCTGAGTGTGGATTTTATTTTCCACCAAATCCCTTGTGCTTGGAATTCTGTCAGTACTTTGACGTTGTTCCTGCAAGAATAGCCCCCAATACATGGAGAATAGTTAATGGGGTGCATAGGTTAAATCAAATCCATGGAACTCGCATAGGGATTCCAGAAATTATGTTTTGTTATAGATGGGCAGTTAATGATAACATTTTTTATTTAAAAACTAGATTTTTGAATAGGGCCTTAGTAGTCAATCTCCCTGATGCCAATAGGGATTATTTTGAGCATGGGGTTGTCATAAAAAATTGGCAACATGCTCCTCTATCAGGAGATGAAGTTTACCTGCGTCCCAGATGCCCTCCCTATGGCAATGGGATAGGTCATTCTTATTTCATTTTATTTATTTTGAAATTATGCTTCTTTTATGTTTGATAAAATGTGTCACTGATGGCAATGTTTATTTATTTATTTACAGTTGACAGTAAAAGAAAGTGCCCAAAAGAAGAAGATGTTAATATAAGGCACTTGAAATTTATCTGGAGTCTGCATCAAAGTGTTGCCAACGAGCACATTAGGTCGGCTTCATATCTGCTGAAGTACAAGAGCTACACCACCTCTTTTACTGCTCGTCCAGTAATAAGTGAATCAGAACCAGTACCAGCTTCCACCAGCTCCTATCCTGAATCTCACGTCCCTTTAAGCGAAAAGATGAAGAAGAGAAGACCTCCCACTCTCTTCGAGAAGCCTTCCTCTGGTGATGGAGAGGCTAAAAGGAGTAAGATTGATGTCCCAGGGGAGGGGACAAAGAAAAATGATGCGCCTTCCTCGGCTGCTGCTGTTGTGAAGGTTGTAGAGAAGCCCGTAGTGCCTCCGAGCAGGTCTGCTACTCCTGGAGAGGTGATTGTAATATCACCGACCAAGGGTTCTTCCTTGGTTGAATTTGTTCCTGTGCCTCTGAGGAGACTGAAGAAGAGTTCCTCGGTCAATTTGGCTGACACCATTACTCAGCCCCCAACCAATGGAACTGGAGTTCCTACCTTTGTTCCCCCGAGCTCTGCCATGAGCTCGGTAAAGTCTTGGATCATTCCCGAGGTCCAAGGTACTGAAGAAAACCTTACTCGGGATATGGTCACTTCATTGGCTGCTCGCCATCTTGCTTCTGTAAGTCTTCTTACTTTGAACTTTTCATATTTCCTTTGTCATCTCTGTTTCTGACTTGCTTTCTTTTTACTTTCACAGTTAACGAGCTGCTTTAATATAATCTTGAAGAAAGATGAAGCAATTACAGCTTCATGCTCCTCGTCCAGTGTGGAGGGAGCTCTAGAAGAGGCTATCAAGTCTTTGGATGATTCTCGCCAGACATATGCTACTGACAAGGCTGTCTGGGAAAAGAAGCTTGCCTCCACCGAGCAGGAAAAAGCTCGAGCTGTTGATGCCTCCAAGGAGTTGGAGAAGAAAATAAAGGATTTGGAGGGGATAAATAAAGAGCTTGAAGAGAAGCTCGAAACTGCTGGAGAGTTTGAAGATAAACTCAAGGCTGTCGAGGAGGAATTGGCTCAACTTCGGGAAGTAGGTCGGCAGAAGGAGGAGGCTGAGAAAAAATTGAAAGTTGTTGATGATCTGCTGTCCGAGAAGCTTTCCTCGGAAAAGTTAAAAAGGAAAATGGCTGTGAAGAAGTCCTTCAGCGCTGGCTGGGACAAGGGGTGGAACAAGGGATTGGCTGCCATGGTGTCGCAAGTGGACTATGGTAGTCTCAAATACTTTAGGGATGGATGGGTTGCAGCTCTTCAGGAGATGAAAGTGGATGAAAATTCTGAGCTCTTTCAGAAACACATCCCTGGTCCTCCTCCAACTCCAGAAGACTTAGAAGAGGACGAAGCTACCTCCGAAGAGTCTTCTATGGTGATGGGAGATCATTCCTCAGCCATTCAGCCTGCTGTCGAGGAACTTCAGCAGATCGTTACTTCCTCCGAGCAATTGCCAATATTCCCCGAGCAACTCTATATTCCCCCCGACCAACATACCACCTCGTCCCATCCTCCCGAGAAGGTGTTAGGAGACAAGGAAAAGGTGTAGAGTTGTTCGGGTTTCTCTTTATATTTTTCTTTTTGTCAATTGTAACCCAGCATATGTAACTCTGAATTTTATGATCTAATAAAACTTGGATTTTTTGCATATTGTTGTCTTTATTCTACTCATACTCTGCTTGTACTTCTTATTGGTTATTTCTTTTTCTTTATCTCCTAGTTTTTGGCCAGGATGGAATTGTTATCTGCCCATGATACAAAGCTGCTGCGACAATGTAATGAATACTTTAAGGCTGGTCACACAGACTTGAGTGCAGCACAAGTTGTCGACATCCTCGGCCAAGATGCTTCAGAACAGGCAGTTGAAGCATATCAATATCTGAAGTGTCTTCTTGATCGAGCAGTGGACAATAATGTGGCCTATTATGACATGATCGAAGATCTCCAAGGCACACTCGAAGACCTTCAGCTACAATACAAAGAATCAACTACCCTGTTGCATGAGGGTTACGAGAAAAAGTACCAGCAGATCATTGCTGACAAGGGCTACGAGAAGCTTTTTGCTGGATACAATGTAAGGGAGAGAACCTTGAGGGGTGAGGTCGAGGAGTGCAGATAAATTGCCGAGTTGCTAGAGCAAGAGAACAATAATTTGCAAAGAGATCTATCACAGATGAAGTCTGCAGCTTCTACTTCAAACGCCTTAATCCCAGTGAATGATGAGGGATTCTCGTTCTTGGAGGTTGAGAACGCCAAATTGAGGGATGAGTTGGAAACCTTGAAGAGGTCTGGCACTTCCACATCTTCTCGGGGACGAGCAAGAGCTCCTCGAGGATGAGCAAGAGCAGCTCGGATTCCTGTCGAGAAATATAGGACTCAGTCTACCTTGGAAAATCAGGCATTCCAGCTGATGGCGAAGAACCAGGCTTTGGCTGAAATGTCAAAGAAGATCAGAGATATGGAAGAGCAGCTCTCCACGCAGAAGTCTACCTTAGAGAACAAGAAGATCTTCATCAAAAATCTTCACGAGCAGCTGGACAGATTAACATATCAATTCCACAAACAGCCCAGGGAATTCTGGATGGCTGGATACAACGAAGCTATCTATCACTTGGATGATCTTATCCAGAATGCCAATAATGAGGGCTACAAGCAAGGCTGGTTGAATGCCTTAGGTGTGCTGCAGCTCGAACAGGGTCATTACCTGTGGGACTACCATGATCCCGGGCTGCTAGACTTACCTGTGCCACCATACAAATTGGATATGAGTTGGATCCCTGCTCGTGCCATTCCTCGGAGCTTGATTTCAAAGTATCTCGGTGACTACAATATCCATTCACAAATTAAAGTATCTCGTCCCGAGCATCTCCTAGATCGACCATCCGTGATGAATGTCAGGATGTTGAAAGATCTCAACTTCATAAATTCTCCTCTGGCTTTAAACGATCCGCCTGCTGGCGAGGAACCTGTGTCAAAAGCAGAGGGGAAAAAACCAGTAGAATAGGAATATCAATGTAATAAATTTGTATACATTTCAATATCAATGTAACTTTCATTTCCTATTCAATGTAATTTATTTTGAATTTAATGAAAGACTTTCATTTTACTTATTATTTTAATTGCTATTGTCTTGTAAATATCAAATACTTTATATTTGCGCATGCATATCTGTTAAAAAGAATACACTATTGTGTAGTTTGTCGATCAACTTATTGTCGAATAACTTGAATTTATGGCAGTCATTTGGCAAAAACAATATTTTGTTTCTCGACCAATTTAGTAATAATTACAAGTATAAAAAATGTTGCTCGATCACTTAATAATAAAGTTACGAGTATCAAAAATTGTTTAAAATGTTTCCGACCAACCAAGGTCGTTAAATTTTACTTGTCGACCAACTACAGTTAGTGGGTTTTTATCCCCGATCAGCCATAGTTAGTAGATTTTTCTTTTAAATGTTTCTGACCAACCAAGGTCGGTAAATTTTACTTGTCGACCAACTACAGTTGGTGAGTTTTTATCCCCGACCAGCCATAGTAGGTCATTTTGAAATAATTTTTCTTCCCGACCAACTAAATTTGGCATTTTCAAGAATATTACTTCCTAACCGACATAAGTTGGCATTTTTAGGAATACTTTTATTTCCCGAGGAACATATAGTTTTACTTCCCGTAGTAATACAAAGTTTTTCTTCCCGGAGGAATATAAAATTTTTTCTTCCCGGAGGAATACAAGTAGCTTTACTTCCCGGAGGAATATAGGTAGTTTTACTTCCCGGAGGAATATAGGTAGCTTTACTTCCCGGAGGAATATTGGTTTCTCGACCAACCTTAGTTGGCGTTTTCGAGAAAAATTTGAGTAGTCTTCTGAGCTTTGCCGAGCTTTGCCCCGAGTAGTGTGTAGCACTAGTATTCCCCAAAAAACTTTCAATAAAAAGAAAGAATTCGGCAGAATATCTTCATTTTATTCATCACTGATAATACTTGCGCAGGTGCTCTGCATTCCAGGCATTCTTAAACTCCTCTCCTTCTAAAGTTGCTATTCGGTAAGTTCCTGGTCGAACAACTTCTGTAACTCGGTATGGTCCATGCCAGTTTGCCTCCAGCTTATTGTGCTTTTGAATTACTTTCTTCAGAACATAGTCTCCTTCTTTCAGGTCGCACTTCTTCACCCTTTTGTAGTAAAACAAAGTTGTTCGCTGCTGGTAAGCAGCATTTCGAATGGCTGCTTCTTCTCTAACTTACTCGAGCATGTTTAAATCCAATCTTCTCATTAAGTCGCTGACAGGGGAGTTGAAATTTAGTACCATGTGTGTTGGGAGGCCCAACTCGGCAGGTATAACAGCTTCACTTCCAAACGCCAGTAGATATGGTGATTCTCCAGTTGCTACTCGGGGAATAGTTCGGTAAGCCCAAAGTACTGATTGTAGCTCGTTGATCCAGTTTGCTTTCGCATCACCCAATCTTTTCCTCAAGCCATTAAGCAACGTTCTGTTTGTCACTTCAGTTTGTCCATTGCTTTGAGGATGGCCTGGTGCTGAGTGGACCTTCAAAACATTTGATTGATGGCAATAGGCAGCGAACTCCTCGTTATCAAATTGTGTTCCATGGTATGTGATGAAAGCATGAGGAAGACCATATCTACAAATGATGTTCTTCCAAATAAATTGGTACACCTTCTCGTACGTCATATCAATGAGGGGCTCGGCTTCTACCCACTTAATAAAATAATCCACTGCGATGACGAGGTACTTAAATTTTCCCTTGGTCGTCGGCAATGGCCCAACCAAATCTATTCCCCACATGGAAAATGGCCAGAGGGAAGTTATAAGTGTCAACAATGCTTGTGGAGTTCTTCGGATGGAGGAAAAGCGCTGGCACTTGTCGCATTTCTTGGCATAAGCTATACAATCAGCTCTCATCGTCGGCCAATAGTATCCCTGCGTCATCACCCTTTGCAAAAGCGTCCGACCTGCTACATGTGCTCCACAGGACCCTTCATGGATCTCTTCAATCAATTCTTTCACCTCGGAGGGATGTACACATCTCTGCAAACCTGCCATAATTCCTCGTCTATAAAGAATACCGTTAGTTAATACATACCGAGCAGCTTTAAACTTTAATTTCTTGGCTGCGAGCTTGTCAATTGGTAATTCTCCCTCTTCAATGTATGCCCTGATGGGATCCATCCAAGATGGTCCTAAATTAAGGGTGATAAAGTTCATCGTCAGATCTTCATCTATACTCCGACCAGCTAAAACTTCAATTGGGATTGTTCGTCGTAGCTCGATGCGAGTAGCTGATGCTAGTCGAGCTAGGGCATTTGCTCTCGCATTCTCCATTCTTGGTATTCTGACTAGCTGAATTGTGGCAAATTCTGACACCAGCTCCTTTGCCTTTGCATGATATTTGATCATTAATTCTCCTCTAACTGCATATACTCCCACCATTTGATTTACAATTAATTGAGAATCACTGAAAACAATAACTTGTTGCGCCTCCATAATTTTTGCCAAATTAAGACCTGCAATCATGGCCTCATACTCAGCCTCATTGTTGGAAGCTTTGAATTGGAAACGCAGGGCGTATTCCATGTCGACCTCGTCCGGAGTGCTCAAAACTATCCCCGCGCCATATCCTGCAATGCAAGATTAACCATCTACATATAGCCTCCATATAGGTAACTCGTTTTCAAATTTCTGATCAGTCAGAGTTCCTCGGTGAAATATTTATTGCTTCGTTTCATCCTCCCCGGATATTTCTTGCTCTTCGTCGATCATCTCTTCTTGCTCTTTTACCAATCGGAATTGGTCTGAGCTCGAATTTGATGATCTTGTAACATCCACTTGCCCTTTTACCAATCGGAATTGGTCTGAGCTAGTGTTTGTTGATCTTGTAATATCCACAGGTTGATCAGCAAGCAACTTTTGTTCCTCGTCCGGAGTGCTCACAATTATCCCTGCACAACATCCTGTAACATCCACATGCCCTTTTACCAATCGAAATTGGTTTGAGCTTGTGTTTTTTCACCCTGTAACATCCACAGGTTGATCAGTGAGCAACTGTGGCTCCTCGGGGTATCAGGATAGGTGAACTCCGCTATAAAATCTGCTACAGCCTGTCCTTTTAGTGATGATCTGGGTTCATAAACTATATCATATTCACCGAGCTCTATTGCCCAGTACATCAATCTCCCTGATTTTTTTGGCTTATGAAGGGCTTGTCTCAATGGCATATCAGTATATACGACTATAGTATGAGCCTGGAAGTATGGCCTCATTCTCCTACTCGCTTCAATCAACGCCAGTGCTAACTTTTCCAGCCTTGGATATCTGATCTCTTCTCCTCGAAAGGCCTTACTTGTATAATAAATTAGTTTTTGCACTCCATTCTCCACTCTGATCAACGCCGAGCTAACTGCATTCTCGGACACTGCAAGGTACAAATACATTTTTTCTCCCATCACTGGCCTGGACAACAGTGGAGGTGCTCCCAAGTATTTCTTTAAGTCTTGAAAAGCCTTCTCACATTCATCTTTCCACTCAAAAGTATTTCTGAGTGTCTTAAAGAATGGGAGACATCTATCAGTTGCTCATGACACAAATCTGTTGAGTGTTGCTACTCGTCCTGTGAGACTTTGTACTTCCTTCTTCGTCGTTGGAGATCGCAGCCCTAATAGAGCTTTGATCTTTTCAGGATTTGCTTCAATGCCTCATTGATTGACAATGTACCCGAGAAACATGCCTTCTCGTACTCCAAATATGCACTTCGTCGGGTTCAGCTTCATTTGATATTTCTCCAGTTGATCAAAAGTCTGACTTAAGTCAACTAGATGATCGGCAGCTTTCTTGCTTTTCGTCAGCATATCGTCAACATAGACTTCCATATTGCAACTGATTTGTTCAGCAAAGACTTTATTCATCAGCCGCTGATATGTCGCACCTGCATTTTTCAAACCAAAAGGCATAACATTATAACAATAAGTTCCCCTAGGGGTAATAAAAAAAGTACTCTCCCTGTCTTTAGGTTTCATTTTGATCTGATTGTAGCCGGAATAAGCATCCATGAAGTTCAATAGCTCGTGTCCCGAGGTAGCATCCACCAGTTGATCAATTCGGGGCAATGGAAAGTGATCCTTTGGGCATGCTTTGTTGAGGTCGGTGAAGTCTACACACATCCTCCACTTGTTATTTTTCTTCTTTACCATCACCACATTAGCTAACCAATCTGGATATTTAACATCTTCAATGAAGCAAGCTTTCTGGAGCTTCTCGACTTCCTCCTGTATAGCTTGGTTCTTCTCGGGACTAAATACTCTTCTTCTCTGCTTCACAGGCTTGATCTCCTTATTCACATTGAGCTCGTGACACAAGAAATTTGGGTCTATCCCAGGCATATCCTCATGACTCCATGCAAAAGTTTGCTTTCTGCTCCTAAGGAAAGTTATCAATTCCGATTTTAGTGAGGTTTCCAACGACGAACCTATTTGAGTAGTTCGTTCAGGGTGCTCGTCGTCCAGGATGATGTTTTCAGTAGCTTCCACCACTTGACCCTTCACGAGTTGCGACTCATCTCTAGGATCTAATGTTTCAATTTCTGCCCCCTCTTCCACTTGATAAGTAGTAGTCTTTTTCCTTGATTCCTCCAGTTCTTCTTGCTCGGCAGATGATTAATAGCATTCCCGAGCTACTTTTTGATCACCTTTCATGAGTCCTACTCCAAAATTTATTGGAAATTTTAGGCACTGATGCACTGTAGATGGTACAGCTTCGAACTTTTTTAATCCTACTCTTCCCATGATGATATTGTATGATGATTGAATATTTTTATCCATCACGAAAAAGCGTATTCTTTCTGTCCGACAAGCAGGCCACGTACCAATGAATATATCCAACTTGATCGTCCCTAGTGGAAATACTTTCTCGCCAGCAAAACCGATGAGGGGTCTGTGGTAAGGCTCCAGTTGAGATAGCTTTAGATTTAAACTATCGAAGCACGAGTAGAACATGATGTCTGTCGAGCTACCATTGTCGACCAGTACTCTTGAAATCATAACCTCCTTCATCCTCATTTTGATCACCAATGGGTCATCATGAGGATATAGAACACCTGCTAAGTCGTTCTTTGAGAACCCAATGACTAACTTCTCTTTGTTCACCTTTCTCGGGCGATCCTCTTCAGCTAGATTTATTCGTTGAATGTACGAGCAAGCTTGAGCCTCACCGAGGTAAGCTTTTCTTTCTGCAGTAAGGTCTCCTCCTCCTGCATCTCCACCTGTTATAACATTACAGTCAAATGACCTAAAACGTATTGAAAATACCTCTCGTTCTGGCTGCCTGGGTCTCTTGGGAAGATCGGGGTCATCCTCTGGATCAACTTCATGGTTTCTTTTCTTGTTCTCCTCTGCTCGACGAGGGGATCTAGACCTCTCTCTTGCTCGGTCGTTGTTTCTTCTATCATTTCCCTGATCAACATACTTTGATAGCTTTCCTCGTCGAATGAGTGTTTCAATCTCGTTCTGAAGAGCTATGTAGTTTTTGGTCATATGTCCATAATCTTTATGAAACTCATAATACTTCGCTTTATTCCTCTTGTCAGAGTCTGCCTTCATTTTCTCTGGCCAGTTTAGTTCCTCGTTGTTCTTGATTTCTTCTAGAACATGGTTGATATCCTTCTTCAAAGGAGTATAACTATCATATTTCTTCATTACATCCCATACCGACCTACTTTTTGAATGTTTATCATTACCATTGTTCTTACGCTCTTTCTTCTTAGCTTTATCACCTTCCACCTTGGTTTCTTTAGCATCCATATTCTTCTTCGCAGCCATAGGCTCCTCGGCATTCATAATCTTAGACGCTTTTGCCATCAGGTCTGACATGGTTCTAGGTGGATCTTTGGCCAAAGTGTAGTACAACGTATTCGACAGTAATCCACTCATTAAGGCAGTAATCGTTGTTTTCTCCTCATAATCAATGACCTCGAGTTTCTCGTTATTAAAATGAGTTATGTAATCTCTAGTGCTCTCACCAGCTTTTTGTCTTACACTTAACAAATGCGCTACTCGTTTGACTGGCTTTGCCCCAAAATAGAAATTCCCAATGAATAACTCGGCCAGTTGAAGAAAAGTTGAAATCTTACCCCGAGGAAGATTATTATACCATATTTGAGCAGATCCGGTAAGAGTTCCCGAGAATGCCCTGCATTTCATCTCATCTGGAACAGTATAGATGTTGGCTGCAGCTTGGTATTGTTCTATGTGAAGGACAGGGTCAGTCTTTCCATCATATTTAGGGGTCACAACTGGTGCTTTGAACTTTGATGGTGTTGGAAAATCTACAATAGACTGGACAAAAGGTGTTCCTCGAACAAAGGTTCGTTGTAGAGGGTTCTTGGCCTTAGCCATTTCTCCTAATCTATCTTCTAGCCTCTGAATGGAGACTTTCCATGCATTATTTCCTTCCTCGGGCCTGTTGGTTCGAGCAATTGATCGCGTTGAAGTGGCTTCCTGAGATCTATCTTGATGAGCAGCTGGTCGCGACTGGGCAGATCCTTCCCTTAAATCCGATGGTCGTCGAAAACTCCTCGATACGACTTTAGGAGGACTTCTATTCCTTCCAAGTCCTAATCGATCAAAAGGTGATACCCTGCTTAACCTCTCTAGCGCACTAGTCCTTTCTGGAGAGAGAGTGACACGTTGTTCAGTATCTGTAGCCCGTACTGACGAAGTTCGTCCAGGTTGATAAGAAAAATCTTTAGATTCTTCATTGCGATATGAATTGGTACGCCTAGTACGTGAGGATGGTGCCCGAGTATTTCTTTGAATGCTCCGCAGTCCCGAATGGGTTGGTGCACCGCCATGGAGGGTTTGTATGAGTTGACGCATTATTTCTTGCATGACGATCTGGCCATGAGCCAGATTTGTCATTATTCCAGCCAGATCTGGAATACTTGGCGGAGCAGATGGATTTAGGGGGGTTCCAGCATTTCGATTGCTTGATTTTGGAATATCAGCCATTTGTGATGGATTATTTTCGATGGAAAACGATATTACAGTCGATTGCCACAGACGGCTCCAATCTGTTGATGTAAAAAATTAGATCACTCTAATTATTCAATCACAGATAAATAAAATGAGACAAAGAATTTTTAAAATGGTTCAGCCTTATAAGAATGGCCTACGTCCACTGTTATGTTATTGCTGAGTGTTTTGGGAATTCTCGATTACAATTTCTATCAAGAAATTCCGGTCCCCCTACAATGAGGATTGTACAATGTATTTATAGCCCTGAGGCTATAATGTGAAAGGGTAATACATTAAATGATGTACATATGAAAGGGTGATACATTCAATGCTCCTTATGCATATGCGTCTGAATGATAAACATTTAATGAACAGTCAAACTGTTGGTTATCCTGCTTTTAATGCTTTGTTCGAGATGCAGCTCGGACCTCTCGAGTTTCTCGGACCGACTAAGCTTCTCGATATTAAGGAGTTCCTCGAAGAGGTCTTGTCCTCGGAGCGTATGAGTTCCTCGAAGCGTATGAGTTCCTCGGAGCGCATGAGTTCCTCGGAACGTATGAGTTCCTCGGGGAAGGAGTGCTCCTCATTGTAGTATTATTCCACGGAGCGTGTGAGTTCGTCGGAAGTATTTTTTGTTACTGTACAGATTACCATGCGTCTTCATTCAATTGGGCCACGTCAGCAGATTAAATTTGGTATCAACAGTGGTTGTGACCCTTGGTTCTTAGTTCTTTTCCTTCCCAAGTAAACTCTTCTCTTCCCAAGTAACCTTTCACTCTCTCTAAGAAGATGACTTCTCTATTTTGTGTAGAGGAGATGAATAACCCACGTACACTTAATCTTCAAATACTTATAATAGGACAAAATCTGAAATCACTATTCATCCCCCTATAAAAATGACCAAAATGCCCTTTTGGGTTGTCTATTCATTTCCAAATGACCCGAGACCCAATTTTAACATCCAAATAGGCTTTTCTGACTATTTCAAACCTTCCGGATGCAACGACGCAGTCGAAATGACTATAAGGTTGATGGAAAATAAATTTCCTTTTTAATTTAACAAATTAGTCCCGACACGTCCCATACCGCGTCTGACTAAAAATCCAAATTACCGAACAACAATTATCAATAATCATCACATTCACATATTACCTAAATGTCTTTAAGTAATATTCAGAATCATACATTTTAATATCCTCAATTAGGATAAAACGCCAATGAATTAATTAATAATAAAATCCAATTAATCCATTAAACTTAAAATATAACTCATTTTAAAAGTCATTAAAAATTACGGGGTATTACACCTAGTCATCTATAATATTCCCAATTAGGTTATAGACCTATACTACTAATTGTGGCTCATAAGAGAATCCCGTATCGCCCATACAATACGTTACTTAATACTTTACTCCAATTAACTGCATTTTGTAATCACTGTTCTAGTAGTAAATACTTTATTCCCTTAAGTTACTTTGTTTACCAACATTTACATATTTGCTAATTTCACACATTAGGATTTTTCACAAATATATATATATATATATATATATTCAAACCATCCACATACATATATATACAAATCCTGCGCCCCTTGGTTAGGACCACTTGGCGCAATGCATACTCTGCAATCGCGTCCCTCTGCATCGCTCGTTGCATAAAGGACAACTGGTTCGGCGTCTATCATGAACCATAAATTTCATAACCCAAATATTGGAGGCAAGCATACCCACCAGCTAAATGGGCCACGCACATACCTACGCTCCCATTCAACTGTCGAAACTATCCTACGTAACAGGTAGCACGTATCCAAGTTCATATGCTCTGGGTATAAGTCAAATATCCCCTATTGGGTCACCCAGGATAAGACTGTCCACTTCACGATAGCAAGCAGCATAGGTATGCTTATACACACAATTAGAATAATCATAAAATAATAGGCATTCCCTAAGCCTTATAAAAATTCAGGTATTCACCCAACCCATATTTATATTTCTACCCGTGGTATACTTCTCTTTACTACTTATGCAATTAACTCGATTATTTACACTTTCAAAATTTCCAAGGTTAATTAACCTATTCAATCCTTAAGGTATTATCCTAAGAATGTTCCCCAGATAATTCTGCACTAAGATCATATCAGTAAATGGTAGTTTTCCTCACTCAACTAACTGTATAACATGATTTGGGGAAAAAATGGGAACTTCTGGGGTTTTCTGGGACCTATCGTTCAAATGATTTAGCAGGTCGTTTGAATGACTTTGCTTCTCGTTCGAACGAGACTCCATCTCGTTCGAACGAGATGGGGTTTTTTTCTCGTTTGTCCAGACCTGGTACGTTTTACTGTTCCTACTTCGTCTTCCTCAAAATTTCAATCCCAAAACCTCTAAATTTATAAACCCCAACTCCCAAATAGTAATTCTGATTAATGTTCTAGCATGTATAAATTATTTCCCTTAACTTTGAAACATTAATTCATCATAAATCAGTTATAAAATCCAAAATCTATAATTTATCAATTCAAAGCCCTAGTTCATCAAATTTTCATACAAGAACATCAATCTCAATTTCGTCCATCATCAATTTGGGATTTCTAAACTATCTACATGAGGGATTCATCTTACTCTAATCTCCCGATTTTAACTAATGCCATTAATCCTCCAATTTAATCAAAACTTATGAATCAAAGAGTGAATATAATACGCCTACACTAATATGAACGTGCTTGTTGCTATAAATTACAAGAATTAAACACTTGCCTCATTTTTGACAGTCTGATTTGCTGGTGATATGGGTATGGGTGTGTTCCTCGTCTCATGATCTACACTTTTGTATAGTTTTTGGTGTGTGTTCTTGAGTTAGGCACCAAGAACACCAATAGTCTCCTCTACATTCCTCTGTACCTCTTTTTTTTCTCTCTCGTAGGTTTAGAACTGATAACTCTTATCTAATCCTAGTGCATCCATATTTTATTCCCCAATTTTCGTCCATATTATTACCCCAAAATTCCAAAGGATAAAAATACCCCTACAGGGTGCCAATTAGGCCTAAAAACATCTCGGAGTCCAAATAATACCCCCGGGTAGAGTATTCAGACTATCTCGACCCTTTCGGACTCAATGGTGCACTCAAAATTACTATACGAGTTATATAAAAATAATTTATCTTTTTATTCCGTTCATTTAGTCCCGACACATCTCACATGCGCGTCCTGACTCAAAATACCAAACTGTCGTATTTCGCACTTCGACAATTTTATAAAAATTATATAATTTCATATTATATATTCCCACTGTAGTAATTAATGATTCTATATCTCCAGGCATTTACATATGTATATAATACATGAGACTCTTAGCATTCAGTGTTGGTTGCCCTTCCATCCGAGTAACTTTTGTTATTCCTGATGGTTCACATTCTGGAAGTTGGTCAGTATTCTAGCTAATTAGGTACCTATGATGCCAATCAAGATAGCTGAATGGCCACCTAGGATGACAGGTGTCTATTGTTCATTAGTCCACGTAGAAGAGTAATTTTTACATACAACAAAATCCCCTAATGCTCCATGATTTGATGATTGATCAAAAGTATGGAGTATTTATTCAAAATGTTGTTCGGCATAAGATCTGAGTCCTAGTCAATAGCCGACCTTGCACACTTTTAAAAAAAATTACTAGCACTGTTGATAATGGCATTTTTACAAATAATTCTAACTTTTTCGAACCGCCAAAGGATACGCTGGTTTTTTTACGCTTTGGGAAGAGTGCAGCGACAATAGTTCAATCATTCGTGCAGTTAATCATTTCATCTCTTATCGAGGCAGCCTATAAATAGACAGAAGTTTTCCTGCATTTCCTTTTTTACCTCAAATCATATGCACTTAGGATTTTCTCTTGCTTTCAAGCTTTTCAGAGGATATAAGACACCAACCAGGTGTTGGCCATGGAAAAAGCTCCCAGCTGGATGGAATCAATAATAAATTATTTTAAGTAAGATGTGTTTCCCCCGAATAAAAGAGAGGCCCTCCAAACAAGGCATAAAGCTACTCATTTATATTTGTCACCTGAAGAAAATCTCTATAAAACATCATTCATTGGACCAATGTGTCCATCCTAGCGATGTCGATCAAGTCCTTTACAAGAAATATAAGAGAATTTATAGAAGTCATGTTGGAGGATGGTCCCTATCATTTCGGGCAATTAAGGAGGGGTTTTGGTGGCATTATATGCAAAAGTATGATGTATCCTCTGTGAAAAAGTGCAAGAAGTGATAATTTTTCTCACCATTACTCGACCAGCTAGCCAGCGACCTCAAGTCCCTAACCAGCCCATGGACATTTACCTAGTGGGGGTTAAACATCATAGGAACATTACCTACTGTGCTTGGAAACTATAGATATTATCTAACTGGCATACACTATTTCACTAAATGGATTGAAACAGAACCACCGATGAACATCATAGATACCGACATGATCAGGCTTATTTGGAGAAATATTATAAACCACTTCAGGAAATAAAACTACCATTTGGGGAATCATACACCCATAAAGAGAGAACAATGAGGGAGAGTAGTTTGACTTGGTAAATGGGATATATGATCGAGTTAAACCGATTCCAAAATACCCAGATGGGTTATTATAATTTTACTAAATAATCGGGTCAGAAAGGAATTTAGTTATGATGGGTGGGTGGGACCTGCTTATTTGGGACCTGATAGGGATGTGTTTGTTTACGAGTTTATAACCTAAATGGAGTGAGAGAAAATATATGCTCAAGAGTAGGTCTTTTTTACTGAGGGTGTGTATTCGAGTTAAGTTTTTATTATGGGTAGGCATATTGTCATAAATACACTTTAAAATATTCTTGGGTTTATGGTTTGGGCTTGGGTAAGTGGGACAAATTAGGCTCAATGAGGTATAGTCATCACCCCTCGCTTCCTAGCATGGTAGTTTACTTAGGATACCTAGGGATTTATTATGTAGGTACCCTTATTAGGTACTCCTTGATTCGTTGGGATTGGATAATTTTGATGAGTGATTATCATTGTCACACTTGGGTCGTTTTCATTATTTTTGCGAGGACTTTCATGCATTCATGCATTTTCTTATATGTTTTAGTCCTTGCATATTATGTGTGTATAATTTCATCATTCATGTTCAAAAAATTCCAAAATGATTTTCACTTTATTCATTTTTTGTGATATGTTGTTAAGTTCTATGTTTACATTGATTTTATATGTGGAGTTAATTTTGATGATGCCACACCTTACCTTTGGGTATGAATGTACAAGAGAGTATATATAAAGCAATGAATTATAGTTAAGGTGGAAAACAAAACTTTATTCATTAAAACAGCACATATAGTGTATTATCATCGCATGGTGAATTACATCTTATTGTCAACACGAAATATAAAGTAGATATTGTCCAAATAGTTATATACGCATACTGGTGACTAGTGTGTGTCACACAAGGGCGAGAGAGACTATCCTCTTTTTCCTGAGCCATCTGGAGGAAAAAGGAAATTGCACAAATATGTTAAGCAGGATTAGCCAATTTTATAACAATTATCTGTATAGATTGAAGGTGGAGTGTGTATAGAATTCAGATGTATATATACTTTAATAAGAAAGTCAAAGAATTTAAAACTGATAATTCTATACTTATGATATTTTAAAGTGGGTATAGAATTTAAACAACCCATCAATTAAACCAAATAATACGTAATCCAAAACCTTTGGAAAATAACTGGAAAGGTACACAACTAAAACGGCACTCATATGTATGTAGCTGAACTCTGGCTTTCAATCATTTGAGACCATAGGCCAAGTAAAAAATTCTATGGGAGCAGTCTACTCCCTAGTTATTACCGATGTTTTTAAAATAATAATGCACAAAGTGCAATGTGAATTGAATCGTTACAACGAATTGTTATGATATGAGTTATTAGATGGGAAGGGTTCAAACTGATCCAATGATCAGAATTAAAACAACTAATGACATAGTAACATATGAGTATAATAATTTCTACACATCTTGGAATTAGATAGGGCTATCACAGAATGATATCAATAACAATTTAGTAAATACTCAAAATTTACAATTAAATAGGTAAAAGAACCTACTTGACCAGATTTTTAAACGGATTAAAGATCAAAATAGAATGTCGGGAGGAGTTGGTACTTAAGTATCAGCATACAAATGTTTGTGTGAGTAAGTATTATTGGAATTGAGGTTGATTTTAGCCAATTTATGCTAAAAATTGTGTAGATTTGACGTTTAAGGGGTTAAATTGTAATTAATTTGGGACTTCTAAATATTAAGATTAGGGTCAAATTTAAAATTTCATGTAGAACATTTTTTACTCAAAATACATCAAAACATTTATAGAAAAAATTTGGGGTTAAAATTCATAACTTGAAAAAGTTAAGAGGGGTCAATTTATAATTTAAGAAAATTATATCAAGCCAAAAACCCTATTTTTTATAACTCTGGCTAGGTTTGACCAAACATAGCCTTACCGTATACCATTTAGACCAGATTAATAAAATAAAATTATTGAAAAAAATTCAAAATTTTTTATTGGCCACGCCTGATCAATGAATCTGGTTGAAAAGTTCATCTTCAACATCTAAGCAATTGACCTAGGGTTTGAAAAACTTTGACCAAAGATATCTTCTTATTTTCTAAATCATTTAAGATGATTTCTAAACCAACTTAGCCTAATTTTTCAAAATAAATCCAAAAATATAAGTTTTATGGATTGAGGTTCAGTATACATCGAGTCATGAAACTATGTGTTTTTTGAAATTTTGACTAAACTTTCGAAGCTTAACTCAATATGGCAAAGGTTTTTATGAGTGTGGTTGTGTTTCTGCTATCCTAAGGAAGCATTTGGGTTTGATTTAAAGGATTTTTATCGTGTGGTAATGGAGAATTTGAAGTTTTTCATTTTCTGAAATAGAAAACACCTTTGAGCAATTGAGGCCCAAAAGTTATGATTTTTCACAAATGCTCTATGCATTAGAGCTCATAAGAAATCATTTCCTAACTTCACAATCAATAAATCAAAATTCACCATTAAATCTCAAGCTTTAATGGTGGTTTTTTCAGGTTTCTTTAAACAAGGATAGTTTTCACGTAAACTTCCTATTGTTTTGATTGATATAGATATAATATCAGCACAGAAAATGTTTGGTATTGAAAGAATGGAATATAATGCATAACATGATATGATCCCTAGTTTGGTAGAAAATTTTGAGTTTATGTAAACTGAAGGGTTGAGTTTTTGAGGTTCTGTTCGTGGGTAATTTATAGGGTAGAACAAGGGGATGTTATTGGTCTAGTTTGGAGGTGGATTCCTCTATTTTTCAAGAAGATAAATGCATGAAACCTTGTTCCTCCATGTTTACATGGTCATACCATGTTATTTTGGACTAATTGGCTTAAGAAGAAGCTGATGTGGGGAGGAGGAATGTTAAAATAAGTTCGATTTAGGTTTTAGTCCGTGGTTGAAAGTATATGCACTTATTTGGTTCAAAAAGTCTTACTATTGTAAAGTTTAGGGGAATTTTTATAATTTTAGAAATATGTAGGGGCTGAAAATGACATTTTTAATTAGTTTATGTCTATAGGTGTAATTTTATATAAGGTTTAGGTTTAGGGATTAAGAATAGGTCAAGTAATGCTTATTTATAAAGTTCAGGGGTTATTTTTAAAATGTTTAAAACTTCGAGGGTACTTAGGCAATTGAGTAAAGTTGTAGATTTTGTAGAGTAGTTTTATCCTTATAGGATACTTTGGAGTTTATACCTTCTATAAGGGGTAAAAATGAGAATTAAGGTATCTTGACTCAAAGTATGGATATAACAGTCTACCTATTTGGAAAAAAATCGCATTTGAATTTACCTTAGAAGAGATTGGGATATTGGTCTTTTGATAAGCACCCAAAACAGTACAATTTATACCCCAAATAGACGTACTTTAGTTGTTAATTCTCGACAATATGAGTCTTATGTGCTTAAATGTTTGTCATGCAGGCTTAACTGCAGTTGCGGTGTTAAAAGCTACATTTCGAGGCCAATTGCAGTTAGAATGGAGCTAATTCCCAATCCCCTGATCCTAGCCTACCCTAAACCTAGCCTAAACCTACCCAAACCATGTGTGTGTTTTGTTTGTCCCGTTTTTATTATTTTTTAGATTTTTAGTTTGAATTATTTTATTTTTAGGATTAATTTTAAATTTATTTAGTAATTTTTAGGTTTTAATTTCTATTTTTATTAGTATAATTTTATTTTATTTTGATTTTTATTAGTTTTTAATTTTTATTAGGATTAGATTTTTTTTAGGATTTCATTTGTTTATTTTTTTAGTTTTATTTGATTTTATATTTATTTAGAATTTTAGTTTTAGTTTTATTAGATTTTATTTTTATTATTTCTCTTTTTAGTTTCATTTTTTTAATTGGGTCTTTATTTTATTATTAGAAGTGGAATTTTTATTTTTATTTATTTAGAGTTTTATTTTTATTAGTTTTATATTTTTTTAGGAGTCCAAATTAAACTCACACACACACAAATCACATACATTACATTACACTACACACAACTCACTCTACCTCACCCTCACCCATCTAATCATACACCCTACCTTACTAGATAACCTCCCACTTCATCTTCCCCTCCAAACAACCCACAACACTCTCTTTCCTCCATAACCAATATCAACAAAACCCATAACCCCCAACAAACCTCAACCCGAGACTCACCCCACCTCCGGCGCCCCCTTCCTTCCCGCTCGCCGGTGACCCTATTCGACCCCGCTGCCACGCAGTGCCCAAACTACGGCCTTCTACAGCCTGACCTCCGACAGTGACCTAATTCAGCAACCCGTCCCCGCCGACCCTCTCTCTCTCTCTAGATCCAGCTTTGTCCCACGACGGCGGCGCCACCTGCACTCCTTGTCCACACTCCGGCAGCCGCCCCCTTCCCTTTCCACCTCTGTCCGGTGGCGAAACAAACCAACCGAACCTCCATTTCCGGCGACCTCCGCCAACCTGCTTCGGCGAGATCCAGCACACCACACTTTAACCCGGTTTCGTTTCAAACCCCAAACCATACCAAACCCATGGCAACCCAACCTCCTCTAACCATTTCCCTTCCTACCCGATTTTGTGCAAAGTCCAAACCAAAACAAAGACCAAATTAAATGCCGACGTGTGTTTTAAGCCATATACCCACTTATACCCATTTCACCCATTTAATCCAAATCGTGCATCTGCCAAACACAAGCCAAAAGCCAAATAACAATTAAACTCATTTACCCCATGTGCCATAAAACCCTTTTTCCCCAAATTCCCCCCAACTACCTCTTTTTACCCCATTACCTAAAATACCCAATAACTAAATCAGATTTTTATTCCTATCCACACACCTCACCTTTTCACATGACCTCACACCATATCCACATGCACCCCTTAGCCATTTATCCAAAATACCCCTTATCCCCATATGTGCCATGCATCTACTATAAAAGAATACTCAAGACACCATTTGAGAAACTCATCATCAAATAGAGAGAGAAAATACCATTTTAGTATAGTTTTAGATTAGAATTTTTATTTTATTATTTTTAGATAGTGAGGAGAAAATAAATTATTGTGAGGATTAAATTGAGTGAGATTCTTGATGTAATTGTGTTTGAATCATTCAAATTAAGGGATGTGAATTTCAACTCATGGATAGAAGATCAATTAAGATCAAGAGATTGGGGTTTGATTGTTCTTTTCTCTTCTCATTTATTTTATGCCTTTGATTATTAATTTGTCATATTTCATATCATGTTAGGCTAAATCCCCTTTCAAGGGGTGGAGTAAAACCCTTATTTGATGTCATTTTATTTTAATTAGTTTAATTACTTGAAAAGTCCCTTTGAATGTTAATTTTGATCCCTCACCCTTAAATTTATGCCTCGAGAGAGGGTAAATGATTTTCGAGAGAAAATCGAAATTCTAGTTATAATACCCATTTTATATTCGAACTAGAGATAGGGGTTTCTTAAGTGGGGTATTATAACTCGAATTTCAACTTTAAATTTATTTTCTAAGATTTACATAAATTTTAATTGATCGATTCTAGCGGGTGATTAATTAAAAGGAGTGTAGATCTATTTTTCTAGAGTTGTGGGGTGTTAAACTTAACTTTCTAAAAGATTACTATTATAATTACACTTGCAACGAGAGTTGGTTTGTAATTTTGATATTAATTTGGGAGAATTCAAATAATTAAATTAATTCATTAGAATAACTAAAATTTGTGGTGTAATCCCACTCCTTGATCATTCTCACAATTATTTACCTCGTTTTATCTCTTATTTTTAGTTTAGAGGTTCTAAAAAACGCGGGGCGTGATCGAGGTGTGGAGGCCAAGCCTTAAGCCTTAGAAGCCTAGGCGGGCCTTAGGCGTGAAAAGGCGTTTAGACATTTTTAATATATTTTAATATTTTTTAACCATAACAAGGCTATTAAAATACTAAAATTGTACATATCATAAAAATATGTGTGAATATTTGCAAATTAAAATACTTTCTGATTATTTTGAATGAGATAATGGTCCAGTTTGTAAAAAAATCTTTAAAAGGTGATATCGTTTCACTAAAGCATTGTTGTTTTCGGAGAAAAAGTGCGCCTTAAGGGTTTTACCAAGCATAAGGCGTCAAAATCTTAAGGCGGGACGTTTCTCCCAAGCCTCAAGCCTAGGCGTGCCTAGGCGGAGCCTAGGCGAGTTTTTTAGAACAGTGGTTTAGACTTTATTTTTTATTTTAGTAACTTTCTAGTTAGTTATTTTTATTTCACATTTAGTTTAGTTTAGTTTAAATCATCACCTCACCCTATTGTTTTAATATTGAAAAAGCTAAAAAAAAATTGAAATGTGAAAAAGCACAAAAAGAAAATAAAAAGTGAATTACAAATGAATTTTTCTCTAGCTTACTCCCTTGGAAGTGGATTGATACCCTTACTTACCTCTACACTTGAGTTTGTTTTATTTTGTAGGTAATTGAGGTTTTGATTAGAAGGACTTTTCAATCAACGACACATACGCAAAAGTCACGTTACCAAATGGCGCCGTTGTCGGGGAGATGAAAAGTCATAGTTATCAAATGGCGGCGTTGCCATTCTTGGGATTGTGAAGCTCGGAGCGGATTTCATATTGTAGTTCATTTATTTTTTTGCACTTCAGTATTTTTTGTACCATTTTTATATTTTTAAAAGGCTTGTATTTAGGATTATTCTATTCTTGGCTTGTATTGCGGTGCATAGGAAACCATTTATTTTTCATTTTAAAATTGTAATAATCGAAGACAAGCGTGATAGGAAAATCGGACAAGGTAGAGAGAGGGCCTGCAAAGGCGAGGATTTAGAAGCCTCTCTATCTTGGATCGGTAGGACTCCCGGGGACGACTGAGATAGGCGTGATCTCCCCCCGGTCGACACAAATTTTTCGGCACCCCACGGCCTAAAAATCGTGGGAGGTACATTTCTAAACACTCGTGCCTCTCCTGTTAGCGAGTCCATTATTGTGTGTGCTTGTGTGCTCTTGTGTGATTTTATTCTCGCATTTATTTTTTTTGAATAGTGTGATGAATTAAATTACCAAGACCTCCACCCGATCACTCACGAGAGGGGATTTCATCACTAGACTCACTCGCTTATCATTGTGTGCTACCCTAGCCATCATTAAAATTTAAAATCAATCAACTAGGTACCCCACTAGGAGAAAATTTTGCAAAGGCGGTCACAAAGAGATTTTCGTGGGACTTAATTAAAATTTGACTACCCTCTCACTAAATTTAAAGATAAAAATTGGCTATGTGCTAGTTAGGAATTTTTCTTGACTTGTGTGTGTGTCCAATTCATTTTTTGGTAGTCGGGTTTTAATGAGTTCGTTCACAATTTAAGAGTCCATATCTTTCCCCACCCTTTTCTTCCAATAAAAAAAAAATCCAAAAATATTTTCTTTCTCTATTTTTCACAAAACCCAAAAAATATTTTCTTTTATTATTTTTATAAACAATCCAAAAATATTTTCTTTCTTTCATTTTAGAAAAATTCAAAAATATTTTTCCTTTATTTTTCACGAAACTCCAAAAATATTTTCTTTTTCTCATTTTTAGAAAAATCCAAAAATATTTTTTTCCTTTTGAAAAAATTCAAAATCCAAAAAAAAATATTTCTCTCCTCATGATTGAAGAGCGTCCTTTACGGGACTACTTTGATCATTTTCCATTGACACGTGACACGTGTGAAAGTGATCCCGAGCCATCTCTTTATGATATTCTTAGTCGTTTCACCTCTCTCACGAGTACTGTTGGTACTCTTGACCCATCTATGCACTCACCTCCTATTCCATCACCCTCGGTGTCAAGTGTCGACGTGTCTCCACCTTTGTTGTGCACCCACTGTTATTATGCTGATCACATGTCCCATGAGTGCACTTACATTACATATCCATCTGAATCCACCGTCGAACATGTGTATCCATATGACACTGTTCCGGAACCCACCCGGTCTACTACCCCGCTATACCTAATCCCGAGTTGTGTGAGCACCCGAGCTATTCGTGGAGGCCTGATCAACCTTCCACGCAATACGTATCCCAACCCGATGTTGTGGATCCTCACACGTTCCAACAGTCGTCATGGCAACCTTATGCACCCGTTCACGATCAGTCCCCTTACTACGCACCCTATTCCTATCAATCATTTGTCCATCACGAAAGTGATACTTTCGTGTATGATGAACTTGGCCCCACCCCACACACTTCATATGAGTTTTCTCCATATAGTCCCGATTATAGCGAGTTGTGTCCACCTCAACCACCACCACCCATCATTCCACCACCACCATCATCCACATCCGCTCTCGAAACCCTCTTGCAAAAGTTCATACTTGAGCAAGAGCAAGCAATTCAAACTCAAGCTCTCCAAAGGCTTGACCAAAGGTTAAATGAATTGGAGTGTGAGCGAGAGTCGGATATTCCCATGGCCCCACCCATCGTTACCACCGAGTGTGACGATGATGTGTCCTCTTGTGACACGAATTTTGAGTGTGACCAACCCTACCACCTCGAGAATCTCGATGTTGAGACCATTCCATGGTCCGGGCCCCAAGTCGACAATTGTGTTGACTTACCTTTCGATAGTGAGCCTGATCCAATCCCACCATGTCCATATGAACCCCACCTTGCGGTTCCCATTCACCTTCCCTTTCCTTTAGAATCCAAAACAATGCACGAGTCTACACCTATCGAGCTTCACACTTGTGTTCCCGAGGAACCACATCATGTTAGGTTAGCTTCGGCTACGAGTGTTCACCATTTTCCCGAGATAGAATCCGTTATAGTTCCTGACTATCCGGATATGGATGATGTCCCACAATGCATGGCTTCCTTTGAGCCTAATTTTTCTAGAGATTCCTCTATCTCCGATTTTGGTGCCTCGTTTGAACCAACCACCACATTCCCAGATGTTACTCTTATGGAGAAGTTGACAACTCCATCTTTAGAAACCACTCTCCCTTGTGAGTATTCATTTACTCCTCCTAATGAGTGTGTGTCTCCCACGCATGAGTTGGATCATATTCCTCCACCATTTATCCCACCCAACCCACCCATTATCCTTTCCACCCCACCACCTGGTTTGGATCTTAATTTTGCACATTTCATGTTTCCATCCACATTTTTAGATCCTCACCTGAAACCATCCCCCATCAATGAGAATCTTTTTGGTGCTACTCTCCACTTTCGTGACACCGAGCTTGTTCCTCCATGCCCACCACTTTCTTATAGTCTTGATTTTTCATCTCAACAGCTCCCTGGCATGTCACGGAGCGACCATTATCATCGCCCATTCATAGAACGGTCGTGTCATTTATATGAACCCCACCCCATTCCACTTTCCAAACCCTTTTGCCTTCCCATACAACTAGAGCACCATGCTTATAGGGCCCTAGTTGCCCTCACCTTTCGGCCCAATAAGGCCCGTGACCGATACCTCTTCACCCTTTCTACCCTCACCTTTACCCTAATACCCACCCGCCCATGGTCCACCGATGCTTTGCATCGCATGATGCACTTCGCCATACAAGTGCATTGACACATTTTAGCCTTTATCCAACAAGACTGATACTTCAGTCTTGTTTGGGGGTGATTCTCATCACCCATTTTTCTGCCACCCCGAGATTTCATAGTTCTTATCTTTAGGGTGAGAATGGTTCGGTCTGGCTGAAGACATTAAACTTAGCGCTACCGGGAGGCAGCCCACGTTTTTTTACTAGTCTCATCCTGTTTGGGGGTGGTGTTTCACATCACCCTTTGCTTTATCATGCTTATAGACATGTACACATTTTTTCTTCTCACTTATTATTCAGGTTTATTATTGGCGATATTTGTTCACTTCATTAGCGGTTCATTCTGGTAATCTATTTCCTACCTTAAGCTCTCAATTTTAAAAATCAGTTTATCTAATATCGAGGACGATGTTCCTTTTTGTTTGGGGGTGGGGAATTTTATCAAAATCGTACCTCTTTTGAAAAATTTTGATTCTTTAACCTGATTTTTTAAAATTTCGTGCAGTTTCTTTCATCTCACTCATTGATGTGAATTTTCAATCATCTATCTTTCAAAAGTCTAGGAATCAATCTAGAGAATATTTTTTTTCTAATAGTTTATGTAATATGTATCAAGGCATGTTGCACCATGAATTTCTGGACTCAACAAAATTTGCGCACTTATCATATCAATACGATTTAGAGTTGAGGAGTACTACAATTCTAAAGAGAACCTTAAGGATCACTAGTAGAGACTTTAGCCCGTGAGATTTGTGCCTTTCGCCCTTTTAGAGTGTTTTACGCAATCTCCGAGTCACAAGTTGATTCAACTTCTTTTGGGTCCGCACTTAAATTGTTGTATGATCTCATTATTCTTCACTAAATTTTTGGCTTATCACTGAGAACGACATCACTTTCGAGTTGTAAGAAACACGTGTCTTGAAATTTGTCCCGATCACTAGGATTTTAATCCATACACCTACCACTTTCCCCATATCACATTTCCATTCACTCACCCATTACCTTTCCATTTATTTCCTTCATGATCCATCCACTTACCACTTTTTCATATCACATTTCATTTACCCATCACCCATTACCTTCCCATCCATTCACTTCGCCCATGTTCTTCCATATTCCCATATATTCCCCTCACCATCATTCCCCACTCCATTCATATATCATCCATCATCATTTTGAGAAAAAGAGTGTGATTTCAAATGTTAAATGTCTTCAGTGTTCGTTTGAAAAGTGAGAGAAAAACAAAAAAAAAGAAAAGAAAAATCGGAAAAGAAAAGAAAAAAAAAAAGAGTTTGTAGTTATTAGTTGGTTTCAAAATAAAGACATTTGTGCCTAAAGTGTATACACTCTTCTCAAATATCCACCATCCATCCTTCATATCACTATCCTACCTAGCTCATCCCATCCATCCTACCTATCATATCCTTCTCATCCCATTTCATTTCCCCATCACCCATATACATCCATATTTCCCCTAGGTGTTCGGGCAAATGAAAGTCGACGTGGTGAATAACTCAACGATCTCACTATAGTGATTAGTATTCGTTCATGAGATCATTTTTCTTTCAAATTGTTCGCTCTTTCTTATGTGTGTGTGTGAGACGTTTGAACTTGCTTACATTTACTCACCCCCTCACACACAAGAGCGATACACTTACCCTAATCTCGAGAGTTCGATTGAGAGAGTTATATCCAGTGAGATTTTGAAGTTGAAGTGTTGATTCCGAAGAGGCAATCTAGGAATTACTCTTATGATTCTCGACCCGTTTTCACTGATTCGCACCACACACGTTGAGTTCTAGGAAGGATGTGCCTTAAATATTTACTTAGTAAAACTTTTTACGCTTCTAGCTTGTATTACTGAAAATATTTCTCTTGTGATGGATTGTGCGATTATTCCATGTCTAATAAGAGATTGACTGCCTTTTAATAAATTTTTGCAAATAAGAATTTTGTGGGTATATTCCTTGCAAACCCTCACGAGACACAACTCGTCCTGTAGGTCAACCTATAGGTTTAAAGGCTTGTTGCACATGCTAAGTGCAATTGCAAGTGCCCGCGAAAGTGGTATACTTTTGGTTACTTATCTGTCTCTTTCTCTCTATCTTATTGCTCGAGGACTAGCAACGCTCTGTTTGGGGGTTGTTGATACCAAAATTAGTATGCTGATATAGACGAATAATAAGAAGACACGTGTCAATCTACGTGGCACAATAGCAACGAGGAAGTTTATTTCCCCGACCAAGTCATACTCACTCCGAGCAGCAAGTGTACTCCGAGGAACTCCAACACTCCGAGGAACTCCTGAACGACGAGCAACTAAGACAGTCCGAGCTGCATCTCGGCCACAGCATTGATTGCCAGATAATCATCAGTTCAACTATTCATTGAATGCTTATCATACAGATGTATACTCTGAAAGGGCATTAATTGTTTACCCTTTCACATGTACAGCCTAAGGGCTATAAATACATTATATCACCCTCATTCAAGGGGACCGGATTTTCTTGATAGAATTACATATCGAGAACTCCAAAACACTTGGCAATAACAGAAACAGTGGACGTAGGCCATTCTTATAAGGCTGAACCACTTTAAAATTCTTTGTCTCATTTATATTTATCTGTGATTAAATAATTAGAAGCAATCTAATTTTTTACATCAACAGATTGGCGTCGTCTGTGGGAAACGACTGTTATTATCGTTTTTCTCCAAAAATCATTCATCATCAATGGCAGATAATCCGGAATCCAGCAATCGAAATGCTGGGAACGTTGGGAATCCTCCAAATCCCTCTGCACCATCAACTGCTCCAGATCTGGCTGGAATTATGACGAATCTGGCTCAAGGACAAACCGCCATGCAAGAAACAATGCGGCAATTCATACAAACCCTTCATGGAGGATTACTTGCACATTCAGGACAGACAAGTGGTCAGAGACAAACTTATTTAATTTCTTCACGATCCAGGCGTACTGAGTCATATCGTAATGAGGAATCTGATGATTTCTCTTATCAACCTGGGCGAACTTCGTCAATACGGGCTACAGATACTGATCAACGTATCACTCTCTCTCCAGAGAGACCCAGTGCCTTGGAAAGACTGATCAGGGTGTCTCCTTTCAGTCGATTAGGCCCTAGGAGGAATAGGAGTCCACCTAAGACCATGTCGAGGAGTTTTCGACAACCATCAGATCTAAGAGAAGGATCAGCACAATCACGACCAGTTGCTCGTCAAGATAGATCTCAGGAGGCCACCTCAGAACAATCAATTGCTCGAACTAATAGGCCCGAGGAAGGAAATGATGCATGGAAAGGTTCCATTCAGTGGTTGGAAGATAGATTGGGAGAAATGGCTAAGGCAAAGAATCCCCTACAACGAACTTTTGTTCAAGGGACACCTTTTGCCCAGGCCATTGTGGATTTTCCTACCCCGTCAAAATTTAAAGCCCCTGTGGTAACCCCCAAATACGATGGAAAGACAGATCCTGTTCTGCACATAGAGCAGTATCAAGCTGCTGCCGACATCTATGCTGTCCCCGACGAGATGAGATGCAGAGCATTCTCAGGAACTCTTACTGGGTCTGCCCAGATATGGTACAACAATCTTCCTCGGGATAAGATTTCAACTTTCTTTCAATTGGCCGAATTGTTCATCAGCAATTTCTATTTTGGAGCAAAGCCAGTAAAACGAGTAGCACACTTGTTAAGTGTTAGACAAAAATCTGGTGAGAGTACTAGAGATTACATAACTCGTTTCAATAACGAGAAGCTGGAAGTCATAGATTATGAAGAAAAGACAGCAATCACCGCCTTGATGAGTGGGTTGTTGCCTAACAAATTGTATTACACTTTGGCCAAAGATCCACCTACAACTATGTCAGAGTTGATGGTAAAAGCGACCAAAATCATGAATGCCGAGGAGGCTATGGCTGCGAAGAAGAATATGGATAAAGAAACCAAGGTGGAAGTCGACAAATCTAAGAAGAAAGAGCATAAGGGCAATGGAGGTGACAAGCATTCCAAAAATAATAAGTCGTCATGGGAAGTCCTGAAGAAATTCGATAATTATACTCCTTTGAAAATGGGTATTAATCAAGTCTTGGAAGAAATCAAGAATAACGAGGAGATAAGGTGGCCAAAGAAACTAAAGTCGGACCCTGATATGAGGAATAGGGAAAAGTATTGCGAGTTCCACAAGGATCATGGCCATATGACAAAAAATTGCATAGCTCTTCAGAACGAGATTGAAACACTCATCCGACGAGGAAAGCTAGCGAAGTATGTTGATCGGGGAGGCGAAAGAAGAAACAATGACCGAACTAGAGAGAGGTCTAGATCTTCTCGTCGAGCAGAGGAGAACAAGAACATAAACCATGAAGTTGATCCGGAGGATGACGCCGACCTTCCCAAGAAACCAAGGCAGCCAGAACGAGAGGTATTTTCAATACGCTTTGGGTCATTTGATTGTAATGTCATTACAGGAGGAGATGCAGGAGGAGGAGACCTTACTGCAGAAAGAAAAGCTTACCTCGAAAAGGCTCAAGCTTGCTCGTACATTCAATGAATAAATTTAGCTGAGGAAGATCGCCCGAGAAAGGTGAACAAGGAGAAGTTGGTCATTTGGGTTCTCAAAGAACGACCTTACAGGTGTTCTATATCCTCATGATGACCCACTGGTGATCAAAATGAGGATGAAGGAGGTAATGATTTCAAGAGTGCTGGTCGATAACGGTAGCTCGGCAGATATCATGTTCTATTCGTGCTTTGATAGTTTAAATTTAAAGCTATCTCAATTGGAGCCTTACCACAGACCCATCATCGGTTTTGCTGGCGAGAAAGTATTTCCACTTGGGACGATCAAGTTGGATATATTCATTGGCACGTGGCCTGCTTGTCGGACAAAAAGAATACGATTCTTCGTGATGGATAAGAATGTCCAGTCAGCTTACAACATCATCATGGGAAGAGTTGGTTTGAAGAAGTTCGAAGCAGTTCCATCTACAGTACATCAGTGCTTAAAATTCCCAACAAATTTTGGAGTAGGAGTTGTGAAAGGTGATCAAAAAGTAGCTCGGGAATGCTATTATTCATCTGCCGAGCAAGAGGAGCTTGAAGAGTCAAGGAAAAAGACTACTACCTACCAGGTGGATGAAGGTACAAAAATTGAAACACTGGATCCTATAGATGAATCCCAACTTGTAAAAGGGTAGGTGGTGGAATCTACAGAAAATGTTATTCTGGACGATGAACACCCTGAACGAACAACTCAGATAGGTTCGTCGTTGGATGTTTTAATAAAACAGGAGTTGATAACTTTCTTGAGAAACAGAAAGAAAACTTTTGCATGGAGTCATGAAGACATGCCAGTAATAGATCCAAACTTCTTATGTCATGAGCTCAATGTGAATAAGGAGATCAAGTCTGTAAAATAGAGAAGAAGAGTATTTAGTCCCGAGAAGAATCAAGCTATACAAGAGGAGGTCGAGAAGCTCCAGAAAGCTCAATTCATTGAAGATGTGAAATATCCAGACTGGTTAGCAAATGTGGTAATGGTAAAGAAGAAAAACAATAAATGGAGAATGTGTGTTGATTTCACCGATCTCAACAAGGCATGCCCAAAGGATCACTTTCCATTGCCCAGAATTGATCAACTAGTGGATGTTACCTCGGGACACGAGTTGCTCAGCTTCATGGATGCTTACTCTGGCTACAATCAGATCAAAATGAAACCTGAAGACAGGCAAAGTACTTCTTTTACTACCCCTAGGGGAACTTATTGTTATAATGTTATCCTTTTGGTTTGAAAAATGCAGGAGCGACATACCAGCGGCTGATGAACAAGGTTTTTGCCGAACAAATCAGTTGCAATATGGAAGTCTATGTCGATGATATGCTGACAAAGAGCAAGAAAGCTGCTGATCATCTAGTTGACTTAGGTCAGACCTTTGATCAACTGGATAAATACCAAATGAAGCTCAACCCGACGAAGTGAACATTTGGAGTGCGAGAAGGAATGTTCCTCGGATACATCGTCAACCAGCGAGGCATTGAGGCGAATCCAGAAAAGATCAAATCTCTTTTAGGGTTGCGATCTCCAACGACGAAGAAAGAAGTGCAGAGTCTTACAGGACGAGTTGCAGCGCTCAATAGGTTTGTATCCCGAGCAACTGATAGATGCCTCCCATTCTTCAAAACACTTTGAAAAACTTTCGAATGGAATGATGAATGTGAAAAAGCCTTTCAAGATTTGAAGAAATATTTGGGAGCACCTCCACTGTTGTCCAGGCCAGTAACGGGAGAAAAGTTGTACTTGTACCTGGCAGTATCAGAGAATACAGTCAGCTCGGCATTGATTAGAATGGTGAATGGAGTCCAGAAGCCAATTTATTACACAAGTAAGGCTTTCCGAGGTGCAGAGATCAGGTACCCAAAGCTGGAAAAATTGGCATTGGAATTAATTGAGGCAAGTAGAAGGATGAGGCCATATTTCCAGGCCCATACCATCGTCGTGTATACCGACATACCATTGAGACAAGCCCTTCATAAACCAGAAAAATCAGGGAGACTGATGTACTGGGCAATAGAGCTCGGTGAATATGATATTGTGTATAAACCTAGATCATTATTAAAAGGGCAAGCTGTAGCAGATTTTATAGCAGAGTTTACTTATCCTGATACCCCCGAGGAACAAAAGTTGCTCGCTGATCAACCTGTGGATGTTACAGGGTCAACAAACACAAGCTCAGACCAACTCCGGTTGGTAAAAGGGCTTATGGATGTAGAAGGATCATCAAATTCGAGCTCAGACCAACTTCGGTTGGTAAAAGGGCGAGAAGAGATGGTCAACGAAGAGCGAGAAATACCAAGGGAGGATGAAAGGAAACAGTAAATATTTCACCGAGGAATTCTGTCAGATAAGAAATTTGAAGACGAGTTACCTAGATGGAGATTATATGTAGATGGGTCATCTTGCACAACAGGTTGTGGAGCAGGGATTATTTTGAACACCCCAGACGAGATTGACATGGAATATGCCCTGAGATTCCAATTCAAAGCCTCCAATAATGAGGCTGAGTACGAGGCCATGATAGCAGGTCTTAATTTAGTAAAGATTATGGAGGCGCAGCAAGTGATGGTATTCAGTGATTCTCAATTAATTGTGAATCAGATGATGGGAACATATGCAATTAAAGGAGAATTAATGGTCAAGTATCATGCAAAGGTGATGGAGTTATTGGCAGAATTTGATGCCATTCAGTTGATCAGAATACCAAGAATGGAGAATGCACGAGCAAACGCATTGGCCCGATTAGCATCAGCTACTCGTACCGAGCTGCGAAGAACGATACCAATTGAAGTATTAGAAAGTCGGAGCATAGATGAAGACCTGACGATGAATATTATTACCCTTGATTTAGGACCATCTTGGATGGATCCCATCAGGGCATATATTGAGGAGGGAGAACTACCGGAGGATAAGCTCGCTGCCAAGAGATTGAAGTTTAAAAAGTTGCTCGGTATGTACTAACTAATGGTGTTTTGTATAGACGAGGAATTATGGCAGGTTTGCAAAGATGTGTACATCCCTCCGAGGTGAAAGAATTGATTGAAGAGATCCATGAAGGGTCCTGTGGAGCCCATGTAGCAGGTCGGACTCTTTTGCAAAGGGTGATAACGCAGGGATACTACTGGCCAACGATGAGGGCTGATTGTATAGCCTATGCTAAGAGATGTGATAAATGCCAACATTTTTCCTCCATCCGACGAACTCCACAAGCATTATTGACACCCATAACTTCCCCTTGGCCATTTTCCATGTGGGGAATTGATTTGGTTGGACCATTGCCAACGACCCGAGGAAGATTCAAGTACCTCGTCGTCGCAGTGGATTATTTTACTGAGTGGGTAGAAGCTGAGCCACTTATTGATATGACATACGAGAAGTTGTACCAGTTCGTTTGGAAGAACATCATCTGCCGATATGGTCTCCCTCATGCCTTCATCACAGACCATGGAATACAATTTGATAACGAGGAGTTTGCCGCCTATTGTCATCAGTCAAACATTTTGAAGGTTCATTCAGCACCAGGCCATCCTCAAAGCAATGGACAGACTGAAGTGACGAACAGAACATTACTAAATGGCTTGAAGAAGAGATTAAGTGAGGCTAAAGCTAATTGGGTTAATGAGATACAGTCAGTATTGTGGGCTTATCGAACAACTCCCCGAGGAGCAACAGGAGAATCACCATATATGCTTGCGTTTGGAAGTGAGGCCGTAATACCTGTCGAGTTGGGTCTTCCAACACACAGAGTGCTGAATTTCAATTCCCCAGTCAGCGACTTAATGAGAAGATTAGATTTGAACATGCTCGAGGAGGTTAGAGAAGAGGCAGCCATTAGGAATGCTGCTTACCAACGACGAACAGCCCTGTTTTACAACAAGAGGGTGAAAAAATGTGACTTAAAAGAAGGAGATTACGTGCTAAATAAGGTCATTCAGAAGAACAATAAATTGGAAGCAAACTGGCATGGACCTTACCGAGTTACAGATGTTGTTCGACCTGGAACTTACCGAATAGCAACTCTAGAAGGAGAGGAATTTAAGAATGCATGGAATGCTGAACACCTACGCAAGTATTATCAGTTATGTAAAATGTAAAGCAGTTCCATCAATATGAATAAAACGATGATATTTGACCATCTTCTCTCCTTTTATTGAAAGTTTTTTGGGGAATACTAGTGTTTAACACTACACTTCTCGGCAGTAAAAAGAAGACGATAGTTCAAGCTCAGACCAACTCCGATTGGTAAAAGGGCGAGAACAAACCATACTCCTTTGGTTAGGAGGCGTACACTAGCTCAGACCAACTAAGGTTGGTAAAAGGGTGAGTGGACATGATAGTTCGAACTCAAACCAACTCCGGTTGGTAAAAGGGCGAGAACAAACCATATTCCTTTGATTAGGAGGCGTACACTAGCTCAGACCAACTACGGTTGGTAAAAGGGCGAGTGGACATAATAGTTCGAACTCAAACCATCTCCGGTTGGTAAAAGGGCGAGAACAAACCATACTCCTTTGGTTAGGAGGCGTACACTAGCTCAGACCAACTCCGGTTAGTAAAAGGGGGAGTGGACATGATAGTTCGAACTCAGACCAACTCCGGTTGGTAAAAGGGCGAGAACAAACCATACTCCTTTGGTTAGGAGGCTGACGCTGGCTCAGACCAATTTTGGTAAAAGCGCAAGTGGACATGATAGTTCGAACTCAGACCAACTCCGGTTGGTAAAAGGGCAAGAACAACATTCCTGAAAAGGCCAACGTGTTTGGCTACGAAGCAAAATACTCCTAAAAATGCCAATCTTGGTTGGTTAGGAAACAAGATATGCTCTCAAATGCCAACTTATGTTGGTCGGGAGGTAAGATTATTCTAGAAAATACAAAAGTTCCTCGTAGAGCAAAATATTCCAAACTGTACCAAGTATGGTTGGTCGGGGATAAAAACCCACTAAATGTAGTTGGACGACGAGGAAAAAATATTCCAAACTGTACCAAGTATGGCTGGTCGGGGATAAAAATCCACCAACTGTAGTTGGTCGACAAGCACAATTTAACAACCTTGGTTGGTTAGAAAAATTTTCAACATTATACTCATTACTTTATTATTAAGTGATCGAGCAACATTACTAATACTTGTAACTTTTTTATTACTAAGTTGGTCGATGAACCACATAATATTGTCATGCAAGCACAAATATAAAGTGTTCGACAAATACAAGACAATAGCAAACAAAAATGAAACTCTTTCATTAAATTCAAAATAAATTACAAGTTACATTGATAATTACATGGATATGTATACTAACTGTTACATCAAAAATTCCTATTCTATTGGTTTTTTCCCCTCAGCTTTCGATACAGGTTCCTCGCCAGCAGGCGGATCATTTAAAGACTGAGGAGAATTGATGAAGTTCAAATCCTTCAGCATCCTGACGTTCATCACAGAAGGTCGATCTAGAAGATGCTCGGGACGAGATACCTCGATCTGAGAATGAATATTGTAATCACCGAGGTATTTTGCAATTAAACTCCGAGGAATGGCACGAGCTGGGATCCATTCCATGTTCAGATTGTACGGTGGCACAGGCAAGTCGAGTACCCCGCGATCATAATAGTCCCACAGATAGTGTCCTTGTTCGAGCTTCAATACGCCCAAGGCATTCAGCCAGCCTTGTTTGTAGCCCTCATTATTGGCATTCTGGATACGATCATCCAAATGGAATAGTGCTTCGTTGTATCCAGTCATCCAGAACTCCCTGGGCTGTTTGTGAAATTGAAATGTTAACCTTTCAAGCTTCTCGTGAAGACTCTGGATGAAAAGTTTATTACTCTCCAACATTGATTTCCTTGAAGAGATTTGTTTTTCCAGTTCTCGAATCTTCTTTGACATATCAGATAACGCCTGGTTCTTCGCCTTTAGTTGGAAGGCCTGGTTCTCCAAGGAAGATGCTGTCCTCTGTTCCTCGACCAACACCCGAAGTGATCTTCCTCGTCCTCGAGGAGCTCTTGCTCGTCCCCGAGGAGATTTGGAAGTGCCCGACCTCCTCAAGGTGTCCAATTCTTGCCTCAATTTTGCATTCTCAACCTCTAAAAATGAAAATCCCTCGTCAGTCACTGGGATTATAGCTGTTGAAGAAGAGGCAGCAGACTTCAACTGTGCCAGCTCTTTCTGCAAATTGTTATTATCTTGCTCCAGCAGCTCGGCAATCTGTCTACATGCTTCAACTTCACCCTTTAGGGTTCTCTCCCTAACATCATATCCAGCGATGAGCTTCTCATAGCCCTTCTCGGCAGAAAGCTGCTGATATCTCTTTTCATACCCCTCATGCAACAGGGCAGTTGATTCCTTGTACTGATTCTGAAGCTCTTCTAGGGTACATTGAAGATCTTCAATCACTTCGTAATACGCCACATTGTTGGCTACAGCACGATCAAGAAGACATTTCAAGTATTGATATGCTTCCACTGCTTGGTCTGAAGCATCTCGACCAAGAATATCTACAATCTGGGATTTATCCAAGTCAGTGTGGCCAGCCTTAAAATATTCATTACACTGTCGAAGCAGAGTTGTGTCATGGGCAGACAGAAATTCCATTCTAGCCATAAACTAGTAAAGAAGAGAAGGCAAGAGTTAATAAAAAGCAGAAATTGGAAAAGGTAGAAGACGATGGGATTGCATATGAAGCTTAAATACTTTGCCTTGGGAAACGGCGAAAGAAATGATTACAAAAAAGAAACTATTACGCTACCGACGGCTAAAAGGACAAAAACGCGCGAAGATCGAAGCGCTTATAAAAATTCAAAAAGGCGGATTCTGCGAATTTGGAAGGACATTCGAATACGGAGAAAATGCTCCGAAAAACCACGAAGGTCATTTAATATTGCCATATACCGAGAAAGAATGTTCCATATTCCTCAAAGTTCGAAATATGAAACATTGGGGGCTTCTGTTGATACCAAAATTAGTATGCTGATATAGACGAATAATAAGAAGACACGTGTCAATCTACGTGGCACAATAGCAACGAGAAAGTTTATTTCCCCGACCAAGTCATACTCACTCCGAGCAGCAAGTGTACTCCGAGGAACTCCTGAACGACGAGCAACTAAGGCGGTCCGAGCTGCATCTCGGTCACGGCATTGATTGCCAGATAATCAACAGTTCAACTATTCATTGAATGCTTATCATACAGATGTATACTCTGAAAGGGCATTAATTGTTTACCCTTTCACATGTACAGCCTAAGGACTATAAATACATTGTATCACCCTCATTCAAGGGGACCGGATTTTCTTGATAGAATTACATATCGAGAACTCCAAAACACTTGGCAATAACAGAAACAGTGGACGTAGGCCATTCTTATAAGGCTGAACCACTTTAAAATTCTTTGTCTCATTTATATTTATCTGTGATTAAATAATTAGAAGCAATCTAATTTTTTACATCAACAGGGGTGGTGTGATAAGCTCCCAAAACTGTACAATTTATACCCCAAATAGACGTACTTTAGTCTCTAATTCTCGGCAATATGGGTCTTATGTGCTTAAATGTTTGTCACGCGGGCTTAACTGCAGTTGCAGTGTCAAAAGCTACATTTCGAGGCCAATTGCAGTTAGAATGGAGCTAATTCCCAATCCCCTGATCCTAGCCTACTCTAAACCTAGCCTAAACCTACCCAAACCATGTGTGTGTTTTGTTTGTCCCTTTTTTATTAATTTTTAGATTTTTAGTTTGAGTTATTTTATTTTTAGGATTTATTTTAGATTTATTTAGTAATTTTTAGGTTTTAATTTCTATTTTTATATTTTTATTAGTATAATTTTATTTTATTTTGATTTTTATTAGTTTTTAATTTTTATTAGGTTAGATTTTTTTTAGGATTTCATGTATTTATTTTTTTAGTTTTATTTTATTTTACATTTATTTAGAATTTTAGTTTTAGTTTTATTAGATTTAATTTTTATTATTTCTCTTTTTAGTTTCATTTTTTAATTATTTTATTATTAGAAGTGGGATTTTTATTTTTTTAGAGTTTAATTTTTATTAGTTTTAGTTTTTTTTAGACGTCCAAATTAAACTCACACACACACAAATCCCCACTACACACAACTCACTCTACCTCACTGTTGATGTAAAAAATTAGATTACTCTAATAATTCAATCACAGATAAATAAATGAGACAAAATATTTTAAAGTGGTTCAGCCTTATATGAATGGCCTACATCCACTGTTATGTTATTGCTGAGTGTTTGGGAATTCTCGATTACAAGTATTCTCAAGAAATTTCGGTCCCCTTGAATGAGGGTAATACAATGTATTTATAGCCTTGAGGCTATAATCTGAAAGGGTGATACATTAAATGATATACATATGAAAGGGTAATTCATTTAATGCTCTTCAAGCGTGTGCGTTAAGATGATAAGCATTCAATGAATAGTTGAACTGTTGATTATCTGGTAATCAATGTTGTGGTCGAGATGCAGCTCGAACCGCCTTAGTTGCTCGTCGTTTCAGAGTTCCTCGGAGCGTTGGAGTTCCTCGGAGAACTGGAGTTCCTCGGAGTATACCTGTTGCTCGGAGTGAGTATGACTAGGTCGGGGGAATAAACTTCCTCGTTGCTATTGTGCCACGTAGATTGACATGTGTCTTCTTATTATTCGTCCATATCAGCATACTAATTTTGGTATCAACAGCAGCCCCCAATGTTTCATATTTCAAACTTTGAGGAGTATGGAACATTCTTTCTCGGTATATGGCAATATTAAATGACCTTCCTGGGTTTTAGGAGCATTTTCTTCGTATTCATGAGCTCAATGTAAATAAGGAGATCCAAACTTCTTATCTCTCTCCAGAACGTTGATCGGGGTCATCATCTGGATCATCTTCATGGTTTCTCTTCTTTTTCTCCTCTGCTCGACGAGGAGATCTAGACCTCTCTCTAGTTCGGTCATTATTTCTTCTATCACCTCCCCGATCAACATACTTTGCTAGCTTTCCTCTTCGGATGAGTGTTTCAAAACTCGCAATATTTCTCCCTATTCCTCGTATCAAGGTCTGACCTCAGTTTCTTCGGCCACTTTACCTCCTCGCTATTCTTGATTTCTTCCAAGACATGATTAATACCCATTTTCAAAGGAGTATAATTATCGAATTTTTTCAGGACTTCCCATGACGACCTACTATTCTTGGAATGCTTGTCACCGCCATTGCCCTTATGCTCTTTCTTCTTAGATTTGTCGACCTCCACCTTGGTCTCTTTATCCATATTCTTCTTCGCAGCCATAGCCTCCTCGGCATTCATGATTTTGGCCGCTTTTGCCATCAACTCTGACATAGTTGTAGGTGGATCTTTGGCCAAAGTGTAATACAACTTGTTAGGCAACAACCCACTCATCAAGGCGGTGATTGCTATCTTCTCTGCATAATCTATGACTTCCAGCTTCTCGTTATTAAAACGAGTTATGTAATCTCTAGTACTCTCACGAGATTTTTGTCTAACACTTAACAAGTGTGCTACTCATTTTACTGGCTTTGCTCCAAAGCAGAAATTGCTAATGAACAACTCGGCTAACTGAAAGAAAGTTGAAATCTTACCCCGAGGAAGATTGTTGTACCATATCTGGGCAGATCCAGTAAGAGTTCCTGAGAATGCTCTGCATCTCATCTCGTCGGGGACAGCATTGATGTCGGCAGCAGCTTGATATTGCTCTATGTGAAGAACAGGATCTGTCTTTCCATCATACTTGGGGGTCACCACAGGTGCTTTAAATTTTGACGGGGTAGGGAAATCCACAATGTCCTGGACAAAAGGTGTCCCTTGAACAAAAGTTCGTTGTAGGGGATTTTTTGCCTTAGCCATTTCTCCCAATCTATCCTCCAACCGCTGAATGGAAATCTTCCACGCATCATTTCCTTCCTCGGGCTTATTAGTTCGAGCAATTGATTGTTCTGACGTGGCCTCCTGAGATCTATCTTGACGAGCAACTGGTCGTGATTGTGCTGATCCTTCTCTTAGATCTGATGGTTGTCGAAAACTCCTCGACATGGTCTTAGGTGGACTCCTATTCCTCCTAGGGCCTAATCGGCTGAAAGGAGATGCCCTGCTCAATCTTTCCAAAGCACTGGGTCTCTCTGGAGAGAGAGTGATACGTTGCTCAGTATCTGTAGCCCGTATTGACGAAGTTCGCCCAGGTTGATAAGAGAAATCATTAGATTCCTCATTACGATATGATTCAGTACGCCTGGATCGTGAAGAAAGTAAATAAGTTTGCCTCTGACCACTTCGTTGTCCCGAATGTGTAGGTGCACCGCCATGAAGGGTTTGTATGAGTTGCCGCATTGTTTCTTGCATGGCGGTTTGTCCTTGAGCCAGATTCGTCATAATTCCGGCCAGATCTGGAGGTGCAGAGGGATTTGGAGGATTTCCAGCATTTCGATTGCTAGATTCTGGATTATCCGCCATTGATGATGAATGATTTTTAGTGAAAAACGATAACAACAGTCGTTCCCACAGACGGCGCCAATCTGTTGATGTAAAAAATTAGATTACTCTAATAATTCAATCACAGATAAATAAATGAGACAAAATATTTTAAAGTGGTTCAGCCTTATATGAATGGCCTACATCCACTGTTATGTTATTGCTGAGTGTTTGGGAATTCTCGATTACAAGTATTCTCAAGAAATTCCGGTCCCCTTGAATGAGGGTAATACAATGTATTTATAGCCTTGAGGCTATAATCTGAAAGGGTGATACATTAAATGATATACATATGAAAGGGTAATTCATTTAATGCTCTTCAAGCGTGTGCGTCAAGATGATAAGCATTCAATGAATAGTTGAACTGTTGATTATCTGGCAATCAATGCTATGGTCGAGATGCAGCTCGAACCGCCTTAGTTGCTCGTCGTTCCAGAGTTCCTCGGAGAGTTGGAGTTCCCCGGAGAACTGGAGTTCCTCGGAGTATACCTGTTGCTCGAAGTGAGTATGACTAGGTCGGGGGAATAAACTTCCTCGTTGCTATTGTGCCACGTAGATTGACATGTGTCTTCCTATTATTCGTCCATATCAGCATACTAATTTTGGTATCAACACTCACCCTCACCCATCTAATCATACACCCTACCACACTAAATAACCTCCCACTTCATCTTCCCCTCCAAACAATCCACAACACTCTCTTTCCTCCATAACCAATATCAATAAAACCCATAACCCCCAACAAACCTCAACCCGAGACTCACCCCACCTCCGGCGCCCCCTTCCTTCCTGCTCGCCGGCGACCCTATTCGACCCCGCTGCCACACAGTGCCCAAACTGTGGCCTTCTACAGCCTGACCTCCGGCAGCGACCTAATTCAGCAACCCGTCCCCGTCGACCCTCTCTCTCTCTCGATCCGGCGTTGTCCCACGACGGCGGCGCCACCTGCACTCCCTGTCCACACTCCGGCAGCGACCCCCTTCCCTTTCCACCTTTGTCCGGTGGCGAAACAAACCCGCCAAACCTCCATTTCCGGCGACCTCCGCCGACCTGCTTCGGCGAGATCCAGCACACCACACTCCAACCCGGTTTCGTTTCAAACCCCAAACCATACCAAACCCATGGCAGCCCAACCTCCTCTAACCATTTCCCTTCCTACCCGATTCTGTGCAAAGTCCAAACCAAAACAAAGACCAACTTAAATGCCCACATGTGTTTTAAGCCATATACCCACTTATACCCATTTAACCCAAATCGTGCATCTGCCAAACACAAGCCAAAAGCCAAATAACAATTAAACTCATTTACCCCATGTGCCATAAAACCCTTTTTCCCCAAATGCCCCCCAACTACCTCTTTTTACTCCATTACCCAAAATACCCAATAACTAAATCAGATTTTTATTCCTATCCACACACCTCACCTTTTCACATGACCTCACACCATATCCACATGCACCCCTTAGTCATTTACCCAAAATACCCCTTAGCCCCATATGTGCCATGCATCTACTATAAAAGAAGACTTAAGACACCATTTGAGAAACTCATCATCAAATAGAGAGAGAAAATACCATTTTAGTGTAGTTTTAGATTAGAATTTTTATTTTATTATTTTTAGATAGTGAGGAGAAAATAAATTATTGTGAGGATTAAATTGAGTGAGATTCTTGATGTAATTGTGTTTGAATCATTCAAATTAAGGGATGTGAATTTCAACTCATGGATTGAAGATCAATTAAGCATCAAGAGATTGGGGTTTGATTATTCTTTTCTCTTCTCATTTATTTTATGCCTTTGATTATTAATTTGTCATATTTCATATCATGTTAGGCTAAATCCCCTTTCAAGGGGTGGGGTAAAACCCTTATTTGATGTAATTTTATTTTAATTAGTTTAATTACTTGAAAAGTCCCTTTGAATGTTAATTTTGATCCCTCACTCTTAAATTTACGCCTCGAGAGAGGGTAAATGATTTTCGAGAGAAAATCAAAATTCTAGTTATAATACCCATTTTATATTCGAACTAGAGATAGGGGTTTCTTAAGTGGGGTATTATAACTCGAATTTCAACTTTAAATTTATTTTCTTAGATTTACATAAATTTTAATTGATCGATCCTAGCGGGTGATTAATTAAAAGGAGTGTAGATCTATTTTTCTAGAGTTGTGGGGTGTTAAACTTAACTTTCTAAAAGATTACTATTATAATTACACTTGCAACAAGAGTTGGTTTGTAATTTTGATATTAATTTGGGAGAATTCAAATAATTAAATTAATTAATTAGAATAACTAAAATTTGTGGTGTAATCCCACTCCTTGATCGTTCTCACAATTATTTACCTCACTTTATCTCTTATTTTTAGTTTAGACTTTATTTTTCATTTTAGTAACTTTCTAGTTAGTTGTTTTTATCTCACATTTAGTTTAGCTTAGTTTAAATCATCACCTCACCCTATTGTTTTAATATTGAAAAAGCCAAAAAAAATTATAAAAGTGAAAAAGCGCAAAAAGAAAATAAAACGTGAATTACAATTGAATTTATTCCATTTGCTTTACAACCTTGAAAGTGGATTGATACCCTTACTTACCGCTACACTTGAGATTACTATATTTGTAGGTAATTGAGGATTTTGACTAACTTGGCTTTCAACAACGACATACACAAAAGTCACGTTATCATTTTTCATAGCCTGTTATGGTTCCCATGTGGCTTCTTGCTGATTTTGATATTCCCAATGTACTTTGACTGAGGGAATTTCTTTATTCCTAAGAAGTTTTACTTGGCGATCCAAAATTTGAATAGGGTGTACTTCAAATTCATGATTTGATTGAACATAAATTTCTTGCCATGTAATAGTATGGGAGGGATCAGGAATACACTAACGTCATTGGAATACATGGAATAAATTTTGAATATTGTATAATTTCATTGGTAATTCTAATTAATAGGCTACAGGGCCAATACGCTTAGAAATAGTGATATGCTTAGTAATAGTGAAACGTCCAATATATCTAGGGGCTAATTTTCCTTTCTTTTCGAAGTGTAAAACCCCTTTTTAAGTAGAAAATTTCAAAAATACTCGATCATCAACTTAAAATTCTAAGGGCTTCTGGACCTGGTTTGCATAAATTTTTCAACGATCTTGGGTTGTTTTCAATCTCTCTCGAATCTGTTGTATTTTCTCAGTGGTTTTTTTTATTATCTCGGAACCAAATTGTGTACCACTTCTAGATTATATCCAACATGCAGGTAAATGAATAGGTCTTCCATATAAAGCTTCAAATAGGGCAGCTTTGATACTTGACTGATAACTGTCGTTGTAAGATAACTCAACGAGGGGTAAATGTCCATTCCAATTATTAGGCATATCTAATGTAAAAGCTCGTAACATATCTTCTAATGTTTGAATTGTACGTTCAGATTGTCCATTTGTTTGAGGGTGAAATGTAGTACTCAAATTAAGTATAGTACCCATTATGGTTTGAAGTGCTTGCCAAAACTTTCCTACAAAATGAAAATCCAAGTCTGATACGATGGATAGAGGAATTCCATGTAATTGGATAATTTCTCGATTGTAGAGTTTAATGAGCTTTTGAAAAGAATTGGGGGGGTTTCACGTGTAGAAAATGAGCAGATTTTGGTAAGTCTATCTACTATTACCCAAATGGAATTATATCTTTGAGATGTACGAGGTAGTCCACTGACAAAATTCATGGTAATAAGATCACATTTCCAGTTTAAAATTGTTAAGGGTTGAAGAAGTCCACCAGGATGTTGGTGTTCTATGTTTACTTATTGACAAGTAAGATATTTCTATGTTTACTTATTGACAAGTATGACATTTTCTTATAGAACTTTGAATATCATTTCTCATATTTGTAAATTAATATTGTTTCTTTAAGGCGTGGTACATCTTGGAGCTTTCGGGGTGAATCATAAATTTAGAACGATGGGCTTCTAGCAATACTTCTTCTCGAAGAGATAAATTATCAGGAACATACAATTTATTTCTAAATCATAAGCTTGTTTCCTTATCATATGAGAAGTCGAGATTTTTATATAGAATATTTTGGACAAAAGGGTTTTGGGACTATTGAGCATGGATTTTCTTTCTCAAACCTGCGTATGCAATTATATTGGACAATTTTAAAAAAGGTGGGAATCAATCGAAGATCACATTGCTCTATGGTAGCCACAATATCGTAAGAAATTAAAGTTTGGAGTCTTCCTACTGAATTACAACTTAAAGCATCGGCTACCATATCTCCTTTTCCTGGATGGTAGTTTAATTTAAATCAGTAATCTTCCAAAAATTCAATCCAACATCATTGTCTTAAATTTAAATCTTTCTGAGTGAAAAAGTATTTTAAACTCTTGTGATCAGAAAATACTTGAAATTCTTCACCATAAAGGTAACAATGCCATATTTCGAAAGTAAAAACTACAGCTACGAACTCAATATCATGGATAAGGTAATTACATTCATGGGATTTGAGTTATCGGGATCCACACTCTACTACTTTCCCTCTTTGTATTAAAACACATCATAAACCTTACAATGAGGCATTGGTATATACATCATAGCGTACATCACTAGAAGGAATAATAAGGACAGGAGAAGTAGTTAATTTGTCCTTCAAAATTTGGAATGCTTAATTACATTCATCAGTCTATACAAATGGTACTTCCTTCCTAGTTAGCTTTAATAGGGGAAGAGAAATGCGAGAAAATTCTTCCACAAAGCGGCGATAATACCTAGCTAATCCCAGGAAAAAAAATTATCTCAGTGATATTGGTAGGATTTTTCCATTCCAAAATGGCTGAAATTTTGGTAAGATCGACATGGTTTCCATTTTCAGAAATCACATGTCTTAGAAATTTTATTTCTTTTTATCGAAAAATCACATTTTATCTTCTTAGCATACAATCAATGGTTTCTTAGAGTGCCTAATACTATTTCAAGATGTTGGGCATGCTCTACTAGATTTGGGGAATAAATAAGAATATCGTCAATGAAAACTATAACAAACTGGTCAAGAAAAGGTCTAAAGATTCTATATATACGATCCATAAAAGTTGCGGGTGCATTGGTTAATCCAAAAGATATTATAGTAAATTCGAAATGTTCATAACGAGTATGAAAAGTTGTTTTGGAATATCTTCTTCTCTTACTCATACACAATTAATGGTAACCAGATCGTAAGTCTATTTTAGAAAAGACCCTTGCTCCTCGTAGTTGATCGAATAGATCTCTAATTCGAGGTAGAGGATACTTATTCTTAATAGTTACTGAATTTAGCTTTCAATAATCTATGCATAACCTAAAGATTCCATCTTATTTCTCAAACATTAATACAGGAGCTCTCCAAGGAGATGAACTTAAGCGAATAAAACCCTTTTTAAGAAGAACACCAAGTTGAGTATGAAGTTCACGTAGTTCTGAAGGATCCATTTGATATGAAGGTATCAAAATAGGGAGAGTGTTAGGATACAGATTTATACTAAATTCTATTTCTCGAGGAGGGGGTATTTCTGGTAATTCTTCTGGGAAAACATCTTCAAATTTGGTCAAAATTCTGGAAATAAAGGAAGAAGATTTTTGAATTTCGAAAATTAATGGTTCAGATGGAACTTATCCTTGAAATACAAAGGAACAATTATCTTTATTTCAAAAATATTTTTTCTTGGAATGACAAGCAATATAAACGTGATGTTTAGATAGAGCATCCATCCCGATAATAATTTTGAAACCACAAATATCTAAAATTATCAAGTTAACAAAGAGTGTACCTAAACCAAGATAAATTTTATAAATTCTATAACCTTGGGCCTATCTGTAATTCTATAACCAATGGAACAGTTAAAGATATAGGTAATAATTGTAACAATTTATCCAGTTTAAGACTCACGAAGGAATGTGTTGAACCTAAATTAAATAAAATACGTGAGGAAGATGATGAAAAAATATAGTACCTTCTATCATGTCATTAGAGTTTCGTGTAGGCAATATAGCATAATTATTTCCACTACTAGGGGCTGGCATAATTTTCTTAGAAAGATTTGGCTTCGGTTACTTTTTTTAACAGGACGAGGATTTTTATTTCGGAATATTTTCTAACTAACGACGGATTGGAGGAGATTTCAATTTTGGACACTATGGACGAATATGTCCTAGATCTTGACATTCATGACAATGAATCAATGGCTGGGCAATGTTATGGAGAATCAGAGAATAAGCTTGTCCATTTGGATAGGTTTGAGTTCAAGGTTGAGGTAAAGTCCTAATAACATGATTATTTCTAGTAACGGGGGAGAAGATCGTACAACATTGGAAGAATTTCGTTCCATAATTTTTGCAACGTCGATAAGTTGAGAATAATCTTGAATCTGTAAAGGATCCGTAGAAGTCTTAATCCTTGGATGTAGTTCTCTTTCAAACTGCTTGCATTTCTTAATCGTAGTATCCACATATTCAATGGCGTAACGAGACAACTCGATAAATTTGGCTTCATACTGGGCTACGGACAAATTTTCTTGTAACTTTAAGAAATCTACAGTTTGTTGATCTCGTTCAGCTTCAGGAAAATAGTTCTTAAAGAAGATTTCTTCAAGTTGTTCCCAAGTAAAATTAGCAATATTATGGTTATGTGACACAGCTTGCCACTAGAAATCAGCTTCACCTTCGATCATATAGGCAGCTAATATTACTCAAAGATTAGCAGTTATACCTACTCCATTAAAAATTTTCACAATCTGACGCATTCATTTCTCAGCTTCACTGGCACCTAACTTTCCAACAAATGAAGGAGGTCGTTGTCTCAAAAAGTCTTTGAGAGCATTCATTCGAAGGATTTCTTTTGAAATTTCCTCGGGATTTAGGTGAGGAATTTGTTGTTGTCGGCTAAAGATGTTAATTCTTGAAGACATCGCATGATTCCTTCAGTGTGAGTCTGTTCAGTCTGAGTTCCAGTGGAGGGAATTCGATTACTAACCGTCCTAAAATATGATAGCATGGTCACAATAATACATAATTAAATAAAACAAGAACACATCACAAGCCGACTTATATTATACAAACGATGGAGTTGTATGTTACAATAGGATAGTATTTCACCATAGTCCATATTCTACATAAATTACAGTTAGTCAACCTCCTTAATAGTAGTTGGTCACACTATATACAGTACTTTATTTTGTTATATTACATTAGAAGGGATGATTTCCTTAATTTTAGATTTTCATAAGCGGGGAACAGTAACATCGTTCTCGAAAGACGAAGAATCTAGATCATCGAAAAACTCATCAGGATCAGATGGATCATCATCGGTAGAATCACTTGAATCTGATTATAATCCAATGATAAGCTCACCATTGTATGTAGCTTTGTGATAGGGTGGTGGAGATTGTGCATTATCTTAAGCAAGATTGATAGCTTCCAAAAGTATAACCGGATCATCCACATAATCACTGATTTTTCTCATAACTTGCACTTCTCCTGAAACTCTATTTGCTAATACCAGTCGCTTCACATCACTGCTCGAATCTCCGCGGTCTTTATCAACAATGCGAATCATCTCTCAAAATCGTGCAAATGCTTCTTCTTTGACCGTAGCCTCCCAACGTTTTGTCGGTATAATATCCAAACTAAATAAAAGAGAATCCCACGTATTCATGCTGCAAAACGGAATTTACTATATAATATTGATAAAAGAAATTACGAAAAGATGAAATAACTAATATCTTATAAACGTTTTCCGCATAGGAGTCTAATCCAGCGAAATGTTAATTTTAAAACATGTTCTGATATCGACTTCTCACAACTTGATTTTTGGTAAGAATGTACAAGAGAATATATATATATATATATATATATATATATATATATATATATATATATATATATATATATATATATATATATATATATATATATATATATATATATAAAGCAATGAATCAAAGTTAAGGAGGAAAACATAACATTATTCATTAAAACGTCACACATATTATATTACCATCGCAGGGGTGAATTACATCTTATTGTCAACAAGAAATATAAAGTAGATAATAGAAAAGTTCTACTCCTTGCTTCCATCTGGTTTAGTCCATCCAAATAGTTACATGCGCATACAGGTGACTAGTTTGTGTCACACAAGGGGGAGAGAGACTATCCTCTTTTTCCTGGGCCATCTGGAAGAAAAAGGAATTAGTACAAATATGCTAAGCAGGCTTTACCAATTTTATAAAAATTATCTATATAGATGGATGGTGGAATGTGTATAGAATTCAAATGTTTGTATTCTTTAATAAAAAAGTTTAAAAGTTTAAAATTGATAATCCCATACATAACAGATTTCAAAGTGGGTACAGAATTTAAATAAGCCATCCATAAAACCAAATAATAAATAATCTAAAACCTATAGAAAATAACCGTCTAGGCACACAATTAAAGCGACACTCATACGTATGTAGCTGAACTCTGGCTCTCAATCATCTGAGACCATAGGTCAAGCAAAAATTTCATGGAATAACACGGTAGTCTACTCCCTAGTTATTGCTGATGCTTTTAAAATAATAAAGCACAAAGTTCAAAGTGAACTAAATCGTTACAAGAATTGTTATGATATCAGTTATTAGATGAGAGGAGTTCAAATTGATCCAATGATCATAATTAAAACAATCAATGATATAGTAATACAAGAGTATGGTAATTCGACACATACTTCGAATCAAATAGGGCTATCATAGAATGATATCAATAGCAGTTAAGAAAATAAGCAAAATTTACTATTAAATTGATAAAAGAACCTATTTTAACGGAGTTTTGAATGGCTTAAAGATCAAAAGAGGATGTCGGGAGGAGATGGTACATGAGTATATGTATACAAATATTTGTGTGAATAAGTATTGTTGGAATTGATGTTGGTTTTAGCCAAGTTATGTTAAATATTGTGTATATTTAAAGTCTAATGGGTTAAATTGTAATTAATTTGAGACTTTAAAATCTTAGGCTTAGGGTCAAAGACTTTTTAACTCAAAATACATCAAAGTATTTATAGAAAAAGTTTAGGGTTGAAATTCAAAACTTGAAAAAGTCAGGAGGGGTCAATTTGCAATTTGGGAAGACTATTTCAAAACTAAACCCTATTTTTTTATAACTCTGGCTAGGTTTAACCAAACACATCCTTATCTTATACCATTTTTGCGAGAAAAATAAAATAAAATTATTAGAAAAAAATTTAGAATTTTTTGATTGGCCACGCGCCTCGTCAATGAATCTGATTGAACATTTCATCTTCAACCTCTCGACAGTTAACCTAGGATTTGAAAAACTTTTACCTGAGATATCTTCTAATTTTGTAAACCATTTAAGATGATTTCTGAAACAACCTAATCTAATTTTTCACAAGGAATCCAAAATATAAGTTTTATGGATTGAGGTTCACTATACATTGAGTTATGAAATTGTGTTTTTTTCTAAAATTTTGACTAAATTTTCGAAGCTTTACTGAATACGGTAAAGGTTTTTATGAGTATGGTTCTGTTTTTGCTATTCTAAGGGAGAATTTGGGTTTGGTTTGAAGGATTTGGGTGGTCTGGTTATGGAGAATTTAAAGTTTTTCGCTTCTTGAAACAGAATACACCTTTGAGCAATTGAGCCTCAAACGTTATGATTTTTCACAAACGACCTATGCATTAGAGCTCATAAGAAATTATTTCCTAGCTTTAAAACTCATTTACAATCAAGAAATCAAAATTCACCATTAAAACTCAAGCTTTAATGGTGGTTTTTTCAAGTTTCTTCAAACAAATAAGGTTTTCCACGTAAACTTCCTACAGTTTTGATTGATATAGATATAATATCAACATGGTATTGAAAGAATATAATATAATGCATAAAATCATAGGATGCCTGGTTTGGAAGAAAATTTTGAGTTTTGTGTAAACTGAAGGGGTGAGTTTTGGAGGTTCTGTTCCTGGGTAATTTATAAGGTAGAATAAGGGGATTGTAATACCCCGTAATTTTATTGATTTTTATTTAAGGGATTAATTAAATTAAATGAGAATTAATTAGAAATTAATCCGGATATAAATACTAGCGAGATGTGAGTTAGTATTTGATTACGATATTAAAATTGAATATTTCAAGAGTATTGAAAATATTTAAATTGTCACGAGGCACAAATACGATAATTTGGGAAACTTAGTTGGGACGCACATGTCAGTCGCATCAGGAATGAATATATTTAAATTAAAAAGTAAATTATATTTTTATCAATCGAATGGTCATTTTGAGTGCACCAACGTGTCCGGAAGGGTTGAAATAGTCAGAAAACACTAGCCGAGGGTTTAGTTTGGGTCCCGGGGCATTTTTAGGCCAAATCGGCTACCTAGAAGGGTAGTTTGGTAATTTTAAAAATAAGGGAATTAAAACCCACGAAAATTAGAGTTTATATTTATATTTTTAAAGGGGCCACTAAGGCCATTACCAGCAAAAAACATTAGAAGTGGGCTACGAGAGTTAGAGAGGAGTTACCATAGGGTTCCAAACTAAAAACACTCACCACCATCAAATTGGAAAGGATTTGTGACCGAAAAAAGGAGAGAATCAACCTTGAATCATCGACAACACATCTGAAGAACAAATCTGAGGTAAGTGATTTGATATTTTTAAGTGCATTGAATATTTCTTCCATGTTTAGTGTAGGAACTGTTTTGTCATGAAAGTTTTGAGGAAAACTAATGAAATTGTTGTAAAAACTCTAATGTTGGGTTAGGAATTTCATGTAGAATGGTTATGGACGAATTTGGTATTCGAAGACTTAACTTTGATGATTTAAAAATGGATTTTTGATGAGTAATTAAGCATAATAAAATTTTGGGTTCATGTTCATAGGGTTTGGGGTAAATTTTGGGGATTAATGATAATTACATCTTGTTTAGGAGGATTTGACCCCAAAAATATGTTAAGAAATGACCTAAGAGGATTTAGAAAGTTTAAGAACATTAAAATTCTATTGGGATGATCTTAGGATGAGTTTAGAGAAGAGAAAAATTGAGAAAAACGAATTGGGAATTTTCTGGGCGTATTCTGCAATCTCGTTAGAAGACCTGCCCAGGTCGTTCGAACGACCTCGTTCGAACGAGACTTCTAATGAGATGACAGTACCCCTTCTAATGAGTTGGTAGTTCGTTCTAAGCCTTTCGTTCGAACGAGATTTCTAACGAGTTGACAGAATGGCCTTTTAGGCCTGATTTTATTTCGAACCTTCAAAAGACTTATATAATTGAGTGTAATCCTTCCCTTGTTGATTTGTGGATATAGTTGTGAGATTAGAAGTACATCAAGGATTAAAACTTAGAGTTTTGTAGTAAACCGGATGATGTTTATGGGTTATGGTATAAGTATCTAAAAACTTCGACGTGAGGAGAGTTGATAACTTTAATGTGTATAAATAGGGGATTTGTAAACGTATAACATGAAATGACGGTATAGGAATGAGAAATATACCTCTATTAATATTATTGGATACCGAAGATGTGTGAATTCTTGGTATGTGTAGTTATTTCTGTATAACATACCTACCATATTTGCTATCACGGGAGGCCGGCGTTCGATCAGGGCCATCTAGTCTTTGTGTGCCTACGGGGGGATTTAGATTGGTACCTCGAGGACATAGGTCAGAGAAGGAATTATTGAGAACTTAATAAGTCTGCTGATCATGGGAACGTATCTATGTGCATGACCCATATGATGTGAACTATGTTCGCCTCCATTATATGTGATTGTTGTATATTGAAAACGATTCCTGAGAGATTCGGAATACGTGGTCCTTATGTACGTGATGTACCGGGATGGGATAGCATAGTATATGTGTACCGCAACTTAGTCTCGGGGTGCCAGTATTGTATATTTATGATGAGAACAATATACTGCTAATTGAAATGAACTGTCATGAGTAAATGTAAGTGTGAATAATAGCAACATTTTTAGTAGAGTTAAAAATGAAAAATCTCTAGTGATTAGCATGACTAATATGGGAACTAAAAAGAAAAGTAAAACTCTCTGTTTATATTAAGATGTCGGGACTTAAATCGTGAATTGTATAGTAATGTTAGATTGTGTATTGGACTAGTTAGATATGGGGATATCTAGAATGGGTACGGGTACGATAGGAGTGCACAATTAGTTGAGAGGTGAGGAACTCATGTGAGTGCACGCACTATCATGTACTTTATATTCACTGTTTAATTATATTAAACCACTTGCTGTATTTTAAACTGTTTTTCACAATCGGGCTCTGACCCGTTTGCTTTCAAATCTTTTTTTATAAAAACCTTTTTAGGTGCCCAGCCACAAGGACACCAAGCATAGGAGTTTTATTCCCGTGACGTGTTGTAACTGCTGTGGAAGTTACAGGACCTCGATAGTAGACGCCTCCACTTTCTATGTTGACTCTATTTCAGATTTACTCATCTGTAGGGCATGTCGCCCCATTTCTTTTAGAGACATCTCATTTACTCAGTTTTTATTTCATATTTTGGGTTGTAATTAAATTAATGATTCAGGCATGTATGTGTTACTTCAATATTTGGATTGTTGTGAGGTGTATTCCTCCAGATTTAGTTTATTACATTGTTATTTATTTACGACTATGATGTGGTTGTGATATCAGTATTTCATAATTTAAATAGATGTCATGTTAATCGAATTTAATTAATATTGATAACTCACTTTTTAAATATTAGGTGTCTAGTAATTATTAAAATGTTTTCGACAGTGATGTTATGAACTGAACCAACTTGACAGTTTGTATTAATTTGAATAAAGGAGTAGCTACCTGGTATTTAATTAGTCGGGGTGTCACAGGTGGTATCAGAGCATCAGGTTCTAGTGTCCTTAGGATCTGTACGGCTTGTTATGTTTCCGCTGAGCTTTCTTTGATGTAGAGCCCTATATTTTAGTATTGTTGTATTCTTTTGTGTATGTTTCGCTCTTTAGCTATTTTGAGATAATAACTGCGAACTTATAAGACTTTACTCTCATTTCAGATGCCTCCACGATGTGCACAGTGAGTTCCTAGGGATGCTCAGCCCGAGCCACAGCCTGCACCAGTCCAGGGCACCATGAATGCCGCAGAGGTTGACGCTATTGTAGCCCAAGCGGTAAATGTCGCCCTCACAGTTGTGCAGCAGGCACCACCCCAGGCGCCGACAGCAGCGTCAGTTCAGGCTCATGCATTCCTGTCTGCTTGGGAACGTGTTCGTGATGCTTTGCAGAAAGCACACCCTCCGGAGTTTGCAGGTAGCTCCGATGTTGTTATGTCCATCCAGTGGAAGAAGGACATTCAAAGACATTTGAGGATGTATGAGTGCACGGAGGTACAGAAATAGATACTGGCTACTTTTAAGCTAGTAGGATCAGCGTAGCAGTGGTGGGAGTCCATTACCACCCCGGAGGAGAGAGATGTCCTTGCTATACAGGAGTTCTGGGTGCGGTTCGACCGTAATTATTTTCCATCAGTCGTTCACACTGAAATGAGGAGGAAGTTAATGAACGTCAAGAAGGAGGGGAGGACCGTGGCCGAGTATGAGGCTGAGTTCACTAATCTCTTGAACATCATTCTTGATGAGATTCCAACCGAGGGGAAGAAGATTCAGAAGTTCATGGATTGATTGACTTGGAGGATCCATCAGCACTTATTGGAAAATCTCTCATTGACTATTTATTCTGATGTGGTTAACGCAGCACTGCTTCACTGCGAGGACCACCGCTTTCACATGTCAGAGAGTAAACGGTCAGGAGAGTCCAGCCAGCAGGGCAGGACAGGGGGAAATGGTGCCAGCGGGGCACAATCTGCTCAGGGTCAGCATAGGCAGGGAGATCAGGGTTCCCAGCAAGGGGATTTTAAGAGGTTTAGATCTGGAAATTTCATAAATAGTCAGGGAGGTTTTTGTCGGGCCCACAGGGACAGCACGGCCAGCAGGGCCAACAGCAGAAGTTTCATCAGGGCCAGCATGGCCAGGGGAGGAATGGAAACGGCCACCAGGGCCGTGGGCATCAGGGTCATAGAGGGGGAAACTTTCAAGGGAAATGCTTTATTTGTGGCAAGATTGACCACAAGCGCTAGGAGTGTCCTGATAGGGGAAGGGCCCCACAGCATCAGCATCAGCATCAGGGTGCTCGACATGAGCCCCAGAGACCTATATTTCCCGCCGCCCTCCCAGCAGCACCACAGATGCCAGCTTTGCCACCCATCCCAACAGTCCCAATCCAGCAGGGACAGCTTCAGTACGGGCGAGTTTATCAACTCCAGCATGCAGCAGTCCCACAGGATCCACCTGCTATTGAGGGTATGTTCTCTATTCAGGGGACTATAGGGAGTATTTTATTTGATACGGGGGCCACACACTATTTCATTGCCACGAGATTTGCACGCACTTTGGGGTTGTTAGACACTGCAGAGAGCACGGTTACTTGCGTAGATTCACCGTTGAGTAGGGGTTCCATAATTTCCCTTATTTGTAGAGGTGTGGGTATAGAGATAGGGAGATTTACTTTACCCGCTAATATGCTAGTATTAGAGATGACTGAGTACGATGCGATTGTTGGTATGGATTGGCTAGTTGCGTACCGAGCCATGATTGATTGTTTCAGTAGTAGTATTATTTTTGCCATTCCCAGGCAGGAGATGTTTTTAGTGGCGATGCCTCGCCCCGAGGGAGGATCGTCCACACACTTGTATTACATAGAGGAGGATACCTCTAAGGAAGTGGTAATACCACTTGATTCGATTCCCGTTGTTAGTGAGTTCGCTGATGTATTTCAGGATATACCTGGATTACCTCCTAGTAGAGAGATAGATTTTGTTATCGATTTGACACCGGGCACTCGGCCAATTGCCCGCGCACCGTACCATATGGCTACGTGGAGATGAGAGAGCTAAGGGATCAGATAGAGCAGTTGTTAGGTCAGGGGTTTATCCGAAGGAGTACTTCGTCGTGGGGTGCCCCTGTGTTGTTCGTAAAGAAGAGGGATGGATCGTTGAGATTATGTGTAGATTAATGGGAGTTGAATAAAGTCACGATACGGAATAAGTATTCGTTGCCCCGAATTGATGACTTATTTGACCAGTTTAGAAGAGCTTGATTCTTCTCAAAGATTGATTTGCGATCGGGATACCATCAGTTGCGTATCAGGGAACAGGACGTCTCGAAAACTACTTTCTTGACGAGGTATGGTTCCTACGAATTTTGGGTTATGCCTTTTGGCTTGACCAACGCTCCAGCCGTGTTTATGGATTTGATGAATAGGGTATTCAGAGAGTTCCTAGACCAGTTCGTCATTGTCTTTATTGATGACATTCTGGTTTACTCCCAAACAGAAGAGGAGCACGCCGAGCATTTGAGGCAGGTTTTGCAGACGCTGCGTCAGAACGAGCTTTATGCAAAGTACGAAAAATGTGGATTTTGGCTGAAGGAGGTTCAGTTTTTGGGGCATATCATTTCAGACCGGGGGATATCTGTTGATCCGAGGAAGGTATCCGCGGTGAGGGAGTGGGGACAACCCACGACACCGACTGAGATCCGTAGTTTCTTGGGCCTAGCAGGATACTACAGGAGGTTTATTCGGGGTTCTCAAAAATAGCAAGTCCTTTGACACATTTGACTCGCAAAGGTGTGCCATTCATCTAGAGCGATGCCTGTCAGTTGGCATTTGATGAGTTGAAGGACAAGTTGACCTCAGCGCCTGTGTTAGCATTGCCCAGACCGGGAGTTGAGTATCTAGTCTACACCGATGCGTCCTTACAAGGACTTTGAGGTGTGCTGCAACAGGAGAGTCATGCTATAGCTTATGCTTCTCGTATGCTTAAGCCTCACGAGAATAATTACCCCACCCACGACTTGGAGTTAGCGGCAGTCGTATTCGCTCTTCGAATTTAGAGACACTATCTCCTGGGGGAAAAATTTCGGTTGTTCACAGACCACAAGTCTCTACAATACCTCTTCACGCAGAAGAAACTGAATATGCGTCAACGTCGGTGGCTTGAGTTTGTGAAGGATTATCAGTTTGATATCCAATATCACCCAGGGAAGGCTAACGTGGTAGCAGACGCGTTGAGCCGTAGGCCAGTAGATGAGGTGGCCGAGGTGTGGAAAACTAAGTGGAAGGAGTTGGGACACCAGGATGCAGTGGCCCGATCGTTCATGTCTGTGATGACTGTTACACCTCAGATTGTTACGAGAGTGATAAAGGCACAGGCAAATGACTCGTTCTGTCAGGAGCAGATAGTTCGATTACTAGCATAGGGAGCCGAGTCCTATACCGTTAGCTCAGACAGGGGATTATGCTTCAATGGGAGACTGGTCGTTCCGGAAGGGGAAAACTTACAACACGAGGTAATGACAGAGTCGCACAGCTCACGGTTCGCCGTACACCCTGGTGGGGATAAAATGTACCAAGACATGAGACGACAGTACTGGTGGAGCGGGATGAAGAGAGATATCACCGTGTTCGTTTCTAAATGAGCCACTTGTCAGCTAGTAAAGGTGGACCATCAGAAATCGGCAGGACTTCTACAGCCGTTAGAGGTTCCGATGTGGATATGGGAGAGCATATCCATGGACTTTATCATGGGGTTACCTACGTCACAGAGGGGTTACGACTCCATATGGGTAATTGTGGACCGGTTGACCAAAGTTGCTCATTTTCTACCCATGAGGACAGACTACACTACAGGACAGTATGCCCAGATTTTCATTACGAAGATAGTGAGACTTCACGGGGTGCCTCTAAATATCGTGTATGACCGAGATAAGGTATTTGTTTCACAATTTTGGGAGAGTTTCCAGCAGGCCGTGGGTACAGAGTTACGGATGAGTACGGTATATCACCCGCAGACTAGTGGTCAAACAGAGCAGACAAACCAGATGTTGGAGGACATGTTGCATATGTGCATCCTAGATTTTGGAGGTGGTTGGGAGCAGTACCTTCCACTGGTGGAGTTTGCTTATAATAACTCCTACCAGTTCACCATTGGCATGGCTCCATTTGAGGCGTTGTATGGTAGACCTTGTCGTTCCCCAGTATGTTGGTTAGAGGTGGGGGATAACAAACTCCTTGGGCCGGAAGTGATTCAGGACACTTCTGCAAGAATAGAGATGATACGGAGCCGTATTCGGGTAGCTCAGGACCAGCAGAAGACCTATGCTGATGCCAAGAGGTTCTTCAGAGAATTCAAGGTGGGGGACCAGGTGTTACTCAGAGTATCTCCTATGAAGGGGATTATGCGTTTTGGGAAGAAGGGGAAACTAGCACCAAGATACGTGGGGCCAATTCCTATCATCAAGCGGATTGGACCAGTTGCGTATAGACTTGGGTTACCGAAGCACTTGCGTAGGATTCATGATGTGTTTCATATTTCCTCGCTAAGGAAATATCTTAGGGACGATTTGGCCCATACTCACATTGCTTTAGAGGACATCGATCTTCAACCTGATAGTTCCTACGAGGAGGGGTCGATTGCTATTTTAGACCAAAGCGAGCGGAAACTAAGGTCAAAGATCTTACCACTAGTACGTGTTCAGTGGCGGAATCATAATGCCGAAGAGTCCACATGGGAGCGCGAGGATGAGATGCGCGAGCGTTATCCAGAGTTATTTTTACCAGGTATACTCTTTAGTTTCGAATTTCGGGATGAAATTTTGTTATTAGGGGGGAAGTATGTAATACCCCGTAATTTTATTGATTTTTATTTAAGGGATTAATTAAATTAAATGAGAATTAATTGGGAATTAATCCGGATATAAATACTAGCGAGATGTGAGTTAGTATTTGATTATGATATTAAAATTGAATATTTCATGAGTATTGAAAATATTTAAATTGTCACGAGGCAGAAATACGACAATTTGAGAAACTTAATTAGGACACGCGTGTCAGTCGCGTCAGGAACGAATATATTTAAATTAAAAAGTGAATTATATTTTCATCAACTGAATGGTCATTTTGAGTGCACCAACGTGTCCGGAAGGGTCGAAATAGTCAGAAAGCACTAGTCGGGGGTTTAATTTGGGTCCCGGAGCATTTTTAGGCCAAATCGGCTACCTTGAAGGGTAGTTTGGTAATTTTAAAAATAAAGAAATTAAAACCCAAGAAAATTAGAGTCTATATTTATATTTTTAAAGGGGCCACTAAGGCCATTACCAGCAAAAAATATTAGAAGTGGGCTACGGGAGTTAGAGAGGAGTTACCATAGGGTTCCAAACCAAAAACACTCACCACCATCAAATTGGAAAGGATTTGTGATCGGAAAAAGGAGAGAATAAATCTTGAATATCGACAACACATCTGAAGAACAAATCTGAGGCAAGTGATTTGATATTTTTAAGTGCATTGAATATTTCTTCCATGTTTAGTGTAGGAATTGTTTTGTCTTGAAAGTTTTGAGGAAAACTAATGAAATTGTTGTAGAAACTCAAATGTTTAGTTAGGAATTTCATGTAGAATGGTTATGGACGAATTTGGTATTCGAAGACTTAACTTTGATGATTTAAAAATGGATTTTTGATGAGTAATTAAGCTTAATGAAATTCTGAGTTCATGTTCATAGGGTTTGGGGTAAAATTTGGGGATTAAAGATAATTACATGTTCTTTAGGAGGATTTGACCCCAAAAATATGTTAAGAAACGACTTAAGAGGATTTAGAGAAGTTTAAGAACATTAAAATGCTATTGTAATGATCTTAGGATGAGTTTAGAGAAGAGAAAAAATGAGAAAAACGAATTGGAAATTTTCTGGGCGTATTCTGCCATCTCGTTAGAAAACCTATCCAGGTCGTTCAAACGACCTCGTTCGAACGAGACTTTTAACGAGATGACATTACCCCTTCTAACGAGTTGGTAGTTCGTTCGAAGCCTTTCGTTCGAACGACACTCGTTCAAACGACCTCGTTCGAACGAAATTTCTAACGAGTTGACAAAATGGCCTTTTAGGCCTGATTTTATTTCGAACCTTCAAAAGACTTATATAATTGAGTGTAATCCTTCCCTTGTTGATTTGTGGATATAGTTGTGAGATTAGAAGTACGTCAAGGATTAAAACTTAGAGTTTTGTAGTAAACCGGATGATGTTTATGGGTTATCATTGAAGCACCTTATACCTTTGACTTGCTTAAGTCTACATTGTATAAGTGCTCAACTAATTTGGAAATATTGACAAAATTTGTAGTCTATCCTAGAATCCAAAAAGCCTCAGAACCTATCTCTTTAATCCCCTTCAATGATCTATGAAGATACTAAATGAAACACACTACACACAATTAGAAGTGCATACATGTGTTAATATTGCTTAAAATTGAGTGTGTGTTTAATTCCCCTTTAATTGGAGCTTTAATAATTTTTGGGAATTTTTAAATATATTTTAAACCTTTTTAATATTTTTTTAAACATTTTTGAATAAATGTTTTTATTAATAAAATTGGTTTATAAAGTTTTTGGGGTTAATATAATATTTTGGAAACTTTATTTCTTCTCTGAATTGTTTGGTTGGGTACAATCTCAAAGCGCTAGAGACTTCAGGGTGAGGTTTTGTAATTATTTTGACGCGCGTGTGAGAGCCTATAACCAGCCAACACTTGTCATCCTCCGGGCTTATGTATTTGTGCTTCTTATGTGAGAGGGTTGGATGCATTATTGTTGATCGTTGGATCATTTGTTATCAAGGGCCTGCATGCGTTCTTGGTTAATCCCAGTGCATACATATGAACCAATCACTATGCTCTTAAGCCACCGCTTTTCTATAACCATTGGATCAAGTCAAAACCCTTGAAGACTTGATCTCAGCCTTTGATTTGCCTCGATCATCCAGAACCTTCCCCAGGCACTATATATACCCTTCCCTTCTCTGCCTTAGAGAACTTTTGGTCATTCGTCTTCCTGAGAGAAAAAAATAAGAGAGAGAAGAGAGAAAAGAATAGAGAGAAGAGAGAGAAAGGGAAACAGTTAGCCAAAACCAAACCCTAACCCTAAACACTTCATCTCTGAAACAAACCTCTGAAACAAACCTTCAAATAAACCCTACCCCAAACACAACCTGAGTGTTTGAGAGAGAGAGAGAGAGAGAGAGTGGTTTGTTCATGTTGCTGTAACCTCGTGATTTCTGATCTTGTACACAACTTAAACGTTAGAGTAAGGATCTAGTTTCTTTCTCCATAGAAATATTAGATCTGACTCTGCATGTTATATTTTTCACTAGATCTGCATATTTTCAACTTGGTTTAAGAAAATCATTTATGTTTTGGTTTGAAAAATGTTTTATAGTTTTTGTTTTTACAAAACTTAACCTGACCTAGTTGGATTCGCACTTGGAGGGTTTTCAATCTCCTAAATATTTTCAAAAGAGATTGATAAAGGTCTTGACCGATTTCTTAAGCAAGATCTCCGTGGAATCTGGGTTATATTGAAAGGTCAAAAGGTTTTTGGTTTTGTAAGAAAGAAAAATAACAAACTCACTGCATATAGACTTTATATGTAATTTGCTTAGGACTGTTTGTAAATCTAAGTGTGTGTGAGTTCATGCATGTGAATAGGAATCACTACACAAAACACTTAACACACTACTACACTGGAAGTGTTGTGTTTAAGATCTGAGATCATTTGAGTCAACGTAAAGAAGCTAAAGCAAAGGAAGTTAGCAAACCGGAGAACATCATCAACAAATCAGATCAATCAGAAGTTAGAAGGAGCCAAGTGGGGTATATTCCTAATCTTAGTATAGGTTGATTTGTGTGCTTGCAAGTTGTGTTGTTTGTAATTGATTTTTGTTTTTAGTGGACTTTTGTTTTTGTGACTTAGAAGTCACCGTGGATGTTTCCTCTGTTGGGAGAGGTTTTACCACATTAAAAATCATTGTGTTGATTATCTTCATCTACTCACCTCATTCTTTAAGTGTGCTGAATTTTTGAAACTGCCTTAGTTTTAAAACTGGTTACACAATCTTAATTAATCTCGTACATAAGTTTCTTTGTAAACAAATATTGTTTATAATTTTTTTAAAAGAAAAGGGTTTCTCCAACAAACATTCGGAGTTGCTTATACAGTTTAACCTTGTGTTAAACGGCATTAGCGACGTTTTTCAATTGGTATCAGAGCCCTGTTAACTTTTTATTTCAAAGATCTTGTGTTTCTGAAATCGTTTTCTGAAAAACCTAACTATGGACGAGAAGAATGAAAGGTTTGGTAATCTGTCCAGACCTCCTCTCTTTGATGGAAACAACTTTGCTTACTGGAAAGTAAGGATGGTTGCCTTCATCCAAGGGACTTTAGGAGATGATGTCTGGGATATTATCGAAAATGGATACACTTATCCTACTAAACCAGCCACTGAAGGAAGTGATGAGAGGGTAAAGAAAATCTTGAATGAATTTACCCAAGAAGAGAAAACCATTTCTCGAAATAACAATAAAGGCAAGAATGCCATTTTTATGTCCATTAATGAGTATGAGTTCAAAAGAATCTCATCTTGTGCCACTTCTAAGGAAGCATGGGACACATTAATCACTGCACATGAAGGAGACTCAAGAGTCAAAGCTGCTAAAACCCAAATGCTTATCCAGCAGTACAACTCTTTGATCATGTCTGATTCTGAATCTTTTGATGATTTCTACATGAACTTAACTGATATAGTCACTAAGTTGCATGCTAATGGTATTACTTATGATAGAAATGAAATTGTCTCTAAAATCCTAAGGTCATTACCACAAAAGTTCGACAGTAAGAGGTATGCTATTGAGGAAATGAATGATCAAAACCTTACTCCTGAGTTACTCAGTAGCAAACTTAGAACTGTGGAAATGGAATTAGAATTTAAGAAACAATTGAATCATTCTCAAAGAAAACAACCTAACTCTAACTTGAGTTTTGCCTCTAAGATACCTAAGCTTGAGTCCAATTTGACCAATTCTGACTCTGATGAGGAGTGTGATATAGATAAACTAGATAATCAGATTGCCTTAATGTCTAAACAATTTAAGAAAATTGTCAAATTTTGAAACAAACAGGCAACTAAACAAGGCAAGCCTAATTATCCTACTCTGTCTAATCCCAAACCTCATGATAGAGGCTTTGACAAACATCCTAAGGACAAAAATTCCAGACCCACTAGAGACCTTAAAAAGATTGAATGTTTTAGATGTGGGAAACTAGGTCACATTGCACACGACTGCAGAGTTAATTTGAATAAATCCAACACACACAATAGAGCCAATGTCTGTAAACCTTGGAATGATTCAAGTGACTCTGATGAAGAGGAACTTGAGTCATCTAATGAACTTGACCCTTGCATGTCTTTTTATGCTAAGATCATTTACAATGATGATACTCATGTGTGTGATAATGATGCTCCTACTTCTACTTGTGTGAATACTGCTTTGATTGGCCTAGATGCTCTATTGTCTGAAAATGTTGCTAGTTCTAGTTCCGTGTGTGTGAGTCAAAGTGATCTCGATAATGACGATGCAAATGGGTGCGTGAGTACTAAAACTGAATCGTTAGGGGTCACTACACACACTTCACTTAGCGACTCAGACACAGATGACCTCCCTGATATCCATACCTTGTATGCTAAGACTCTTAAAAAAGGCACTAGACTGGAGAAGACTGTTAGAGACCTGACTAAGAAATTAGATGATCTAAGTCTTATAGTGAAGTTAAATGCTGAAGAGTACACTAACCAGTGTCTATCTCATCAATCTGAAATTGAAACTTTTGATCAAAAATTAAAAGAGTTGACTAAAACTAATGAAATTCTGGAAATGAAATATAAGGGAACTTTATTAGAATTGGAGGAAGCAAAAACAAAGACAGCCACTGTTTTCAAAAAGTTTTCTAAGTTTGAAAACAATTCAAATTGTTTTACTGACTTTGTTGTTGACTCCAAGACCAATTCTGATGATAGAACCGGTATTGGATTTTGCCCTAAGAACAAACCACAAACTACTAAACTTGAACCTATTAAGTTTGTGTCTGGGGGCAAAAGACCAATTGAAACATGTCCAGACTTTCATTTGATTAAAAATGAATTTGATCAAAAACAACAACAGAAAGACATTGGAGAGTCTAGTACCTCTAAAGCTGAGACTGCACTTAAGACTAAATACGTCTGTCCTTTTATCAGAAAGGCTGATTCTACCTATAAGACCATACCCCCTAGAAATAGGACTTATGAACAGAACGCAGTCAAACCTATCTTTAAAAGTTTTCCTAAGGAAATTCATCCCTCAAGCAATCAATATTGCTCTTACTGTGACATTTATGGTCACTCCTTTGAAGGTTGTTATGCTAGGCGTCTAAACACCCCTATATACAATACTTCTGTCTATAAGAACTTTAACTATTCTAGGCAAAGTCGTAACAACTATGTCCTTCCAAGACAACCTGATAAGAACTCTAACTACAGAAATAGAAAGACCAAAACTAAGAGCTCATTTAAGAGAAAGGCTACCAGAAACTTTCCTAAACCAAAAGCTCAACTTTTTCACGACAATCAGTTTGCTGCTCCAAATGTTTTTCGACAAAAAACTGTATCTCAAAAATTTTATCAAATGAGGGCAAACTTGCGCAAAATTAAAACTAGAGCTATTTGGGTTAGAAAAGAGGATCTTTTACCCCAAATGAAGTGTAACATTGTCATCACTGCTTTCAAAGCTGAACACACTTCATCTGGTTGGTACTTAGATTCAGGATGTTCCAAACATATGACAGGAGATGAAACAAAACTTCTAAACAAAACCAGGTTTGCTGGTGGGAAAGTAGTTTTTGGTGATGGTGTCTCATCTCAGATCATAGGTAAAGGAACCCTAAAAGAAGAAGGAATGCCTGTTCTCGAAAATGTTCTATTAGTTAAAGGTCTTAAAGCCAACCTCCTAAGTATATCATAATTTTGTGACTCTGGCCATACTGTCACCTTTTCAAAGAACAATTGTAAAATTTTAAATGATAAAGGTGAATGCATTATTACAGGATTTAGAACACCTGACAATTGTTATACTGTCAAGACTAGTTCTGAAACCTGTAACATTGTCAGAATGGATGACAATGAAATCTGGCATAATCGTATGGGTCACTTAAGTTATGATATCCTTGGTAGATTGTCTAGTCAAGAGATAGTTAGAGGTATTCCTAAAATTAAACCTATTTCCAGTGTTGTCTGTGGTCATTGCCAGGAAGGAAAAATAGTTAAGACTTCGCATAAAAAGGTTAAAGACATCCTTACCTCTAGACCTTTAGATCTCAACCATATGGACCTTATTGGTCCCTCTAGAACTGTTAGTCTTTGTGGACACAGTTATATCCTTGTCATGGTTGATGATTTCACAAGATTCACTTGGGTTGCCTTCTTGAAACATAAATCTGACACGTTTCAGAACTTTTTGAAAATTCTTCTAAGAATTGAAAATGAGAAGGACACTCAAGTCAATCGCATCCGTAGTGATAGAGGAGGAGAGTTCATAGACACAGGAATAGTTGAATATTGTGACTACAACGGTTACAAACATGAATTTAGTGCCCCTAAAACTCCTCAGCAGAATGGTATTACTGAAAGGAAAAACCGAACTCTTCAAGAGATGGCACGTGTCATGTTGCATGCTAAATCCCTACCTAAATACTTTTGGGTAGAATCCATTAGAACTGCCTGTCACATCACTAATAGGGTCTATCTTAGGAAAAACTCTAAACAAACCCCTTATGAGTTGTGGTACGGTAAGAAGCCTAATCTGAAATACCTAAGAACCTTTGGAAGTCAGTGTTATGTCTGTAAAGATAGAGAACATCTGTCTAAATTCGAAACTCATGGTGATAAAGCCATCTTCTTAGGATATTCACCAAACAGTCGTGCTTATCGTATATACAATCTGCGTACTAAGGCTCTTATGGAATCGATAAATGTAATTGTAAGTGACACTATTGTCGAAAATAAGATATCTGAATCACCTATTGTGGTTGAATCTGAAAATAATTTCAAAACTGATTCACCAGAAATAGATGACTCGTTACCTATTGAGAGTCCAGAAGTACCTGTCTGGGTCTCTAAAGATCATCCCATTGACAGCGTGGTCGGTAATCCTAATGAGCCAGTTCGTACTAGATCCCAGTTAAGAAATTATGCTAATTATGCATGTTTCGTCTCCCTTGTGGAACCGAAAAATGTTAATGAAGCATTGAATGACACACACTGGATTTCTGCTATGCAGGAAGAGCTTTTACAATTCGTCATTCACGATGTCTGGTATCTCGTACCTCGGCCTCAAAATAAAAATGTTATTGGAACACGTTGGATCTTTAAGAACAAATCTGATGAAAATGGGGTAATCCTTAGAAACAAAGCTAGACTAGTTGCTCAAGGCTACTCTCAAATAGAAGGAATAGATTTCAGCGAGACTTTTGCCCCTGTCACTCGTCTTGAATCTGTTCGACTTCTTTTCGCCATAGCGTGTTACTTAAAATTCACACTTTATCAAATGGACGTAAAATCTGCTTTCCTAAATGGAATTCTATCCGAAGAAACATATGTAGAACAACCCAAAGGGTTCATTGACCCTAAATACCCTAACCATGTCTTTCGTCTAAAAAAGGCTTTGTATGGCTTAAAACAAGCTCCTAGAGCTTGGTATGAACGCCTTTCCAACTTTTTGTTGGATAAGGGTTTTAAGAGAGGAGGAAATGACCAGACTCTCTTTGTCAAACATTTTGACAAAAACATTATTATAGCCCAAGTCTATGTAGACGACATCATTTTCGGGTCAACTTCAAACTCTCAAGTTAAATCCTTTTCTGCTAGTATGCATAAGGAATTTCATATGTCCCTTATGGGGGAGCTACAGCTTTTCTTAGGATTTCAAGTGAAACAGAATTCTGATGGGTTTTTTGTATCTCAAACTAAGTATGCCTTAGACCTTGTTAAGAAATTTGGTTTAGAGAATGCCAAAGTCGCCAAAACGCCTATGAGTACTACTGTTAAATTATGTAAATATGAAACTGGTAAGTCAGTTGATTCCACTCTATACCGTAGTATGATTGGTAGCCTACTCTATCTAACTGCATCACGACCAGACATAATGTATGATGTATGTCTGTGTGCTCGTTACCAGAATAACCCTAAAGAGAGCCATTTATTGAGCGTAAAACGTATAATAAAGTATATAAAAGGCACTCTCAACCTTGGACTTAGGTATATTAAGGATACCTGTAGCACCATCATAGGTTATACTGATGCTGATTGGGCCGGTTGTACTGATGATAGTAAAAGTACATTAGGTGCCTGTTATTATGTTGGCAATAATTTAGTTGGTTGGAGTAGCAAAAAACAGAATTGCACATCTTTATCTACGGCTGAGTCCGAATATATAGCAGCAGGAAGTTGCTGTGCTCAATTGTTATGGATCAAACAGATGTTAAGTGATTATGGGATCAAAGAAGATCAATTACAATTGTATTGTGATAATCAAAGCGCCATTAACATATCTAAAAACTCGGTTCAACACTCGCGAACTAAACATATTAAAATAAGGCATCATTTTATTCGTGAACTTGTTGAAACTAAGGAATTAGAAATTCATTACCTGCCTACTGATCTGCAACTTGCAGACATGTTCACTAAACCTTTGGACTATAACAGATTTCTGTATTTACGTAATTCTATAGGCATGGTATGCGCTGATTAAACTCTTAAAACATTAAGTTTTACCCTTTGTCCATTTGAGACAAAATGGGGGAGAAATTTGAGTTTTATGAAGTTCATTTTTGTTCTCATTTCATCTAAACTGCTTGATCTTAGTGTGTACATTTGCAGGAATCTCTTCTACTGATTGTCTACCATTTCTAGGGTAAAAATTTGTAAATAGTTGAGTTATGTAATTTTTGTCTTTCTAGGAAATGGGTAGATAGAATCTTTTGTATAGGACTAGGTTTTATTTTTTTTGTTCCCTACGAGTTTTAAGCTAACTCAAAGGAGATTTGGTCTCATATTTCCAAAGGGGGAGATTGAAGCACCTTATACCTTTGACTTGCTTAAGTCTACATTGTATAAGTGCTCAACTAATTTGGAAATATTGACAAAATTTGTAGTCTATCCTAGAATCCAAAAAGCCTCAGAACCTATCTCTCTAATCCCCTTCAATGATCTATGAAGATACTAAATGAAACACACTACACACAATTAGAAGTGCATACATGTGTTAATATTGCTTAAAATTGAGTGTGTGTTTAATTCCCCTTTAATTGGAGCTTTAATAATTTTTGGGAATTTTTAAATATATTTTAAACCTTTTTAATATTTTTTTAAACATTTTTGAATAAATGTTTTTATTAATAAAATTGGTTTATAAAGTTTTTGGGGTTAATATAATATTTTGGAAACTTTATTTCTTCTCTGAATTGTTTGGTTGGGTACAATCTCAAAGCGCTAGAGACTTCAGGGTGAGATTTTGTAATTATTTTGACGCGCGTGTGAGAGCCTATAACCAGCCAACACTTGTCATCCTCCGGGCTTATGTATTTGTGCTTCTTATGTGAGAGGGCTGGATGCATTATTGTTGATCGTTGGATCATTTGTTATCAAGGGCCTGCATGCGTTCTTGGTTAATCCCAGTGCATACATATGAACCAATCACTATGCTCTTAAGCCACCGCTTTTTTATAACCATTGGATCAAGTCAAAACCCTTGAAGACTTGATCTCAGCCTTTGATTTGCCTCGATCATCCAGAACCTTCCCCAGGCACTATATATACCCTTCCCTTCTCTGCCTTAGAGAAATTTTGGTCATTCGTCTTCCTGAGAGAAAAAAATAAGAGAGAGAAGAGAGAAGTGAGAGAAGAGAGAGAAAGGGAAACAGTTAGCCAAAACCAAACCCTAACCCTAAACACTTCGTCTCTGAAACAAACCTCTGAAACAAACCTTCAAATAAACCCTACCCTAAACACAACCTGAGTGTTTGAGAGAGAGAGAGAGAGAGAGTGGTTTGTTCATGTTGCTGTAACCTCGTGATTTCTGATCTTGTACACAACTTAAACGTTAGAGTAAGGATCTAGTTTCTTTCTCCATAGAAATATTAGATCTGACTCTGCATGTTATATTTTTCACTAGATCTGCATATTTTCAACTTGGTTTAAGAAAATCATTTATGTTTTGGTTTGAAAAATGTTTTATAGTTTCTGTTTTTACAAAACTTAACCTGACCTAGTTGGATTCGCACTTGGAGGGTTTTCAATCTCCTAAATATTTTCAAAAGAGATTGAGAAAGGTCTTGACCGATTTCTTAAGCAAGATCTCCGTGGAATCTGGGTTATATTGAAAGGTCAAAAGGTTTTTGGTTTTGTAAGAAAGAAAAATAACAAACTCACTGCATATAGACTTTATATGTAATTTGTTTAGGACTGTTTGTAAATCTAAGTGTGTGTGAGTTCATGCATGTGAATAGGAATCACTACACAAAACACTTAACACACTACTACACTGGAAGTGTTGTGTTTAAGATCTGAGATCATTTGAGTCGACGTAAAGAAGCTAAAGCAAAGGAAGTTAGCAAACCGGAGAACATCATCAACAAATCAGATCTATCAGAAGTTAGAAGGAGCCAAGTGGGGTATATTCCTAAACTTAGTATAGGTTGATTTGTGTGCTTGCATGTTGTGTTGTTTGTAACTGATTTTTGTTTTTAGTGGACTTTTGTTTTTGTGACTTAGAAGTCACCGTGGATGTTTCCTCTGTTGGGAGAGGTTTTACCACGTTAAAATCATTGTGTTGATTATCTTCATCTACTCACCTCATTCTTTAAGTGTGCTGAATTTTTGAAACTGCCTTAGTTTTAAAACTAGTTACACAATCTTAATTAATCTCGTACATAAGTTTCTTTGTAAACAAATCTTGTTTATAATTTTTTTTAAAAGAAAAGGGTTTCTCCAACAAACATTCGGAGTTGCTTATACATTTTAACCTTGTGTTAAACGGCATTATCGACGTTTTTCAATGATATAAGTATCTGAAAGGAGAGTTGATAACTTTAATGTATATAAATCGGGGACTTGTAAACGTATAACATGAAATGACGGTATAGGAATGAGAAATATACCTCTATTATTATTATGGTATACCAAAGATGTGTGAATGCTTGGTATATGTAGTTATTTGTGTATAACATACCTACCATACTTGCTATCACGGGAGGTCGGCGTTCGATCAGGGACATCTAGTCTTTGTGTGCCTACGGAGGGGATTTAGATTGGTACCTAAAGGACATAGGTCAGAGAAGGACTTAGAGAACTTAATAAGTCTGCTGATCATGGGAACGTAGCTATGTGCGTGACCCATGTGATGTGAACTATGTTCACCTCCATTATATGTGATTGTTGTATATTGAAAACGATTCCTGAGAGATTCGGAATACGTGGTCCTTATGTACGTAATGTACCGGGATGGGATAGCAGAGTATGTGTGCACCACAGCTTAGTCTGGGGGTGCCAGTATTGTATATTTATGATGAGAACAATATACTGCTAATTGAAATGAATTGTCATGAGTAAATGTAAGTGTGAATAATAGCAACATTTTTAGTAGAGTTAAAAATGGAAAATCTCTAGTGATTAGCATGACTAATATGGGAACTAAAAAGAAAAGTAAAACTCTCTGTTTATATTAAGATGTCGGGACTTAAATCGTGAATCGTATAGTAATGTTAGATTGTGTATTGGACTAGTTAGATATGGGGATATCTAGAATGGGTACGGGTACGATAGGAGTGCACAATTAGTTGAGAGGTGAGGAACTCATGTGAGTGCACGCACTATCATGTACTTTATATTCACTGTTTAATTATATTAAACCACTTGTTGTATTTTAAACTGTTTTTCACAATTGGGCTCTGACCCGTTTGCTTTCAAATCTATTTTTATAAAAACATTTTTAGGTACCCAACCACAAGGACACCAAGCATAGTAGTTATATTCCCGTGACGTGTTGTAGCTGATGTGGAAGTTACAGGACCTCGATTGTAGACGCCTCCACTTTCTATGTTGACTCTATTTCAGATTTACTCATCTGTAGGGCATGTCGCCCCATTTCTTTTGGAGACATCTCATTTACTCAGTTTTTATTTCATATTTTGGGTTGTAATTAAATTAATGATTCAGGCATGTATTTGTTACTTCAGTATTTGGATTGTTGTGAGGTGTATTCCTCCAGATTTAGTGTATTACATCGTTATTTATTTACGATTATGATGTGGTTGTGATATCAGTATTTCATAATTTAAATGGATGTCATGTTAATCGGATTTAATTAATATTGACAACTCACTTTTTAAATATTAGGTGGCTAGTAATTATTAAAATGTTTTCGACAGTGATGCTATGAACTGAACCAACTTGACATTTTGTATTAATTTGAATAAAGGAGTTGCTACCCGGTATTTAATTAGTCAGGGTATCACAGGGATGTTATTGATCTGGTTTGGAGGTGGATTCCTCCATGTTTTAAGAAGATAAATGCATCAAACCTTGTTACTCACATGTTTACATGGACATACGATGTGTTGGACTCATTAGCTTCGGTGGAAGTTGATGTGGGGAGGGGGGAATGTCAAAATAAGCTTGGTTTAGGTTTTAGTCCTCAGTTAAAAGTATATACAGTTATTTGGTTCGAAAGGTGTTACTTTTGTAAAGTTTAGGGGAATTTATAATTTCAGAAACATGTAAGGGCTAGAAATTATATTTTTAATTAGTTGATGTCTAGAGCTATAATTCTATATAAAGTTTAGGTTTAGGGGTTAAGAATAGGTCAAGTAATGATTATTTGATAATTTCATGGGTTATTTTATAAATGTTTGAAACTTTAAGAGTGCTTGGGTAATTTAGTAAAGTTGTAGATTTTGTAGAGTAGTTTTATCCTTATTGAGGATACTTTTGAGTTTATACATTCTAGATGGGGTAAAAATGAGAATTAGGGTATCTTGACTCAAAGTACGGATATTACATATGATGGTTAATGCGTGCATTCTTAACTATTTGGCACAAATGATGATAAAATCATCGATATGTTAGAATTCACAAGAAAACTCATGGTAGTTATAGTTTGTTGGAATTGTTGATTATGATTTAACTATACATATGCACTTGCATACCACATATATAATATGATTTTTGTTATGTGTATTGCATTAGTGCTTGATTTTAAATCATGATTAAATCTCAAGATCTAATAATGGTTATTTGAAAACATTTTTATGGACCATTTGAGAGTTATGTGTGAAAAACACTTTAACTTGATGAAGTTGATTGATGAAAAATCGCTTACACGAAAAGGGCTACCATTGGTGATATCAAGTATATTTGAATTTAAATATCATCGTTAGGTGTCTACAAAAGTGTGTGTGAAATCCGACATAGAAAAATCCATCTTATTATGAAAATAGGCAAAACTATCAAGGCAAAAAAAAAAGATCGGGATTATACTTTTTTATATTACTATTTTTTTGTATATACTTTAGGGCTTTACATCATGTAAATAATCTTATATGGTTAAAATACCATTTAGAAGATCTAGAAAGGATAATGATAAACTTAATCATGAATTGTAATTCCTTTAACTTGATTATGTGCATTCACTTGATTTTGTGACTTATACTTATTCACAATCATGCCATGATTAAGGTAAAAAAGTTTCTTGATTTGATTCGATTGGAATACAAACTGTGTTATTGAGTGATTAATGTTTGTGTTGAATATGTTCTTAAACCAAGTCGTTAATCAAGGTTCAAAGGAAATTCATACAATGAATCATGTTTATTAAAATATCCTAATTATTTTCACACTTTACATAGTTTTGGGTCGTATGCATGTAATGTGTGTGTGTGTGTGAGAGTTGTTGATTTTTGCACATATCTTAAATTTTTTTCTTTAAATGTTAAAATGAATGTTTTCACATGCATACCTTCATATCATATTTTGGGAGCATGGGATTTTGGTGCTATTGTCTAAGTCTTTTCTGGAGAATTTCCCTAACTATAGTTTTATATCATGAACCGTTTGCACAGTTATGTTTTAGATTTATTTCCATTTTTCAATTTGTGTACATTTTCCTTACTTTGTCTATTACTATGGTTCGTGAAAAGACGCATGCATGAAAGAGAGTCATTTTTTGACTCTCGAGTGGTCCCAGTGAGACATCTCGTTCCAGAGAGACCGATATCACAGCTCTTAGTACTCCTATCACTTGTAGGTACGCACCTAATATGACCATAGACTAATCTTTGATCAGTTTTATAAGGGATGGAACGCTAGTGACTCACTAGTAGTGAGTAAAGGCTTCATTTCAGGGCTGTAAGAGTTGAGAGAGATGTGGATCTGAAATATCTGTAGCGCATCGCCGAGGGATTGTATTTCAAGAATTCGGATTCAGCATCTCGCTTCATATCAATTTCTTATCCCGCATGTGTCAGCTAATGCCACACTTTTTTGTGAGTTCTATGTGAACATGATATTTTCTTTTGAAGATCCTTTTATCTTTACATCTTTCTTTTGTGATGTTGAGATCATATTAACTGGGGGTGTGTTAACTACACATTTATGCTTAAGGAGAGAAGAGCATCTAGATTATACCCCTACACCAAGAGCAGTTCGACACATCCTCAGTTAGCATTATTTTTAGCTAGGAGAAAGATTCCATGGGTAGGAAACTTATTGATGCAAGTGTCACTGAGACTTCGATTGTCCATCTTATGCTTTGTGGTTATCCATGACCTCATGCCCAATCAACAATCATAGGATTTCCATTATCGTATTGGACGTCTCCTACATCTTATTGCAATGCGTGAGTCCATTGTTTACTAAGCGCTCATTCTTAAGCTTATGGATCATGGAGGTTCACATTTGACTCATGATGCATATCTTTTAGGCCTCTCAATAAGTAAGGTCCAGGTCCAGATCCAGATCCGATCCGAACTCAAAATTTATAATAGGGTTTGAGCATATTTTTTTGGCCCCGAGATCCGAACACTCGAAGACTCGTTTATTACACGAGTAGGGTCTGGATCCTATACAAAATCGGAACTACCCGACCCTCCTTGTATATTATTATTTTATTTATTTTATATATATATATATATATATATATATATATATATATATATGTGTGTGTTTTATATATACTAACCATATACTATAACACATTACAAAATATTTTAATCTAAGATTAAAAAATAAAGAAGGGGGATAAAATAAAAAAAATTATAAAATATATGTATATATTTGGCCAAACCTAGAGCCAATTCGATTCGATCCTATACGAATTCGCATCTGTTTGCAGATCAGATTAAGACCCAATGTGAACCCGAATCTGATTAAGTGCTTACTAAATGAATCGGGAACTCCCTAGATCCTGTCTGAATCCCACTCGTTGACAGGTCTAGTACCTATATGTGACCATCCGCTCAATTAAATATCGGGTGATCAGTCCTTTATAAAATTATAACAAAATGTTCGATTGGTTCATTCTTAGCATCACTGTCGAAAACTTAAATCTAATTAATTATCTAACATTTAATTAAGCTAGTGTCAAAATATTTTCCAATTTAATTTGAAACCAATTGATTTAATAAATTTATGAACATGTAATTATAAACCATACACAAGAATTGAATATTGACTTAAACAAATACTGAATAAATAAGAGTGGATAAAACCTTCCAGTTCAAAGTCACAAACCAAACCAAATAAATACTCAATCCAACTGAAAAGAACTACAAAGTAAACTGAGTACAACTCTGCTAATGAGAATGGGCGACACATGCCCGAACTGAGATATATGAACTAGGAACTGAAGGAACTGAGAAAAGCGTCTAATCACAATGACCCGCAACGTCCACAACAGTTGCAGCTCGACAAACCATCCAAGTATCTAGAACCGGTGTCCCTGTGGTTGGGCACCTGTACTAATACACACATACACACACACACACACACACACACATATATATATATATAGCAAAAGAGAGAAGAAATGCAAGAGACGGGTCAGAGCCCGATGTTTTAAAAAGATTTATTAGCAAGTATTTAAAACTGCATTAAAGCAAGTATCATATGCATGTTAGTTCGAACTCTCACATGAGATTATCACCTCTCGACTAGTGTGCACGCCTAACGTACCTCTAATCCAGGCCTAGCCATCTGACACACTCCTAACTAGGAAAAGGCTTATCCCTCTAACTACCCCTCGTAGTAGTATTTCGTATTTGATCTCGACATTTATCATTTTAAACAAGTGTTATCACACTACAGTCAATTATTTACTATTTACTTATATACTTTACTAAAGAGTTCGTTATAAACGCACATATATTATTCTCAGCACAAATATACAAATAGGGCACCCCTAGGCTAAGCTGCGGTGCACACATACTCTGTTATCAAATCCCGGTACATCACGTACATGAGGACTACGTGTTCCGAATCTCTCAGGAATCGTTACAATAAGCAAAATCACACATATTGAAGGCGAACATAGTTCACATACCCATGGATCACGCACATACCTACGCTCCCATGGTTAGCTAACTTATTAACTCACAAATAAGCCATTCACAGTCCTATGTCCTTAAGGTACTGATCTAAATCCCCCCCGTGGGCACAACAGAGATTAGATGGCCCTGTTTCGAAAGCCGACCTCCCGTGATAGCAAGTATAGTAGGTATGTCATACACATAATATATCAAATATAGGTATACACATAACCCATCAAATCAAACGGTATACACACAACCAAATGTCATATTCCATACGTAGTATTATTATCACTAAATACTATCCACGTATTTTCAAATTATGATATTCCCCCTCTCGTAATATATATAAGGATAATATGTCCTTCGAAAGTCCTTAATACAAAATCATAAGAAGTCCCAAATGTAACCACTAATTTGTATTCTTATAATTTCCATATCGTTAGAACTAATATCGTAAGTATTTATCACTTAATACTCTTGACGCAATTACAATTACGATTATCTCTCTCGCACAATCTTCAAGGTAAATTCACGGTTTTAAATATTTGAATCATTACACCTAAACAACTCCCAATAATTCTGCACTATGTTGGGTTCATCGAACACTAATTTGTTTTCACTCAAATTGACTGTTTACACAAATAGGGGCAAAATAGGAAATTCTTTGAAAATTAGAAATCTCGCTCGAACCAGAATGGATCTCACTCAAACAACTTCCACGTGTCGTTCGAACGACTTCGTGCGACAACCAATCTCGTTCGAATGACTTCGAGCGAGATCTCGCGACCTGGGCTGTTTCGTCTTCAACCTTAGACAGCCTCGTTTTTCACCATTTTTCAACCCTAAAACCTCTAAAATATCATCCCAAACTCCAATCAATCTTTCCCAAATCGAATCCTAACATTTGTAAATGAATTCTAACAACCTAGAATCATTAAATCATTACAAATCGTTAATGAAATATGAAATCCCCAATTCAATTACACAAACCCTAGTTCTTCCAATTTTCATTCAAAAACATATGATTCCCAGATTGGTTCATCACATAAAGTCATCAAAACGTGATTTCAAATCTACATGCACAAAAATTCAACCTAATTTAATCTCAAATTAAAATCATGTATATCTAATCTCCAATTTTCATCAATATTATGAATAATATGTTGGTGTTTCATCCCTACACTAACATGAACGTGGTTATTGCTAAAGAAAAGCAAGTAATAAACACTTGCCTCGATTTCAAAGGTCTGATTCGTTGGTGTTGTTGGTATGGATGCGTTCCTCGCGTTCCGATCTACACGATGGTAGTGGTGGTTGTGCAAGATGGTGAACATAGCTTCTCCTCCTCTGGAATTTGCTCTCCCTCACCCACTGTGGCTCTCTCTTGAGTTTGGTGTAACCTAACCCTAATTGTCCCCAACTAGCTGATATATTATTTCTCCAATTTTCGTCCATTTAATTCCTCTAAAAATTCAAATAATAAAACTACCCCTACCGGGTGTCGGCTTTGCCTAAAAATATCCCGGAGTCCAAATAAAATACCCGGGTAGAGTTTTCTGACTATCTCGACCCCTCCGGACTCAGCGCGCACTCAAAATGATCATGCGAGTTACTTGAAATAATTTATCTTTTTATTTCACTTAATTAGTCCTGACACGACTCACACGCGCGTCCCCAAATTAATATACCCAACTGTTGTATTTCTCTCTCACGACGAGTTATTTAAATTCGTCATTCCATATTACTTATTCTCACAGTAATATTAATAATTACTAACTTCTTATCACGCTAGTAAATATTCAAATTTAATCCGAATTAATAATTAATTCTCACATTTTAATTTAATTAATCCCACAATAATAATATATCACATAATTATTTAAATCTTCAAAAATATGGGGTATTACACTATAATCTTTAGGTGTGATATGATCTACATCTATTCTAGGTTCGATTACTAGTGTCTGCACTACACATTGTGAGGAACAAACTTCTCGTCGAATTCTTTCACCAGTGGTTGACCCCTATGTAGATGATATTGCACACGGGCCTCCTCCAACACTTGCTTCAAGAGAACAACAGTCATCATGAGAGTAACTTAATGTTGAGTTTTCTTATATGCACGATGCATTTTCTAGGATGAATGCAAGTATGACCATGATTTCAGATCATTTTGATTATCTCTTCACACAGCTCGATTGGACTATAGGATATATCCTTACACGAATTTCGGCAATTGAGCATTATGGTGTGTTATTTTTTAGATCTTCTAGGTTTGGTTTGGTTCCTGCACCTAATACAGTGGAGTTATAGGAGGAGGAGGAGGAGGAGGCTACTGACGACGACGACGACGACGATGATGATGATGATGATGATGATGATGATGATGATGGGAAGGTTGAATTTTTTTATAAGGGTTGGAGATTTATTATTTATCTCAATCAATTTTTCATGTATTGTGTATTATTTCTAGTTTTGTACATATGATATATTTTTAATTCGATTTGTATTATTCCTATTCTGTTTTGGAGTTCATGTTTTGTTTTTACATTTTGTTTGTATGGATATTTTTCTCTTTTGATGGTTCTTCGCAAAGTTCTTGTTGACATTTATATATCATATTTCTTTGTATTTGTGATCTCATCAAGTTAAACTTATGATATTATTTTGCGTCACATATTCACATCCTTGGGTATATCTTGTTCAACTATTTTATGTTTGAGATTCACTTATTATACATCACATGTTCACATGCTTTAGTTGATGTTATAGTATTTATTGAGATATTATGATCATATTCTTGATGATACCCCACGTTTTACCTTTGTCTTACCATTGGTTTTATCACATTATTTAGTTGATGTTGTAGTCTTTGTTACTCTACCATGGTATAGCGGTTGTCTATGTCATTTATACTTCTCTTTAAATTCTTCATGTCAAAAACAAGAAGAAACGTCTAAGATAGGCGAGTTATTCTCTTGACTCCATTAAAGGAGAAACGTATTTTGGGGAGAGAATTTTGATGAAGGGAGAGAATTTTTTTTAAAAGAAGAGATATCTTGATTGTTAATTATATGTCTTGATTGAAATTGATATGATTTAGGGGGATTTTATATTAATTATGCTTATATGATTCTTTAGTATTCATATGGATTTTTTATCGAAGGATTTTCAAAGCAGGGGGAGTTTCTCTTTATCCATATCATACATATATGATATTTTGGTTGTGTTTCATGATTTTCAGGTATTGCCATTAGATTGCGACTCAAATCTTTGATTGAGACTCGACTTATTGGTTGTTATTGTCTTATGGGACTTTTTTCTCATTATATGGCTAATGTGAGGTGAGTTTGGTTGTTGTAATCAATAATTTTTAGATTTTGTGAGTTTGCCATGGAATATCCAAATGAGAATATTGAAGATGTAATAGATCTTGTACAAGATTTCATTATAGTTTGGTTGGCTACTTTGGTGCCAAAACATTGAATCATGCAAAAATTGAGCCAAAAATCACAATTAATAGAGAGAGAGAGAGAGAGAGAGAGAGAGAGAGAGAGACTTTTTCAATAAAATCGATGAACATTATAATTAATGACCATACGGCTTCTCTATGTCAAAGCTTCCGCACACAAATTCTGAATATTTAAGGCTATTTTTTTTTTATGGAAGTTTTTTATTGAATCGTCTCAGGCTAATACATACATACATGATTTTTGAGAAATGATCGATTGAAATTTTTGAAAAATTCATTGTCTTGTATGCTTGTTTAAGAGAATGTCGTATTATGCCTATAAGCGTGCACACGATTGGGTTTTGGACTTTAACGCATGGCAACATGGAATAATTTTATCCTAAAATCATGCGCACGGATGCAAAAACTAATTGTGAGCACAATTGAAACGTTGTTGGGGTAATTTGATCTTACTTCTGAAAAGCATGCACGTGGTTGGAATTTTCTTTGTGTGCATAAACGTCACACTTAACTCGTGACCTTGGCTACTGCCCAAAATCGCGTGCACGGAGGCCTTTTTTTGTGCACATAGCACTGTCAGATTTTCAAAAAAAATTATAAATAAGAGTTTTTTCCTCTAATTTTAAGAGATCTTTTTTTTTATTACTTCTCACGTCTATATAAAGTATTTTTTAGTCAAATGATTAGATAATTACTTTTCAGTCATCAATTTCACTTGATCTTCACAATTTTGGGAGAAAACCTTAGATCTATAATTAATTCATTAATTATGATATTTGAGAGTGTTTTGAGTTGAAAAATCACATAGCCTTGATTAAGTTCTACCTATTTTTACCTGAATTTGATTATCTGCACTCCAAATCTAAAAGGAGGCGAGTTAGCTATTGGGTAGTTAATTTATGGTGTGATTCAATGATGAAAAATATGACTTTTATATTCGTTTGATGGAGATTTGAGCGGATGACTCGTTAAAACGAGGGAGAGTTTCAACGTCCATAAGCAACTTCTTGTTGGGGAACAATAGACATGTACTTTGATGTGTTTGTGTAAAATTATTTTTCATATTGAATGAAAGACTATGATCCACAACGGGTTTTTTTTACCATTAGGTGGGATTTTTCTCATAGATCTTATCTTACACCTATTGTGTGATTGTTTATTAATCATATACACATTTGTTATATCACACACACTTCGATCAAAGATTGGATATGAAAGTCATGCTAAAGTTTATATGGATAAGGTCCAAAACACACACAACTATATTTTTTTTTTTTTTAAACTTAAACAAATTTACCTAAATAAAACTTAGCACCAATGAAATGAAAGTTATGTTAAATGATTAATCAATTTTTATCTTAACTTAAAGCATGCATCTAGGTGAGTATAGTAGTTAAAATAAATCAATCACACAACACCCAATGTACGAGAAAATCCAAATGAGAAAAAAATCAAATGGCCCAGCCAACGCAACTCACTATGTCAGCAATTATAAAAAGACACGACTAAAGACTTACCCAGCCGACTCAACTCCTTCAAGCCTTAACACATCTTCGTTCCCTCGACCTTCGGCATATCAAAACGTAGGAGGAGTCTACCTATGTACTTTCACAATGCGTGAGTCCACACCCGCCTCGGTATCCATCGATTCGGGCTCAATAAATCGTTAGATACATGGATTCCACTGTGTTTAAACCACAACGAGCATGGAGTCCACCATACGAAATGGTTCTCAATTAAGATTATGAGAAAAATCAAACCTGGTGCACAAAATAGAATATCTAAAATCATATAAAGATTGAATATTGAATCTCAAACAATTTGGGTGAAACTAGGGTTTGGAGGCTCTTAGATATGTATTTGGAAAAAAAATTGAAAGCCTTGAACCCAAAAAATTGATGTCAACACTCCAATTTAGAGAAAACATGTTTTTTAGGCAGCACAATTGACTTAGAACGAACTTCGAACGAGATTCGACTGACAAACGGATGAAGGTCATTTGAACGATATTCACTAACTCGTTTGAACGAACAGACAATCTCGTTCGAACGACTTTAAAATTAAAAGTAGTTTTTCTTTTAAAATTCATTTTCTAAACAATGCTTCATACAAGATTTATAACGATACCTAACATAAAATCCAAGGATCAAAATAATATACATTCATACCTTACGAGATCCTTGATCGTTGAAGATGAAAAGTGGCACAAAACATGGCACGATATGTAGACATTCTAACTTTGCCGCTACAGTCTTCACTCAAACATACGTCACCGTCTTTGATGGATAAAAACTTAATACTTTTGGTTCAAATGGTTTTGTGCAAACTAAATTAAGTTAATACATACAAGTTAATTTGATTCAAAAAAATTTCCTTATAGGATCCAACATGATCCATTGTTAAATTTAAATAAGGTCTTGTATCTAGTTAATACACAAAATTGAATTAAATTTGTTTCAAATATGTTTAATTGACTTAGATTTAGTAGATCTCTCACCTTGATGCATGTTAACCAGTATTGATTCAAAAATTGGCCAAGTAATTTTTTAAATCAATAATTTCTCACTAAAACCCATTCATCCTCACCCTCCACTACCCCCACCCCCAGATTTATTTGAGGTGAACATTTTGTCAAAAACACACCACTCTCAAAGAAGAATTAAGTAACTTCAAATTTATTTGTATTGATTTCTATTGGATAATTCATAACCTAAAACCAAATTCTATTTATTTGGATGCTTCATAAATGAAACCTATTTAGAGCTCATTTTTGTCGGTTTTACATTAATAATATACTTAAAATGATTTTGAAACTTAATGCACTCAATATGATTTCATTTATTTATCATCTTAAAAATTCACTCATGTTGTTCACCACATATGTAACCCAATCCACCATGGGTTGTCTAAGCATTTTTTAAAAATGTTCACCCGAAGTATAAATGTAATATAGGCATTTTTTTGTTTTTGATGTCTCATTCTCCATAAACTTTGCGGATTTAGGGGGTAGGTTCAGGGGATCATTAAGTTTGTTAAATAGGGCAAGGTGGGGAGTGTAATGCTTAGCCTTGTTTCCATCCCTAACTGTTGGCACTCTCTTCTTCAGATTTCCCTATAATCTCGCTTGATCATCTGCTCAAGTTGTTTACACACTAAGGTGTTGTTAAAGTCGCGTCAAAACTTTCTTCTAACACTAAAGTACTATTTTTGAAACCAAATATATATTGTTTTTAAGTCATTTTGGTATTAAGGAGAAAATTTGGGGACACCTTAACACCCCTAAACATTTGAAATTTCAACATTCGCACAAGTTAATATTTATTTTAAAAATATTCAAGAGGGAGCATTTCAGGTATGGCACAACAATATGGCTCAAAATAACAATTATTCGCACTTAGCGAAGTTAAAAAATGGCATTAGTTTAACATGATGATGAAATGTTGACTTGATATCCATGATTAGACTTTCGATCTCATAGTAGTCCATATAAAATTTAAAGTTGCAAGTAGGTTCTTCCAAATATAAATTGAGTTTGCACCTTATATTTTGGACAAAATATGATGTTGCGGTAATATTACGTTCAAGAGGAGTAGTAATTTATCTAATATTTTGTAAGGCAATTTGTAAACACGTTATCAGTCATACATTCACTTCATGACGTAATTATTGAACTAAATTTCAATACTTTGTTTTAGATACTTGATGCTTTTTAATGCTTTTACACTACCTTTATCCCATATTAACACTCGTTTATCATTCAATCAGTGGTTACAATGGAATTTAGTTCAATAATTACGAACGATTAATTTCGAAAAATAATAATTAGATTTAACCCTATTAAGGACACAATTGACCCTCAAATTTATAAAAATTTACAAGACCTTGTAAATACTAGCTGTGCCCACATGCATTGCACGTGTGACCCTAACTGAAATTAGGTTGTGAATTTTTAATTGCTTAGTAAAAAATTCATGAAACAAGGGAGTGTAACCTACATGTGTAATATGTTATGAGTTAATTAAATAATCAAATAAGAAATATGATGCATAGAGAAATTAAGAAAAGTTTATATGTGATGGTCACTAGGAAAGTCAAGGAAGTAAAATTGATGGTTTGTATTGAAATATATTTTATATACTGGGTCACTATTCACGTGTAATTCATCTGTCAAAATATCTAAAACCCTCTTAAAGCTGGCACCTTATTAACCGAGTACAACCTATTTATATTAATTTCCAATACGTGATATATCAAAATCAAAACTCAACTTAATGAAAATGATCAAGTATAAGAATAAAATTTCAAAAACTGTAGGACAAACCTAACTCTGCCAAGAACAGTTTGACAGTTACGTTTATTATAGCATAGAAAAGCTTATTAGAAAATATAAAAAATGAAGGAAATGGGTAACAAACAATGAAAAACATTATGCTCGTTACACTAAATTAATATTTTATAGGCACATAAGACAAATTTCATATATAATCCACCAAAATTTAAACTGAGGCATCCGACATGAAACCAACTAAAATGTTGGTAATAATTGAAAATTAATCTCTTAAATGATATCAAGTGAGAATTTACTATATCATTTTAACTGATTCTATTATTTGATAAGTACAAAGCATACAAACATTCCTTATAATTCCAATAATTCACTTTTCATTTAAACATAATGAAAGAAATCCTAAACATAACACAATAAAAGCCACCATGAAACAAATGGACCTATTTGATTTTCTTTATATGTTATATATAATTTATAATGAAAATACTTTACAATATGACCCCTGTCAATGACCTAATCTTAATATTAAAACCCCTCAATAGGTCTTTAAGAAATGAAGATTAAAAGTGCCTCACTGTTGCATTTCACCCACAAAATCTACGATTTGATATCCTTATAAAAATTGAGAAGTAATTGTATTTATCCATTAGTTCGTAACAAAAGCTAAAAGAAAAATTTAGAGAAATAAAACTTAAAACTCGAGACCGTCTAAACATCTTGTGTCCACAAAATCAGCCCATCGCCATAAGTTGTATGTTATAATATAAATGTGGATAATTACCTCTAACATACTTTATCTTTGTAGATTTATAAAGAAAGGTTGTGTTTGATGGGGAACATTTGTCATCACAAATGTTGTAGATTTCATTTTTTTTGGGGGGGGGAGAAGGGGGGGGGGGGCGTATTTGATTACCCAACTTATCTTGAATTTTTTTCCCATTGAAGAATGTATACCTTATTGAAGCATGGGAATTTCATTTTCCAACCTTTAGTTTCTTACCTCTCCCTAAATAAAACTTCATTGAGCTAAAAAACTCATTATTTTTCATTTTCTTTCTTGAACTTTCCCCTTTATCATTGAGCCTTCACCTTTGTCGTCTTCATGTCATCTAAAGGATAAGAGTGAGTTGCCCAATTGATATTGTACTTTGATCAAATGACGCTTCAAGTTTGTTATTTAGCAAATGAAAATGGGCATATTTAAGCGGATGACATTATTACACTCTATTAGATATATAACATGTCTTGTGCTTAGAAAAGATTGGAGTAAATTGCGATACAAATATATGGTCCTACAAAAATGAACACTTTCGTTACAATAACAAAAAAAAACTTTCTAATTATTTGATTAGTACATATAGAGTCATAATTTACAAAAAACAATAATAAGTTTATTTACCCCAAATTTCATATACTTCGTGATTTGTTTTATTCAAATCCTCCAATGTTACCACATTACAATATAAGTGTTCATTTATTTGGTATTAGAACTCTACTTGAATTTTCTTTGGTGTTTTCTGATTTAAAATTTCAGTATGCAAAATTGAGTGTTATTTTTTTCTTCAAAACCAAGAAACAAAAAAAAATCTATCTTATGATCCAAAAATAACATTAAAAACACTCTTAAGACATGCAATACAACAAAAGTCAAATTGATAATTGGCCACACTAATAATTAAAATTAAATCCAAGCATCTCCAAATCCTCAATCCCAGTTAGCTATCACCATTTTTCCTTTACACTTGACTCTTTCAAGACATAAAAAAAAAATACAAACAGATTGGGTCAGTAGCACCCTCCTTGTAATAGGCAAACACATATCTGCTCTCCCCTACAAAAATTTTAAGGTCCCTAAGCTTTGAGAGCAAGTACTTAGTTACCCCCTCAATACCAATCAGCCTCGTTCCTAAATTGCTCTTGCTAATAGTTCTCGAATGAGTTTCATTTGAAAAAAGTGTGTTTTTTATGTGGATGTTTGTGGTTTGGCATGTAACTCATTAAAGAGATAACAAGAGGGAGGGATAAGGACACAGTGGATTAAGAGAGACCGTCATTTTGGGGTGAAATAATAGATGGAAAGAATCAATAAGATCAATCATGTGAATGTAAAGAAAGATAATGTTACATTTAAAAAAGTTATTCAGTTGAGATACATCTAACGATTATGAATTTTTTAGTATATAAAAAGTGAAGTGTCTAAATTATATAAAAATATGCAAATATAAATCCAATCATGGTTTGGGTGGAACAAAAGTGTCAAAGTTCATCACTTGTGGCAAATTGTTCGAAGCACCTCCCATTGAATGAATATATAATTTATGGCCTAATAATGTAGGAATGTAAATTTTGGGGTGTTAAGAAAAAACGAGATTGAAATAAAATTGCTCTATTTGAGATATCATTTATGAAATTGATCCTTCCAATTTAATTTCACACGGTTCAATTAAAACCTTAAATCAAAATAACTCAAATGCATTACAATTTACAACACAGATCAAAAGCATAACTTCTATCCAAATATAAAACTTTTGGAAGTATAAGGATATTATATTCAAGTTGGTTGTTCTCATATATGTAGATTGTTAAAAGAATCCATCCCACCTTCTCCATTCTCAGCCACACCCACAAGGACACCATTATACCCATAACATGATATCTTTTTTATTCGAAAAGAAAGTTTTGCAAAGAAATAGAAAGTTTTTTAAAAAGTTTCCTTTCTTTTCTCCCCTTTTAAAACTCCTAAACGAAAAAATAAAACATTTTTTCCTATTAAACTCTGAAACGAAGGAAAGGAATACACCTTATCTTTTTTTCCTTTATTTTCTCTCCAAAATAAAACTCGCAAATAAGACCTTTAAGAGAGAGAGAGAGAGAGAGAGAGAGAGAGAGAAATGGTTCAAATGTCTTTAGACAGAGTCTTTAAGAAAGAGGGAGATGGAATAGGCATTAAAGGTAGATCATGGCATTAGCAATAATGAAATTAATAGTAATAGAGATAGAGATATATATTAGTATAAAGAAATTGAGTTTTTTTTATTTTAATATATTACTAATTATCAATTTTAGACCTTAATACAACTTAATCTTATTAGACTTTAATACATTTTTCGTCATTAAATGTGAAAATTTCACCCCTAAAAGTGATCTTTTGTGACATTTAACGACGCAAAATATAATTAAATCTAAAAAAACTAATTATATTAGATTAGATTCTAAAATCGACAATTAACCATGTATTAAAGTCAAACAAAATAATAAAAAATTTATAAACCCAAAAAAATTTAACCCTGAATATGTAAAATGTAACAAGTAAAGCTAATGAGAGCATGTGAGGTCACCCAACTCGCACTTAATGATTATTTAAGGGTCCTCATTGGCCCCCGGTGTGAAAAAATCAAGTGTAATGTAATTGTAAAAACAACAATATGGCAATATCTCAATATACATTAGTAGCAGGTAAAAAAAAAATTAGAGCAAGAAGCAACCCAGAAAAACCATGTAACCTAAGAAAGAACAAAGTTGGATTAAATCTATCTGATTACGCGTTGCCGGTGATTTTGATTTAGGACGGACAGCTGGTACGAAACGCCCGGCCCTGCGTTTATTTTGAACTACTAGCTTCAGCTTTCGAGAGTGAAAGCAACATGGCTGCCTCATTTTCTCCTCCAATTTCACAGATGATGAATAAGCTGACCCTGGAAAAGACAGACACAGAATGAGGAGAGATATGAGCGATAAAGATACTAAAAATCTCATCCTCATTAAAAAAGAACTTGCTATTCGATATTAATTGGACTGTGACTGTATATATATTCTTGCTAGAGAGATTGAGGGAGATATGCTTGAGAATACTGACAACTAATTGTCTATATATTGATTAAATCAAAATGATGCCTTGCTGTTATTGAAAGGATTGTGCACGACCGTATGAAAATGATAAGATTAAAATATCAAAGCAATCGCCGAAAGTTGAGCCAACCACTCAAAGTGGTTACGTCACATTTGAGAAGTTTGCAAGTACAAATCACATATTTTTTATAAGAGTAGTACTAGGGACCCAGAAAAAAAACTCACTTCGTAAATTCAGTGCATAAGATAAAAATGAGTACAAGTTTTTAATGCACATTTTGATGTCCTGACGGGACCCCTAACAATAAGGTATAAGCTTTTAATGCACTTGGTTTACGAAATGGATTTTTTTCTGGCTCACCCTAGAATTATTCTTTTGATAAAGGGTATGGCTATCCCCGCAACCCCCACGTCCTTACGCTCTTCCCTCACACTCTGTCTATATATTTATTTAACATACAAAAATCAAAATACTCTTTTCTTCTTTAAAATATAATATAATTTTAAAACATAACATCATTTTAGATAAAATAAAATTTACACTTTAAGATCAAATATATTATTATATTATAGTACATTTTAATGAACTTATTGGACTTTGTAACATTTTTCGTCGCTAAATATGTGACTTTTTTCACGAAAAATGATATTTGGTGACATTAAAACATTGTTTAAGACAAAAAACTTATAATGAAAAAATTACTTTTTAACAAACGAAAAGAGTTTTTAACAAAATAAAACAGTTTTAACGAAAAAACTTTTTTTCAACAAAATAAAAATTGTTTATAACAAAAAACAGTTTAAAAAAAAAACTTCTAACTAGGGGTGGGCGCGGTCCGGTCCGGTCCGGGTTTTAGCTAATTTTAGGACCGGACCGAATTATTCGGTCCTATATATTGCTAGACCGAATTTGGACCGAATAATTCGGTTAACCTATTTTATCGGTCTAGGTTAATTTCGGTTCGGTTCGGTCAAAAAATCGGTCCACATTTTATATATTAGATGATTTTTCTAAACATAAAATTTCATATACCGCTTATTATAGGGCTGAAATAATTTTAAGGGTTGTTTGCAATAACTCTAAGAGTGTTTGTTTGGAATAATAAAGTGATGTTTTGAACTTTATAAAAAATTTAAGTGCTGTTTTTAGGAACAAGTGCTATTTTTTTACAATTTTTAAGTGCTGTTTTTTCCACATAATGTGCATTTAAGTGCTGATTTTTCAATATCTTGTGCATTTTTAAGTGCTGTTTTTCCACATTATGTGCATTTTTTCAAGTGCTGTTTTTTTCGAACAAAAGGGGCAATTTTTAAGTGCTGTTTTTTTCAGAACAGGGCAGTTTTTTCGAACAAACAGGGCTATTTTTTCAAAAAAACAGCCCTTAAAACATCCAAAAAACAGCCCATATTGTGCAGTAATCTAAATAATTAAAATATTACATGTCCACGAGCAAACTTAAATTCAATATTACATAAAAGTCCCACAGAATTAAAATAAAAAAAACAACAAAAGTACAAAAAGAAAGTTGTATTCCTCGACTCCAAATGGTGCCTCAATCCACCACAATAGTTGAACTGGATGACTTGAATTCTTCTCCCAAAATTTCTAGCAAAAACAATACAAAAATCAATTAGTAAATAATGGTAATGACAAAAAGTAAGAAACATTTAAATAATAGAAATGTAATAAATTAATAATTACCCGCATCAAGGTTTTCCAATTCTTGAATTTCATCCATGGCATCTCGAACATTGATGGGTTTATATGAAGACTTTAGCCAATTTTGTGAACAAACTAGTGCTTCCACCGTCTTAGGTGCCAATGAGCTACGAAAAGGATCAAGCAAACGACCACCCGTACTAAATGCAGATTCCGAGGCAACGGTAGATACGGGAATAGCCAATACATCCCGTGATACAAGAGATAGGACTTGGTACTTAGTTTGATTGTTTTTCCACCAACTAAGAACATCAAACTTGGTATTTTCCTCTTCACATGCTTCCAACAAATACTTCTCAACCTCCGATTTAGCCCCAAAATTATCTTCCGCCTCTAAATGCCTTTTAAATTGGGATGTTAAAAATGCACGACCATCCTCATCGTCATCAACCCCCACCCCATTTTTCGATTGATTAACATTGTTTGGAAACGGGTGTGATGAATTATGACCATCGTACCAATTAAATAAACGAATTAGTACATCTTTAACCCTTCTTGATAACTCAATTCCCATGACACTTCCATATAACTCACTAAAGCAAAACTCAACATACTTTAACTTGTATCGTGGATCAAGAACAATTGCAACAAATAACAAGAAGTTAATTTTCTCCACATTCCAATATTTTTCAAATTTTGCTTGCATATTCTCCGCCATTGACGATAGAAAGTAATCACCATGATTTTTCAAATGCGACAGTTTGCTTTGTATAATGACAAGTTCGTGAAAAAAAGAATTGGAAGTAACATACAACGAACCCGAAAACTTCAATGTTGCATTATAAAACATTTTAAGAAATCTCACAAAAGTATTTGATTTCTCCCAATCCTCACTATTAGGAGGTCCCAACCTCTTTCCCCCTAACGCTCTCCCACCTCCATCAATGTCATCCTCTACACCAAAGTAAGGCAAGTAATCACCATCATCGGTCTCCATTCGTTTGAATGCTTTTTCAAATTTGTTTGCCGCCTCCAACATCATATATGTCGAGTTCCATCTCGTTGGAACATCAAGACATAACAAACTATTAGATTCTATCTTTTGCTTCTCACAACATTTTTTAAATTTTACCAATCTAGATGGTGATGATTTCACATACTTCACGGCCCGACGCACTTTTGCAATTGATTCATCCATCTCCTTTAAACCATCCCCAACAATGAGATTAAGAATATGTGCACAACATCTCATGTGCAAATACTCATGATCTAAAATGGTACCATTCCAATCTTTTGTGCTTCTCCTCAAATAATTAATGGTACCATTGTTGGAACTAGCATTGTCTACCGTGAGGGTGAAAATGCTATGAATCCCCCATTCAATTAAACAATCCTCAACAACTTGCCCAATCACTTCACCCTTGTGACTTTGGACTTGACAAAAGTTTAAAATTTTTTTGTGGAGTTTCCATTCCTTATCAACGTAGTGCGCGGTGAGACACATATAATTGACATTTTGTATCGATGTCCATGTATCCGTGGTTAAGCAAATCTTTTGACCCTTCAATTCTTTTTTTAACCTTTTTTTCATATCCACATATATGTTTAGGCAATCACGTGCAATCGTTTTACGACTAGGGATTGTTAGCTTTGGTTGTGCGAGGGCCATAAACCTCCTAAAGCCCTCATTTTCAACAAACTTAAATGGTAGCTCATCAATTATTAGCATCTCGGCAAGTCCATGCCTACATGCGTCCGCATTAAATGGTATAGCTACAAGGTTTGGAGTTGGATCGCTTCCATACGTTTCTTTTTTTGGCACAAAAGCAAGTGTTTGTTGTCCCTTTTCATCTAGCTTATCCTTATTATAAGGATACTTCTTACAAAAAGGGGTATGATTTTTCATATTCTTAGTGCCATTTTTTTTAGAATCGCACGCGTAAGAAATGCCACAATAGTTACAAATAGCCCTAGGTTTTTTAGGATCATTATTTTTGTGGAAATGATACCATACCGATGATGCATTTTTTCGTTTGTGCGGTGATGAAGGATTGGTCGGAGAAGGGGGTTTCCTCGGAGACCCAGCATGTATTGTAGCATTTGCTTGACCTCCACTTGTTCCATCAATCTAAGCAACACAACGACATTTAAAAAAAAATCAGAAATAGGTAGTTAAATTTGCAATGAAAAAAAAAATAAAAGTAACACAAGCAGTTGCTAACTTTCTAAAAATAATAGAAGTAACACAAAAAATAGAAAACTACATGAAAAAAAAGAAAAAAAAAACATACGCAGATTTTTTAATAATAAAACAAGTCTCATTTCATTTATACATAATGAACATCATCTGATTTCAATTAATACATAAAAAATTAGTCTAAAAAAAAAATTAGTCTAAAAAAAAAATTCATCAACTGATTTTCTACAAGGCTATATCTACAAGTGAAATACCTCATACATCATACATGGACAAAAAGTAGAACAAATCAGATTTATACCTGATTTGTAAACAAAGTAGTGGAGAACAAAAAACGCAGTAAAAAAAACGCAGTAGTGAACGCAGTAGAAGTTTGAACAAACGCAGCAGTGGAAGTTCGAACAAATCAAATACCTGATTTGTCTCCGTCGGCGCCGGTAGTGGAGCATCTGCATCGCGAGGTGGTTCCATCTGCATCGCGACTGCGTTAGAGAGAGAGAGGAGAGGACGAAACCGTCCGGCGTTAGAGAGAGAGAGGAGAGGACGAAACCGTCCGGCGAAACCGTCCGGCGTTAGAGAGAGAGAGGAGAGGACGAAGGCTGCCGCCCGCCGTTGGAGAGAGAGAGAGAAAGAGAGAATGTTTATGTTTGTTAGGGTTGAGTTGAGTGAGTGAGTTAGTTTCTTCTAATTTCTGAATTGGGTTTTAAATGGGCCTACCATGCGTTAGGTGTTGTGTTGAGACAGACTCAACCCAAGTAACTTAAGTTCTACTAATATATATATATATATATATATATATATATATATATATATATATAAAAATTAAGTTGTGTTGTAAATAAATGGGTCGGTCCGGTCCAGACCGAATTTAATTATGACTAAACCGAGACCGACCCGAAAAATCGGGTTAGTGTTTTTTTGGACCGGTTTAGGACCGAATTTAAAAAAGACCGGAAATATAGGGTCGGTCCGGTTCGGTTCAATCGGTCCAATCGGTTCGGTCCATTTTTTGCCCACCCCTACTTCTAACACAGCAAAACTATTTTTAACAAAAATAAAAACAATTTATTACAAAGAAGCAATATCTTTAAAAAAATCAGCTTAAAAAGAATAAAAATATTTAAAAATATATTTTTTAGAAAAATAAAAACACTTTAGTGAAAAAAAACAGTTTTTAACAAAAAATCAGTTTTAAAAGAATAAAAATTGTTTTCCAAAATTATTTTTTTAAAAATAAATAAAAAATAGTATTAATACTAAAAACTTTCAGTGCATAAATTTTCATATTTAGCAATAAAAAATGTACCAAAGTATAACAATAATTATTATAATAATTACAATAATAACCACACATAAAACACAATATTTTTAAAAACTGTTTTATTCATTAAAGTGTTATTATTTTTCAAAAAAACTGTTTTTTAAATATTTCTTTGTTATAAACTGTTTTTATTTTGTTAAAAACTGTATTGTTTTGTTAGAAATTATTTCTTTGACTATTTTTTTGATATAAACAGTTTTTACTTTGTTAAAAAAAGTTTTTTCTTTAAAACTATTATTATTTATACAGTTAAAAAATTGTTGAAACATTTTTTTCCAGAAAGAAAACTGTTTTTTTATTTCTTAAAAATATTTCCTTCTAAAAAAAGTTTTTTTTATTAAAAAGGTGAAAAACAAATTGTTAAAATAATAAATAGATTACATTTATTTCTAAGTACCACAAATTTTTATTTTGTTTACTAAACACAAAGACGACCCAATTGAAAAGAGACACACGTAACATGAAATTTTATATTTCACTTAACACATACACAACCCAAATAAAAGCGCCACAAAATCTTTTTTTTACTAAGAGCCTTTCTATTTGCACCAAGAATACTTGTACAAAGGATATACATAGTGTGGTGTCATTGAGGGTCATTCTCTCTCCTTTTGTAATGGCATCTTTCTATTTTTTTTTTGTAAGTTTCTTATTCTTTTATTTTTTATATAAAAAACAGTTTTTCTATTAATATAAAAAAATATATTTTTTAATTAAAAATAAACAGTTTTTTATTAAAATTTAAATTTAAAAAAATATTTTTTTCATAAATAAAAAATTTATATTTATTGACATGATATCGCGATTGATTAATGTCACTGACGCGGACCCCATTTTCGGACCCACATCATTTGTTGAATGTGGATCCGCGTCAGTGACACTAATCAATCGCGAATCTAAGACATCAAATTAAACAGTTTTTTTCGTATTAAAATTAAACAGTTTTGTTTATTAAAATTAAAATTAATTTTTTTTTCATAAATAAAAAAAAAAACTATTTTTATTGACATGATACCAATCTCGACATGCCGTGTAGCCATGCGGTTTCAAAGCGGTCTTCAAATAATCAATCATATTTTTTAATCAAAAAATCAATGTTTATATAAAAAAAACATGGAAAAAATAGTTTTCTTGTAAAAAGTTTTTTAACATTTATATTTTTAAAAATGTTTACTTATCTAAAAAGAATTAACGTTTTCTAAAACAGTTTATAGTTTAAAACAAAATTATTTATAAAAACACTGTTTTAACCTTTTATATTTGACTTTTTAATTTTACACCCTTAATATTTGACTTTTTTTTATATAAAAATATTTTATAATCTTTTTAAGAAGTTTTTTTCATAAATAAAAACTATTTTCTTAAAATAAAAAATTGACTTTTGGTTAGTGCCGACCCACAGCATCATCGCGTTTGGTTAGTGCCGTTGGCGTGAACCCACATCATCATCGCTAGGGCTGTGTTTCGGCCGGATCGGATCGGAAAATGCCTATTCGGAAAAAATTCCAATTTTTTCGGAAATAAAATAACTATTCCGATTTCCGATCCGATTTTTTCGGAATATTAAAAAAAATTCCGAATTCGGAAAAATCGGAAAATCGGCAAAAATCGGAAAAAATCGGAAATTCACAAAATATATTAAAAATCCAGAAATTTTGGAAATTCCAAAATTTCAAAAAAATAAATTATGGATTTTCGATTACTCGAAATTCTCATTTTAAAGAAACAATGAAAATGGCTTAACCCAACATGTAAACACATGAGGATTTGGCTCATTTTTCATTTGTGTAGAAGTTAGGAGGATACTCTCCTTTTATAGAGCATATTTTGGAGCCCTCTCCCTCTCCCAACCGATGTGGGATATGGGAAACTTTCAAAAAATCGGAAAAGAAATCGGAAAAATCGGAAATCGGAAATCGGAAAATAATTCCAAAAAAATCGAAAATAATTCAGAAAAATCGGATCGGCATAGTTTCGGAAAAATCGGATCGGAAAAATCGAAAATTCAGAATTATTTCCGATTTCCGATCCGATTTTTTTCGGAAAAATCGGAAATCGGAAAATCGAAATCGGCAAACTAAAATTTCATTCCAAATTCGGAAAAAATCGGGTCGGAAAGTTCGGAAAAAAAACACAGCCCTAATCATCGCGATTGGTTCATGCCGCTGGCGCGGACCCACAACATCATCGTGTTTGGTTAGTGCCGCTGACGCGGACCCCATAACATCATCGTGTTTGGTTAGTGCCGCTGGCGCAGATCCATGCCATCATTTAGTATCGTTAGCACGGACCTAAATCATCATCACGTTTGGTTAGTGCTGCTGGCGCGGATGCACGTCATTTAAAAAAAAAATAGTGAAATGTTTTTTTGTTTGTTTTTTAAAACAGTTATAAAAAGTTTAAAATATTTTTGTTTAAAAGAGTTTTAAAAAAATAGTTAAATTTTTTTTTATTGAAAATACAAAATTTAATTATTATTTAAAAAAATTTGAAAAAAATCTCAGTGAAAATATTCATCAACTCTCCCTTTCCTTTTGTCTTTTAGCCATGCCATGTCATTATGTACAAATCTCGGTAAAAACCTCTCGGTGCAAATAGAATTTTTCTTTTACTAAACACTAAATCGACCTAATAAAAACACGACACAGTATATAATGCAAACACAGTACACAAGATTTCAAACACAATATATTATATTTTATGTCGTGTTACAAAGTCTAATAAATTCATGAAAATGTAGTATAATATAATTTAAATTAGTAATGTGTTGAAGTCAAAAATCAAAATAATAATCATAATTATTATTATTATTATTATTATTATTATTATTATTTGTCTTAAAGTGTAAATTTTATTTTATCTAAAATGATGTTATGTTTTTAAATCATATTATATTATAAAGAAGTTGAGGGTATTTTGATATTTATGTGTTAAATATACAGGTAGGGTGTGGGGAAGAATTTAAGGGTGTGGGATAGCCGCACCCTTTTGATAACTTGTTTAATGACGTTTTAGACATAACTTTCACTCACTGTTTGCACTTGGATCTACGCGACAGCATATACAAAATGTCGGTTTATTTTAGTCTTTTGCATGCCACGTCATTGTTTTCTCTTTTTTGTCGGTAACACATACTCAGAGAACATTCCAATTCAATAATACTCAGCATCCCTCGTCGGCAAGTTACCTGCTATACTTGGTTTATTAAGGAAAAAAAATGTGATTGTATTTAGTAAAATCATTGATTGATTGCCAAACACAACCATATTTTTTTATTAACGCTATTTGGATTTTGGCCCCAATTAAAAACTATTGCATGTTTGGCCCTTTTTTTCACTTTTAGTGACATTTTTTTAATATTTGTATCGACAATTTTTTTTCTAAAAGTGTCACTAAAACTGAAAATTGGGGGCCGAACATATAATAGTTTTTAATTAGGGAACAAAACAGAACGGGTATAACTAGTAGGGGACAAAACCCACCAATAACCTTTTTTATTAAGTACAATTGGTGACAGTGGCGGAACAAGAAAAAATGTTCCTGTTGGGGACCGTTGTGTGCAAAGCTTTGACCACTGATGGACGTTCGGGGGCGAGAGCCTCCAAAGGAATTTTTTAGATTTTTTTCACAAGTATGCGGTTGACAATTTATAATTTTAGACAATTATAACTCAAAGAAAACAACCTCACATCACACTAGCACAAATTCACAATCCACATAACACAATTGCCAATAACAAACTCTAAACAACAATAAAATAAATTTGTGTAAAATATAAATTAAGGGACAAAATAAGTTCAAAACAAATCCTGGGTGAGGTACTATTTCAAATTACATTGTCTTATCCTTCAATTATCTACAATTTTAGATTAAACCTCAAAATTTTAAAAACTAATTTTTTTCCTTAGAAATCTTGGGTTAAAAAAGAAGTACAACACAGCTCCACCACTGACTAGTGAAAGTGACATGCCACTGTGTGTGTTTTGAAACAAGTTAATCGTTATTTCTCTTGCCATTCTGCATGATGATGTGTCCAAAACTAAAACACATTTTACCATACGAGAACACTTAACGCAAATGATCATGCAAAAAAGTTATTTTTCCATATTAGATGCTGACATTGGGACTTGTTTAAGAAGGCAGTGAAAACACCGTTACAATGTAAAAATATTGTGCAAGAGAGGATTTCATAAAGACCACAACATTTGGACAATCTCAAACGAGTCGATATCAATATCCATATCCTATCTTTGCACGAAAGAGGAAGGTCTCATTTAGAGCTTCAAAGCTGGCTTGTTAAGGCGCTTTCACACAAATGTGTCAACCACCTGGATGCGCTTTTCTTATATAAAACCCAGTGCACGAAGTGGGGTACTGGGGGTAGATGTACGCAACATTACAGCTACCATATGCAAAGAAACTGTTCTCGCGACTCGAACCTGTGACCTTTAGGTCACAATGGTGCAACCTTACCGTTGCACTTTTCTTAAATAAGTTCACTAAAATCTACTCTTCTGGCTTGATCATAATGAACAAAAATTACAGCTACCAAAAGCTCTAGTGTTGCAAAAAAGTGAACAAACGAAGGCATGTTGCTTACATTTTTGCAGGGAAAAAATATGACGCAGTCAACTCAACAGGTTAGCAAGAATATCCGGGTTGAGCTTATGGAGCAATGAAATCTGACCCACTTGTTTAGCTACTTCGCCAACCACTCGATCCATGTACAGCACATAAAGCCCATTCCTGCTTTCCAATAGCTCTAATGCTTTTCGCACTTGAAGCAGTGATGTCGCCCACTCTTCAAATAGTCCTGCAGGATCATCTTCGAAATTCAATTCCCCATTTACTAATGTACACTAAACTGTTTTGTCACTAATTTTAGCATCCATAAAAGAAAATGCTTCTCAAGTTACAGAATTGTCAAAAAAGTACCAGTAACAAATAATAACGCTTATTATTTCTTTTTTTGCCTCAAACTATGCAAAGTGTTTCTTGGAATCATACGCAGGGGCAGCATAAGGGAGAGAGGCAAGACAGAACGTCATCTTGGGCCCCCAAACATTGAAGCAATTCTAATGGCCCAATGTATGTTGGTAGCCCAATTGGTTTAGAGACACAAGCAAAATACTTTTTAATATGTTGGATAAAACACTCACCTTAAGAAATATGAGTTTTGTTGAGCAAGGCCAACCCAAACTATCGATTTATTAACAAAAACATTTAAGGGAGTTTTAGCCATTTTTAGAAATAGACATAGAGCCCGTGTTTTAGAACTTGCACTAGACCCCAAAACTTAGGGGGCCACCTTGATCATATGCATTTAACATGCTATCAAATTTGAAAATCAACGAGGCCAAATAAAACTAAAATGCATGCTTACCTGTGTCAAATCCTTGGCTATTCGACCAAGTCACTAAGTAGTCTGATACTAAAAACTCAATCAGCTGGATCCTGGCATCCACAAAATAAATGTGATATATCTATCATGAAAACATCAAAAAATAAGTACTACTGTCTAAAGATAGTTACAGGATTTCAATTTTAACTATGAAGGGCTGCACATGAATACTTGATATTGATTTGGAAAAAAATGATGAGCTGGACCTCATCATCCACATAATAAACAAAGACAAAGCTATCATGAAAATATATCATGCCAATACTAATGATATTAATTGGCAACAAGAAAATATTTCAAGTCGAAGAAAAAATGTAAGCAGAAACCTTATCACAGTCTATGTTGTATGAAAGACAATCAGAAAGAATATATCATGAAGCAATATTATGACAGTGTAGTCGTTAAAGAGTAAATCGCAATAAACCCCCCGAACTACCGCAATGTTTACAAATGACCCACACGAACAAGTAATTCTACAAAAAGCTCCTTGAACTATTTCCACTGTTTGAAATTTCCCATCACCAAAAAATGTTTCAAGCAACACAAGTAGAATGTTTCTAGCAGTCTTTGCAACTTTTGCTTAAATTTGGGAGGTTATTTTTGTAAGATTGTCAGAACATCGTAACTGGTAGCTTAACAACACTAATCTTGACGGTCAAAAGTTCAGCAGAAAAGGAAAGGGAGCTAAGTAATTGAACTCCAGGGTAAAATGTTCATAAATCCAACAAAGCTTCAACTTACTAGGCATATAAAATCCATGTAATAGAAGGAATTTCATCAATTGGTATACCTTAAAATATTTTATTTCCTTCATAAAATATGAGCGAAACTAGCCCCAAATAACAATTATGTGTATCAGAATTATAACAGAATACAATCATCGTTTCATATAAAATGTAAATTGAACATTTTGAAAGTAGTAAGTTACATAATGAGATAGCAAACAACTGTTTGAATACATTTAGATTGAAATAATTGTTTTGCCCCGACGCCCAATTTGTTGGGACACCCTCCAATCAACCACGACCCCTGGATATAATCGAGATAAAATGGTAATAATGGCAAGCATAATAAAGATATAAATAAAAGAGACAACACCAAGATATACGTAGTTCACCAACTTGGCTACATCCATGGAGAGGCCCAATTCCACTATATATGAAGAAATTATAACTACAATAGAGAATATACAAGGATAAATCACATACCCTCTACTCTCCTACCCAAATCCCGGATGGCCATTGTACACCAACTCTCAGTGAATCCAAGTTCTAAGCCAAGAATCCTCGCAATCTCTTGCCCTCAAGTGTTTCCCATATACCCAAACTGGTGTATCCGCTCCCATGTAAACCGGAGAGAAATCCCCCACACATTACATCTTAAGCACACCTTCCATACATGAAACACTCACACTCACACCTATGCCCTTCTTCCACCTTTGAGCAATACTCTAAGAGGGAAAAAAACTCACCTCTCACCCCAAACTCTCACCTTTGGAAAAGACTCTCTCTAACCCTAGCTTTGTAGTGGTGTTGGCGTTTTTTGAACCATGGCTAAAGCCCTCCTTAAATAAGGAGTAAGAGGGTACAGTACCCCGTGTATGAACGGTGAATCGCGTATGAATATTACCCCCCGGTACTCGAACAAAATTCAAGCCAAACTCCACAAATCTAAACATTGGCGAGAAATAAAGAAAACTATGACCAAGACTCCACCTGATGAGAACTCCCCCCATCTGAATCTCCCTGTTTGCCACGCCACCAAAAGAACCATTATCGAGCTTCATTATACCAGCTACAAATATTCATATACCATTCAATGCCTCTTTAAAGATCCAAATTAATCCGTGAAAATTTCCCTCGAAGTATACACCTCCTCTTGCAAATATACCCTTTGCACCTAGCAATTTTCAACTACTCTGCTTGGCCATCTTCTGAAGTTGAACACACGGATTAATGTCTAAATGTAGCTGCAACCAATCGAATATACCCATTGACTCCGAAGAGAGACCTCGACCCCACCCCTTCACTATCAAGATTCTTCTCACCAACGTTTCTCGGAACATACACCCCACTCATTGGTTGTAAACGAGAGCATTTGAAAAGCCTTCCATACTTGTGCCCCTTGTTCTCAAAATATATCATCGAGATCAATCCAAATGACATCAACCAATGGCACAAAATACATATAACACCATGTAATTTATGAACTCCACCATTAATCGAGCACCTTTTTCCTTAAAATTCATCACTTTTGGAGATTGTGAGAATATCCCCAAAAGTCTATGTAACACCCCGTAATTTTGAGGATTTAGTATTTAATTATTTTTGGGAGATATAAAAATATTTAAATTGGAGAAACTTAAATTTATGAGTTGGAGAATTTATTTGAGTGGGAAGAATTATTTATATTTGGCGACTTTAAGTTTAATTGTTCAAATTATTGTGTGTCGCATTTTTGAGGTCGAAATTTGGAAAAGTTACAAAGTATTTCGGATGACAATTCTGAGTGCGCGGTTGAGTCCGGATGGGTCGAGATAGTCAAAAAAGAGTACCTGGGGGTAGTAATTGGATCTTGGGGCATTTTTGGGCATAGCCAGCCCACACGAGGGGATTTGGGTCATTTTTTAATTTGGCCCATGTGATTAAAAACGTGATTTGGGAATTTAAACCTAATGGAGAGAGTGTTGGACGACAGTTAAAACAATTCTAAACCTAGGGTTTGAGAGAGGGATAGAGGAAACAAGTCAAGAGTAAATTGGGGATCTTTTGGAGACATATCGAGGGCACGGAGTGGGTGTTCATCATCAAAACATTCTCTACACCAACAGATCAGACTCTACAAACAATTCCAGGCAAGTGGTTAACTGTTGTGATTCTTAAATTGATGATAATCAATTCATATTATGGTCGATGTAAACTGAAACCCGTTTTTGGATGGGTTATGGCATGAAATTGGATTTTTATGAAATTGAGCATGTTGTGTGATTTAATAGTTCAATTGACATTATAGAAGCATTTAGTGTTAATTAGAATTAGAACTATAATAGAATGCCAGTATTAGAGACGAATTGATTGGGATGGTGGAATCAGATTTTTGAATAACAATTGGGATTATACCATAAGAATTCATTTTCTTAAGTTGGTGATATTTGTAAAAACCAATGATGCTAAAATATTTGGATGATGATTATAGTTCATAATCGATGTAAAAATATGATAAATATGATGGATTGAGATTGGAATTTGAGAAAAGAAAGCTAGGATTTTTGTTAATGGTTGAACTAGAAAAATCGAAGAGGAAAGGGAACTGGTCGATCGATCGATCGATCGACCCAGGGCATCGATCGATCGATGGTTCCAGATTTTTGGCAGGTTCGCCAGTTTTATACATAAGGGGAAATTAATTTAAGATTTAATTCCCATATTTTATTTAGTGATCATACTCCTAACATTATCAGGAAAATATATGATTTAAGTTTAGGAGGACGGTAATAGTATGTCACAAATGGATGAGTTGTGGGGAAATAAATTGTAGTAGTAATTCCGGGCCGAGGGAAAAATGTTCGGGTATTGTAGTTAGAATAATACTGCCTTATTAAATGAATTGAGGTGTAATTAATTAAGTAGGGGGCAGAATATAGACTCGGGTATTAACGATGGTACGGGCCAAGCGAGCGAGTCCGGGTATAATGGTTGAGCGACACCAAGTATTAAATTAATTAATGTGTAAATTAATTAAATTAGAGTCGGACCATAGACTCGGGAAGAACACTATATTAATTAATGTGTGAATTAAATTAATTAGAGCTGGATCGTAAGCTCGGGAAGGTAATAAATTAATTAATGAGAAAATTAATTAATTTGAGTCGATCATAGGCTTGGGAATATACAGGCTAGTGTTACGGGTTTTAGTACACGGTAAAGTCGGGATCTATATTATATATATACGGTATGGTGATAGTATATATGTATGTACATTGTGTGTGCTATTAAATATCAGTGACCAGATATTTATTTAATTTATATACTTCAGTGCTATCAAGGGACGTTGCGCGAAGTGCGTGAATTCCCTAACTTGAGGAGTAGGGCGAGTATATCCCCGGGTCATAGCGTCCGGTATATGGGTGAAGGGTTTATCTCGCTTTCATGGAAGGAATATGACCGTCTCCACTACGTATATATTTTGTGCCAGGTTGGTGAGCGATTCCGACTTGAGGAACTAGGTTATGTGAGCACACCTAGTGAGATAGCACTTTAGCGAAAATTATCCGGCGAGGATATACTCATGGGGTGAATATACATGTGAAATATGTATGGATGTTGTAGTAAAGATACGTATATAATGGTATTAAATATTATATGCGGGTAATAATACAGTGTGATGTATTTACTTTATATAACTTGTGCCATGGTTATATGATATTAATTAAAAGGAATTAATTAAGTTAATTTGGGAGATAATTTATAACCCATGAATAATAATAATCGGTTTAGAGTAGAAAGGCAAGGGAGGATTATACTAGGACTAGTTGGACGGGGTAGTACAATTAGGTGGGGTTAAGGTAACCGTTAGGTGTGCACATTAGTGGAGGCGTGAGTATGTCCTCAAGAGAGTGCGACACCAACTTAAATATGAAGCGCATTCATACATTTTTAATTACTGCAGTTAATTTACTAGCTAAATATTTTCAAAATGTTTTGGGTTTTAACCCTTGCTATAAAACTATTTTCAAAACCTTTTAGGTGTTCAGCCATAGGGACGCCAGACTTGATATTCTATTCCAGGGACACGTAGCTGCAGCACATGTGGATACTAGCAAGAGCTTGGATTAGATACATCGTCCATTCTTTCCTAGAGTAGGAATCATCTATCAATTTCAATTTTACTTAGGGCTTGTCGCCCAGACTTTTCAATACAGTTTTCAGATTTATTTATTCAGTTGTTAGATGATTGTTGTTGGACTATTTACTTTGGTGGCCGATAGTTTATTCGGCAAGTAGTTTAATTATTTATTCAGTTAATTTGATTCAGTTGTTGTGAATGGTTTATATGTATTTCCGCATGTTTTGTCTTGTTTAAATAAAAAGTTAAAATTTGGCACCGGCTTTTGGGAATACTAGGTAACTTTTAAAAAAGTTTTCGACAGTGATGCTAAGAATGAACCAACTGGGATTCCTATTTTAATTTGATAGGACTGATCACCCGGTATTTTATTAGGTGGGGTGTCACAGTCTACCATATACTCCAACCCTCTTGTGGTTCTTCCCGAGCCACCACCATCCTTGTTTCAATTACCAAACCATTAAACGACTCATTTTCCCCACACGTAGCAATGCTCACTGTCCTTGGATGTAGACTTGCTATGACAACATCCCCGACAATTAATTTTCTTTCGGGTGAATTTCAAACCGTATAAATAGACCTTGTTGATGGCTATCACACCGTTACCAATTGCATTCCTAGGTAGCAATTGCATTTTGGACAAGCAATCACACCCTCCATCTTGACAAGAATGACCTCCACTGTAATCACCACGAGCGAAGCACCCATTACCATCAAATCCCTCCACCTAAACTTGTGAAGCAATATCCCTTGTCATGATTGAATGAACACACCCAAGAAATCCAAGCACTTGTGGTTTGACACCAAAATCTCATTCCGGATTTTGACAAACATCTTGTGTGCACCAAGAGCTCCTATACCAATTGGTGTGCCCCAACTCCCTATTTGTTGGGGCAACCTCCAGTCAACCACAACCCCCGAATAGAATCGAGATAAAATGGTGATAATGGCAAGCACAAAAAACATGTAAACAAGAGAGACAACACTAAGATATACGTGGTTCACCAACTTGGCTACATCCATGGAGAGGCCCGATTCCACTATATTTGAAAAAATTACAACTACAACAGAGAATATACAAGAATAAATCGCATACCATCTACTCTCCTGCCCAAATCCCGTATAGCCATTGTACACCAACTCTCCACCCAAGTGAATCCAAATTCTAAGACAAGAATACTCTCAATCTCTTTCCCTCAAGTGGTTCTCATGTACACAATCCGGTGTATCTCACTCTCACGTAAAGCGGTGAGAAATCCCCCACACATTACATCTTAAGCACGCCTAACACCTACCATACATGAAACACTCACACTCACACTCACACTCATACCCTTCTTCCACCTTTGAGCAATACCTGAGAGGGAAAAACCCTCACCTCTCGCCCCACCCAAACTCTCACCTTTGAAAAAGACTCTCTCTAGCTCTTAACTCTGTGTTGGTGTTGGTATTTTTTGAACCGGGACAGAAACTCTCCTTAAATAAGGAGCATGAGTGAACAGTACCCGCACAATATTCAAGTCAAACTCCACAATAATGACTTTAGAAATAATCAAAATCAAGCCATTGCCAAACATGGTGGTCGATTCTACATAATAATTATGTCTATGGATCTATGAATGGTCAAGTTTCATTTCTATTTCAAGATTAGACTAAGGAGAACTATATGGGCAAGAGAATATACGCCCCCAACCCACCAACCCCCTTAAGGTGTTAAATATAAATTGACATTATATGTAAAGAAGGGTAGCGACCACAGTAAAATATATTTTAGTACTCTGTGGGTATTGGGAAAAAAAAGATATTTAAGATTGCATAGGCACTTGTCGCATTGAAAATAGAAATTCTCCTTTGAACTAATGAAAATTTCAAAAATAACATGATGTATGAACAAAAGCTGGGGGAAGATACTGAAATGCAGTTGAATATGGCGCCACAAGTCTCATATATAAGTTGTTACACCTATAATAATAGAAAAGTTCACTGTCCAAGAAAGAAAACTTCTAATAGATTGATAATTCAGCACATTAGGTAATTACATTTTAGAATACTTACAGCATATACATAGAGCTGTGCATGTTGGGAAAAGATTCATTAAATGGATCCATAAAGAGCAAACTCTCAGCTAATACATAAATCTTTTGAGAAACTGAAAGGATCACACGCTGCCCAACATAGGGCTCACTTCCAAGCTTGCGGATCAAATGCTGAACACAGAACTGGGAATCAGTGTCAAACTGATGTGTTTCTGAAATGGAAATACAAAAATAAAAGAATAATTGACTAAAATTAAATTATATAATTAATGTCTAAATGATTAAAGAATTAGAAGAATAATACATGGCAAAAAATAGTGTAGTATCATGGTGAGGACGTAACACAAGTGATAGGGTGACAGCCAGGGCGGGATTACGCATTAATAAAGGAGGAAATGACCCTCTTAAATTTTGAAAATTTGAAATATTAGTACTAAATTTCAATTTAATAAAAAATATATATAGATTATATTTTTCCCTCTTTTATTATCGGAAAATTACGCAGTACTTAAATGGTCCGCTTTTATTATAGGGGGTACTTTGCTCTATCTTTTCCCTTTCCCTTTCCATACATGAACATGCACATTTGATTGATGTACAACAACTAACCATTCTATCAGAGTGCTATTAACAAATCTATTACTGTGATTTTTAAAGAGCTATTGGCTACTGTCTTATTGCATGAAAGTTTTTTCCTTTTACGAAGCATTAATCCTCAAAATAAGTTTTCATGAGAAGATTTGTCTTCAATGATATGGGCGGTCGAGCTTTGTTATCCATTTACACATATAACATAACTAACAATTGAAAGGAGGAAATACTGCAGTGTCATATTTAATATGATATACATGGTAAGAAATGATAAGACTAAGGGTTTACAGTTGCTGCATAATTTTATATGATTCAACTTGGGTTTGAGCCCTATAAATTTGTGCGGCAAATGAATAGACTCCACTTGTTTTGGTTCTGTGCATGCATAAAATTCTTAAGTTGACGTGCACGCGTGGGTTGAAAGGGACGCCCACCCCACCCCGCCCCCCGATTTTTCATGCTGGCCTAAAATAGCATTAAAATCTCCTAGAAGAAAACTCTGTAGGAACTGCAGCGGGGTCATGTTCAAGGAGCAAGTGGATTAATCTAGGGGAGACAGCTACTTCATGAGCAACAAACAATCAGACCTTCAATCCAAAGAACCCAAATCCCACCAGATTGACCTAAATCCGGAGAGAACACATTATTTTGGTATGTTAACCTGCGAATCTCACGAGCTGATCTTCGAGCATCCATGCGAGTGTCCAGAATAACCAAAACAAAGTGAGGTTGATGTGAACGAACAAAGGTCATGAGCTCTGTATAAAAATTTGGCCTTTCAGCCCCCCAGCATTCTAAAGAAGGATCCTCATGAGGTGGGTTATTGGGTGAGCTCTCCTCAAGTTGCGCTCCAAAAGGATGTTGACAGATTCGTTTGGGTGGCTGGGGTTGATCAAACGTTGTCCTTCATCTGGGATGGGGTGTGCATGGGACGTGTAAATCGATTATGTGTCTGTGAACATCCTCTCCCTGTGTTGGGCGACTTCTAAATGTACGCGGTGTCTTTGGAGTTGGTAGTGGAATACCTTGGGTGTTGTGAAGAAGGGCTGGATTAACAAGTCGTTGGGACCTCGTTGAATAGACCCGTCTCTTTGGGGATTGAATTGTTGATTTGTGTGTGGAAGTTGGCCCCTGGCATTTAGGTTGCCTCTGTAGATGTTGAGAGGGGGAGGTGAGAGACCGTGTGGCAAAGAACTAGAACCCCGGAGGTAGGTATGGTTCTGGAGGCAAGGGGGCAGGTTCCTGGTGTGGGAGGGGTAGTATTAGTTGTTATCGGTGGTGGAGGACTCCGGTGAGTTGTTCTGTTGGAGGTGAGGGTGGTGGTTCACAGTCTGTCTCTCATACTCCATTGTTGGAGGGAATAGAAGATAAAGGTAGTAATGGAATCTCAAGGGGAGTATGTACTACTGCATGGGGTAATATAGCATCGTGAGGAGTATCTGATGAACTGGGGCAATTTTAGTCCTTCACAAATAGATGGGCAGGTGTCCCTAGTAAGAGATGGGGGGCTACACGTGTTGGATACTTCATTCTCCTGAGAGGCGATTTGGGAGGAAACCGAAGGCTGTACTATATGTACAGACATGCATGTATTGTTGGAGTGAAATTGCACATGCGTCAGATGATTTGGTGGGTCCTAATCTCCTTATGTGCAGTGTGCACATCATTTTGTCGCTGAGAAGTTGACAGCAGCACATCATATTTAGGTTTCCAAATTTGTCACTTGCTAGGTTTTGCGTCAGGCAGACCATTTTCAGGTGCGAATATATTTGCGTCAAAACGACCAGGAGGTTGACTGGAATTATTTATGGCATCAGTCTTTGAGGCATAAAACCGACGGAGGGGAGGACGTTGTGTAACAATACATCATTGTTGCTCCATATGAGTATGATCAGAACTGTGGGTAGGGGTAGATTTATTTCGAGGACAGTGGTGAAGATTATGGCCAACAATCCCACATGAAAAACAAATCTCAGTTTTTTATTCATAAACCAAAGAACGGAGAATGCGACCAATCTTGATTTTCTGTGGAAGCGGTTTTTCAATGTTAAATAGTATTAGTAGTTTAGCCTAGATAGAATTAGTATTAGTAGTCCTCTTTTTTGTAGGCTAAATATCTTATATGGTCTAAGCCTCTTGTAATTCAAAATTTGCAAGAAGAGAGGCTGTCATGACAAGTCACAACATCTTATGGATCCTCAATCAATTATTTTATTATCTGAACTGCCAAGAAGATTTGGCAATACATCCAATCGGAAGCGAACAATGATATCCAATCTTTTATATAGTAAAAATATAAACATAATTCTATAGTTACAAAAAGTTTGTGGACAAATTATTGTCACGAAATTCTAGCTAATGTGCCACCTTACAATCAGATATCAAAGATTTCTTGATCAAAATAGAGAGTAGCGACACCATTTATTCATAGTCTTTGATGTTTGCCTAGCTTCCCCCAATCATGAAAATTCAATAAACATAAGTTTTGTAGACCAGGAATTGGAAGAAATACATCTATATGATTTTTAATATAATGCAGCTTCAAGTCTAGTTTCTATTACGATGAAACCAAAATCAGATTAGACGTGTAAATACTTACCTTCTTCATGTACTATAGGACACATTCTTCTCACTAAACGAATGATTAAACTGCTGACAATTCCTTCAACAGGTTCCATATCTTTTCCCCTTGATGACAGATTCTTTAATGCATCTTCAAAAAAGCAAAAAAATAAAAACGTAAGGATAAGCATAGCAACAATGAGTTCATAATTATAGCATATGTACTTGCGATCACATCCCAAAAATCTCATCTCATGGATAACAAAAACAATACACAACAAGAAAGATAACAAAATTTAGTTTGAATTGGACTTCATAAAAGTTCAGAGGATACTCATGCATAAATAATGGTGGAAGTCACTATCTAGAATGAAATCCAAATAAACTTAGTATAGAGGAAACTCATTGTGTAACTACAGAGGCACTTCTACCTAAAATGAAGTCTACAGCTTGGTGTGACCAGTTTGCAAAATTAGTGTCATCTGCCTGCAAAAAATATATATATATATATATATATGTACTAAGATAAGTGCATAAAGTCCATTAAAGGATGAGAAACAACGAGTAACACACTTTGATAGAAGAAACTGTATCACAAAGCTCCACAAGAAAATCAACTGAAGCCTTAAGCTGCTCTGTTTCATCTGCACCATTATAATCTGCAATTGTAACAAGAAAATAAACAAACTAACTGGAGTAATTGATAATCTAAGAATTGACAAAAATGAGAATATTAAGGAAATAGACATTTCTAAGTAGAAGAAAAAATAAATAAATAAAATTCAAATATTGACTTGCATGTATAACCAAACTAAGGGGTTGTTTATTTTTACCCCTTAAGCATGCATTTCAAATTATTCAGACTTGTGAGGTACTAAATAGTGGTTGTTTTTTAGAAAAATTAAGAGGCTAATGATTATATTTGACTCTAAATGGCAAAAGGTAAAAGTGCAACTCCAAACAATGACTAAGGGTGTGTTTGGGAACCCCTGTTCCAAGCCATAGAAGTGGAATTGGAATATTTTTAGTTAAAAATATGAACTGAAAATTTGGTGCATTCATTCCGACATTATAACAAACATACTTTTCAAATTCAAATTATATGTTCCGACTTCAGATTTCAAAATTCACATTCAGACTTATTAAAAAAATAATAATAATAAGATCAGAAATTAAATAAATAATATAAAAATTAAAAAACACGCAACCTAAGTCGAGCAATTCAATTCATATACCAGACAAACATTGTCTTCTCGTCGAATCATCACTTCTCCTCCTCCTCCTCTCCTTTAATCTCACTGCAAAGTCAAAAAAACACTCAAAATTCAAACAAACACGCGTAACACCAAAAACAACAATTCCAATCAAAACAAACCACCATCACCTTGTCTAAGAAACCTCCGACGTAACACATCATTAAATCTCCTATCACCTCCGTCTGCAGACCGACTAGGGCTCAAATTCCCCAAATTATCATAGAAATAGCATTTGCAAGACGCACTTTGCGGAAACAAATCATACTGTACACTATCTATATAAAAAAAAAAAAAGTAAATCATCAGTACAAACTACAAAAGCTAGATATTCATGTAATTAGCTACATATTACCTTCAGCTTGGTTGAGATCTTGTTTGAGTCTGAGAATCTCTTGTTTACGTTCCTTTGCCTGTAAAAAAAAGTAATTAGGGTTGTGTAAAGTATAATAGAGTTTAGAGAGAGAGGACCTTGAGTTTCCATTTAAGAGCGTCGGATTGAGAGTGAGAAGAAGGAAGATTAGGTTTGTTGAGAAGCTTTGACTGAAGAAGTGCCATTGCTACTGCTAGTTTTAGTGATTGATTTGGATCGTTCTCCTTCGCTTGTTGTCCAGCTGACGACGCCATTGCTGTTTGTTAGTTGTGTGAAAATAGGCGGGACCCTGGTTTTGTTTAACGAGAGCGAGTTTTATAAGTACAAATTTGTTCGAAATGTTTGAATTTTGAGTGCTGGTAAAGAGTACAAAAATAAGTCGGTCAAATCCCCTCCAAAAATTTATAAAGTATTAGATTTTAGTCCCGCGCGGTATACGGACACTTTGTAGTTATTTTTTTAAATTTTTACGATCTAATCTTTGAACTAATAATTTTGGACAAAAAAATCGGTGAATCAAATTTTAAATAATTAGGTCCAACATATAAATACCCCCAATTTAAGAAAATCATAAACCTAATCGGCTATTGGAGTTTTCTCTGCAACTAACGACTATTCTCCGAAATCGAAAATAACAGCAATCTTATACTTTGATCGTCTGTCCTATAGTCGATTACAGTGTTCTTAATCGATTCTACATGTATCACTTGACTCTATCATTTGTAAGTTTATCTTTATCAGCAGTTGATTTTCTATTTTCGATCGATTACAATAAGTATATGTCATTTGTTTTGATTCAAGAGACTCATTGTAATATTCATTCATGTGATTGAATAGCTTTTTATATGTTATATATGTATATGTTTTTAATTTGTGTTTTTTTATGCATTTATGTTTGGATTCTTAATAAATAAGTTATATTTATCAATATTTGTAATTGTTAGTTGAATGTGCTGAATGAATATTATTGATGTTTCATTCTAATTTTAAGAGTCCTTGATTTTGATTTGGTATTGAATCACTTATTGATATAGGTCCGCGCCAGCGGAAATAACCAGTTCGATATCAGTTTTCAAAGTACACGCAGTGTTTATAAAGTACACGTGATTGATTATTTGATAATATGTGTGTGTTTTATTGCTTCATGTATAGGTTTTTAAAAAGTGCCTGTAAGTTTATATTAATTATAAATAAATATTTTGATATTTCATTCATTAAATTATTGCACACATTTTTAGAATTGTTGACCTTGAAGTAAATATTTTTCGTCTTTGTTTTACTGCAGGGCATTATGGTAAGTAGTGTAACAGCAAGGTGTTGTTATTTGGATAATATGGCTTGTATTGAAATATTTGAAGATGGCTCATTAGATTTCATATGCAATGAGTTGTGTATTAGGTTTACTAATTTGAGAAGTGAGAGTTTTTCATTGAGGTATTCATTTGGTGATGAATGTCGATTCATGTTGGTTTGTGACAACGATGTTTGTTGTATGTTACGGTCCCAATTGATCGTGAAAGCTAATTTCATTTGGATATATGTCATTGATTCATTACCATTTTCCATGTAATACATGTCGTGAACGGGTTGACTGCTCTAATCGAATTTTTGAAGGGGTTGACTGCAGTAATACAAGTTCTGAGAGGGTTGACAGTGGTGATACAAATACACAGAGGTTAGAATCTTTATCATCAGGCACTAAAAATGATTTTAATAGTTGCATTGAAAATGACTTTTATCTTGGAGGTGTGGAGTCAAGTAAGTCGAAAGTCTATCTTTCGAATGATTGGAAGACTTATATAAGTCATGAGCAGCAGTGTTTTGAAGGAGGTGTAGTGGAATTTTGGGATAAATTGCGAAAGTATGCCGTTGAGGTTGGGTTCAAGTATGTGTATTTGAAGAATGATAAAACTCGAGTGACGGCTGAATGCTCTAAAAAGACTACTGAGAATTGCATGTGGAAAATTCATGCTTCATTATCTACAATAAATGGGTACTTTTACATATGTGAAATGAATAATGAGTATACATGTAGAGGTGTCTTTCGTAGTCCGTCAGCCAAAATGATAGCCTCCAAGTTGGTTTCAACATTGGTAGCTGATGATCTTAGAGATAACCCGCTATTGAGACCAATTGATGTAGTTAGAGATATGAAGAAGAATTATGGTCTTGATATAGCTTATCAACATGCATGGGGTGAGAAAGAGATGGTTGTTGTTGATATACATGGTGATAAAAAGGTTTCTTATGCATTAATGAATAATTATCGTGACCTTCTATTGCATTATAATCCTGGGTCGCATTGCATCCTTGACGTGGAACACGAGAGTAAAAAATTCAAGAGAATATTTGTAATGTTTAGAGGATGTATTTATGGATTTCAATACTGCAGACCTGTTTTATTTCTTGATGGTGCCTTTTTGAAGAGCCGTTACCGTGGAACAATACTATCAGCTACTGCAAGGAATGGGAACAATGGTAAATGAATTTTAAATATTTTATTTTGTGTATTGCATTGAAATTTTGTTTGTTCCATTCCATATCATCAAAATACAAGCATAAAAATATAAAATACCTTTGAAGGTCTTTGTTTTAGTTCACGTGTACTTTTCATTTTTCTGCGTGTATTGTCATGATATGTCTTATTATGTGTAATACTAAGTAAAGTACACGCATAGTGCATGTAAAGTACACGCGAATGTTTTTGTTAATGTCACGTGTACCTTTCATTTTTATGCGTGTACTTTGATGATGATGATTTTATGTGTAGTAATAAGTAAAGTACACGCATTTTACATGTCAAGTACACGTGAATATTTTTGTTAATTTCACGTGTACTTTTCATTTTTATGAGTGTACTTTGATGATGATGTTATGTTGAATACAAATTAAAGTACACGCATTTTACATGTCAAGTACACGTGAATGTTTTTCTTAATTTCACGTGTACTTTTCATTTTTATGCGTGTACTTTGATGATAGGTGTTGTTATTTAGAAATAATAAAGCAAAGTACATGTTAAAAATGTAAAGTACCTTTGAATGTTTTTATTTAGTTCACCTGTACTTTACATTTTTATGCGTATATGTTGATGTTAGTCTTGTTAATAATAAAGTCAAGCAAAAGATTGGAAAGTAAACGTGGATGTCTTTTTATCTTTATCATGTGTACGGTGCATTTTTATGTTTGTCTTGTTATTTACAAACAATTTAAATTAAACATAATATATTTCTCATGTGTTTTAGGGTCTGCGCCAGCAGCATCAATATACAAAGTGTTGTACATGGATATGTTATTTATTTTAATTTTAATATATTTTTATATTTTAGGATTTTTTCCTGTTGCATATGCTGTTGTTGATTCCGAAATCGAAGATAACTGGATGTGGTTTCTAGTCAATTTGCATAGTGCAGTAGTTGAGCAATATCGAAACATAACATTTATATCAGATCGAAACAATGGATTACTTGAAGCTGTTTCGAGGGTCTTCTCGTTGTCTGCACATTCCTACTGTATACATCATTTACAAGGGAATATAAAAAAGAAAATTCGTGGGAATTGTGCTGGATTTCGAAAGAAAATTGTTAAAGATTTTTTGTCTTGTGCATATGCTGTCTCAGTAGATGTATTTCACAAGAATATTGAAGCATTGAAGAAGGAAGGAGGAGCTGCTATTGCCGATTTCATTGATAGTTTGCCTCCCGAGAATTGGTCATGTGCATATTTCCCTGGTAACGGTACGGTGACATGACATCTAGTGTTGCGAAGTCATTCAATTCATGGATATTGGAGGAAAGGCATTTACCAATAATGAATATGCTTGATAAATTGAGAGTGAAGATTATGAATTTCAACGCAAATAAACTTGTTGAGTCTGACACTTGGACAAATGAGCTATGTCCTTTTTTTCAAAAGTTACTGAATGAAAATTGGAATAAAAACCGACATTGGACTATTAGTCGCTCAAGTCAAAATGTATTTGAAGTTCATTCAGAAGTGCGAGCAACAGTTGACTTAGGAGAAAGGACTTGTTCTTGTAAGAGTTGGCAGATTAGATGTTTTTCATGTTCTCGTGCTGTTTGTATCGTGCGGGGGAAAGGGACCAGTATTTATGATTATATTGAGGAGTACTATAAGGTATCTTTCTACAGAAAATCATACTCGATACCTATAGTTCCTCTTCCTGATTTGATTTCCTTAAATATTCCAATTCCTGAAAATCCATTTATCCTTCCACCAATGACTAAGAGACCGACAGGCAGGCCAAGAAATAAGAGAATAAAGTCTTCTGGTGAGATCACAGTAAGGAAAGTTACTTGCTCGAGGTGTAGTAAAACGGGTCATTACAGGTCTACCTGTAAGGAACCCATTTGACTATTTTTAAAATTGTTGAATTCATTCATTTTAACCATTTGATTGAATAAATTAATTAATAAACCATTTGTTTCACATAAATGAATGTAATTTATTTTTAAGTCTCATTCTTTAGTTATTTTTTTGTGTTGCTGTACACATATTTTTCATAAAACATACATGATCATTATTCCTTGTGTTCACGTGTATTTTACCTTTGTATACGCATGTTATGTACAGTACACGCGCATTTTGATGTCCAAAGAAATTTTAGGTATTTTAGCGATAGTCCCATTTGTGAAGGTTTTGTTTGTCCTAATCCCATTTGACTTTTATATTCACAATTAGTCCCATTTAGCAGTTGTGGATGGTTACAACTGCATTCCGAGAAAAACGTGGACTGCTATATGGGGTGTGATTGTATTATTGTTCAGAGACATTTTAATTTCCACATTCATTGAATAGGACTAATAACAACAAATGATATATTTAGGATCAGAGGCAAGATGATGATCAAAACTGGGACTAAATGCCAAAGTCCCCAATAAATTTTATCAATGCGTGTCCTTGATTAAATATACGTGTACTTTATTAAGTACACGCATTTAAAAATGGATTTGGTCAGTTCAATATGCGTGTACTTTATAAAAGCATGCGTGTACTTTACTTAATGTACATGCATGAAGTACACGAATAATATAAATATAATATGCGTGTACTTGATGAAATGTGCGTGTACTTTATGAAGTACACGCATTGATAATTAAAGTACACGCATTTAAATATAATTGTACATGCATGTTTTAGCAAAGTACACGCATATTGATATGACAAAAATCTAATTCAATATACGTGTACTTTATGTATTCTACATGTAATTTTATCAAGTAGACGTATATAAATGCATGTACTATTTGGAAAATGATTTTTGACATTACAATGTGCTTGTACCTTATAAAAGATATTTGGGTCACTCATATTCTTAAACTCCTATGGGTATTATGGTCCGCGCCAGCGGCATTATTATACAAGTATTTCAATAGGCGTGTACTTTATAGACTATGCGTGTACTTTATAAAGTACACGTGTAATATATAGAGTACACGCATTTATATAATGTTTTGGGACAATATCTTGAGTACACGCATTATTATACAAGTATTTTAATAGGCGTGTACTTTATAGACTATGCGTGTACTTTATAAAGTACACGTGTAATATATAGAGTACACGCATTTATATAATTTTTTTACATAAAATGTTATTAATGTTTAAATGTTTAACAAAACACGTGATCATGTTTATAAGGGTTCATGTGTACTTTACTATATTGGGTGTATGACATAACTCAAAACACATTCATGAAATAAATAAAATTTTTATTAAAAACAAAAAAATAAAGTACAATTTTTTCAAATAAAGAAAGCTGAAAAAACTAAACAAGGCTTCTAGTAGGGATGTTTGTCAAAGGCATCCAGAGTGTCAGGGAGAGAGTCAATTAAATTCGACCAGTGTCGAATTTCTTCTTCTATGACGCTACAAGGCCTTCATGGAGAGCCTTCTTCTCCTTCAGCATTGCGATTTTCATGGGAACTTCTTGTAAAAAAGACATGAGTTTTTCATGTGTTTGAGGAGGGTCCTCATCCACATCAAATAAATCTATGGGATTGGGTGGAAGTCCAGAATAGCCTTCCCTCACATATGTTTGAAACTGCTCAAAGGCAGTTTCATATGAGGAAATATTTTCCTCAATTTGCCTTATTTTTTTTTATTTCTTTCATCTCTCTCAAGAGTTTCTCGCAAGTTTTCTGCTGGAATAGCCATTATGTTGTCTTTGCCCTAGATGTAATGGTTAAGAAAGGAACAAATATTACTCTTTTATAAGAAAAGTGAAAGTTATTTATTTCTTAACCAGAAGTAGTTGGGAAGTGAGTAGTTGAGCTTAATAAATTGATTTTGGTTATTGTGTCCTTAATGAATTCTTCAAAGTAGTTTTCAATTAAAATAATAAATAATTATTATATTAACCAGTGCGTGTACTTTAGTAAAAATGCGTGTACTTTGAAGAATTCATTGGTGTACTTAGTAATTATGACTTGTATTTTTCGTGAAAACTGCTTGTACATTGTTTCATAACAATCAGATGCATTGTTTATCTAAACCTTACGTGGATTGTGGTCCGCGCCAGCGGAAAAAAATCATTTTGGTGTAATAAATATTGTAAACAATAACCAATATAACACAAAACAAATTACAAATATATGTTTTGAATTTGAATCACAATTCATAGAAGTTTTTTCTCCTTTCGGGGGAAGAAATATTTTGACAGAAGAATTTCCCCGAGTACATATGCTTTTTGTTTTAGCATGTCAGAGTCTTGAAATAATTTTTGCATTTTCTTGTTTCTGCTTATTTGTTCAATGTAGTACATGCAGAATACCCCACAGTCAACCCTGAAATTACAATAAAACAAATATACAAATTAGTATGATGTGATGAAATTTTTTGAAAGGATACAAATTAGTAATTTTTAGAAATGAAGTTTTTCTTACCCATTATATTATTTAGGGCATTCATGATCTCTTATTAGGTGAAATTTGATATCACTTTCCAGCAAGAAATCTACAGTCCTTCTTTCTTGCTCTGTCAATGGATCATCATCCAATGTAAACTCATTTGGTGTACCTTCATCAAATTTCCTCTGAATTTTGAAACCATTGTTTTTCATTGTTTCTGCTTCAGTCTTCAATAGGCACATTGTTTTTTGGAAGACAAAAAACTGTTAAGAAGACAAATATTTAGTGTATACAAATAAAAGAGTATATGAAGATTAAAAAGTGAAAATACACGCATGATATAAAAGTACACGCATATTTTATTTTTTCATATCACGTGTATTTTAAAATATGATGTGTGTACTTTGCCTAATGAGTTAAAAGTACACACATAATATTAAAGTACACGCATATTTTATTTTAAAATATCACGTGTATTTTAAAATATGATGCGTGTACTTTGCCTAATGAGTTAAAAGTACACGCATAATATTAAAGTACATGCATATTTTATTTCTATCAATCACGTGCATTTTAAAATATGATGCGTGTATTTTTCCTAAAGAGTTAAAAGTACACGCATAATATTAAAGTACACGTAACTTGTATTGGTTCATTTCACGTGTATTTTAAAATATGATGCGTATACTTTGATAATCTGGGTAATTATGTACAACTAATACAAAGTACACGCATTATATAATGCACGTGTACACGTGTATAATATAAGTACAAGTAACATTACTAATTAAGTTTAGGCACTAACCAATTTTTTTGCATCATCAAAGAATGTTGTGTTTTTTTCCTTGTCGTTCGGTCGAAGGGAATCCATGTGGACCACTTTATTTTCTTTTTTGTATATCTCAAGTAATGTGAAATGTCTTACACTATGTCTTAGTACAATGAACAAATTATTACAAGTGCCTAAGTATTCAAATAAATCTCTGTATAACTCCCCCTTCTTATTGACTCCATTTGTGCTACAAGCTTCTATCTAAATAAAAATTGTAGACGTAGTGTTAATAAAAAAAACTGAAATTTTGTTTCTCAAAACTTTCGATTTATTTGTACTTACCCAACAATAATCAGAAAAAGTGTGTGAGTAGGAGAGCCCTTCCTCTGACAATTTTAACCTCAATACTTCACTAAAGGCAAGTATTATATGTTTCACACAATATAAAATGGTGAGGAAATAATAATGTTGAAATTTAATGGATGTCTAATACTTGGACTACATACTTGTCTTGAAATTTCTTGATTGTTGAGGACTTCAAGTAAATCTTCCCATGGGACATACGAAACCATCCCTTGAAAAATAAATTCCCTGCATTTTATATAATCAATAAGAATTGTATAATAATAATAACCTTATTCTTTTGCACAAAAAAAAAATATAAATTAGCGAAGTGATAAATCATAAAACAATAAACTTTACCCTGGCTCAACAATTTTAATAAACTCCTCAATCTTTTTCTTCGAAGCTTCATCGAGATATTTGTATGCTTCGATTGCTTCAAGCTTGACGTGAGTTTCCTTCATTTGTTCAACTATTGTTAGACGGTCTTTTTTCAGCTTTGACTCTTTTTGTTTCTTAATTGGTTCATGCTTTTCGGTTTCGCCGTCAGCTTTTCTTTTCTTCTGCCCTCTAGTAAGAGGTCCTTTTGTTTTGGATATTTTGGGGCTGCCCTGAACTTTCTTTTTGGCTAGTTCAATCTTCAAACTCGAAATTTCGTCCATGAGTTATTTATTAATGTTTTCCTGATATATTTAACAAGGAATGTTGGATTGTAAGCATTTTTTGAAACAATGATTCATTTTCTCTTACGTGTATTTTATAATATACACGCGTGTATTATAAAATACGTGTACGTTATAAAATTTATAATATACATAAAATTTATAATAAAATTAAGAAAGTGTAGCGTGTAATAAATATCTATTGTATTTTATAGATACATGGTCAGTTTTTTTCAATTCTGATTCTTCAAGCATTTTCTTCAACTCCGAAATTTCGTCATTAAGGATTTTATTATTGTTTTCCTGTAATACAAAAAAAATGTTACATTATAAACAATGCATTATTTTAATAAAATAATGCATGTACAATGCATTATATCTAATATCAAATAAAACTGCATTAAAAATACTATGAAATAAAACTGCATGTACTTTGGAAAAACTGTGTGTACTTTGGAAAACTGCGTGTACTTTAAACGTGTACTTTAGGAAAACTGCGTGTACTTTAGGCAAACTGCGTGTACTCTGCATTCAAAAGTACCTGTTGAGTTCTTTTCCACTCTGACTCCTCAAGATTCTGCCTCAATGTCATCTTTTCTATGTCAGCATCTTTCCATTGTTGCAATGTATCATCATACTTTTTTTTGAGATCTTCATTAGTCAGAGATAGATATCCATTCTTTTGTTCCAAAATTTGTGTTGATTCTGCCTGTTTTTTCAATGATTCATCTAATTCTTTAATTCTATCTGAGTCACTCATTGTGACTTGATCAAGCTTTTCTTTTAAAGAATTGTTTAACTCAACTAGTTGGGCATTTTCTACCTCCAACTTATTTAATAACTCCTTTTCCTTCAAAAGGTTGGAATTCTCCACCTTTAACTTCTTCATTTCCTCATGGGCTTCAAAAAGTGAATCACGTTCTACCTGACTCTGTACATTTAAAATGGCAGTCTCGACCTCCAAAGAGATCACCTTCTCAATTGCACCATTAATGTCTTCAGCTGCTTTAGATAGTTGGTTATTTTTTTTCAATAATTCCCTTTTCAAAACAGCAATTTGTTCCTCCAAATTAACCTTTGGTTGATCTTTTCCCTTCTTTTTCTTTGGAGTCACAATGTTTTTAAGGGGAATATTCTAACCATGTGAAAACTCATTGTCATTAATATCTCCAACAACTTTTTTTGATGATGAATCAGCATGTATAGGACTTTCTGTAGATATGTTCAAAGAGTAACTTGACCCTTCAAACTGAGATTCCTTTTGTACAGGACAGTCCTTACAAGCTGGTTTATTTGTAGCCTGCTTCAAAGTTGTTGTTGCGATGTCATTCTTCACAAACCATTGTTTCAAAGACGACAACTTCCACTTCAGGAATTTTGGAGTATTTTCTTTATATTCTTCAACAGGAGAAATAATTTCAAATTTCTCACATGCCCAATACTGTGATCATACAAAAAGCAAAATGAATTTTATACTTGAATTACCTAGGGATTCATAATGGAAAGTACAAGAGATTTGTTCAAAATACACGCAAAATTAAACGTGTACTTTACAAATTTTACAATTGTATATTGAAAGTACACGTTACCATTTCAAATTACACTTATACTTTGTCAATATAAGTTCACGTGTACTTTCTAAAGTACATTTATAATATTGACAGAAGATATAACAAGAGTATTTTGAGAGTACACTGGTTATATTTACAAAACATAGTACACGTGTACTTTGTAAAATACAAGTGTACTTTCACATGATATAAGACGTGTATTTTCAAAATACACGTGATTAAGACGTGTATTTTCAAAATACACGTTAAATATCAAGTGTATTTCGAAAGAACAAGAGAAAATATCACATGTATTTTGAAAAAACACGTAATATTTTCAAAGTACAGGTAAGTATTGGTATGTAAATTTTGAAATATCAGGAATATCAAGTGTATTTTAAAAATACACGTGAAAATAAATGTGTACTTTCAAAATACACGTGAATTTATCATGTGTATTTTGAAAATACACGTTAAAATAAACGTGTATTTTCAACATACACGTGAAAATATCACGTGTATTTTGAAAATACACGTGAGTATTGCTATGTAAATTTTGAAATATCAAAATGTTTTTTTGCTCAACAGTAGGAAAATGACACATCCAGTAACTGTGCTAAGTTTTGAACTTGCTGATTTGTCAAGTGAATGTATGAGAAACTCTTGCACAACAGATGCCCAATCATATTTATTCATTTCCTCAATATTTTCAATGTATTTCAACCAAAATTCTCCAAGGGTGAAGTTTGAGTTGGAGAAAAATAACGTGTTCAAGAAGTGGAGACACACAATTTTAACAAAATCAGCAATTCCTTCATCTGTCTCCAATTCAACTAATTTCTTCAAACCATTCAAAACTTCTGACTTTCCTATTCTTTTTGAGAAGTATCGTGCTTGTAATCCAGATTTTTTAGCAGTATTCGGTCGCTTTTTCAGTTCTATTGATATTAAACCCTCAACCAGGGGTATGCCAAATATTTCACTTATATCTATTGGCATTATTGGAATACTACTCTTCATACGTAAACTTTTGGTTTTCGTATTGTACAGCTCGATAATTGATGAAATATTTTTATCCGTCTTCTTGTGGTCCACTTCTTCTACTTTCTCACTGTAGTAGGCATTGAAAAGCTCCCAAAATGGAGTCTTCTTAAGAAGTTCAATATGGCTATTGTTTATTTTATCTTTAATTTGATGCAAATCATGGAGAAAGCTAACAATATTTGACCGATATTGGTCATTCTTCTTTGCAGGACGTTTAGCTTTCAATGCCACACTAGAACTGGAACTGGATGAAGAACTATCATCAGAACTGCTATTTTTTTGTTTCTTTCCTCTTTTTGCCTTCATCTTCATCCCCGTTATATTGACAAAATTTAAATTACTAACCTATAATGATATGTACAAAAAATAAAATACATGCGAATTAGAATAAACATAGACTAAAACAATAAAATACAAGCGTATTTAACAAAAGTACATGTAATATTCTCACAAATAATTTATACAAGTCTCATCAAAATACATGATAAAGGCAATAATATATATCGTCAGTTTCATGGTAATACCTAACAGAGGTTGTTCGACAAGTCAAAAACCAAGATTCTCTACTCCTAACATATTCAGTAAAGAAGTGCTACAATAGCTGAATGCTAAAAGCTCCAACATTATCAAAACCCCTTAAGCAATACTGCTCAATTCGTTTAGCTAAATCCTTCGCTTTCGATTCAGTTACTTGAAGCTGTTGCACATCAAAAGTGCAGTAAACGTCTTCATAGTAGTAGTAGAAACCAAGTAACCTTTTAGCTCTATCATTGATGCAAAGGAGAAAATGAATTTCGTCATCATTAGTACTATTCACTGTCAATGTGAAAGGTTTTGTATTGTTAAGATCTTCGAACGTGCAAGCAGCAGTTTTGTAGTTGAACATGCTTGATCGTACGATTCCTAAACAATAACACAACAATACAAAATAGTACACTCATAATACCCATTAGTACATGAACATTGGATTAAACAAATTGAATTCAATGTGCGTGTACTTTCTGAATTTTTTGCGTGTACTTTCAACAAAATACACGAAAAAAATGAAAAAGTACACGCAATAAAACTAATTATTACCTAATAACATATCATTCAAATGCAGCTGGCTATTGGACAAAAAACACTCCTAAATATTAACAAAATAATAATACTTCTTAAAAACTCATGGAATATCATTCAAGTGCCGCTGGCGCGGACCAAAATAACATAGGATTGATCAAATATGGATTTGAAATTAATATTTTATAGTGTACACGTATAAAACATAAAAGTACACGCATAATGAATTGAGAAATACAATTTCAATGTGCGTGTACTCTGTGTATTTTGCGTGTACTGTTAAAAAGTACACGCAAAATGCACATAGCAATACAGGGCTTGTACATGTACATATTCTATAGAGTACACGTATAAAACATAAAAGTAAACGCATAATGATTTGAGATATTCATTTTCAATGTGCGTGTACTCTGTTTATTTTGCGTGTACTTTTAAAAAGTACACGCAAAATACACATAGTACACGCAGCAAAAAGCTTATACATGTACATATTCCAATCATGTATATATTCCTAGTCCTTGATAAATCCTCGATAAATGATTTATACATGAGGAAAAGTACAATGATGAAATACATATATCTAACATGGAAAAAGTGTGTTTTGCAATTAAAATGAGGGAAACAAATATATGATGAAATACATATCATGAAAAAGAAGAATATGATTTCATCAGTCCATATGTCTACAAATTTATACATATGAGAACACAAAATACATAAGGACAAAAAGGTGATAAGAGAATGTATACATACTTGTTAGTGTTGTTTGAAAGAATTTGATTTAGAATGTAAAATGTAGAACTTCAACGATTAGGGTTTGAAAGAAGAGAGCTAGGGTTTTGATTGAAGAGAGTTAGGGTTTTGATCGAAGAGAGTTAGGGTTTTGATCGAACAGAGTTTCTAGAGCTTCGATCAGGAGTATTTATGTGTTGTTGTTGACCAAAATTTGATTGAGAAATAGATTCGTTTTGGGGTTTTGATCGAAGAGATGGTACGATTAAGGTTTTGATTCAAGAGAGAATACAGTGTTTTTGGCGCTTCGATTTCTGAATAGTGCGTGTTTGTTTTAATTTCGGGGTATTTATATGTTGGACCTAATCGTTTAAAATTTGTTGGGCATGGTTTTTTTGTCCAAAATTGCTAGTCCAAGGACTAGACCGTTAAAGCCCCTTATTTTTTTACAATATACTACTTATAAATTAACGAATGTTATATAACCATATGTGCTAAATGCAAAAATATTTAACCATCTAATTTGTTAATAAAAAGACAGTCAAAATTAGCAAGAAAATCTCAAATTATAGTTAATAAAAATCAGAATTTACAAATGAGCTGTGGAGAAAAAATCCAACTCAATGCTCTAATAATTGTTATCTCACGGTATTCGTGTCCAATACCATCTCCTATACATGTATATCCTAAAACTGTATCTTCATTTATGATCATAAGTTACTAAAAAATACCACAATAAAAGCATATTGATATTAATAGAAGGATACCAAGTAAATATACATTCGTTCTTTTACTTCAACTAATTTTTTATATATTCATACATTCTCTTTACAAATTATACACACCCAACAATAACATAAAAAGGAATTTTAGATGTTCTCCAACTTTGAATGTAAATTTATATTTTATTAATTTGTGGAGTTTCCTTACCATTCCGATCTCCTTTATTACCAATTTGTTGATGTCTTGATAATCAACCAAAAATATCCTGTAGAATAAAATGAAAAAACTAATGTTTGATCAGAAACATAATACCGAAAACCCTAGAATGAAATTAAAAGCCTTAATTTCAGATTATAAACATAAAATAATCAAGAATATGCAAGCATCCAAGTAAAATGGAGCCATCGTGACTTCTTTCTTTCATGAATGAGATGACATCCTTTTTCTTGCTAATGTAAAACTTAATTTCAATATAAATATGGACTTAAGATTCTACATAAGCATTATATGTCCTATAATATAAATACACGCCTATGACCTTATGTAATCTCACCTTCGAGCCTTTTACCACAAAACATATCATCATTGTAAAACTCATCTATTAAAAAAGGTTGGATACACCACCACCACACTTAATACCCATATAAAACATAACAATTGTAGAACTCACAAGGAGGTTATTAAAAGTACCTGAACTGGATGTTATTATCATAAATTATCCAATTGTACTTCCAACCACCTGAAAGAACCTTATTCAATCTTCAAAACTGACCATATGCAATATTCTAGATGGCACGATGATATTCAAAATATTTTAATATTTGAACACCATGAATAAAAACTATGTACCAAAAACTTGAATTACGAAATATATGAATACATGGTGGCCTGAAATCCCCTCTTCAATTAAGCATATCGTCATATAATCAAGAGGTTTGTTTGGTTAGTAATAGAAGTTGGAAAAGATGAAAGGTGAAGAGATGATTTTATTCTATGTACACAGTATATAATGGACATAGAGCAATGACATCGTTCATTTTTTTTTTATTGAATAAATGTCAACACATCTTCTATTAATGAAAAGTCACTTCATATTCCTTTTGGTAAGTCGTTTTTAAATTATATTAGAAGACCCTCAATAACTTAGCATTAATTTTAGACACGTGGCATAATTACATTTGGAGACACCATTTTTAATATTATATATTAGATATATTAGATTTGTCCTTATGTGACTCATATCACAAGGCAATACTTAACAGATGGGTGAGAGAATATGTGAAATCCACGTCACTTTTGATGGAGGTTTTGGGGAAGGTTTTTGTACTATTATTCCTAGACCGATGCACTTCGTTTCGACCTAAAAACATGAGACGAAACGATATGAAATTGACACAATATTTTGTGTTGATGTCGAACTTTTTTTACACGTAGTTGTATCATATTCGTGTCAAAATTATGAGTCGTGTTATCGTATCTTGTCGTGTTGATCATGTTTTTCTGAGTTTTCGTGTCTATTTATGTTTACTTTAGTGTAAAATTAATAAAATAATGTCATGTTGAGATCTATTAGAGTCGTGATCGTGACAGATAAAAAAATGTGATGTCATGTCGTGTCGTTTTTGTGTCCAAAAAAACCTTGTTGTGTCGTGTCGGCTCGTGACCCGAACAAAAAATGTGAATTGTCACCCCTATCCCCATATATTTAGGAAAATGAAAAACTCTTGTCTTTACTCACATATTTTGAGTCTCAAAATAGTAAGCACGCGAGTTTCATATAAGAATCGGTGTCCTGTTAATGATTTGTCGGAACTTTATCCTACTATTTTTGAGTTATGTGTCATTAATCATATGTTCATATGACCCTATTTTTTTAAGGTTCATTTAAGGTTTCGCCCCCATTTAATTCCCTATGATGAGTCAAACTCCCGATAATTGAATTTTTTAAGGTTTGGCCCCCATTTTTAACTTTCCGTCCACTTAACCGTTAACCCTTATATTTTTTTGTCATGTATTTCTAGATTGCCTCTCCTTATTGTTGGGACATTACTAGCCGTTGGAAGATTGCATATTTAAGCTCCAACTTGCCATTCATTTTGTGACCAAAATGGGGGGAGGATCAACTTCATGGTACAATGTTATTTTATAATATTTTTTTGTTGATATCTTTTTATAATTTATTAATTTCAATTATTAATTTGAACTCTATTTTATTTTTTGCAGGTAATATGCCAACTATGCGATGAAAGTGGTCATGTAGCCAAATTATGTCTGTCATTGCCGAAAAATTAAACGCAATAAGATGTGAAGAAAGACATGTGTTTTCAATGTGGAGAAGAAGGACATTGGGTCAAACATTGTCCGTGGAAAAATACGAAGTGTCCAAAATGTTGCATGACCCCAAGAAATTTATGGACGTCTAGAAAATAATGGAGTTACGGCAAAAAAATTCTCAAATCTGTTGATTATGGCAGTTTCGAGTGGCTCGACAAGGCTTAAGAAAAGCGTCCAAATATGGAGTTGGAAGTGGCGTTAGATGATTTATGTAATGGTTTTAAAAGTAGTGTGAACTTTAATGTTTAATTTTGCAAAATATTGTGTGCGATACTGATTCAAATCAAATGGATTTGCAAATTCCCAAATCAAACTTATTTAATTGGGTGTCTAAATCTGCTCAAATCAAACTCCAATTTATTCAGTCCTTAAACATGCATCTACGTGTCAAATCAAATCAATCAATTAAACCATGCGATGATTAAGCTGTCAAACACAAATTTCTGGAAAAAAATCCCCGAAGGACAAAACCCTTTTTATTTCCACTATAATTTGTAAAATTCGGTTCACACGAACTCTAATGAAAATACAATTGACATGCGAAATACCTGCAGGTGTCGGTTCGTCGTCGTCAGCCCAGGAACACCGCATCACTTTCTATGACGCGCAGTCAATCAGCCCAGTACCTCCCGCAAGTGGCACCTATTATCAGACCAACACCTTCCAAGGCACCTAGTGTAGCAGCATAAACTCCAAGCAAATATGTCTTGGGTTCCATAAAATAACTCACACAAAAATAATTGGGATTGTGAATTGAAAAAATAAAAGCTTTGAACACTTTAAATTGTTGGAAAAGAAAACAAACACTCAAAAATGTATTCTGTTAAAAGCAGTGTTTCTCCACTCAAAAAACAAGTAGTCTGACACCCAATAGATAACAAGATTGAGGTGGCGATGTGTCAGCCTAAAACTCCTATCGTTCGACCGACAGACGTCTTCGTTTGAGCGAGACAGCATCTCGTTCGAACGAGATGCGTCATCGTTTGAACGACCGAGGCCCTAATCCAAAAAAAAAAATCGAACTTTGAAAATAGTTGGAAACCTAAAAAAGCAAAACACTTTACGAGATCATAAAACCTTTATATAAAAAAATATTTTATAAGAAAATGTTTAACTTTATAAAAAACATTTATAAATATTTTAAAAATCATTTTTCATAATTAGAAAAATATTTTAACTTTCATAAAAAATATTCCAACGCTTTTAATATGAAATGTGTAAATGGAACTTAAACATAATTTTACCAAAATTTATCTTGTTGGGCATGAATGTTGAAGTCTTATTGAAATTCGAATCCGTATTTTGTAGATGTTATCTTCCTCAATCCTTCAACCACTTGTAACGGTATATGACATAACTAATTGTGACGGATAATATCCTTAAAAATCTCCTCATATGTCTATGTTGGTATAAAATAAAAAATATCTGAATTATCAACTTAAAATGACCTATACAAATCTACCCTCCAAAAAATAAAAGTGGAAATATAAAATGACAAGTGTTCAAACTTTGCTTCAACAATCAACTTTTCAAAACTTCAAGTTTTTCTCATTAGGGTGTGCAATCCAAAAATCTTCAATTGTACCTACACACATGAGACAAAATAAATACCTCGTGACATATCGAGTTTGAAATGATATAAGCATAAAAATGAAAGCATAATCAATTCTCCCCCATACTTAAACTCCCCCATAAAGTCATGATTCATTCTCCCCCTTTTTATTTGTCCAAAATAGACAAGGAAAATAATAAACCAAGTAAATCAAATCGGGGTGTCATGGTAAACCAACGCAAATAAATTATTTTTTATTTTTTATATTTTTCATACAAAAATGCGAAAAGGATGTTACAAAAATCACACACCGTGAATTATTACAGAGATAATTAAACCATGGAAACAGAATGAACGGGTGTGAACAAATTTGATAGGGAAATCGACTCAATCATGACATGTGTGCACGATGCATGAGAGTACTCCTAACGAATGAACATCAAAATAGTCCTTAGGTGTAAAATTGTTGAATTTAGATAACATCGTCCCAATCATATCAACAAATCAAAGTACAAATGATTTTCACACCAATAACGTTCAAAACTATGTAATGCTTTTTCATGACTTTCAAGGACGTGCAAACCATTATAAATTCCATCAAAATGTGACACCCCGACTAATTAAATACCGAGTAGCTACTCCTTTATTAAATTAATTCAAAATGCCAAGTTGGCTCAGTTAATAGCATCACTGTCGAAAACATTTTATTATTACTAACCACCTAGTATTTAAAAAGTAAGTGCTAAATTTTAATTTAAGTCTGATTAACATGCAACAAGTGTAATGAAGAAATAAATAACACCATTCACCATACTGAAGTAAAACGAATAACCATCACAATAGAGTAAATAAAGTCTGGAGGAAAACTCCTCACTACAATCCCATAACTGAAATAAATAACCGAATACTGAAATAATACGTGCTAAAGTCTGAAAACTGAAATGTAAAAGATGTCTCTAAATAGAAATGGGCAACATGCCCTACAACTGATAGATAGTGACTCTGGAATCCAAAAGATAGAAGCGTCTACAAGCAAATCCCTGTAGCTTCCACAACCAGCTACAGCTCGTCACCTGAATGAGAATCCTATGCTTGGTGTCCCTGTGGCTGGGCACCTAAAATGGTTTTACAAGAAAAAGATTTGAAAAGAAAACGGGTCAGAGCCCGAATGTGGAGTTATATTTTAAAAACCTGCAAGTGCTTTAAAAACATTTAAAACATTAAATGCAAAGTACATGTTAGGACGTACACTCACATGATATTCTCACCTCTCGTCTAACTGTGCACTCCTAACGTAAGTACCCATCTACAACGATATAAACCACTAGCTAAGTGACATCATAACTAGCTAGACTGTAATAGTTCCTACCCTTATTACCCGGTTCTATTGACATATAACGCTCGTAATTAGATAGGGATTTAATGTAAACTCAGATGCTCAATATGCAATATATTTCTCTATCATCTAGCTCATTATGTTTCTCGAAACAATACCGTAATTATTTATACAACATTAACATGAATGTTCTTATTAATTAAGTGTATATTATTCACATCATAAATATACAATACGAGCACCCCGAGAATTAAGCTGCGGTGCACACATACTCTGCTATCCATCCCGGTACATCACGTACATAAGGATCACATATTCCGAATCTCTCAGGAATAGTTCAGATAACACAAATCACAAATAGTGGAGGCGAACACAGTCACATCACACGGGTCACGTACATACCTACGCTCCCACGATCAGCGGACTTATTAACATCCCAATAAGTCTTTCTCTAACCTATATTCATCGAGGTACCAGTCTATATCCCCCCCCCCCCCCCGTAGGCACACAAGGATTAGAGGGTCCTAAGTAGGGCTGTGTTTCGGCCGGATCGGATCGAAAAATGACCTTTCAGAAAAAATTCCAATTTTTTCGGAAATTAAATATTTGTTCCAATTTCCTATCCAATTTTTTCGGAAAATCAAAAAAGTTTCCGAATTCGGAAATATCGGAAAATCGGAAAAAAATCGGAAAAATTCGGAAATTAGAAATATGGTATTACCTATGTTCGAGACTATAAGGGTCGGACGATGTAAACAAATATGCGCCGCCGAAAGTAGAAGAAAGGGGTTGGACGACCGTATAGAGATTAGGTCGAGAGAGAGAGGTGAGAGATATGCACCGCCGAGGAGAAAGGGGCGAGACGAGAGAGAGAGATGTGAGAGATATTTTAATAAGAATATCATACAACCCTAGTTGCTCTCTACTAACGGCATATATAAATATATGGGGTAAGGTAAAAAATAAAGGAAATCTAAATTGTACACATTCTTATTACATAAGGATATAACTTATAAGGTAAAAAAATATATATAGAAAATATTCGAAAAAAATATTTGAAATATTAATCGGCAGATATATTCGGAATATTAATCGAAAAAAAGATTCGGAAATTATATCGGAAAAATTGGAAAATCGGAATTTAAAACATAGTTCCAATTTCCTATCCAATTTAATTCGAAAAAATCGGAAATCGGAAAATCGGAAATCGGAAACCTTATATATGTTCCAAAATCGGAAAATATCGGATCGGACATCGGAAAAATCGGAATGTTCGGAAAAAAAACACAGCCCTAGTCCTAAGCGAACGCAACCTCCTGTGATAGCAAGTATGGTAGTTATGTCATACACACAATCCATATACCAATACTAAGTAAACACACATCTTAGTAATGCCGTATTTTAATCGTAGTACATATTCTCATTCTAGTACCAATATATAATTTACACACTTTATACGATTCCGGTTTATAGTCCTACGCGCCATAATGTATTCTCACGTCGTAGAAGTCACTCACGTCACAGCCCAAACAGTCCATTATTTAAATCACTCGTATATAATTTACTCCTCATAATGTCCCAATGTCCCACATCTATCAATATAACATCAAAGGTTTGTTATCTCTATCCTCGAACAAGTTTACGGGACTCCAAAAATCAAAACAGTCCAAAATGGCCCAAACTGCCAGCTCGTTAGAAGTCTCGTTCGAACGAGACTGTTCGAACGAGTTTGGACTGTCAGCTCGTTAGAAGTCTCGTTCGAACGAGGTTGTTCGAACGAGATCCCAGTTCGTTCGAACGAACTGTACCTTCTAACCATATCTCGTTCGAACGAGATGTCGAACGAAACTATCCCTCGTTAGAAGAGACTGGTCAACTCGTTAGAAGCTCGTTCGAACGAGCTCGTTCGAACGACCTGGGGATTGCTTCTAACGACTGACCAGTTTCGGCCCAGATTTTTCCCCAATTCGTTTTTTATCCATTCTTACTCCTCAAATCTCTTCTAAAATTCGTTGCAACAATGTATTAAGTTCTCTAACCATCCTCAAACATACTAAGGAGATATACTAACATCTTTTAAGGGTTTAATACCTTCTAAACATCAATAAATCACAAGTTTCTACATTATTCCCTAATTTTCTTCAAGAACACAAACCCTAGATTTTTCTCATCATAATTTCCCAGATTTTAATCCGTTTATACATCACATAGATATGAAATCTCTGAATTCAATCTTCAAACAATGTTTCTACATGCAAACCTATCCCAAAATTAAATAATAACTTCCAATTTCATGGGTTTTCTTTTAACTCTTATATAAGATTGATTATCAAGGTTTCTAACATGGAAGAAGCATTCACTGCTTAAGGAATGTAATTTAAATCACTTGCCTTGGTTTGATTTCTGATTTTGGTGTAGGTTTGATGAAGTTTTATGCATAATTTCCTCTCTCCAAGCTCCTTCTCCAATGGTGGCTTAAGGTGGCTAGGGTTTGATTTGGGGAACTTAGAAAACCTAAATGATAACCTACGTAGCCTTCTAGGTTAATATGGGTTGGTTATGGGCTTAGTGGGTCAAATCCACATCAGATTTAATTAACCAATTTTCGTCACTTTTAATTCCTCAAAATGTAAAATTACCAAAATACCCTTTAAGTTGTCGGTATGGCCTAAAAATACCCCGGGACCCAAACTATACCCCCGGCTAGTGTTTTCTGACTATCTCGACCCTTCCGGACGCGTTGGCACACTCAAAACGACCATACGGATTATAGATTTTAAATTCACTTTTTATAATCAAAATATTTCACCGTGACGCGGCGGTCCCACGCGTCTCAATAAAATTTCCAAATTGCCGTATATAAATCTCACGACAAATTTCATAATTCCAAGTTCATATATAGTTATATATGCACATAATCAAATACCAACTCGCATCTCATTAGTATTTATAACCCGGATTAATTTTCAATTAATACGCATTTAATTAATTAATCCCAAAAATAAATATAGCCAAAAGTACGGGGTATTACACAAAACTCCCTCATTAAAAGATAATGCTTTTTATTTTTCTTATGAGGTGATGAAACTAAACCTATTGGCCCATTTTGGCATATATTTCTTTTTATTGCCTTTCAATTTTTTCGGGGCTCTTTTAAACCTCATTGGACCACGGATAATTTTCAATTCCACTTTTTTAGGTCAATTTAAACGGTGGCTTTATCACAAAGGAAATAATTAATTACCTTTCCCAACCCTTTTCCATTTTTCAAAATAAATCACACAAACGATTTATATCATGCACTACTTTTTGTTAAGCTGTATCGCATTTGGTTCGTTGTATAGACAGAATTATGATGGAAACACTCAACCAACATGTGATAGATAAGCACAAAAGTCAAACAAATTCGTGCATGTGTACAATAAAGGACAAATGAGTCAAACATGTAGGTAACAAGACTATATATCATCTAAAAGACTCCAAACTTTGTAAAGCACATGAATGACACAACATATTGTCTCAAAACACTATCAAAAAGTCATATGGATATGGAATGAAATTGTGACTTGGTCATCCTAAGTGTCCATTCATATACGGTGTAAACAAAATACAAAACTCTTTTTGGATTTTTCAAAAATTTTATCAAAATAAATGAAAATCTTTTTGTATTTTTTGAACATTGTTCAGAATCAACCCAGCAGTACCAAATAATATAGTAATATGAACCAGAGGACTACTAATGGAAAAACTCCAGGGGTCGCTCGAACGAAGCGCCATGTCACTTGAACAATAAGGGTTCTAGCGAGAAACTGCTTCACGCAACATCAGGATTTGCTTGAATGAAAATTCCTCTCGTTTGAACGAAAAATTAAAATTTTCACAGTTTACCCAGAATGCCATGCAGTTTTTCCAGTGAAAAAATTTCGTGAAAATAGTTCATGGAATGGGCAAACCGATCCAAAATAGTTGCAAAAGTAAGAAAACAATGTAAACTACAAAATGATGCATACTAGCTACAGGCAAAAAAGGTAATCATGTAAATCATCCTATGCTAGCAAAAAGTCTAAACCTCATCCATTAGGTGCGGAGGAGTTTTCCAAAGATGGCGACATCCTATGAAAAACTTTCATTAAATCATGTGAGGCCTTGACCAAAAAATTTACTTGCTCTCGAATATGTGCAAACTTTATATCATTATGTGCAAGCAAAGTATCATAGGTGGGTTCATGTGTGTGAACATGTGTAGAAGTAAAGCGTGACGCATTACCCAACTTAAAACAAAAATCCATAAGGTGTACTCTCTTTTTGCAACGGGAGCAAACATAAACTGGTCTAGGTACACCTCTCTCAAAATGTCTCCTATACGTTTTTCTAACAGGTACGGGACGCCTAGGTGGGTCGGGTCAAGAGTCATGTGGATCTAGCACCAAAGTAGGAATCGACTCGGGTGCAACAAAAGAAGTGGATGCGCCGTCATGACTTATTCCTATACTCTCACCACTACCCCATATGGGATTGAGAACCATCTTTTCAACCTTCTTAGATGCATTCTCTAACGGGACTTCGACCTCCCAGACACATTCGAGATCACTTTTTAGTTGGGATACACGTGTCATTAGACTAGACAACTTGTCGGTTAAGTCACACTTTTTCCTCCTTAAACCATCTTTCTCTCTTTCCAAATCTAAAATCCGACGACCTAAATCCCTATTGTATTTTTTTTGTTTTTAAGGTCTCGGTGTACAAATCTCTAAAAGCTTTTTGGAGCTCACTTTCATCTCCACTCTCAAATTCGCTCTCACCCCCACTAGAAACACTCGACTCATCATCATCGCTCTCGTGTACACAATCATCGTGGGACAAAATGGGTGTGCTCACACGACTCAAAAAAGCTATACACTTCCCATGTGTTAAACCTTTATCAGACTCATCTCCATAATCTCCCTCACTATCACTAAGAGTGGCAAGCATGGCTACATTCTTCCCTTATCTCCTTAGCATACTAGGACACTCAAATGTCATGTGTCCTTTGCCTTTACACTCAAAACAATTCATATCATCTAATTATTCCCCACTATCTTCCTCTTTATCACCCTCTCTCTCTTTTTCACAATCCTATTTGGCCTTTTCTCTCTTTTTATTTTTCTTAAAAGAATTTTTATTGTAAAAATTATTTTTATTCATTTTGAGAAACTTTTTAAAGTTTTTTGCAAACAAGGCCACATCGTCAATACTAAACTCTTCATCAGAATCAGACTCATAAACTCTCTCTTTCTTTTTCTTCATAACTTGAGTATTTAAAGCAACACCTCTATCGTTAGCCTTAATGGTTTAGGAAAACATGTCAATCTCATAAGTTTGTAGGTCTCCTATGAGCTCTTCTAACTTAAGTGAATTTAACTTTCCCAACGAATTAAAAACAGTGACTTTAGGAATAAAACGTTTCGAGAGAGATCTCAAAATCTTTTTAACGACACGTGTGTTATCAATTGGCTCACCTAAATTAAAACTTGAGTTAACAATGTCTCACAAACGTGCATAAAACCCATCAAAACATTCGGACTCAGACATGGTGATAGTCTCAAACTGGGTGGCCAAATTTTTTATCTTTGATTCTTTAACCGTGTTCGTACCCTCATCTGTCAATTGGAGGACATCCCATGCCTCTTTAGACATGGTGCACGTCATAATTCGGTGGAAATCGTCGGACGTGACGGATCCAAAAATAGCACTCAAATCACGAGAATTAAAATTAGACATTTTAAAATCATCTTCAGTCCAAACCGACACAGGTCTCAAAGAGGTGATATTATTAGTAGTGACAGTGGGAGGAGTCCACCCTCTTTCACAAAGCAACCAAACACGTTCGTCAATGGCTTTTAAATGTGATTTCATACGAGCTTTCCAATAGGTATAATTGGACCCGTAAAAAATAGGCATTCAATTATATAAGTGATCCAGCGGAAAAGTTACGATTTTTCATAAAACAAAATTAAAAAAAAAAGGAATATCACACAATTTATGCGGAAAATAGGAATGCGCGATAAATTAGTGCAACCTGCTCTGATACCAATTTGTAAAATTTCGTGTGCGATACCGATTCAAATGGATTCGCAAATTTCCAAATCGAACTTATTTAATTGGATGTCTAAATTTGCTTAAACCAAGCTTCAATTTTATTCAGCACTAAACATGCATCTACGTGTCAAATCAAATCAATAAATTAAACCATGCGATGATTAAGCTGACAAACACAAATTTCAGGAAAAAATCCCTGAAGGACAAAAACCTTTTTATTTCCACTATAATTTTTAAAAGTCGGTTTACACGGATTATAATGAAAATACAATTGACATACGAAATACCCGCAGGTGTCGGTTCGTCATCGTCAACCCAGGAACACCGCAGCACCCTATGACACACAATCGATCATCCCCTAGTACATCCCGCAAGTAGCACTTATTGTCAGACCAGTACCTTCCAAGGCACCTAGTGTAGCAGCATAAATTCCCAGCAAATATGTCTTGAGTTCCACAAAACAACTCATACAAAAGTAATTGGGACTATGAAATGAAAAAATAAAATCTTTGAACCCTTTAAATTGTTGGAGAAGAAAACAAACACTCAAAAATATATTCTGTTAAAAGCAGTGTTTCTCCACGCCAAAAACAAGTAGTCTGACCCCCAATATATAGCAAAATTGAGGTGATGACGTGTTAGCCTAAAACTCTTGTCGTTCAAGCGACAAACATCTTCGTTTGAGCGAGACAGCATCTCGTTCGAACGAGATGCGTCGTCAAACGACTAAGGCCCTGATCCAAAAAAAAAATTCAGACTTTGAAAATAGTTGGAAACCTCAAAAAGCAAAATTATTTATGAGATCATAAAACCTTTATATAAAAAAATATTTTATAAAAAAATGTTTTTGAAAATACTAAATTTATAAAAAACGTTTATAAAAATTTCAAAAATCACTTTTAATAATTAGAAAAATATTTTAACTTTCATAAAAAATATCCCAACACTTTTAATATGAAATGTGTAACTGGAACTTAAACATAATTCTACCAAAATTTATCTTGTTAGGCATGAATTTTGAAGTCTTCTTGAAAGTTGGATTCATATTTTGTAAATGTTAGCTTCCTCAATCCTTCGACTACTTGTAGTGGTGTATGACATAATTAATTGTGACGAACAATGTCCTTACAAATTTCATAATTTTTGTAAGGATATCAATAGTTTTAATAATATTCAGATGGTTTCATTTTAACTTCCATTTAATTTTATGTATCCAACACTTTGTAGACAACAAAAATAGTGATCAGGTAAATAAATTTTCATAACATTTCATAATAGTGTAATACCCCGTAATTTTAATGACTTTTAATACGAGATTAATTAAAAGTAAAATGGGGATTGATTGGAATTAATTATGAATAATAATTGAAATTAATCCGAATTGAATATTACTAGAGAATAAAGTAATATGTGATTGATATTGAATATTACTTAGTGATAAAAGTAATATATGATTATATGATCGCGAGTGAATAATACGCGAATTATTAAAATTAAGTCGGGACGCGCGTGTGAGTCGTGTGGGGACTAAGTTGAAAGGGCTAAAAGGAAAATTATTTTAAAGTCATTCGAATGGTCATTTTGAGTACACCGTTGAGTTCGAAAGGATCGAAACAGGTAGAAAAGCCTACCGGAGGTTTGATTTAGGTCTCGGGTCAATTGGGAACCAAAAGGACATCCCAGAGGGGTATTTTGGTCATTTTAACTGGGAGGTGAATAGTAACCACGAAAATTTGATTTTTATTATATAAGTGAGGAGATTTAACAACTTACGTTCATTCACCCCAAAATAAGGAAGGTCCTTGAGGAGAGTGAGAGGTTTTCCAAGGAGAGGAAGAGGTTTTGAAAGCAAACCAAGGGACAACCACTTTGCACCACCACCGAAAAAGTGATTGAAAAAGAGGAGGGGGCATCCTACACATATCTTCTCCAAAGGATAAGACCTACACATTAAGGCAAATGTAATTCTTGTTCCATTTAGTGAGTATAATATTCATGTTAGAATAAGATTAATATTTACCTATGAGAATTGTGAAATTGGACATGAACTGGTGAATAAATTAATTAATGTGATAGGTATTGCATGTAGTCGAGAAATCCACATGTTGAGGTTATTAGATTGATGATTTAAATTGTAAATCATGAAATTATATTCTGAGTTTTATGAAGAACATTAATGGTGAATATGGAATTTTGAAGATTTTAAGGATGGTATTGATTTAGATAAAAACCCTACTTGAAAGTAAGGAATTAGATGTTTTATATGTGTTATAATCACCCATAAACATGTGTAAATGATGTTGAGATAATTGTGATTCGTTAGAATATATTCCATGTGGGTTTGGGTGTAAGAAAATGGAGAAAAACTCATAAAACTAAGGTTGGGGACGAACTGCTGAAACGTCGAACGAACTGGGATGTCATTTGAAGCCGTTCGAACGAGACATGATGTCTTTCGAACGAGAATTTAGGGAATTATAACGAGATTTCAAAAATCCTATTTTATCCCAGAAAAGTTTGAAAATTTGTATTTTGACCCACAATAGGTTTTGAATAATATTGGTACATTAACAAAGAATGAGAGACTTGAGATAATGTTGAGAAATTAAATATTGAATTAAGAAAGGAATTATGTGAGTGATAACTACATAATAAAATATGATAATGAGATTAAATCGTAATTATCAAGTACGGGTAATATTCGATAAATACAATGGGTACTTGGGGTAGGAGGAATTCCTAATACGAGGCATATGTCGAGTGTGTACATTATTATATAGGTTGAGTATATACCTATTGCTTGATGATTTATGTGTACGATATACCTTGTCTACTTGCTATCGATGGGGGGTTTGCATCCTGATGAGCCTTATGGGGGATTTTTGACTTGTTGCCTCTGAACATAGGACTTAGGTTGGATTGCCATTAGTAAGAATAATGGTATTGAATTTGCATTTGGGTGCGTAGGTATGTGCGTGAACCAAAGGCTTAGGACTGTGTTCGCCTCAACTGCTTGTGTTATGACATTTTTGGTTGGAAGAATATACTGAACCAACAGTCCTTTATACAATGACGAGATGTAGCGGGACTAGATAGCAGAGTATGCGTGCACTGCAGCTGTGTCTCGGGGTGCAGTATTGTATATATATATTGTAAGAGGGTACTTTAGATTATATATATGGAGGCGTAACCCCTATTGAGTATGGTAATCACAAGTTAAATTAGCCAAAACCCTAGACTAATTATAGGAAATGCACACACAAAACTCAATGAAGATGAACTCAGTTTAAACTCTCAAATCTCTCGTGTATAACTCAGGTCATGCTAATGGACCTTTAGAAGTGGCTTAGCTAGAGGGAGGGAGAAGTAAGCACCCTAGATACACCCTGATAGGCAGGTAGAAACACACCAAACACCCTCAAGAATCTCTGTCCAATATTAAAAGCTTCGTAATAAATGACAATGGTGAGTCAATGAGCTCTCTAGTTTGCAATAACTCTTTTTAATCCTCCAAAAAACAGGATCCTCTCCTCAAAGGTGGTTGGGGTCCTTAAATAGCCCCCCACACCACCCCTAAGGCAACTCAGTCATTAAAGACAATGAAAGACATCCCTCATACTTTATGTCACAACATTAAATGCCTGGTGCACTAGTTGTCTCCACGTCATTAAACATTAAATGCCAAGACATGCCTTTTGCCTGTCCACTGTGTGTCAGGGGGTTGTTGTCGCAGAGGTGGCTCACCAACTGCCTGACAGCCCAAAATACCACAGTGGTTTACTCAAGTGCATGTCTGACAACGTTTAGATGGCTAGTGACATCACCCACAGTAGATGTGACATTAAGTAGATGGTCGTTTGGTCCATAACTCAATGCCCGATGGAACTCCAAGCTGCTCCACTTGAGGTTCCACGGTCAGGGTCCTTCGGTATTTTACCAGGTGTATCTAAGATGGTCAGGACAAGCCCCAACGGTGCCTTACTTCTCAATCCTCCAAACCAGGTCCCTCTAAAGTTCCCACAGTGAGGTCATTCGATAGAGCATGAAAGCTCTCCCAGGCCCTGCCAAGCCTGGTCTCTCACAAGTACCGTTTGACCCCATAAAAACCCTTTAGTTATTATCGTTACGTCATTACAATCGTTAAAGCTTACAGAAATCAATAATGAAAGTACGATGTGATTAAAACAACAAGCTAAAATATGAGTTGCCACGCTGAGCTGCCTCCCCAAGCTGCCACGCTGAGCTGCCTCACCAAGATGTCACGCTTGAGTTGCCACGCTGGGCTGCCTCACCAAGATGTCACGCCAGAGTTGCCACGCTGAGCTGCCTAACCAAGATATCACGCTTGAGTTGCCACACTGAGCTGCCTAACCAAGATGTCACGCTTGAGTTGCCACGCTGAGCTGTCTAACCAAGATGTCACGCTTGAGTTGCCACGCTGAGCTCTCCCACCAAGATGTCACGCTTGAGTTGCCACGCTGAGCTCTCCCACCAAGATGTCACGCTTGAGTTGCCACGCTGAGCTGCCTAACCAAGATGTCACACTTGAGTTGCCACGCTGAGCTGCCTAACCAAGATGTCACGCTTGAGTTGCCACGCTGAGCTTCAAGCCCCCTCTACATATATATATATATATATATATATATATATATATATATATATATATATATATATATATATATATATTTATATGATATTATCTACTGTGTGAATTAAGTAGACATGAAAGGTAGTGAAATCTAAAATTAATTAAGTTTGAGAACACTTAATTATACTGAGAATTGAACTAAAATGCACTTATTTATTCCATGTATTGTGAAGAAAATATGTGGGGAAGATAATGGCTATGGATAGTTGACACAGTGATATAATCTAGTGAAAGTGGGAATAACAACTAGAATAACTTAGAGATACGTTAAGCGTTCACACTAGATGAGAGGTGAGAATCTCAAGAGAGAGTCCGAGAATATAACACGTATATAATACTTACAAATTATAGCATTTATTCACTTGCTGCTTTTAAAATCTTTTATAATTGGGCTCTGACCCGTTTTCTCTTGCATATTCTCTTCCCTTTTGTATATACTATATCAGGTGTCCATCCACAGGGACGCCCAACATAGAGGATTGGATATTTATTTTCTATGAATACTATGGAGTTGTGGACTTTGCATTAGACGCATCATTCTATTGATTCATGTACTATGTAGTCATTTCTTTTATGGCATGCCAAATGATTCGTGTCATTTCCATTATATCTCAGTCAGTGGTTTTATTTGTGTCAGTTTTGGATACATTTGGTTTTATTTGGTTTATGTGTTGAGATGTTTGAAGCTGGAAATTTTATTCTAGTTACATTAATTAAGTTGTGATGATACTTATTCATTATTCATTGTTGTGGGATGATTTATATCATCACTCATTGGTATTGTTAAAAAGGAATTTTATTAAAAATTAAAATTGGAAATTTTAACACTAGCTTAATTGATTACTAGGTGGTTAATAAAGAAAGAAAATGGTTTTCGACAGTGATGCTAAGAATGAGACAACTGAATAATTCGATTTAATTGGGTAAAGGATTGGCCACCCTGTATTTAATTAAGTGTGTTGTTACTAACAACTTAACATCCAAAGTACATAAGAGCTTAAAATAACTTAATAACTTTCCAACTTAATAACATCCAGTTAACATCCAAAACAAGTTAATAACATCTAGCTTAGTTGTCATCGAGCTTGACATCCAAAAGAAGTTAACTTTCCAGCTTTGTTGTCACCTGATGGCAGGGAAAACTTAGGAGGGATAATTGTTTTGTTCTTCTTTGTGCCTCCTCTAAGACCAAGTCTTGTATTCTTAGGCTTTGAAATTGGAGGGATGATCAGTCGAGGCTTTATAACCTGAGATCCTTGAGTTGTAACTTGGGAACCTTGATCACGGTGTTGGTTATTGGGACCCTCTTTTTTAATTCTTAGTTTTACTCTCCTTCCTCTTGTATGAGTTGAAGGCTTTCCCCTAGAACTATTCTTGTTGTGCCCATATTCCCCATATTTTGCACATTTCTTGGACTTCCTTCTTGCTAGAATTGGTCCCTCATCCTTTCCCCTTATCCTTCGAACCCTTAGTCTTCCTAGAGGCCTTGTGAGTGGCGGTGCTTCAACTTTTTTCTCAGGCTATGGCCAAAACGTTGAATCATCTGTTGGGTGGACATAAACCTGTATATGTAGCCTTGTAAGCTTGTACAGTAAATAGTTGGTTGCAATACCTGTAATCAAAGATACACATTAATAATCATAGACAACATATACAATCAAATATACACATTTATAATCAAGAAAATCAATATACACTTACATATCCCATGGTTCTCTTTTTGGTAGTATAACTGTTGTGGCATGCACATATGAGATGCCTGATATTTGCCATTCCTTACATGTGCAAGTCCTATTTTGAAGATCTAAGGTCCATGTTTGCTCTTGCTTGTTAAGTACCACATATAGAAAGTCATTAGAACATTGGGCTATGAATTTGTTGTAAGATTTCTCATGTTTTGTCAAAATTTCCTCCACATTAGGTACAAGTTGAATGTTTTGCAGAGCTTCTGCTTCTGTCCTTATTTTGTACATGATAGACATCACCAACAGTTGGTACTTTTCAACAAGTTTGATAAGTGGTAGTTCTCTCAATGGTGTAATCATTTTGTCAGATGATTCTGAGAAATTATTTATGATGTGTTCACACTTTGAGGAGAAATCAAAGTATGCTATATCCCACAAACTTTTCTCCTCTTGTTCAAGCCACTCCTTGCTATCGGGACTTGCTTTAGCCAGTTGTTCCATCCATTGTTCATGCTCCTTAATCCTGTATGCTCTAACTGCTCCCCAAGTTAACATTTCCAAATGAGAACATTTAAATCCACTTTTCTTGAAGTTCTTATACATATGTCTAAAGCCGTATCTGTGGTCTGACTCTCCAAACACTTCCTTCTCAGCATCTATCAACCCTTTTTGTCTGCCTGACATGAATTTTAGGGGCATCCTGTGCTTCTTCAAATGGCAGTGTGATGGTCACGGAAACTTCTAAGCATGGCAATGTGTTACTTTGGCAGCCTCCTAACATACACCCTCCATGAACATTTAGAGTATTTGCACACAAATATAATCTTTAGGTTGCCATTGTTCTTCTGTTTGTATTCAAACTTATTCTTAATGGCATATCTCCTCATGTATTATCTGCAATGCTTCATAGTAGGCCATAACATTTTGGTATGCAAATCTACAATGTCACCCATATTAGCACCAACATCTTCACTATCATACGCGTTGTGAGTTTGATCAATGAATTCCAAAACTTTAGACTCCATTAACGAATGCCTCTCTCAGTACACTAATCTGATTCCATGTCCTCAAGATGCTCTGAAGCTAATTCCATACTTTCATCACCACTAGATTCCTCAGCTCTCTATGTACTTTTCACTATCTTCATTAAGACTGCTATATACTTCTTATACAACCAAGTTATCAAACTGCCCCATGTTGGATGGTTCTTTATTTAGATTATCAAACACTGGTGTTTCATGTGTAGTGTCAAGTGGATTCTGAACCAATGGTACTTCCTGTGTAGTGTCAAATGGATTATCAACCACTGGTGCTTCATGTGTGGTCTCAAATGGACTCTCAAATGTAGTATCAAACACTGGTGCTTCAACATGATTCTCGAGTAAATTAAGGAAGGCCCAGTTATCTTCACCGTTACCACAAATGAAACCAGCATCTGTATCACTGGTTACATATATGTCTTTTGTTTGGTAAACCTTGGGGACCTTCTGGGTTGTTGTGGGTTAGGGACTGAGTGGATTGTTGTGGTGTTTTTTTTAGTGGCTTTGTGTGGTTTGGAAGTAATGTAAGGGTGGAAATTTCCATTCATAGCTAAAATGAGGTCCCATATTCTCATCAAGTCTTTGTCTCCCAAAATAGGTTTTATGATCCCCTTATTTACCCAATCTATGTTGAAATCATTAGGCCTAGACATTTCTTCCATGCCTCTTACCAAGTCAATAAAGCAAAGTTCGTCCCAATCCACATAAACTAATTTAAAAGTCTGATAACCCAGATATGTGAACCTTTCATCATCCGAAAACCACCCATAGTGGACCACAAGTGTCTTTTTCCCAAGTAATGACATATAAAAAAAGTTAAGCACAATATAAGACAAAATATATACAAAATATATAGGAAATACCAAACCAACAAATAAAACCTACTTGCATGCAACAAAACACGTTTGACAACCCAATACAAGATGAAATAACTTGAAACCCTATTTTTTTCTTCATTTACATCATAAATATGGAAAAATACATTAAAAAAAGCTTAAATATAAGACTAATCTTTGATTAGTGTGATGAATACCAGGAAATCGAGTGAAACCCTAACTTTTTAACTGAGATTTCTTGTTGTAAAAAGAGAGAAAATATAAGAGTAATCGTTGTAAAGAGAGAGAAGAAAACTTAGAAATGGTTAAGAATTATGTTACACCTCTGAAGTCCAACGATTGGAGTTACATATTAAAGCAAGGGTATAACCGCTAATAAACATAGAGGTTAACAACTAAGTGGACGAAAAGTTAAAAATGAGGGCCAAACCATAAAAAAGTCAATTCCTGGGGGGTTGACTCATTATAGGGAATTAAATGGGGGCCAGACCTTAAATGACCATTTTTTTTATTGTATTAAATCTCATAACTACTCATAACCACCTCTAACATTTTATCTTCCTTTTAGCATAGAATGACACGTGTTCCATTTTTATTAAAACAATGAGTTATAATTAATTACAAATGTATTTTTAAAAATAGGACTAAATATTTGTGCTCCCTATTTCCTACTCATCGAGTAAGACAAAAAATGAAGGATCGACAATATTTCAACCTCCAAAGTGTAAACTAAAAAAGAAAAAGAAAAAAAGTTTTTTCAACAATTATAACCAATTTTTTTAATTAAAAAAACATGTTTTTCGTTATTTGAGAAATAATTTTTTCCTTTTTATAAAATAATCATACGTTTTTTTTAGTTTAAAATAGTTAACACGTTTTTCTATTTTTTTAAGTTAAAAATAGTTTTTATTAAAAAAATTATTCTTTAAAAAGTCATTCGACGAAAATCCCCTCGATAATTTTTTAATTAAAGTTTAGTTCAAACTTTTTATTTTGTTCCAAAACATTAATCTTCACATAAAACACTAAAAAGCACACTTTTTTTACCTTATCCTAAACCTGGAAAAAAAATTATAAAAAAAAAATAGACAAGGAGCTTTTTGAAAAATAAAAAAGGTAGAAAAAGTGCAAAGTGTACTTAGCTCTGAGGAATTGAACATTAATTGTGCTCTCCCAAAAAGTTTTTTAATTAAAAAATATTTTTTATAAGAAATTATTTTCAAAAAATAAAAAAATATATATTTAAAAGAATGTTTGTAACCTTTTTTAACTGTTTTAAGAAATACAAAAACTTTTTTTAACTGTTTCATAAAAAAATAAAAGGATAGTTATTGTTTAGTCCCTAAGAGTTAAGTACATTTTTCATGTAATCTACATTTTTTTTCTCCTAAAAGTCTCGTGTCTGTTTTTTTTATAATTTTTTCTTAGGATTTAAAATCAGAGAAGAAAGAGTGCTCATGAATGTTTTATACGGTGATAGACTTTTTGGAACTAAATAAAAATGTTCAGACTAAAAATTAATAAAAAAATATTGAGGGACTTATCGTCGAATGACCCAAAAATAAAAGCTTTCTTTAAAAAAAATTAAAAAAATGTTTTATAATTAAAAAAACCTTTTTTATAAATAAAAAGAGTTTCATTGGGTTTTTAACTTTTAAAATTTAAAAAAGTGTTTTAACTGCTTATGCAAGTTTTTATTTATAGAAAAAAGTAAAAATAAAGTTTGTCTTTTATAAATAATGTACAATTTATTTAAAATGTAAAAAGAGATAATTATGAAAAAAAAATTAAAAATGGGTTATAACTGTTTGTAAGAAATAAAAATAAAATAACTTTAGTTTTCACATCATTTTATCAATTTTTTGTTTGTTTATACTTTGGAGCTTGGAGTAGTGTGCCCCTTCATTTTTTGTCTTATTTGGTGGGTAGGAATTATGGGTTAGACACGTGTTCGTCTAATTTTACTCTTTTATGTTTAATAAATCACAATAGTACGAGGTTTATCAAGATCTACATTAATAGTGGCGCTATCCAAGGTACTAATAAAGCACACTACACCAAAATGGTCAAGTTGACACCCTTCAACCGACCAACTTTGTCATGGTCGTTGATCGTGACAAGTTCGTGATAACTGAATTGTCACGGACTTGTCACGGTCAATGACCGTGACAAACTAATATGTTGTCACGATTATTGACCGTGACATGTCCGTGACAATTATGTCAGTAAAAAAAAATTCCTCTTTTTTTTCCACCGATTTCTATTCCCTCCATTTCTCTCTCTCTCTCTCTCTCTCTCTACGTGACTGCACACTCTCTCTCTATGATTTTGGTATGTTTTCTCTCTCTATTTCTCTTCCATGTGTATAAATATGTGTGTGTAAATGTACGTGTGTGTGTCTGGTGTATATATGCGTGTGTGTGGTGTGTGTGTGCGTGTGTGGTGGGCAGTGGCAGTGTGTGCGCGCGCGTGTGTGTGTATTTGCACTTTATCATTTTCACTCTTGTGTAGCGTGCGTGTGTGTGGGCAATAGGGGTGGGGTGGGGATGTTTCAGATTTTTTGTAATTGTACATATTATGAGTTAGATGCCGTTGTTTTGGAATTTAGAATTGATGTGTTAAACAGTAATAATTCATTTGGATTTGTAGTAATTGTACATATTTGCATGTCTTCTTCTAATTCATTTTGATTTGTACTAATAACAACATTTTTTTTTATAGAAAATGTCTCCTTCAGGTATTAAGGCGAGGATAACGATGCTGATTATGATGATGTCGTCTGGGCTCGGTGGTAGCGTAGGCGACGAGGGCTCCTCGGCCCCTAGGCTCCCAAAATATGACAAATTAGGGATGGCCATCGAGAACAAGACGGGGCTATTAGCGAGATCCCTCGAGCTGGTAAAGACGATCATCGGCCCGGGGTACACTAGTTGGAGGGAGGTGCCAAATGATTTCAAGTTAGCTATTTGGGTGACACTAAATGTAATGTATTTATATTTATATGAATATGTTAATTTCAATTTCAATTTCGATTTCGATTTCGATTTCAATTTTATTTTATATTAATATTTATTCGCAACTAACATTGTATTTGTTGGACATGAACAATTCAGCCTGGATCCAAAACTATGCGATTCCGTCTTGGAGCAGTTGAGGGAGCAACACAAGACGTGGAAGAAAAATATGCGGACCCGATACTTTAGGAAGACCCGAGAGTCTGTTATCCGAATGCATGACTCCGTCCCACCGATGGAGCCGATCTCATTGGCATAATGGAAAAAGTTCATTGACAATGATATCGGGGAGCGACAATTGACATCTCGCCAATCGGGGAGGGAAAATTGGGCGAAAAAGACGAACGTGCACTATTCCGATCGGACGTCTTACGCCGAGGTGGAGCATAGGATGATGGTAAGATTTATTTTTTCTATAATTACATAAATATATTATTTTGCATTATTTTACTTTGCGGGGCCGATACTAATTTTGCATTATTTTATTTCAGGGGACGGGGAGTGGCCCTGGGGGTAGGCCACATAGGCTCGATACTTATGTGGCTATTCAGACGAATAAAGGGAAGGATAAGGAGGTGTCCCCGAGCGTCGCGGCCACGATTGTAAGTAATCCGATAATTTACTTTTTGTTATTTACGTTATAATTTTTTTATTTACTTATTTAACTAATCATGTCCTTTTTGTCGTTTCATATAAAGCTTGAGGAAGTGCATGAGTTGCAGTATGATGCCGACAATGCATCTTTTAATCACAAACGCACTCAGCCAAGTGCATGACGCTGATCACAAGGGGAGGACAAGGGGGTGAGCTCGCGAGTAGCCAAATATAGGATCATCGAATTGGAGATGAGTGACACCAGGTTGGCTCGAATGGTGGACTCGCATGACGCGAAGCTGTCTCATTTGGAGGCGACAGTCCAATATATGTTCTCGTTCATGAAGCATTCGTTGAGCAAAACTGTAAGGGGAAAGGGAAGGAGAAGGTGGTGGTGGTGGTGGAGGAGGAGGTGCAGGAGGACGAGGATGTGGACCTCGTTGCCTCATCTACGACACGTGTGGACTCTGATGATCCAGTCCCCTATTTAGCTCCCTTCGACCGACCGATATCGATACTTGGTTGGCCGAGCGTGTTTATACATGACATATTTGATAGTCAGCGGATAGGGCGGGGGTTGAGGGACCCGAATACCGTCCAGGGTATGCCAGTTTATGGACGTTTGCTTCAAGACATCGAGGCCAATGTGCTCGTCACGCATATGATACCCGGGAAGGAGAACTCCCCATTGTGGTTGCGCGAACAATGCGGCACGATTCACATTGCTGGGTGTATTAATTCGTATATCGTGTGGCCTGTTCACATCCTCAGACCTACCCCAGACATGTAGTGATATCATTTGAATTGAATTATTTTAAGTTGTCACATTTGAATTATATTTGGATTATATCGCGATGCATATTGTTTTGAATGTATATTTGCATTATCTATATTTTATTTGGATATATGATGTTTGAACAGGTACAACATTGCTATAACAGGTACAAATATACTGCTGGGCAGTGGTAGTGGCCATACTGCCCAGCAGATTTTTTTTCAATTCTGCCCAGAATTGTCACGGTTATTTACCGTGACTAAGCTTGTCACAATCAAAGACCGTGATAAGTCCGTGACAACAAAAGTTATCACTCCCAGACTTAATTACGGTCATTGATCTTGAAAAGTTGGACTTGTTACGGTCAATGACCGTGACAAGCCGACAGATTTGGTGTAGTAGTAGTACTGCTCTTGCGCATATCAGTCCGCATTTTAAGAGTGCGGATCGCACATTTGTCACCTGGCGGTGAGTCCAGAAAAGAGAGAGAGACTTTCTATAATTTAGCCTATAATTTCTAGGCTCACCGCCAGGTGACACATGCTCGGTCCGCACTCTTAAAATGCGTACTGGTAAGCACAAAAGCGGTAATGACTAATAAAGATACTCATTTTTAAATACCAGTAAAAAAGACATTTCTCAATCGGTTTTGATGTACATGATTTTTATAATGAGAATATCATCTACAAAAAATAATTAAAAAATACGACTTAAAACTGAGTGATTTGAAAATTGGATGGTTATGTGCATTCTTAAACGTTGAAACTTGTGATCATATGTGCATTCTTAACCGTTAAAACTTGTGATTATCATCTCACTCTCTTCCTTGTTAAATTTTTTAATGTAATTTTTTTTTATAGATGATCGATCGTGTATACCATATTTGGTTGACAAATATGTTTTTTTTAAATGGTCAATTAATGTAGTCTTGAACATAAATACATTCAAAAGGTGATTAAATGAGTTTGTGCGTGTTCTTATTTTGAATGTTTTTATGTGGTGAGTGATTTTTTTGAATAAAATAAAAAAATTTGAATTAAACGTTTATTAAAAAATATTCGAGTTATTGATATGTCATTAAGGGTTCGTTTGGTTTGAGGTTTGGAAAGAGAATTTAGAGTTCCCCTCATTTAGAATTATAATGTTTGGTTGGAGATTTAAGGGGGAACTTAGAATTCCAACCAAATTGGAATTCTCATTTCCCCTCTAAAATGGGGGTTGACACGACTCAGAATGTGTCTCTAAAGTGTGTACTCTTTAGGCTCAAGTGTAAGCCTGTCGTTCAAGTAATAATCCGACAAGTCGGGTATCGATCCTCAGGGAAAAAGGACAACAAAGTTGTGACGATGGGATAAGACGGAGGAGTCCTAACGATGACTCTAAAAAGAAAGGAAAAGATTTGATTTTGGTTTTTGGGATTGATTAAACTAAATGCACTTATGAAATTATGATGAAATATGCAATTAACTAAATTATCTAAATGAAGAATGAAGAAATAAATTGAAACTTTTTTGAACCTAAATGAGGAGAAAATAGGATGGGAATACAATCCCCCAACCCTAGTGTAATGTAGTGACAACGTTAATCATAAATTTATCCAATTAATTCAACCCGGAATTTAGTACTCCCAAGCATTATGTATACGAGGTTCAAGCCCGCGTCATACCTAATCTGAGGATGAGTACATCAGTATTGCGATAATTGCACTCAAATTGTACTCTATATCATCACGAGTACCCAAGGGCAAACGAGATATAAAGATCCACAATTATTATGTAATTACGCAATACGATCAAAATTAATCGTTAAATTCATCGGATTAACGTTATACACATACACTAACACATCAGGTTGGGTTCATGCATCCCAACCTTTAAAACCTAGCCGGACATGTTAAATAGACTAATGCATGAAATGGTAACGTTGCATGTCCATGAAATCATGATGAAACTAGCTAGAAGCATGTAAATACGTATTACGAATGCGAAAACAGGTTGATTCGATTACGAAAACTAAGCATGCAAGAACAACAACAAAAATATTGAATCTTGAATTAAAACTTGAAAAACAAACCCTTAACAATTGAATCTTGAAGCAAAATAATTCCTTTGATGTTCCTAGATGTTTATCCCTCTTCTTCCCTATCAAAAACAGAGTAAAAATACTCCTAATGGCTGCTCCTCAGTTGTGACCTATGTTCCCCACAATATTGGAGTGTTCCAAACCTAATAGGAGACTTGGGAACCAATCAGCATAAAAGGCAAAATTCATGTATCAGGTACCCCGAACCGGTTCGGGTGTACCTGCGAACCGGTTCCCCCCCCAAACCGGTTCGGCCTGGGGTTCGCGAATGTGTGCTGGCCTGGAGTTCAACACTTAGCATTTTTCTGGCTTTTCTCTTCTTTTCTTGGATTTTTCTTCAACTTCAACTGAGCATAACTTTTCAACCGTAGCTCGGATTTGGGTGCCGTTTCTTCCAGTGTTCTCGTTCTTCCGAGCTCTTCAACTTTCCAGTTGACTTCTCCTTCCGGATCTGGCTGCAAAATTACCAATTTTCCCTTGAACTTGCCTTCTTAGCTTTTCTAGCATTGTCTTGCTTCCTCCTTTGCACTGCTTGCATAATTAACCTGTAAAACCAATAGGAGAAGCACAAAACACGAAATACTCGCCACGAAGGTTAGTAGCATAAATGTGAATCAAATCTATATATGTTACATCACTCGGTCTCACAAAAGTATCGAAATTAGGGGGATAAATATACAATATTTATGCCCAAACAGGGGTATATTTCCGGACATATTACCTTACTTTTGTGCTGAGACAAAAAACCATCTCACATAAACTCATACGTACACACACTCTCTCTATCTCTCTCTCTCACACACACACAGATTACAAACACACACTCTCTCTCACACACATACAAACACACACTCTCTCACACACATACATACACACACTCTCTTTCTCTCTCACTCACATACACAAACACTCTCTCTCTCACACACATACACATACAATCTCTCTCTCTCTCTCTCTCTCTCTCTCTCTCTCTCTCTATCTATCTATCTATCTATCTATCTATCTATCTATCTATCTATCTATCTATCTATCTATCACACACACACACACTTTCTCTCTCTCTCTCTCTCTCTCTCTCTCCCTCCCACACATACAGTTACACATACACACTCTCTCACTCTCTCACACACACACACACACACACTCTCTCTCTCTCTATCACACACATACGCTCTCTTTCTCTCTCTCCCCTATCTCTCTCTATCACACACACATACACACACACACAACCACATATATAAACACACACGCACACACACACACACACATACACACACATTTTCTCTATCTCTCACACACATACACTTACACACACACGCAACCACATACACAAACACACACTCACCACACACTCACGCGCACACACTCAAATCAAGTAAAATGGTATTTTAGTTAAATGTTGTTTATTCCTAATTTGGAAAAATAATTTTAGATGTTGGGAAAAAAGAATTCCTGCTTGAATCAAACAATGGAAAGGAATTCAAGATTCCAGAAACTTAGAATTCCTGGAATTATGGATTCCCAATCCCTTTCCAAACCTCGAACCAAATGAGCCCTAAGAGGTATGTCGGGAGAGTTTAAAATGCGTAGCTTTGAACGTTTGTACCCCCTCAACTCCCAAACGATAACCAATCACTATTAATGAATCCACTTTAGAAACTTTCCATATACCAACTTCTTCTCGCTCTTCTCTTGTGCCCATAAAAAACCTAATGTTTGCAACTTTCCATAAATGAGTTTTAGTCTATGGTATAAATAATCTGATTATTATATGAGGTTTTGTTTAATGTATATAAAGTTTACTTTTAGGTGTAAATGTAGAGAAAATAAACTAAGGGTTTGGAGTAATAGTGTTGAATCCACCTCTGAAATTGGTTATTAAATACCAAAAACCTACTCACACAATTTTAATAGATGTATCGAATGGTTTGCAGTTCCACTGGCTGTAATTTTTACAAAAATTTAATTGATAAGTTTTTGTTTTCAAGCACAATATGTTTAGCTCATGAAATGTTTCTTAAGTGATTCAAATATCTGCAAACAACTTAAAAGAAAAATATACAATAAATTAACCATAATTTTTTGAAATTTCTATTATATAAATATAACATGGGAATGTACAAAAGATATTTCGTACTTTTTTTTGTAAGTTTTATTATATGATACATGGGAGCTATTTCTCCTCCTATCTATTAAATTCTCACATATGGTCTTCTAAATCTCGAAAGGGTCGAGATAAACACTATGTTGAGTTTCGTAAATGTGATTAGTACCCAACTGCATTAGCTTATATTGACAGGGATAAGCAAATTTGGATGTTGTATGATGTGAGTCTATCACTGAGAATCTGCCACATAAGTTTAGAATTTAGATTGTTATGAACGTCAACATTTTAAGAAAAACTATTTAATATTTTATTTCAATTTAATAGCATTCAACTGGCTTATACAAATTTTGAATTTTCCTTATATGTTTCAATTTTTCGGTGTAAATTATATGATTGTCGATATTTTTTCAAATTTATTTTTTATATATTGCTTTTATTTAAGTTTTATTACTATAATTTTGTATCTGATTGGATTGTTTCATTGTATTACTGAACCCCAGTTTAATCTTTTTGAAGATTTTTTTACTTTGGGTTTTAAAGAAACAAAACTAACTTACTCGGTTGTTGATTTCACGAGTTTTCTCTATTTTTTTGGTGTCATTTTGGGTTTGGCCCCTTTCTCACTTAAACCTCTACTATTTGACTTTCTGAGCCTTTGACGCTTATTTGTAATCGAGTTATTGAGTTAATGGTCAAAATGTTAATCATATCATCAAATTTATGTTCAACTCCTAAAAGACCCATATTTAATTCCTAATAGTTTAATTCGGGTTTGGTACCTCGAAATTGGGTGTCAAAGTAAAAAAACCCATAAATGACTACATCAATATTTGTTTCTCTTGATATATGTGCTCCACAAACAAACTCGACATTTCCAACCCTTGAGTCACACGAGAAACGCGCGTGGGCATTAAATAGTCTTACTTAAACAGGATCAACAAATTTGAACTTTCAAAAGTATGCCCGAAAGCATTAAATGTCATTCATGCAGCCTGGATACAATTGAGTTTCAATTTTGGACTTAATATTTCAAAAGTTGTAATCTTATTTACAAAGTTTAAAAATTAGTTAAATTAAATTCGTCGTTAGATTGTCATTAAAGAAATTAACGGGCCTATTGATTAGGCACTCAAGATGGACATCTGAATTATTAAGTTGATCAATAAACTAAAAAATGCCACTTATACAAAAAAATAAAAACAAAAAAATTGAGACAAAAAAAGCATACACACAATCACAAAAATCAGTCTACCCACCATCACCCTTTACACCTCCTGGAACCTCTTAAACCATAGACGCACAGATACACATCCATTAACATCCACACCTACATGCACACACGTACAACCATATATACTTACATACACACCCATACACATCCCTACAGCAATGCATGAGTACATAAGAAACATGTACATATAATACATACGCACGTAATAGACTCATATACACCCACATGCACATTTCTATAACAATAAATACATACATAACAAACATATACATGATAAATATAGATGCAAAACAGACCCATATGTACATACATATATACCTACATACGCAAAAACACAATCGAAGTATATTTATATGGATTTGTGTATATATATACGTAGGAGAGAGAGAGAGAGAGAGAGAGAGAGAGAGAGAGAGAGAGAGAGAGAGGATGTCGGTAATTGTGAGATCAATGAACAACATTAGATATGTGGGGGTGGGTGGGGGAGAAAGGCGGTAGCGGCTGGAGGAGGGAGAGGTGTTAGTGGATGGAGGAAGGGAATGGTAGTGGTTGAAGGAGGGAAGAAGGAGGGTTTAAAACGTAGAGAAAGACAGAGAGGTGAGAGGGAGACTAATCATATTTTTATTTTGTTTTTTAAATGTTAAAGGAGGATGCTTATAACAAAAGTAATTTTCAATCACCCATTGGACAATATAAAAAAAATGACACTTGTAATCCCTAGTAAGCACGTTCGTTAATTTTTTCAATGACAATGTAATGGTGGGTTTAATTAAAATAATTACTAAATTTTGGGATTAACATTGCAACTTTTGAAACATTAAAACGAAAATTGAAAACCATTTCAAACATCAGGGTTAATTTTTCATTTTACCCTTTGGAAAAATATTGTATTATCTCCGAAAGCATTAAATGTTTTCACCCACCTTCAAATCATTCAGTGTAAAAATTATTAAAATATGTGTCGATGAATGTATTACTGATATTTATTTTGTGCTGAAAATGTGCGACACATAAAAAAATTCTATTAAATATTTAATTACTAGTATAATTTGTTGTGGAATAACGATGGAGGAGATTATGGGTTGCATGGAAACGGAATGGGAGAAGGGGGAGATACCGAGGTGAAGGAAGCGAAGAGGAAGGGAGAAAAAAGGAAAATTGAGGGGGGGATGTGCGCAAGATGAATGGACAGACAGGCAATCTGATTCTTGTCACTTGTAGAGGACATCCTCTTCATCAATTAATTATCAATATGTATAATTATTATCATTTTATTTTCTCCTTGGGGGTGGGGCACGGATAGGATGGGGGGGGGGGGGGGGGGAGAATAGACTGGAGTAACCCCAGTGGTTTAAAATATCTAAATAATAATTTTTAAAAAATAATTATTAAAATATCATGAGTCATTATATAACTGGTTCAAATTTTATATGTGAAGATGTTAATGAAGTTGTGTTTACTAATTTTCGGGGTATGGGGGCAGGGGCGGATCCACCCTATCCCGAATGGGGGCGACCACACCCACAACATTCCCCAAAATTTCTACAATTATATTAAAAAAAATAGGCCTATGTGTAAATTTCTAAAACTTTGGGGTGAGGGATAATATATAAATAACTTAAGTTTTCAAAACCTAAAAACTTAAGTATTTAGCAAGCAACAACACTTTTTCTTTCATCTAAAAAATGGCAGCTCTTAGTCTCACTCATCCTCCTCTCCTCTCATTCTCAACCTCTTTCTATTTCCTTTCACTCTAAAAAAGGGGCACCAAATCAACCTATAAAAAAAGGGCAAAAAGAGCAACCAATCAACACGACACCACCTAGGCTAAAAAAGGGCCGCAGGGACCAGCCCCTGCTTCCGTTTTTTTAGTATATTTTATTTTATTTTTTCAGTTTGTTTTAATATTTTGAGTATGTTTTAATTCTTTTTCAATATGTTGTTGAAATATATGTTATTTTTTTTTATCCTGAAAATTTAATAGGTTGTTGTTCCTAAAAAATAACTTGTTGCTAAAATTTTAATTTCCCCCAAAATTTGTGTTGTTGCTGAAATTTGTATGACATTTGTTATTGCTGCTAAAATTTTAATTTATTATTGTTGCTAAAAAATAACTGTAAGGACATAATTTATAAATGTCCGTCACAATTTGAGTATGTCGTATACCGCTACAAGTCGACGAAGAATTGAGAAGATTGCATCTACAAAGACGAATCCGAATTTCAAGCTGTCTTCAACATTCAAGCCCAACAATATGACATTTGGTAAGATAATGTTTTAAAGTTTCATTTACATTTCATATTAAGAGTGTTGGGATATTTTTAAAAGGAGTTTTAAAAAGATTTTATATAAAAATGTTTTTATAAATGTTATTTATAAAAAGGTTTCATTACTGTTTTCGAGAAAGTTATTTTTCGAAAAGTTTTGAGAAAATTTTCTAAGGCAGTAAGCGTACCTCGGTTTTGACGCTCAGGTCATTCAAGCGAGATCACCATCTCGTTCGAGCGACATTGAGATGTCACGCGATGTCGTTTGAACGACACACGTATCTCGTTCGGGCGAGATGGGGTTCGTTCGAGCGACGTGCCTTTTTGGCTGATACGCTGACTTCGTGTTTATCCTTTGACCGACTTAAACATTCTATAAAAAGGACAACCAACCCTTTTTTTTAACGTGGAGAACAGTTTCAACCTTTAAGAGTTTTGCCCAGAATCAAATTCGATAACTTTTTAGCAGCATGTTTTGTTCTCCAACCATTTGAGGGTTAAAATATTTGTTTTGTTTACAATTCACAAATAATCCCAATTACTTTTGTGTGAGTTATTTTGTGGAACCCAAGAACATATTTTGCCTTTGTTTATTCATTGTGGGGAGATCTCTGCAACCGACAACTTCGTGCTATTGTGGAGGGAGTTGTAATACCCCGTAATTGTATTGATTTTTATTTAAGGGATTAATTAAATTAACTGAGAATTAATTGAGAATTAATCTGAATATAAATACTAGCGAGATGTAAGTTGGTATTTGATTATGATGTTAAAATTGAGAATTTCAGGAGTATTGAATATTTAAATTGTCATGAGACAGAAATACGACAAGTTTGGAAATTAAGTTGGGACGCGCGTGTCAGTCGCGTCAGGAATGAATTTATGTAAATTACAAAGTGAATTATTTTTTATCAACCGAATGGTCATTTTGAGCGCGCCAACATGTTCGGAAGGGTCGAAATAGTCAGAAAACACTAGCCGGGGGTTTAGTTTGGGTCCCGGGGCATCTTTAGACCAAACCGACAACCAAAAAGGGTATTTTGGTAATTTTAAAAATAAGAGAATTAAAACCCACGAAAATTAGAGTTTATATTTATAATTTTAAAGGGGCCACTAAGGCCATTACCAGCAAAAAGTTAAGAAAGTGGGCTACAGGAGTTTTGAGAGAAGTTGGAGATAGGTTACAAGAGCCAAAACCAAAACCCTCAACCATCACCACCATTCTGGAAGAAATTGTGCCCGAAAGAAAGGAAATTCAGCATAGAATCAACGACAACAAATCTAAAAAACAAATCTAAGGCAAGCGATTTAATATTTTTAAGTGCATTGAATATTTCTTCCATGCTTAGTGTAGAAACTATTTTTATCTTGAAAGTTTTGAGGAAAAACTAATGAAATTGTTGGGGAAACTCTAAATTTGGGTTAGGATTTACATGTAGAATGACGATAGACTAATTTAGTATTCTAAGGGTTAAATATTATGATCTAAAAACGGATTTATGATGAGTAATTGGGCACAATCAAATTCTGGGTTCATGTTCATAGGGTTTGGGGAAATATTTGGAGATTTATGTTAATTCCATGTTGATTGGGAAGATTTGACCCCAAAAATATGTTAAGGGATGATCTAGGGTGATTAGAAATGGTTTATAAACGTTAAAACACTATTTGGATGGCCTTAGGGTGAATTTAGAGAAGAGAAAAAATGAGAAAAATGGATTTTGGGATTTCTGGGCTTAAACTGTCATCTCGTTAGAAAGCCTGCCCAGGTCGTTCGAACGAGTTTCTAACGAGATGACAATATCCCTTCTAACGAGTTGGTATTTCATTCAATGACTTTTGTTCGAACGACACTCGTTCGAACGACCTCGTTCGAACGAGACTTCTAACGAGTTGACATAATGGTCTTTTTGGCCTATTTTGAATTCAAATGTCCCGTAGACTTATTTAAATGGTGAGATAACCTTTCCCTATTAACTAGTGGGTATAGTTGTGGGAAATGGGGTACGTTGAGGAGTAAAACATAGGATCTTATAGCAAACCGGATGACCTTTGTGAATTTTGAAGCGAGTATCTAATTACGACGTGAGAAGAGTTGACGACTTTAATGTATGTAAATCGGGAACTTATAAGCGTATGATATTAAATGATGATACAAGAATGAGAAGTATACCTCTAATAAAATATTGTGATATCTAAGATGTACGAATGCTTAGTGTATGTAGTTATCTGTGTATAACATACCTACCGTACTTGCTATCATGGGAGGTCGGCGTTCGATCCGTGCCATCTAATCTTTGTGTGCCTACGGGGGGGATTTAGATTGGTAACTCGAGGACATATGTTAGAGAAGGACTTATTGAGAAGTTAATAAGTCTGCTGATCATGGGAGCGTAGGTATGTGCGTGACCCATGTGATGTGAACTATGTTCGCCTCCATTGTTTGTGATTGTTGTTTATTGAAACGATTCCTAAGAGATTCGAAATACGTGGTCCTTATGTACGTGATGTACCGGGATTGGATATCAGAGTATGTGTGCACCGCAGTTTAGTCTCGGGGTGCAAGTATTGTATATTTATGATGAGAATAATATATTGTTAATTGAAATGAATTGTCATGTATAAATGTGAGTATAAACAATAGCAACATTTTGTAAAGATAAAATGGAAGACCTCTAGTAATTAATAGTACTAATATGGGAAACTGTGTAGAAAAGGGAAACACTCCGTTTGAAATAAGATGTCGGGAATTGAATTGGAAATCGTATAGTAATTTTAGATTTTGTATTGGACTAGTTAAATATGGGAATAACTATAATGGGTACGGGTACGATAGAAGTGCACAATTAGTTGAGAGGTGAGGAACTCATGTGAGTGCACACACTATCATGTACTTTATATTCACTGTTTAATGATATTAAACACTTGCAATTTTTAACTGTTTTCACAATCGGGCTCTGACCCGTTTGCTTTCAAATCTATTTTTTTGTAAAACCTTTTTAGGTGCCCAGCCACAAGGACACCAAGTATAGGAGTTTCATTCCGGTGACGTGCTGTAGCTGCTGTGGAAGTTCCAGGACTTTGATAATAGACGCCTCCATTTTCGATCTTGACTCCATTATCAGATTTTCTCATTTGTTGGGCATGGCGCCCCATTTCTTTTAAAGACATCTTACTTATTGAGTTATTTCAGATTTTGGGTATTAATTAATTTAATGATTCAAACTTTGTATTGGTTTATTTCAGTATTCGGATTGTGGTGAGGAGTATTCCTCTAGACTCATTATTATATGATTACTCTTTTGTGGCTATGTTGTGGTGGAGTTTATGTTAGTATTTCATAATTTACTTGTTGCATGTTAATCATATTTAATTAAAATTGACAACTCACTTTTTAAATATTAGGTGGCTAGTAATTGTTAAAATGTTTTCGACAGTGATGCTATGAACTGAATCAACTTGGCATTTTGTATTAAATTGAATAAAGGAGTACCTACCCGGTATTTAATTAGTCGGGGTGTCACAGGTGGTATCAGAGCATCAGGTTCTAGTGTCCTTAGGATCTGTACGGCTTATTATGTTTCCACTGAGCTTTCTTTGATGTAGAGCCCTATATTTTAGGACTGTTGTATTCTTTTGTGGATGTTTCGTTCTTGAGCTATTTTGAGATAATAACTACGAACTTATAAGACTTTACTCTCATTTCAGATGCCTCCACGACGTGCACAGCGAGTTCCTAGGGATGCTCAGCCCGAGCCACAACCTGTACCAGTTCAGGGCACCATGAATGCCGCAGAGGTTGCAGCTATTGTAGCCTAAGCGATAAATGTCGCCCTAGCCGTTGTGCGACAGGCACCACCCCATGCGCCAGTAGCCGCGCCAGTTCAGGCTCATGCATTCCCGTCTGCTTGGGAACGAGTTCGTGATGCTTTTCATAAAGCACACCCTCCGGAGTTCGCAGGTAGCTCCGACGTTGTGGTATCCAGTCAGTGGAGGAAGGACATTCAGAGGCACTTAAGGATGTACGAGTGCATGGATGTTCAGAAGCAGATACTAGCTACTTTTAAGCTAGTAGGATCAGCATTGAAGTGGTGGGAGTCCATTACCACCCCGGAGGAGAGAGATGCCCTTTCTATTCAAGAGTTCTGGGTGCGGTTCGACCGCAAATATTTTCCGTCAGCTGTTCACACTGAGATGAGGAGGAAACTGATGAAGCTCAAGCAGGAGGGGAGGACCGTGGCCGATTATGAGACCGAATTCACTAATCTCTTGAACATTGTTCCCGATGAGATTTCGACTGAGGAGAAGAAGATTCAGAAGTTTATGGATGGATTGACTTGGAGAATCCGTCAGCACTTGTTGGGAAACCTCTCGTTGGCCACTTATTCTGATGTGGTTAACGCAGCACTGCTTCACTGCTAGGATCACCGCTTTCACATGACTGAGAGTAAGAGATCAGGAGAGTCCAACCATCAGGGCAAGACAGGGGGAAATGGTGCCAGCGGGGCACAATCTGCTCAGGGTCAGCATAGGCAGAGAGATCAGGGTTCCTAGCAGGGGGATTCTAAGAGGTTCAGATCTGGGGGTTTCAGAAATGGACAGGGAAGTTTTCGTCATGGCCATCAGGTCCAGCAGGGCCAGAATGGTTAGCAGCAGCAGTTTCAGCCGGGCCAGCATGGTCAGGGTAGGAATGGTAACGGCCATCAGGGCCGTGGGCAACAGGGACAACAAGGGGGAAATTTCCCGGGGAAGTGGTTCACTTGTGGCAAGATTGGCCACAAACGCCAGGATTGTCCCGATAGGGGCAGGGCCCCACAACAGCAGCAGCAGGGTGCTCGACACGAGCCACAGAGGCCTATGTTTCCTGCTGCCCTCCCAGCACCACCACAGATGGCAGTATTACCACCCATTCCAGCGGTCCTAGTTCAGCAGGGACAACTTCAGTATGGGAGAGTGTATCAGCTCCAGCATACCGCAACCCCACATGATCCACCTGCCATTGAGGGTATGTTCTCTATTCAGGGGACTATGGGGCGTATTTTATTTGATACGGGTGCTACACATTATTTCATTGCCATGAGATTTGCACGCACTATTGGGGTGTTAGACACTGCAGAGAGCACGATCACTTGTGTAGATTCACCGTTGAGTAGGGGTTCTGTGATTTCACTTATTTGTAGAGGTGTGGGTATAGAGATCGGGAGGTTTACTTTACCCGCTGATATGTTAGAATTAGAGATGACTGAGTACGATGCGATTGTTGGTATGGATTGGCTAGTTGCGTACCGAGCCATGATTGATTGTTTCAGTAGGAGTATTATCTTTGCCATTCCCGGGCAGGAGATGTTTTTAGTGGCAATGCCTCGCCCTGAGGGAGGATCGTCCACTCACTTATACTATATAGAGGAGAAGACCTCTAAGGAAGTGGTGATACCACTCGATTCGATTCCCGTTGTTAATGAGTTTGCCGATGTATTTCAGGATATACCTGGACTACCTCCGAGTAGAGAGATAGATTTTATGATCGATTTGATGCCGGGCACTCGGCCTATTGCTCGCGCACCTTACCATATGGCTCCAGTAGAGATGAGAGAGCTACGAGATCAGATAGAGCAGTTGTTGGGTCAGGGGTTTATTCGGAGGATTACTTCGTCGTGGGGTGCCCCTGTGTTGTTCGTAAAGAAGAGGGATGGATCGTTGAGATTATGTGTGGATTACCGGGAGTTGAATAAAGTCACGATACATAATAAGTATCCGTTGCCCCGAATCGATGACTTATTCGACCAGTTGAGAGGAGCTTCCTTTTTCTCAAAGATTGATTTGTTATTGGGATACCATCAGTTGCGTATCAGAGAGCAGGATGTCTCGAAGACTGCTTTCTTGACAAGATATGGTTTCTACGAGTTTCGGGTTATGCCTTTTGGCTTGACCAACGCTCCAGCCGTGTTTATGGACTTGATGAATAGGGTGTTCAGAGAGTTCCTAGATCAGTTCATCATTGTCTTTATTGATGACATTCTGGTTTACTCCCAGACCGAAGAGGAGCACGCTGAGCATTTGAGGCAGGTTTTACAGACGCTACGTCAGAACGAACTTTATGCAAAGTATGAGAAGTGTGGGTTTTGGCTGACGGAGGTTCAGTTTTTGGGGCATATCATTTCAGACCGGGGGATATCTGTTGATCCGAGGAAGGTATCCGCGGTGAGGGAGTGGGGACAGCCCACAACACCGACTAAGATCCGTAGTTTCTTGGGCCTAACAGGATACTATATGAGGTTTATTCGGGGTTTCTCAAAGATAGCGGGTCCTTTAACACATCTGACTCGCAAAGGTGTGCCATTCATCTGGAGCGATGCCTGTCAGTTGGCATTCGATGAGTTGAAAGATAAGTTAACCTCAGCCCCTGTGTTAGCATTGCCAAGACCGGAAGTTGAGTATTTAGTCTACACCGATGCGTCCTTACAAGGACTTAGAGGTGTATTGCAGCAGGAGAGTCAGGCCATAGCTTATGCATCCCGTAAGCTAAAGCCTCACGAGAAGAATTACCCCACCCATGACTTGGAGTTAGCGGCAGTTGTATTTGCCCTTCGGATTTGGAGACATTATCTTCTGGGGGAGAAGTTTCGTTGTTCACGGACCACAAGTCTCTACAGTACCTCTTCACGCAGAAGGAGTTGAATATGCATCAACGACGGTGGCTTGAGTTTGTGAAATATTATCAGTTCGATATCCAATATCACCCAGGGAAGGCTAACGTGGTAGCAAACGCGTTGAGTCATAGGCTAGTAGATGAGGTGGCCGAGGTGTGGAAAGATAAATGGAAGGAGTTGGGACACCAGGATGCAGTGGCCTGATCATTCATGTCTGTGATGACTATTACATCTCAGATTGTTATGAGAGTGATAAAGGCCCAGGGAAATGACTCGTTCTGTCAGGAACAAATAGTTCGATTACTAGCAGAGGGATCCGAGTCCTATACCGTTAGTTCAGATGGGGGATTACGCTTCAATGGAAAACTGGTCGTTCCGAAAGGGAAAGACTTGTGACACGAGGTAATGGCAGAGTCGTATGGCTCACGGTTCGCGGTACACCCTGGTGGGGATAAAATGTACCAAGATATGAGGTGACAGTATTGATGGAGCGAAATGAAGAGAGATATTACCGTGTTTGTTTTTAAATGTGCCACTTGTCAACTAGTAAAGGTGGATCATCATAAACCGGCAGGACTTCTACAGCCATTAGAGGTTACAACGTGGATGTGGGAGAGCATATCCATGGACTTTATCACGGGGTTACCTACGTCACAGAGGGGTCACGACTCCATATGGGTAATGGTGGACCGGTTGACCAAAGTTGCTCATTTTCTACCCGTAAGGACAGACTACACTACGGGACAGTATCCCCAGATTTTCATTGCGAAAATAGTGAGACTTCACGGTGTGCCTCTAAATATCGTGTCTGATCGAGATAAAATATTTGTTTCACGGTTTTAGGAGAGTTTCCAGGAGGCCATGGGCACTGAATTGCGGTTGAGTACGGCTTATCACCCGCAGACCGTTGGGCAAACCGAGCGGACAAATCAGATGTTGGAGGACATGTTGCGTATGTGCATCCTAGACTTTGGAGGTGGTTGGGAGCAATACCTTCCACTGGTGTAGTTTGCTTATAATAACTCTTACCAGTTCACCATTGGCATGGCTCCATTTAAGACGTTGTATGGTAGACCTTGTCGTTCCCCAGCATGTTGGTTAGAGGTGGGGGATAACAAACTCCTTGGTCCGGAAGTGATTCAGGACACTTCGGTAAGGATAGAGATGATACGGAGTCGTATTCGGGTAGCTCAGGACCGGCAGAAGAGCTATACTGATGCCAAGAGATTCTTCAGGGAATTCAAAGTGGGGGATCATGTATTACTGAGAGTATCTCCTATGAAGGGATTATGCATTTTGGGAAGAAGGGGAAACTGGCACCGAGATATGTGGGGCCATTTTCTATCATCGAGCGGATTGGGCCAGTTGCGTATAGACTTGGGTTTCCGGAGTACTTGCATAGGATTCATGATGTGTTCCATATTTCCTCGCTAAGGAAATATCTTAGGGATGATTTGTCCCATACCCACATTGCTTTAGAGGACATCGATCTTCAGCCCGATAGTTCCTATGAGGAGGGGCTGATTGCTATTTTGGACCGAAGCGAGCGAAAATTGAGGTCGAAGATAGTACCGTTAGTACGTGTTCAGTGACGGCATCATAATACCGAGGAGTCCACATGGGAGCGCGAGGATGAGATGCGCGAGCGTTATATCTAGATTTATTTTTACCAGGTACTCTTTAGTTCCGAATTTCGGGACGAAATTCTGTTATTAGGGGGAAAGTATGTAATACCCCGTAATTTTATTGATTTTTATTTAAGAGATTAATTGAATTAACTGAGAATTAATTGAGAATTAATCCGAATATAAATACTAGCGAGATGTGAGTTGGTATTTGATTATGATGTTAAAATTGAGAATTTCATGAGTATTGAATATTTAAATTGTCACGAGACAGAAATACGATAAGTTTGGAAGTTAAGTTGGGACGCACGTGTCAGTCGCGTCAGGAATGAATTTATATAAATTGAAAAGTGAATTATTTTCTATCAACCGAATGGTCATTTTGAGTGCGCCAACATGTTCGTAAGGGTCGAAATAGTCAGAAAACACTACCCGGGGGTTTAGTTTGGGTCCCGGGGCATCTTTAGGCCAAACCGGCAACTAAAAAGGGTATTTTGGTAATTTTAAAAATAAGGAAATTAAAACTCACGAAAATTAGAGTTTATATTTATAGTTTTAAAGGGGACACTAAGGCCATTACCAGCAAAAAGTTAAGAAAGTGGGCTACGAGAGTTTTGAGAGAAGTTGGAGATAGGTTACAAGAGCCAAAACCAAAACCCTCAACCATCACCACCATTATGGAAGAAATTGTGACCAAAAGAAAGAAATTCAGCATAGAATCAACGACAACAAATCTAAAAAACAAATCTAAGGCAAGTGATTTAATATTTTTAAGTGCATTGAATATTTCTTCCATGCTTAGTGTAGAAACTATTTTTGTCTTGAAAGTTTTGAGGAAAAACTAATAAAATTGTTAGAGAAACTCTAAATTTGGGTTAGGATTTGCATGTAGAACGACGATAGACTAATTTAGTATTCGAAGGGTTAAATATGATGATCTAAAAACGGATTTATGATAAGTAATTGGGCACAATCAAATTCTGGGTTCATGTTTAAAGGGTTTGGGAAAATATTTGGAGATTTATGTTAATTCCATGTTGATTGGGAAGATTTGACCCCAAAAATATGTTAAGGGATGATCTAGGGTGATTAGAAATGGTTTATAAACGTTAAAACACTATTTGGATGGCCTTAGGGTGAATTTAGAGAAGAGAAAAATTGAGAAAAATGGATTTTGGGATTTCTAGGCTTAAACTGCCATCTCGTTAGAAGGCCTGCCCAGGTCGTTCGAACGAGTTTTTAACGAGTTTCTAACGAGACGACAGTATTTCTTCTAACGAGTTGGTAGTTCGTTCGAAGACTTTCGTTCGAACGATACTCGTTCGAACGAGACTTCTAACGAGTTGACAGAATGGCCTTTTTGGCATGTTTTGAATTCGAATGTCCCGTAGACTTATTTAAATGGTGAGATAACCTTCCCCTATTAACTAGTGGGTATAGTTGTGGGAAATGGGGTACGTTGAGGAGTAAAACATAGAATCTTATAGCAAACCGGATGACCTTTGTGAATTTGTAAGCGAGTATCTAATTACAACGTGAGAAGAGTTGACGATTTTAATGTATGTAAATCGGGAACTTATAAGAGTATGATATTAAATGATGATACAAGAATGAGAAGTATACCTCTAATAAAATATTATGATATCTAAGATGTGCGAATGCTTAGTATATGTAGTTATCTGTGTATACCATACCTACCGTACTTGCTATCATGGGAGGTCATTGTTCGATCAGGGCCATCTAATCTTTGTGTGCCTACGGGGGGGATTTAGATTGGTACCTCGAGGACATAGGTCAGAGAAGGACTTATTGATAAGTTAATAAGTGTGTTGATCATGGGAGCGTAGGTATGTGCGTGACCCATGTGATGTGAACTATGTTCGCCTCCATTGTTTGTGATTGTTGTTTATTAAAACGATTCCTGAGAGATTCAGAATACGTGGTCCTTATGTACGTGATGTACCGGGATTGGATAGCTGAGTATGTGTGCACCGCAGTTTAGTCTCGGGGTGCAAGTATTGTATATTTATTATGAGAATAATATACTGTTAATTGAAATGAACTGTCATGTATAAATGTGAGTATAAACAATAGCAACGTTTTGTAAAAATAAAATGGAAGACCTCTAGTAATTAATAGTACTAATACGGGAAACTGTGTAGAAAAGTGAAACACTCCGTTTAAAATAAGATGTCGGGAATTGAATTGGAAATCGTATAGTAATTTTAGATTTTGTATTGGACTAGTTAAATATGGGAATAACTATAATGGGTACGGGTACGATAGAAGTGCACAATTAGTTGAGAGGTGAGGAACTCATGTGAGTGCACACACTATCATGTACTTTATATTCACTATTTAATGATATTAAACACTTGCAATTTTTAACTGTTTTCACAATCGGGCTCTGACCCATTTGCTTTCAAATCTATTTTTTTGTAAAACCTTTTTAGGTGCCCAGCCACAAGGACACCAAGTATAGGAGTTCCATTCAGGTGACGTGTTGTAGCTGCTGTGGAAGTTCCAGGACTTTGATAATGGACGCCTCCATTTTCGATCTTGACTCCATTATCAGATTTTCTCATTTGTTGGGCATGCCGCCCCATTTCTTTTAGAGACATCTTACTTATTCAGTTATTTCAGATTTTGGGTTGTAATTAATTTAATGATTCAAACTTTGTATTGGTTTATTTCAGTATTCGGATTGTGGTGAGGAGTATTCCTCTAGACTCATTATTATATGATTACTCTTTTGTGGCTATGTTGTGGTGGAGTTTATGTTAGTATTTCATAATTTACTTGTTGCATGTTAATCAAATTTAATTAAAATTGACAACTCACTTTTTAAATATTAGGTGGCTAATAATTGTTAAAATGTTTTCGACAGTGATGCTATGAACTGAATCAACTTGGCATTTTGTATTAAATTGAATAAAGGAGTAGCTACCCGGTATTTAATTAGTCGGGGTGTCACAGGAGTCCTTGTGAAGATTTTAGACTACGCGTCCTGGTGGTATAGCTGAGTGCGAACCATTGCTGATTTCTAGCTGTTGCTTTGGAGGTTTGAGGGAGACATCGTGCGTTACTCTTATGGGCGAAAGAAAGATGGTATGTAAGTCAATGGTCTTGTAAACTTGTCAGAGTTTTAGAAATAAAAGGTGCCCTTCGGGAAATTTTTCTAAAATTTGTGTTACATGCTTTATTTATAGTTTGACACACGCACACATGTAGTTACTTGTTTAGGGGTTGCTTCTAAATAGACTCTAATTGAATAAGATTTAATTGGAAACTTGTGAATTAATTTAAATCGGTATCACACCGTCGTATTTTACAAATTGGTATCAGAGTGGGTTACGCTAATATATCGCGTGATCTTGATTTTTCAAGGATTTTTTTATACAATTTGACTTCTCACGTCGTCAAATTGGTATCAGAGCAGGTTATGCTAATTTATCGCGTGATCCTGATTTTTTAAGGATTTTTTTTATACAATTTGCCTTCTCACGTCGACAAATTGGTAGATATTGATTTTTTTAAAAAAATCAATTTTGTGAAAAATCGCAATTTTTCAAATGGAACGCCCATTTAATGAGGAGCCTATTTTTGAAAAAGTTCACGACAGTGCTGAAAAATTAAATCTTTTGAATTTGAAATTTTGCAAAAGAATTAAAGTTTTGGAAAAAGAAAATTCTTGTTTTAATAGTAAGATTGAATATTTGCAAACGTTTCAAACTCAAATAGATATTTTTCGTGAACACTTTGGCAATTTGTGTAATGACTTTGATTCCTTAAAAGGTAACAAGAAGGAGAATGACGATAGAGTCCTATTTTTAGAAAAAGAATTGGAGGACTTTAAAATTTTTAATGGTTGTGTTTGTGCCAAGGAGGACAAAAATATTTTAATCAATGAGTTTGTGGCACGTGAAGAGATTCTAAGGGAAAAATTTGCTTTAATTGAGGGGGAGAGAGATACCCTTTTGAGAATTGTTAAAAATTTGAAAAAGAAATTCCTGTCTTTGGAAGAGTCTAATTTATTGCTTAAAATAAAATATTTTGACATTGAAAAATGATTTAAACGATTCAAGTAGGTTTGATAGTGATGATAATGGCTCATCTTGTTCTCATGCTTCTAGTGATAAAGCCAAAACCATTAGTTGTTTTAGAGGGTCAATTAATCCCAATGACGTTAGAAAAGATCGCACTTTAGGTAACATTCCTCCCGTTTACACATGTTCACATTGTGCTAGGAAATGTCACCTTAGGAGATTTTGTTTTGATCTTAGAAGATGTCCTAGGAAGTCGAAGTCTAGTGTTTTATTGGTTTCCAAAACCCCGTGTTGACGTGTTACATCCGCTTGGGTTAGGAAATCACTTTTGGATATGGAAGATTTTAGAATAGTTGATTCTCGTTTGCTTGCACATGACTCTTCTCTTGCCATATCATAAGATGGCTGTGTTCGCATGTTTGTCATACGCTAGTTTTTTGTTTCATGATATTTATGTTTTCTAGTGTTGTGACAAGTACTCTTTGTATTAAATTTTTATTTTTGAATTTTTTTTAAAAATACAAAAAGATTTTATTTTGATAAAATTTTGAAAAATCCAAAAAGAGTTTTGTATTTTGTATTACACCAGTTATGGATGGACACTTAGGATGACCGAGTCACAATATCATTCCATTTTTCTTGTGACTACTTGATAGTATTTTGAGACAATATATCATGTCATCTTTGTGATTTATAATGTGTGGAGTCATTAAGATGTAATTAAGTGTTACTTCCTGCATGTTTGACTGATGATTTCGTTTATTGCACACATGCACAGATTTGTTTGATTATTGTGCTTGTCTTATCATATGTTGGTTGGATGTTTTCACACCAAACCTGTCTTTTAAAACGAACCAAGAACAATAAAACTTGACAAGAAAGTTGTGCTTGTAAGAACCGTTTGTGAGTTTGTGTGCTGTATTTGAAAACGCGGAAGGGCTGCGAAAGGTTCACGTTTGACCTTTGCGAATATAAAGCCACCGTTAAATCGGACCTAAAAAATTGAGGAATTTTAATTATCCGGGGTCCAAAGAGGTTTAAAAGAGTCCGAAAAAATTTAAAGGCAATACAAAGAAATTCATGCCAAAAAGGGGCCATTAGGTTTTTGTACCAATTCTCCAATGTTTGAGAATTTAGATTACCTCTAAAAGAAAATATGCATGAGGGAGTTTGGATGGAATTTAAAACGGGTTTGCACGTCCTTGAAAGTCTTAAAAAATATTAAATAGTGTTGGACGTTATTTGTGTGGAAATCACTTTGACTTTGATTTGTTGATTTGCATAAGACGAAGTCATCTAAATTCAACAATTTTTACACCTAAGCATACTTTTGATGTTCATTCGTTAGGGGTACATGTATTCATCGTGCAGATATGATTGATTGAGTTTATTTACCTATCGAATGTGTTCGCACCCATTCATTCCATTTCCATGACTTGGTTATTTTAGTTAAATCCATGGTGTGATTTTTGTAATATTATTTTTGCTTTGAAAAAAATTGAAAAATCAAAAATAGTTTGTGGATTTCTTTGAGATACTCCTTTGCATGCGCATAGTTTGATTCATATTTGCCATGCCTTTTTTATCGTGACACTCCATGTTTTAGTTTGTTTCTTCTTATCTGTCTATTTTGGGACATCATAAAAAGGGAGATAACGAATTATGATTTTATGGGGAGTTTTTGCATTATGGGGGAGATTTGATTATATTGATTGATTTATTCTTATATCATTTTAAACTCGATGTGTCACGAAGGTTTTTGCTTTATCTTATGTGTGTATGAACAAAATTGGAGATTGCACACCCTGATGAGAAAAGCTTGGAGCTTTGAAATTTGAAGTTGAAGATTTTTTAAGAAAAGTTTGAGATCTTGCAAATTTATTCATGGGAGGGTAGATTTGTATAGGTCATTTGGTATTTGATAATTCAAATATTTTTATGTATGTACCGGCATAGCCATAGGGGGAGATTTGTAAGGATATAATTTTATAAATGTCCGTCACAATTTGAGTATGTCGTATACCGCTACAAGTCGTCGAAGAATTGAGAAGATTGCATCTACAAAGACGAATCCGAATTTCAAGTTGTCTTCAACATTCAAGCTCAACAATATGACATTTGGTAAGATAATGTTTTAAAGTTTCATTTACATTTCATATTAAGAGTATTGGGATATTTTTAAAAGGATTTTTAAAAAGATTTTGTATAAAAATGTTTTTATAAATGTTTTTTATAAAAAGGTTTCATTACTGTTTTCGAGAAAGTTGGTTTTTGAAAAGTTTAAAGGAAATTTTCTAAGGCAGTAAGCGTACCTAGGTTTTGACGCTCAGGTCATTCAAGCGAGATCACCATCTCGTTCGAGCGACATTGAGATGTCACACGATGTCGTTTGAACGACACACGATCTCGTTCGAGCGAGATGGGGTTCGTTCGAGCGACGTGTCTTTTTGGCTGACACGCTGACTTCGTGTTTATCCTTTGACCGACTTAAACATTCTATAAAAAGGACAACTAACCCTTGTTTTTAACGTGGAGAACAGTTTTAACCTTTAAGAGTTTTTCCCAGAATCAAATTCGATAACTTTTTAGCAGCATGTTTTGTTCTCCAACCATTTGAGGGTTCAAATATTTATTTTGTTTACAATTCACAAATAATCCCAATTACTTTTGTGTGAGTTATTTTGTGGAACCCAAGAACATATTTTGCCTTTGTTTATTCATTGTGGGGAGATCTCTGCAACCGATAACTTCGTGCTATTGTGGAGGGAGTCCTTGTGAAAATTTTAGACTACGCGTCCTGGTGGTATAGCTGCGTGCGAACCATTGCTGATTTCTAGCCGTTGCTTTGGAAGTTTGACGAAGACACCCTGCGTTACTCTTGTGGGCGAAAGTAAAATGGTATATAAGTCAATGGTCTTGTTAACTTGTTAGAGTTCTAAAAATAAAAGGTTTTGTCCTTAGGGATTTTTCCTGAAATTTGTGTCTCATGCTTTATTTATGGTTTGACACACGCACACACGTTGTTGCTTGTTTAGGGGTTGTTTCTAAATAAACTCTAATTAAATAAGTTTTAACTGGAAACTTGCAAATTAATTTAAATCGGTATCACACCCTCGCATTTTATAATAACTTGTTACTAAAATTTGTATGAAACTTTAATTGTAATTTGTAGTTGAAAATCTAATTTGATAAAATGTTTCAGATTTAGGCAATTATGTTAAAGTATTTCAAAAAGATACGTGAAGAACGTTCGAGTCAGTGAAGGTTGTTCTTTTCATTATTGGAAAAGATGCAAAAGATCGAAAGCATAGTGCTCAAGCCATGAACCCAATGGTACTTACGCAATGCTTTGAATTAGTTTTTCATTTGTATTTGATGAAAAATATTTTGGGTGTTGCAAATGACTTGTCACATGCTTTACAAACAAAGGAACAAGATATTGTGAATGACATGAATCTTGTGAGAATAACTAAGCAACAACTACAACAAATGTGACAAGATGTATGGGAGTCGTTGTTGGGTGAGGTTTCTTCATTTTGTGTCAAGTATAAGATTCCAGTGCCAAAGATGGAAGATTGATTTGTTATTGTAGGAAGATCACGTCGCAACCCTGAAGAAGCCACACATCTTCATACTTATCGTGTTGAACTATTTTATGAGGTGATAGATTTGCAACTTTAAGAGTTTAATAATCGTTTTAATGAGATGAATATAAATTTGTTAGTATGTATGTCTTCTCTTGATCCAAGCGATTCATTCTCCGCATATGATAAGATAAAGTTGCATCAATTTGCTGAGTTTTATCCATCAGACTTTCCTTATCAAGAATTAGTGATTCTTCGGCATCTGCTTGATAACTATATTATGGATGTGCGATTTAATGAACAATATGTTGAAGTTATGGGGATTGGCGGGCTTGCTATAAAGATGCATCAATTGGAGAAGCACCGCACATATCTATTCGTCTATTTGCTTGTGAAGTTGGTGCTACTCCTACCCGTTATAACCGCGACGGTAGAGAGAGTATTTTCTACGATGAAAATCATTAAAAATTCAATGTGCAATCAAATGGGAGATGAGATGATGAATGGCTGTTTGGTGGCATACATTGAGAGAGAAATAGTGTCCAACGTTGACAATGAACATGTCATTCGACGTTTCCAAAAAATGAATACCCGAAGAGTTTTATTGTGGAAATATTATGTAATTTGATCTTTGCAATGCAATTGTGCAAGACAATTTGAGTATCTATATATGGTAATTTTGATTGTATGTTACATTTTTTCATATGTGTTTCTCCCACACCGCAATAAATTCCTGGATCCGCAACTGTATGGGGGGTGAGGGAACTTTTCAATACACCCATGGTTCATTAATTATATCTCATTTTAATATATATATATATATATATATATATATATATAGTGTGTGTGTGTGTGTGTGTGTGTGTGTGTGTGTTGAAGGTTTTTTAGTGTGTGACAAGTAGGGGTGGAGTTTGAAAGTTGGTGATATAAAGAGTTGAAAAGGGAAATTAAGGGTTGAGATTTAATATTGTGAAGAGAATGGCACATGTGTAATTTCAGCGTCTAAACCTCTTATTTTATTGCCATAGAACAATGAACAGTGAACAACTTTCTGATTTAACTTTTTCTTTAATACAATTTTTTTGCAAGAGCAAGTTTTATAATTGCTCATTTTATTTTTATTTGGCTTATCTCATTACACCCCACTGCACCTTCATGACTACTTTCACGTATTCAAAGAGGAGAAGTTGATGACATTTTGGAAGATTGAATATCATCCGTCGCAATATCATTAAGAGGATTTATGAAGTGGTTTGGTAAAAACTTTAATTATCCATGGGTCATTTTTTTAAAAAATTGCTTTAAAAAGTTTTCAATTTTTTTAAATTTTTTTTTTTTTTTTTTTTTTGAAATTTCACTAACTTGTTAGAACGAAATGGACACGCCATTCGAACGAGATTATGCATGTCTTTAAAATGAGTTACCACATTCGAACGATATCTAAAGTGTCGCCTTTTGGGTGAACTCTGGAATGTCATTCAAAATTTCGTTAGAAACACGTTTGGACAAGATGAGATAACACGTTCGAATGAGGTACCAGGTTGTTTGAACGAGTATGCTAATTTTTATTTTCTAAAACATATTTTGCAAATCTATAATGCATATCTCTTTGCAACTACTTCCCTATAAATAGAGATATGATATTAGACTTTTTGTCGAAGCCATTTGAGAACTCTTTTTGTGATCAAACTCTATTCTTTTTTCCATATAAACCCCTTTGATCTTAAAGGATCATTTTTCCAAATCAAGAAGAACAAATTCAAAGTTCAAAAACCCTTGTAGATATTTTATGTACTGCTAAATTATGGAGTTGAGCTCTACTGCTGAAGAAGAAAGGAATCAAATATTCCCAAGGTTGATCGGTGAACACCGAGGTAAGAGTTCTTTCCTGTGGATGGTGCTGGATAGTGCCGTATTTGTTGAACATTTGAAGACCTGTGCATTATACTTAGTGGAGCGTTAAGTAGTCTATAAATCATCGAGCCTATCAAACTCTTTAACAATGTTGAAATCTAGATTTTACCCGAAAGGATTTTTTCCTTAAATTCTTCTTCTCGTTAGCTGGTTTGGAATTTGGCTTCATAACTTTATTGAATGTTCACTAAATTAAATCAAGAGAAATTTTGCTAAAAAGTGAATTTGTGCATTTGGACTAAGATACATGTAATCCGTATAACAATGTGTTTACAAATTGGTATAAGAGCCAATTACACTAATGTGTGATCTTTAAATTGGCTTTTTATGGATAATTTGTAAAATAGGCTACCTGTTTCCGATGGGTCTAATTGTGCTTATTAGAAAGATCAAATGAGCTCGACTTTGAAAGGGATGAGCGTGTTTGGCTTGTTTCTGAAAGAGGGAGGACACCGCCCATTGTGACTATGGCGATGTTATAGGTCCTAAACCCGTCACCTCTTAGGCCGGTGATGAATTTAAATGGAGTAATTTCAACCCTCGCAGTTTGAGTGTTATTTCTGGAGCCATCACGCCTGACGAGTTCTACTGCATCATGACGTGCACCACGTATAAGGAAGCATGGGATACTCTCCAATTCACTCACGAGTGTACCAACGTTGTAAAAACTTCTAAGCTTTAAAATCTCACCACAAAATTTGAGACTATTACTATGCTAGAGGCTGAGACCTTTGATGAGTTTTATGCACGTTTATCTGATATATTCAACTCTAGTTTTAATTTAGGGGAGAGAAATCCTGAGACGAGAGTCGTGAAAAATATTTTGAGATTCTTGCCATCCCACTTTATTCCTAAGTCGTTGTCCTTAATTCGTTAGAAATGTTAGATACGCTTAGGTTAGAGGAACTCGTAAAAGACCTTCAAATGTATGAAATCGATATGTTTCCCAAAACTGTTAAACTAAAGAAAAAGGGAATTGCATTAAAAGTTCAATCTAAAAAGAAAGAGGAGGTTTCTTCTGACTCCGAGTATAATTTTGATCTTAATGATCTTGCCCATTTTGCAAAAAAATTCGAAAAAATTCTCAAGCTAAGAAATTAAAATACTTCAAAAGAAAACAAAAGTTTTGAGAAAGATGCAAAGTATAACTCGGGCAAGAATTTTTTTAAATAAGTAAGAGGATAGTACCCTAAGAAAGATGAGGAGAGAATCTATGAGTGCGAGGGTAAAGATCACAATGATCAAGACTATGCTACAAGGTAAAAGACACATGGAAAAGGCAAAGCATCCTTAAATGCCACACTTAGTGATAGCGATGTCGAGTCGGTAGATTCCGTAGATGAATCACTGCATGGATGTAACTTCATCAGATTCATGGCTAGTCATGTTAGTACATCTAGTACACCTTACACCAATAAGGAAGTTTTTAAACATCATGACCTCAATAGTGTGTCTAGTTATTCCGAAGAGACTGAGGGATAGGGTGACCTTCAGTGTGCTTGACTTGTGCTGAGCCATTTAAAATGAAAAAGCAAAATAAAAATTTGGCAATTAGGTTTTTTGGTTTGGAGAAGGAGTTGAGAGAGTCAAGAGAGAGAGAGTCCTTGGTGATAGTTTCTTTGGGAAAGAGAGTTTTTTTAGTGGAAAGGGAAAGTGGTGACTTAACCAACAAAGTGCTAATCTTAAGAGAGATTTTAAATCTTCATTGGAGATTCATGAGAAACATAAAGCCCCTATGTCCCAACTAGAGAAAGATCATAAACGTTCCCGGGAGGTTAAGGTCATTATCTAGGATACATCGAAGAAGGTTGGAAAGATATTCCTCGGTCCCTCTTTATGATTCAGGGAGAGGCAAGGAATAGGTTACGATGATGCATACACTTCATATGCCGCACCGAACTGAATTCTTAAATTTATAGCAGATCCATATGGGCCCCGACTTACACCACAAAAGAAAGCTGAACCTAAATGAACGGACCAATTTGGACCCAAAAAAATCTATGTTTGCACCTATTACAAAAGGAGAGGCCACCTTAGGGAATTTTTCTACAAGTTAGGGAGAACTAAACGTACACAAAATCCCACGCACAGTTATAACGACTTTGGTTGTCTTAGAGAGAAAGTTGAGTTCCTAGTCGCGACTTCTCAATGCTTAATGGAATAATTTAAAAGGATGTCTATACTTTTTGAGAACAATTCTAACGCTACGACTAAAGCCAATAACGATAAAGGCAAACAAACGGTTACCTCCACTAGGATTCCTAAAAAAGATGGCAAATACCTTGTTTATATTGCCCTCAAGGTTTAAAATACTTCGTAATGGTATTTTGATAGTCGGTGCTCTAGGCACATGACTGGTGATACGCCATATTTTACTAACCTTGTGGATCGCAAGAAAGGGACAATCACCTTTGGACATGGGAGTAGGTCTACTTTTTTATGACAAGGTTATGTTGAGATACCCAAATTTCCTAAACTAGACAATGTGCTGTACGTCAAAGGTTTGAAAGTAAACTTGATTAGACAAGCCAACTTTGCGATGCAAACTTTGCGGTAAAGTTCGATCGGTCTGAGTATAACGTATATGATCAGTCCAGTGATCTATTACTTTAAGGAGTGAGGACCGACGATAATTATCATGGGAGCATCCCCAAGTCCTCCTTTGGGTACAATAATGCCACAATCTCTTCTATGGGACTTTGGCATCAATGACTGGATTATATAAACATTAAAATAGTAGTGAATAAGGACCTAGTTCGTGGCTTACCATAGGTTTGTAAACCAAATTCCTCGATTTATAGTCCTTGCCAAGAAGGAAAACAAATTTGAAATCCCCATCGAAATTTGAATATCATTACCACCTCTCGTGTGTTAGAGTTGATATATATGGATCTTAACATAAGTTCTAAGAGAAACATTCTCATGATGGTCAATGAATTTTTGAGATAATCTATCGTTGGGTTTCTTAGATGAAAAAATGATGTCGTTGAGTTCTTAATAACCAAGTGTTATGTCCTATAAAACTAACATGGTGTCACTATTATTCAGATTCATACTGACAATAACATTAAATTTAAATAAGTTAGAGTGGATAGCTATTGTGATGGAGTGGGCATCAAATACGAGTTTTCGATCGTCTGTACTCCTCAACAAAATGGAATTATTAAAGGGAAGAATCAGACGATTCAAGACATCGCTAGATCCATGCTTCCTGGGAGAAACGTGCCTAGACATTTTTAGGCAGATACGGTTAATACCGCATGCCATACGGTGAATTGGGTATATCTTTATCCACATATGTTACACACACCATATGAGTTTGGGACAGGGAAGTAACCCAACCTATTATATTTCTCTGTCCTTGGGAGTCCTTGCTACACCTTGAAAGATAGAGAGTGTAACATCCCGTATTTCTAATGATTTTAAATGTAGGATTAATTAAATTAAATATGGGAAATTAATTGATAATTAATCCGAATTAAAATAAATATTAACTAGAGAGACAAGGGTTAGTATTTATTGATGAGAACAATATTGAATATTACTAAGCGAATAAAGTAATATATAATCGTGAGTTTATGAGAATTATCGCGAGCGAGATATATGATAATTACGGTAATTAAGTCGGGACGCGCGGGTCAGTCATGTCGGGACTAAATTGATGGAGTAAAAAGTAAATTATTTATAAGTCACTCAAATGATCATTTCGAGTGCGCCAATGTGTCTGGAAGCGTCTAAATTGTCAAAAAAGTCAACCCGGGGGTTTGATTTGGGTCCCGGGATAATTTTGGGCCAAATCGGCATCTCGAGAGGGCGTTTTGGTAATTTATATTTTTTGAGTATAATTAATAACGAAAATTAAAGAAATAAAAGGTCTGGTACGTGGGTTAGATTAGGGCTATCAGTGTTAGACACAGAGATGCCGAAAGGGGGAAGAAGAGGAGAGGTTTCTAGGGCCAGAACCACCACCAGTGCACTTTTCTCACCACCGAGACCACCACCGCATAGATCGGAGAACGAGAATAGCAACCATACCAATGACATCAATGGATAAGAACTTATTTTGTGAGGAAAGTGTTTAATTATTGAAAATCCGTAGTAATAATCATGTTCATGTTAGTGTAGGTGATAAACACCCTTGAATTATATGAAACTTTGATGAACAGTGATGTTTGAAAGAATAAATTAGGACTGAATTGATATGAAATTGAATTGTTCATGTATTTAGAAGAATAACCATGAATATATGATGAACATAGATGATTAAATATGGGATAAGAATGCTTGAATTTAAAATTGATGAACTAGGGTTCCAATGTATATGAATTTTGGGATTTCAAATTTTAGGGCTGTTAATCAAGGATTTAGTGATTCTAGGTTGTTAGAAATCGTCCCTATATGTTGAAACAATGTTTGGAATTGATTGGTGGGAGTTTAGGAGTAAAAAATAGAGTTTTTAGGGTTGAAAATGGTGAAAAGCGCTGCTGCCAGAGGTAGGGGACGATACTGTGCAATCTTGTTCAAACGAGATTGGACCTCATTCGAGAGAGATGTCATCTCGCGCAAAGAGTTCGTTCAAACGACCCGCTATCTCGTTTAAATGAGATGCAATTTTGTTTGAGCAACGTGTCAGGATTTTTGGAAAATTCGTTTTGGTTCCAATTTGTCCAACATAGTTAATTGGAGTGAGATTAAATGATGTGGAATTAATTTGAGTATAGGGCATAATTATTAAAGTTATTTTGGAATAAAATAAGGTGTTTGGAGGGGTGAGTTGTCCTTGAGAATTACGAGGGAGAGTATTCACAATTAAATAAATACATTGTAAGTAGTAATGAGAATAATACTACGTATGAACTAAAATATTTGGGTCGTGTGTATATCAAATGATCTAATGGGTTGTATGAATACCTATACTACTATCTATTATGTGTATGACATACCTACCATACTTGCTATCATGAGAGGTCTTAAAGAAAAGACAATCTTATCTTAATGAGCCTTCGGGGGGATATTATGTTGGTACCTAGGAGCATAGAACCTAGGAACGACTTATCTGTGAGTTGATAACTCTACGGTCATATAGGTGTTAGGTATGCGCGTAACCCATAGTCTTGGAACTATGTTCACCTCCAATATGTGTGACTTGTATTTATATGGTTCGAGAGTGATTCTGAATTGATTGTCCTTATTCAATACGATATGTACCGGGACTCGATAGAAGAGTATGCCCTTACCGCAACTGAGTATAGCGGTGATGTATTAGTATTTATTTATAGTAGTGTGATGGAAAATAAATACTTGTGATTTAATCAACTGTGCGATTATGTATATGAGTATGTAATTGGAATCGAATCAATTGTGTGAATTTTTAACCTTCTTGTCAAATTTTACTTGGGATAGTAAATGTAATAATTTTAATAATAATTATATGTGGGGAATACGGGTTATTACTATGAGTGGGTGTTAAAAGGTTTATGTCTACGGACTAGTTAGGTGTGATAAAAATATATAGGATGGGTTAGAGGTACGTTGGGCGTGCACATAATTAAGAGGTGAGAATCTCAAGTGAGTGCTCGAAAAGCTAGCATGCACATAATAATTGCTTTATTGCAATTTTTAAATACTTGTTAAATTGTTGTAAAATATTTTACACTTGGGATCTGACCCGTCTCTTGCAAAATCTCTTTTCTTGTGAAATTATTTTAGGTGTCCAGCCACAGGGACGCCAGGCTTAGACTGTTGGATCTTTTGACGTGCTGTAGCTATTGTGGGAGTTGTAGGTCCTCGTATTTAGGCTCCTCCACATTTATGACTACAGTTATTTAATTTAGGCTTCTCAGTTTGGACATGTGTTGTCCATTCTCATTTTATTTGTGTTAGAGAGACATTGTACTCTTTCATTTTAGTATTTCAGTTTCAGTTGGATTTGGTATTATTACGATTGGTGGTTTGGATTTTATTAATTGGATTGGTTATGTCAGCTTTATCATTTTTAGTTAGATGGCGTTTTATCAGTATATTGTTCATTCATAAAAATAGTGGATGTGTGAATGGTGAAATTTATTGATTTTAATTATTGGACAAAATGTTTTGAGACTAGCTTAATTAATTATTAGTTGATAAAATAAAATAAATGTTTTCGACAGTGATGTTAAGATAGAACCACCTGGATACTTTGATTTAATTTAATAAAGGACTGAACATCTGGTATTTAATTACGCAGGGTGTCATAAGTGATATCAGAGCATCAGGTTCTTGAGTCTTTTAGGATCTGTACGACTTATTACATTTTAGCATAGAGTTCTTTGATGTAGAGCCTTATTATAGGATTGTTGTATTCCTCTAAGTTTGCAAATTACGTTCTCCTGCAATTATGTATAGTCAACGTGATTCATATACGATTTCGGTTGGGCTTTGTACACTCAAAATTTATAGGACAGCCAACGAGAGACGTAAGAAGGAGTGCAAGAGAAGAAGCTTAGCAGAAGACATAGAGTATTCTTGGAATGGTGATCGCGATAAAAGTCACCATGAGCGTTATTCAAGCAATTTATAATGGGAAAATCACTCGAAAGCAGTAATTTCCCCAAATACCGTCATAGTTAATGGTAGTACTATTTTAGACTCGCCAAACTTCGTCAACAAAGTGTGGGGGAGTCGGAAGGACTATTTTGAAGAGCCATTTATAAATAGGTAGGGAAGAGAGAAAGGGTAACGGGCCAATGGAAGTAGAAAATACAAAGGCAACCGTGTAGGGTAAAGTACAACAACACCCAGGATTTAATTTCGAGAAAATTTTTAGCTCATAAGAGTGGTATTAGGTGATGAGAGTCAACCACCACATATAAAGAAGTATGTGTGAAATTCAACGGCAAATTGGAGTATGATTTAACCACGAGGTCTTCCATATGTTGTTCTAACAGAGATGAGAATTGAATTTCGAAACTGACCACATGCTGGTAAAATAGAGACCAGTCGTGAGAGAAAGGTTGATGTGCTTAACGAACTTCGTACATGGCGAAGGATCACAGAATAAAAAAGGATTTATAGTTAATAAATTGCCCGTGAGAAGAATACAAAAGGTATGGATGATAAATCTACCTAGGAAGACTAATGTCAATGTCGTCAAGGTTGTACGTTTACAAGATTATATCAGCACTTCTAAAAGAAGTGAGCGAGAAGGGTTAGAGAATCTAGCCGAAGATCAAGACTAGACTTAACGATGTTAGTGAAGCACCACATGAGAGTATGCCCGGTAGGGAACCCATTTAGATGATTTTGATTGATTGAATTCCTATAAAATAAAGATGGATTCAATCAGGGCCATAAAGGCCAATGATAAGTTCCATAGGGCTAGTATAGCCAGAAGGACAACGGGAGTAACAATTGGGCCCAAGACTACCAAGTTCGAGAGGAACATACCCCGATATAGACAGTGAGCATAGCACAAGAAAGTGCCCTAAGGTTAGGGGTTATCGACCTAAGATTGGTGGGTTCAAGTAGGACCAGTAAGTTTCGCAGCATATCCGTTCCTTAGGGAAATTGGGACTAAATAGAAGTACGGAGGAGGCTAGCAGGGATAGGGTTAGGGACATGGGCCTTTCTCTGGCGATTGTTACATCGAGAAGATATTTTTGGGTTGATGTTTCACTTAAGAAAGTGTAGGTTATAATAAAATAAGGGATTACCCAAAGCGAGTCATGAGGCAGCTACAGGATGAGATCATGGATGTACAACCATTGTAATAGATTGAGGATCAGTTTCGATACGAGAATACGTTTAGGGAACCGACGATCAGGAGAGACAGATGCCAAAGAGAGGTAATATCTTTGTTTCACCATTGCAGATATGGGAGTAGTTTGGGTGACATGTATACACCACAAGGTATGATTGTTAACACTAAAATTTGAGATTGAGTCAGGTTTAGTGGATGCTGATGATGCTGAGATTTAGCACCACCAGATAAGTGATAGTGAGCTCAAACAGTAGCAGTCATGGCAGCCATTGAGATGTATGAGTGTATAAGTATGTAGAAGGGGATGAGTATAAGAGGAAATAAGACAATAATGTATAGTGGTTCAGCCAATTTGGCCAACATCCACTGTGAGTGTGTGATCCACTAAGTATGGGCACTAACGGCCTTGGATACAATGCACATAACCCTCTCTCTCTCTACCGTGTGTACAAGCAGAGTTTTACCTAGGGCTACCGTTAATGGATCGATCCCCTATAGGGTTGTAGGTGACAAGTATATATAGGTCTTGGGGGGTGTAGTGTACCCCCCAAGTATGCATGGTGCATGTGAATAATGATCTAGCCAATCCCCTGTTGACACCTGTAGATGCCAAATGATGACATAATATTCCCTCACGTGAGGGTGTGATTTTGTTATAACGGTCTTCCACGTGTCATATGAGCCTCACGCGCACTGTTCCACGCGTCCCCCAAACCACGCGCTGTCATGATGTCACCCTCGGCCTATGAGCCGAGGCCGAGGGCAAAGTTTCTTCCAGTAGTGAGCCTGGCCCAGATCTGGCCTCGTACTGTCGACCCCTCGTAGGGTCGTCTGGAGCCTGGTGGAGGGTCGGCCCCTCGTACTGTCGTCTGGAGTCTGGTGGAGGGTCGGCCCCTCGTACTGTCGTCTGGAGCCTGGTGGAGGGTCGGCCCCTCGTAATGTCGTCTGGAGTCTGGTGAAGGGTCGGCCCCTCGTAGGGTCGTAGGTAATCCTCATCCAAGCTGAGGATATAAACGGGTATATCAATCACCCCCTAGCCCTTAGCCATAGGTGCCATTGAGATGGCTGAAGGATATTTGTTGAAATTGAGATGCGTGTATGATCAGTTAGGTGAGTGACACCTGGGCAGATACTCATTGCTGTTTCAGTTTCCAAGGCATGGCGGCTGCGCAGTGCACTTGGGGCCGTGTGCCCTAATTATACCTTTCTTGGTAAATGGGTCCACTCATTACCAAAGTATTTAAGAGATTTTCAAACTCTCTCTCTCTCTCCTTCTTCTTCTTCTTCGCGCCTAAGCATTCTCTCTCTAGAACCAGTTTCCATCGCCATTTGCAGCCTTCAAACCTCCAGGCCTAGCAGTGTTCTTGTTCTCTCCTCATCAGGTAACCTCTTTCATCCAGTGCTTTCTTTTGTCTTCATTTCTGTTTGTTTTTTAGGGTCGTCGGGCTGCACTTTCCTTGAGTTGCCCCATAGCTTTTTCCGGCGTCCTCTCCGGTCATTGGTTCTTGAATCGTTCTTGACGAAAACCTTTGAGTTCTTTGTTTAATCCAAAAGTCAAACCTGTTCAATTCCCCACTTGTTTTTAGCTAAATTAGTCAAGTCTAGTGTAATTTCTCCAAGTGTAGAGTCTTCCCTTTAATGCGTAGGAGGCTTTACAACTTAGTGTCTGAATTCCCATCTTTGAGAGAAAAACTCTTTACCGAGATCAGACGAATAGAGGAGGAGGAGGAAGAGAGGAGACGAGGGGCCGACCCTACTTGGGTACGACCCATCTTTCCCATTCCTCTTGCCACCATAAGACCATCTGAACCATCTGAGTCTTGTGGGTCGTCATCTCGTCCAGCCGAGACTCCCAAACCAAGTGAGATGGACGAGAGAGCATCCTCGCCAACTGGTGCTGGAACTTCTGGTAGGAGGGACACATCTGACCTTAGCCCAGGCCGAGAGGCCGAGGGTACGGCCCCCTCTGAGGCTGTCCCTGTGACAACCCTGTCCCCCAATGCCTTCCAAGTGGCTTTTCCTCAGGGTCCTCCTGCAGGTGATGAGGGGGAAGGGAATGAGGACGACGATACGGATGACGAGGTTGACACCTCCCATGCCTCTTCCTTTATCTCCTCAGTTAGGGATAGAGACCTTCTGATATGGAGGCATATTTACAGAGTGCCCTCTGGGGTAACTATGAGGGTTCCCTCTGATTCTGAGAGAGTTTTTGATTGTGAAGAGGGTGAGGTTGCAGTCTATGAACAAATGTTCAAAGTTGGAGTCAGGCTCCCTCTGCACCCTGCCATTGCAGATATTCTGTTTGCCCTCGGCGTATCCCCCTCTCAACCTCCCCCCAACTCTTGGAGGACGATCTTGGGCTATATCTCTTTGTGGAAGAATTCTTTCACCGACGAGCCCTCGGCTGCCCTATTTTTGGGCTGCTATAACATCACCTCCTCGTCCAAACAACCTGGATATTATCACCTGGGGGCAAGGAGGTCTGAGAAGAAACTCCTCCACGTGGAACAAACTTCCAACCACGATTGGAAGAAGAGGTTTTTCTTTATTTCTGGGGAATAGGAGCCCACCGCCGATGTTCTGAGGGTCCCCAGAAAATGGTCGAACCCTTCAATGAAGGCCAGGTCAGACCCTGGACTTAGCCTGGAGGAGAAAGACATCGTAGATTATCTGAGAGGACGAGGGCGAGAGGGTGAGCTTGCAAAATTCGAAGACTTGATGACCCCTCGGTTCCTTAAAGAAGCTGATCTGAGGGTCGGCCCTCTGACAGAACTATGTGAGTTATACTGAACATTTTTCATTCTTTACTTATTTTTGAAGTGTTCTCCCTTAATCTCTGAATTTTTCTGACATGTCGTCCTCTTATCAGATCGTCCTGCGGGTACACCAGACTATCTTTGGGAAATGACAGCTCCCAGCTTACTGTCTGGATTGTCCAAGAAGAAGGGGAAGGAGCCTCAGCAGGCTCCGAGGAAGACAAAGGCCGCTGGGCCGACAGTGGTGGAGCCGACCACTGACAGTAATAAAAGGAAGGAGCCTGAGGGCCCAGTTGAGCCTCGGCCTGATTCTCGGACGAGGGCCAGAGTCGACGCCTCTGAGGGGACGACCTCTTCGTCCAGCATGGGGGCCTTCTGGTCTCAAAATCTGGCCCATCTGAGGGCCGACCCCTCGTCACTGATCATGAACTTAAGGGTTGCCAAGGCCTCGATGTTCTCTGCACCGTCAGCCTCTGACTTCGAGTTCTTAGCAAAGATGCCTCCTGCTAAAGTGTACGACTATGGTCTGCACTCCATTGCTCAGGTATTGGTCTTGACCTACCTCTTTAATTCCATTTCATTTTTTTCAATAAACTGTTCCCTCGGCCCCTCTTGACATTTGTTCATTTTCCTTGCAGTCTGTTTGTGCCCTCACCTCAGCCACCAAGTGGATGGCCGAGAATCAGGTGAAGTTTCATGAGGCTGAAAGGGCTATTCAGCATGAGGCTGATCTTCAGTCTAAGCTTGACACTGCAAGGGCTGAGTTGGAAAGTTCCAGGACTGAGCATGCAAGGATCCTGGATGAGCTGACGAGGCAGAACGACGAGGACATTAAGACTAGGGATGAGGACATTAAGGCCAAGGACCTGCTTCTCAAGGAAAAAGACGAGGCCTTGACCAACATGGAGGCCAAGTACAAAGATGACCTTGAAGCAACCATTACGAAAGCCGAGGCCGATGCTGTTGAGGCTTACAAAGCTTCTGATGAGTTTCAGGGTTTCGGCCTTGAGTACCTGGAGAGGCGAATCAGGACGGCCTGCCGATGGGTCGTCCTCAAATTCGGTGATGTCATCTCCTCAGTTCGTCCTTCATTGGAGGCAGTCGGATTGGACGACCCTCTAATCGCTGAGGCCCTGTCCGAGGTGGAATCCCAAGTGCAGTCTGAGGGGGTCGGCACATCTGAAGATCAGCCGGTCGTGATTGTTGAAGAGACCCCCTTGGTTGATGTTGAGGCTCTGCCTTCTGATGTCGTCCCTTAGGGTGGCTGTCTGTAGCCCATACCCTCATTTTTGTATTTTCTTTTGTAAAACATCTGGGACATCTTGTATTACATTTTTATTAATATCATCATCTCTTCTTCTACTGTCTTCCATAATTACTGTCTTCCATATTTAATTCTTTTATGGTTTGCCCCTTGCTGATTTGTTCTTTGTTGATGATGCTACTAACCCCTCCCTCGTCTTTTTTGAGGACCAATGTGGGGTCGTCCCCTCATGTGGCCTCCTTATAGCCGAGGGTTCAAGTAACCAAATTAATGGTTTTGAATAAAGTCTACCCTCGTCTTTCTTGAGAACAGTAGTGGGGTCGTCCCCTCCACTGGTCCTCATTATAGCTGAGGGTTCAAGTAACCAATTTAATGATTTTTAATTAAAGTCTACCCTCGTCTTTCTTGAGAACAGTGGTGGGGTCGTCCCCTCCACTGGTCCTCATTATAGCCGAGGGTTCAACTTACCAAATTAATGGTTTTGAATAAAGTCTACCCTCATCTTTCTTGAGAACAGTAGTGGGGTCGTCCCCTCCACTGGTCCTCATTATAGCCGAGGGTTCAACTTACCAAATTAATGGTTTTGAATAAAGTCTACCCTCGTCTTTCTTGAGAACAGTAGTGGGGTCGTCCCCTCCACTAGTCCTCATTATAGCCGAGGGTTCAAGTAACCAATTTAATGATTTTTAATTAAAGTCTACCCTCGTCTTTCTTGAGAACAGTGGTGGGGTCGTCCCCTCCACTAGTCGTCATTATAGCCGAGGGTTCAACTTACCAAATTAATGGTTTTGAATAAAGTCTACCCTCGTCTTTCTTGAGAACAGTAGTGGGGTCGTCCCCTCCACTGGTCCTCATTATAGCCGAGGGTTCAACTTACCAAATTAATGATTTTGAATAAAGTCTACCCTCGTCTTTCTTGAGAACAGTAGTGGGGTCGTCCCCTCCACTGGTCCTCATTATAGCCGAGGGTTCAACTTACCAAATTAATGGTTTTTCTGTAGATTTTTCCATGCGTACTAGAACTGATAACCACTGGATGAGGGGAAACACTGATATTTCTCATTAATTTTCCCAAGTGTTCTGTTGGAGCAACTCTCATTACAATTATGGCCTTTCAAGACCTTACAACACTACTGATAGTATTTCTTCAAATGATCTGCATTCCAGGGGTTGGAAAAAGGTTCCCCTTCTAGGTTTTCTAGTCTATAGGTCCCTGGGACAACTTCATCGAAGACCCTATATGGGCCATGCCAATTAGGATGGAGCTTGTTGGGCTTTTGCCAAGCCTTCTTGAGAATCAATTCTCCTACTGCTATAGGTCTCTGTTTCACCCTCTGATTATAAAACCTTGCGGTCCTCTGCTGGTAGGAAGCCTGCCTTATCTCAGCGTCCTCCCTCCTTTCCCCAATCAGGTCCAAGTCAAGTCTCCTTTCTTTCGCGTTTCCCCGGGGGTCGTACATTTGGACCCTATGAGTAGAAAACTCGACTTCGGTGGGGATGACGGCTTCTGATCCATAGGCTAGCATGAATGGGGTCTCCCCGGTAGAAGTCCTCACTGTCGTCCTGTATGCCCACAGTATGGCATGTAACTCCTCGACCCATCTTCCTTTTGCTTCCTCAAGCCTCTTCTTGATTCCATCTAGGATTGTCCTGTTTGTTACTTCGTTTTGCCCATTGGCCTGAGGTCGGCCTGGGGTGGAGAAAAATTGTTTGATATTTACCCTCTCACAGTACTTCTGCAGAGAGGCATTCTTGAACTGCGTCCCGTTATCTGAAATGAGGGTGTTGGGCAGACCATATCTGCATATCACATTTTTCCAGATGAACTGGAAGGTCTTCTGCTCTGTAATTGTGACCATCGCTTCGGCCTCTACCCACTTTGAGAGGTAGTCAATCCTAACAATGAGGAACCGATAGTTATTGACTGCTCTTGGTAAGGGCCCTACCAGGTCAATCCCCCACACTGCGAACGGCCACGGAGATGTAATGGAGGTAAGAGGCTGATGGGGTTGATGAGGGATGGTAGCAAATCTTTGGCATTTATCACACTTTTTTACATATGCTGCGGCGTCTTTCCCCAAGGTCGGCCACCAGTAGCCTTGGGTGATCACCCTCTTCGCTAAGGATCTTCCCCCGACATGGCTTGAGCACGATCCTTCGTGCACATCTTGAAAAATGGAAGGGACTTCTGAGGGATGCACACACCTAATTAAGGGGAGCAGAAACCCCTTTTTGTACAAGGTGTCTCCGATGACAGTGAATTTTGCAGCCCTGTACCTCAGCTTCTTCCTTTCCTGCCTTGCTTCTGGCATCTCACCCTCTTTAATGTATCTGATCAAGGGGTTCATCCAAGAAGCTTCTTGAGAGACATTCAGGCAATTGCCAAGTGTTCCCTCGGGGTCCTCAATAGTTGGCTGAAGCAAAATTTCCACTGGGACCGCCCTCCTGATGTCTGTCCTAGTCGCCGAGGCTAATCTCGCAAGGGCATCAGCACGGAAGTTGTTTAGACTAGGTATCCTCTTTAATTTTACTTCTCTGAAGCCTTTCAGTATTGACCTCACCTTCTTGAGGTATCTAGCCATTCTCTCGTCCTTAGCCTCGTAGGCCCCTAGTATCTGATTCACCACTAGCCTTGAATCACTATGGACCGGAATCTGACCGACACTAAGAGACTTGGACAAGGAGAGGCCTGCTACTAAGGCCTCATATTCGGCCTCGTTATTGGAGGCTTTGAAGTTGAACCTCAGGGCGTATTCGACGTCTGTGCCATCGGGTGCTGACAGTATCAGTCCAGCCCCACTTCCGCTGTCACAGGAGGACCCGTCAACGAAGAGGCTCCACAGAGTCTTTCCTTCTGAAAAATTTCCCTCAGAGAGGGACCCCTGTCTAAAGATGTACCTTCCCTCTTCGTTTTCAGTTGCTTTCTTTCTAGCGGTGCTTGTCTCAGCCCTATCTGCGGGTGTGTCAGCGGGTCTATCTTCTGTATCCGTCTTCCCGAGAGTCTCACCCTCGGCCTTATCATCTTCCCAAGTGAACTCAGCCACGAAGTCTGCCAATGCCTGCCCCTTAATGGCCGTCCTAGGATGATACACAATGTCAAACTCCCCCAGCTCTATAGCCCAGGCCATCAACCTACCTGATTTTTCTGGCTTGTGTAGGACCTACCTAAGAGGAGAGTCGGTGAGGATGACCATTGTATGGGACTGGAAGTACGGCTTCATCTTCCTCGAGGCATGGATCAAGGCGTAGGCCAACTTCTCCATCCTCGGGTATCTTTGCTCTGCCCCCTGGAGTGCCTTGCTGTTGAAATACACAGGCTTCTGTAGTCCGTCTTCGTCTCTCACAATGGCTGCGCTGATGGCCGACTCTGAGACGGCGAGGTAAACGTAAAGTCGTCCACCCTGCACGGGTCGTGACAGCAGCAAGGGAGACCCTAAGTATGATTTTAGCTCCTTGAAAGCCTCATCTCACTCTTCACTCCATTCGAAGGCCTTCCTGAGGATCTTGAAGAATGGAAAACACCTGTCTGTGGCTCTTGACACAAATCTGTTCAGGGCAGCCACTCTCCCTGTAAGCCTCTGAACGTCTTTAATGGACTTGGGGGTCTTCATCTCAACAAGGGCCTTTATCTTTTCAGGATTGGCTTCGATGCCTCTTTGGTTGACAATGAACCCTAGGAACTTCCCTGCCCTGACCCCGAAGACACATTTGGCCGGGTTAAGCTTCATCTGGTATTTGTCCATCGTATTAAAGGTCCTTTCCAGGTCTGCCACATGGTCCTCTGCCTTCAAACTCTTGGTCAGCATGTCATCCACGTAGACCTCCATGGACTTCCCAATTTGGTCTTCGAACATTTTGTTTACGAGGCGCTGGTACGTTGCCCCCGCATTTTTTAGACCAAAGGGCATGACCCTATAGCAGTATGTCCCCTTATCAGTGATGAAGGCAGTCCTCTCCGAGTCTTCAGGGTTCATGAAGATCTGGTTGTACCCTGAGTAGGCATCCAGAAAACTCATGAGCTCATGGCCTGCAGTAGCATCTACCATCTGGTCAATGCGGGAGAGAGGGAAGCTGTCTTTGGGGCAGTGCTTGTTGAGATCTGTGAAGTCCACACACATTCGCCACTTCCCATTGGCCTTTGGGACAATGACTGCATTGGACAACCATTCAGGGTAGATGACCTCTCTGATAAATTCAGCGTCTTCTAATTTTTTGACCTCATCCCTGATGACCTCGTACTTCTCTCTAGAGTAAATCCTCCTTTTCTGCTTTACCGGCTTCACTCCCTCTACCACATTGAGCTTGTGGCACATGATTTCAGGGTCGATCCCCGGCATATCTACATGACTCCACGCGAAGACGCTTCGTCTTTTCCTTAACAGCTTGATGAGGTCTTCCTTGATATTGGGCTTCAGAGACTTACCAACTTGGACGGTTTTTCCCGGGTCATCCTCATCGAGGATGATGGGTTCTACCTCCTCGGCGGCCTCTCCTTTTTTAAGCTTCGTCTCGTCCCTGGGGTCTAGGGTATCAATGTTGTAAGTGGCTGTAGCCCTCTTGTGTGCCTCCCTTTCTTCAGCAGAGTTGTAGTAACATTCTCTCGCTGCCGTCTGGTCTCCCTGAACTTCCCCCACTCCGTAAGGGGTTGGAAATTTGATCATCTGATGGACTGTAGAGGGCATGACTTCAAACCCCTTGAGGGCCACACGCCCCAGTATGATGTTGTAGGCCGAAAACACCTGCTCATCCATCACAAAGAAACTGACCTTCTTGGTGATACATCTCGGCCACTCGTCCCCCATCCTCACATCGGCCTCATATACCCCAAGGGGGTGAAACTTTTCCCCACTGAACCCAATCAATGGATGATGGTAGGGGACGAGTCTAGCACGACTGAGACCCAAGGCTTTGAAGCATGGCCAAAACATCACATCTGCAGAACTACCCCCATCTACCAAGATCCTCGGCACTTCGCATCCGTGCACCCTGGTAGTGATGACGAGAAGGTCATCGTGTGGGGCCAAGAGGTCTCTGAAGTCCATTCTTGAAAATCCCACTATCAGTGTGTCCATATCATCCTTCTTCCTTTTTTCTGACTTGACCTCCAGGGAAGTCGTGTGTACCGTCTTCGTCACTGCCTTGGCCTCAGCCACATGGGCCTTCCTATCGGCGACCTCAGACCCTCCTCCTGCAAGTCCCCCGGAGATCATTCCCACTCCGAGCGAGATCATATTAAGCCTCTTGACAGGGCCATGGTCATCTCTCGGTGGGAGGTCAGGGTCGTCCTCATCATCAGAGGGGTCGTCCCCTCTTTTTTGAGGACCTTCTCTGCATGCGTCGCCTCGATTCTTTCTGGGGTCATCCCCTCGGCCCCTCTTGAAGGCGCCTTTGTCGACGTACTTTTTGAGCTTCCCTTCTTTCAGCATCTTCTCAATCTCGTCTTTCAGAGCAAAGCATTTATCCATTACGTGGCCGTGGTCTTGGTGAAATTCACACCACAGGTTCTTATTCCTCTTGCCGGGGGCTGCCCTCAGATTCTCAGGCCACTTCAGTGACCGGTCACTCTTTATCTCATTCAGAATCTGTTCACAGCTGACCGTCAGAGGAGTGTACCCATCAAACTTGTCATCCGCGGATCTCTTCTTCCCCTCTTTGTTCTTCTTGGGGTATTTACTCCCACTTGCACTTCCTCTTTCGTCCTCATATTTTGCAGCCATCGCCTCTTCGGCGTTCATCACCTTTCCTGCTGTCGACAACAGCTCGGCCATCATCCTCAGAGGGTTTTCAGCAAGCTTCCATAACAGCTTCCCCTTTTGGAGTCCTCCAATCAGGGATGTCATTGCTATGCTCTCCTCATAGTCTTCCACCTCCAGCTTCTCCTTATTGAATCTGGCTATATAGTCCCTCAGACTCTCACTCTTCCCCTGCTTAACATAGAGCAGGTGGGTGGTCTTCTTCTGTGGCCTCACCCCAAAGTAGAAATTATGGATGAACAGGTCTGCCAACTGCTTAAAGTTTCCAATGGAATTTTTTGGAAGAGACGTGTACCAGACATGCGCAGCCCCTGTCAAGGTACCAGAGAAGGCACGACACCTCATCTCATCTGAGATAGAGTATATGTCTGCCACCGACTGATACATCTCCATGTGGTGGACGGGGTTGGTGCTCCCGTCATACCTTGGGGTGACCATAGGTGGCTTGAACTTTGACGGCGTGGAGAAGTTGACTATCTTTGCCACAAAGGGTGAGCCTATGGTGTATCCCCTCTGAAGAGGGTCTCGGCTCTTCAATATATCACCAATCTTATCCTTTAACCGCTGGATTGAGTCATTCCAGGGCCTCACAGGGTCGGCCTGGCCGATGTTATCCCCTGCTGCCTCTCCGAGGTGGACGGAGGGTTCTGTTGCAGCAGGCCTGTGCCGACTGTTCACTTCCCTTTGGCCGTTATCTCGTCCTCGGGGTCGGCCATCTGCTCCCTCCCTCCTGGATCTTGCAGCACTCCTTGGCCTGGACAACTGTTCTCGCAGGTCATTTACTGGGCCTAGCCTCTCAAAGGCCGACCCCCTGCTCAAGCGATCAAAAGCAGAGCCTCTTGGGCGATCATCAGGGTTTGGTCTCCCGCACTTTCCCCTGCTGTCCTGAAGGGGTCGCACAGTGTTGTTGGAGACCTCGTAAGGTTCCCAGCACTCTATAGGTGCCTCCTCTCCCTCCAGATCTCCATACCTATCCTCAGGGCAAGGGTTTTCTTGCCTCCCCAGGCGTACACGCCGGGGGTCAGCAACATCCCTACGCCGCTGAGGGGGTGGAAGGTCTTTGCGTGGTGCCTGGGGTGGTCCCCTGGCCTCATGCTGTCCTGGAGCTGCTGCCAGAGTAATCATCTCAGGCGAAACCCCTGGTGCTCTTAGTATGTTCTGGCTTAGAGCTGAGAACTGCTCCTGCATCATCCGCTGGCTTGCTGCCAGAGACTTTAGTGCTGCCGCCACATCAGCCATCTCAGACTGAGGCGGCGGCTGACTGGAACTGGGTCTTCCCCCCTCATCCGGCGGGGGAAGTGGTGGCGTTGGCATCTCAGGTGCCATGTGCTTGAGCTATGAAAAGTTAAACTGAAGGAAATACTAGTGAGCTTGGGAACCTTAGTGGGTCTCTTTCAATGGTGAAACACCTCCTCTCAGGGGGAGTGTTGGTTCACCACCAGAGTGCCCAGTGAGGTCAAGCTGTACAAAGGAAGAGATGTCTTCTCGTTCCCACAGACGGCGCCAAACTGATGATGCTGAGATTTAGCACCACCAAATAAGTGATAGTGAGCTCAAACAGTAGCAGCCATGGCAGCCATTGAGATGCATGAGTGTATAAGTATGTAGAAGGGGATGAGTATAAGAGGAAATAAGACAATAATGTATAGTGGTTCAGCCAATATGGCCTACATCCACTGTGAGTGTGTGATCCACTAAGTATGGGCACTAGCGGCCTTGGATACAATGCACATAACCCTCTCTCTCTCTACTGTGTGTACAAGCAGAGTTTTAGCTAGGGCTACCGTTAATGGATCGATCCCCTGTAGGGTTGTAGGTGACAAGTATATATAGGTCTTGGGGGGTGTAGTGTACCCCCCAAGTATGCATGGTGCATGTGAATGATGATCTAGCCAATCCCCTGTTGACACCTGTAGATGCCAAATGATGACATAATATTCCCTCACGTGAGGGTGTGATTTTGTTATAACGGTCTTCCACGTGTCATATGAGCCTCACACGCACTGTTCCACGCGTCCCCCAAACCACGAGCTGTCATGATGTCACCCTCGGCCTATGAGCCGAGGCCGAGGGCAAAGTTTCTTCCAGTAGTGAGCCTGGCCCAGATCTGGCCTCGTACTGTCGACCCCTCGTAGGGTCGTCTGGAGCCTGGTGGAGGGTCGGCCCCTCGTACTGTCGTCTGGAGTCTGGTGGAGGGTCGGCCCCTCGTACTGTCGTCTGGAGCCTGGTGGAGGGTTGGCCCCTCGTACTGTCGTTTGGAGTCTGGTGAAGGGTCGGCCCCTCGTAGGGTCGTAGGTAATCCTCATCCAGGCTGAGGATATAAACGGGTATATCAGATGCGTTGGCAATATAGGCCTAATTGTTACAAATATAGCTACCGTTGGGTAACAGGGATCATTTTTGTGTCAACCGTAGGGGAGCGAGTGTGGGCACTGAAAGAAATTGATATTTTGATTTTGCTACTTTTAAGAGTTAGAAAAGTAAGGCTTATTATAACCATGTGTAGTGACTCGATACCGAGAGTTTGAACGGTGCTAGGCTATGTGATCTGATTAACGTGCTTGTTATTCCGGGGTGAGATTTATTATATTGGGAGGCATAGCCTGAAAGAGGGTTGAGCCTACTTAAATATATTGTATGTTATTTTATGATCAAATGTAGAGAGTTATATCCTTGATGTTATATATAGATACAGAATTGTTAAGGACTTCGGTGAGTATGTTTTCCAATTATATTTGATCCCGGTGCGGAGGGACTCTTTACTGATGTGATTTAGGGTGTTTTATGTCCTTTGTTGAGTGAAGATATATAGCTCGTTATTATATATAGTGCTAAGAACTTGTGACAGTAAGGGCGCCGTATTATTTATCGTCCTTGGTGACATGAGATTGGACGAGTAGACCTTTTATGTCAGAATATGGGAATTCGTGGGTACATGTTATGGACTGAGGACTTAACGGATCTTGACGACCAACAATGTTAGATTGTAGTGTATCGATGGGTTCCTTATTTGGATTTCGTTTTGCGAGACATCCCATGCATGAAACTTAACGAACGTTGGAAGTTAGGAGAGGTTTTGTCTTTAGTACCCGGGTTTAGTACCATAGCTATTATACACATACACGAATATAACTGAGATTTGATAATTATATTATGAATTAAGATCGGTAAAGCCGTATAATTTTAAAGCGATACCTAGTTTACAACGTTTACACCACGAGTAAATCGGTGGGACAACCTAGAAAATAATTATGTTTCAACTAGTTGGATGGTTGAGAATAACCTTGTCGCATAGTTAGGACAAGATATATTACGTGTGATGCAAGTATATTACGTTCGATTGGTTTGTGCTGAAATGCATAAAACATAGGGTGTATGAGCGCCCTAGTTAGTTCAAATGCTCTATATCATTCACTAGGTGAGAACATGATAAAATATGAAATAATGAGGTAAATGTATGGGTAAAGTAGAGGCAGGACTAAATGAGATAAAGAGAATATAGTGCATTATGAGCGAGGCAAGTCACAAGAAATCGAATAGTAGATAGATAGAAATGGGTGATTAGAGTGTCAAACAGTACAAAGAGGTTACATTTTAAATACTCGGGGATAAACACGAGCCACTCCGAATAAAGGAGTAATATGATGAGAGTTACATCATAACCAACTGGAGATGTAAAAGCCTCATGTGGGTAGACGGGAGGCGATTAAGATGTAGGTGATTAGGTAGTCCTTTTCGTATAATTCAGGATGGTAATGAGAGTATACCACTATAAATCAAGTTTGGAACTTGACATAAGTGGTCTGGATTTGTTACGAGGGCCTTTAGGAGGAGAGTTACGAGATTTATCATTGAGAGAAATTGGCACCTAAGAAATATGGCACTTTCCAATATAGAGATAAAAGAGTTATTAGAGTGTAGGGTTGTCTCTTTGAATCATTATTAGTGGGTTTCACGATGATTCGATATGTCATTAAATAGGCAATACCTAAAGAAATATATCAGCATATAAGAGTGGCAATAGCTTGTATCTAATCTGGGATAGTAAGGAGTGGAATTTAAGTCATAATGGTGACACTGACATAAGTATAATTGAAGTATCGAAATAATTATACAAAATTAACTTTGACTACATTCGAATACGTTTAGTGTTAGAATCTTAAGTTTTAGTACTGAGACATATCCAAATTATAAGGATGAATAAAATGTGGGAAGATATGCCGCGGGTGTTTATCCTTGATTCGAACGAAGTTTGGGAACACCATATTTCACAAGTGGAGTTTGCGTAGAATAACACCTCTCGATTATAATAAGCATGACACCATTCGAGGCATTCTACGTTAGACCTCATCATTATCCTCCTTGTTGGCTAGAGGTGGGGTACAATACGCTACTCGGGCCATAGTTGATTCAGGACATTACATCCAAGACATAGAGGATTCAGGGTCGAATATGGGTAGCCTAGGACAAACAGAAAAGCTACACCGATGCCAAATGGTTCTTTTGAGAGTTTAGTGTGGGAAAATATGTGCTACTACGAGTGTCTCCTCTGAAGGGGATAATTAGGTTCAGAAAGAAAGGGAAATTGGCGTCGAGACACGTAGGGTCATTTCCTATCATCGAAAGGATATGATCGCTAGAATGCAGGCTTGGGACACTGGAACACCTGCATTCAGGATGGGTTTCATATTTCGTCGTTGAGGCGGTATCTTCGAGATGAGTGGGCCCACACTAAAATTGCGTTAGAGGAGATTGACCTACAACCTGATAGTTCATGTGAGGAGAGACCGATGGCTATCCTAGACCCTAGCGAAGGAAGATTGAGGTCGAAGGTAGTTCCACTTGTATGGGTCCATTGGGAATATCATAATGTGAGGAGTATACTTGAGAGCGCAAAGATGAGATCAGAGTTGTTCGTACCAGATATACTTTTATTTTTTGAATTTCGGGATAAAATTCCGTTGTAAGGGGAGAAGTATGTAACACGCCGTATTTTTAATGATTTTTAAATATGGGATTAATTAAATTAAATATGGGAAATTAATTGATAATTAATCCGAATTAAAATAAATATTAACTAGAGAGACAAGGGTTAGTTTTTATTGATGAGAATAATATTGAATATTACTAAGCGAATAAAGTAATATATAATTGTGAATTTATGAGAATTATCGCGAGCGAGATATATGATAATTACGGTAATTAAGTCGCGACGCGCGGGTCAGTCGTGTCGGGACTAAATTGATGGAGTAAAAAGTAAATTAGTTATAAGTCACTCAAATGGTCATTGCGAGTGGGCCAATATGTTCGGAAGGGTCTAAATAGTCAGAAAAATCTACCCGGGGGTGTAGTTTGGGTCCCGCAACAGTTTTGGGCCAAACCGGCATCCCGAGAGTGCATTTTGGTAATTTATATTTTTGGAGTATAATTAATGACGAAAATTTTGGAAATAAAAGGTCAGGTACGTGGGTTAGATTAGGGCTATCAGTGTTAGACACAGAGAGACCAAAAGGGGGAAGGAGGAGGAGAGGTTTCTAGGGCCAGAACCACCACCAGTACACTTTTCTCACCACCGAGACCACCACCGCATAGATTGGAGAATGAATATCGCAACCATACCAAAGACATCAACGGATCAGAACTTCTATCATGAGGCAAGTGTTTAATTCTTGTAAATCTGTAGTAATAATCATGTTCGTGTTAATGTAGGTGATAAACACCCTTGAATTATATGTAACTTTGAGGAACAATGACGTTTGAATGCATAAATTAGGACTGAATTGATATGAAATTTATTTGTTCATGTAATTAGAAGACTAACCCCGAATTTATGATGAACACTGATGATTAAATCTGGGATTAGAATGCTTGAGTTGAAAATTGATGAACTAGGGTTCCAATGTATATAAATTTGGGGATTTCAGATTTTTGGGCTGTTAATCAAGGGTTTAATGATTCTAGGTTGTTAGAAATTGTCCTTATATGGTGAAATAATGTTTGAGATTGATTGCTGGGAGTTTGGGAGTAAACAATAGAGTTTTGGGGGTTTAAAATGGTGAAAAACATTGCTGCAAGAGGTAAGGGGCGATACTGTGCCATCTCGTTCAAATGAGATTAGATCTCGTTCGAGTGAGATGGCACCTCACGCGAAGAGGTCGTTCAAATGACCTACTATCTCGTTCAAATGAGATGCAGTTTCATTTGGGAGACATGTCAGGATTTATGGAACATTCGTTTAGGTTTGAATTTGTCCAGCATAGTTAATTCGAGTGAGATTAAATGATGTGGAATTAATTTCAGTATAGGGCAGAATTATTAATGTTATTTGGGAATAAAACTTTAAGTTGTTTGGAGCGGTGAGTTGTCCTTTAGAATTACGAGAGAGTATTCGTAATTAAATAAATAAATCGTAAGTAGTAATGAGAATATTACTATGTGTGAACTAAAATATTTGGGTTATGTGCATACTTAAAGATTTATTGGATCGTGTGAATACCAATAGTACTATCTATTATGTGTATGACATACCTACCATTATTTCTATCAAGGGAGGTCTTAAAGAGAAGGCAATCTTATCTTGATGCGCCTTCGAGGGATATTAGATTGGTACCTCAGAGCATAGAACCTAGGAACGACTTATCTGTGAGTTGATAAGTGGGCGGTCATATGGGTGCGTAGCCCATAGGCTTGGAACTATGTTCGCCTCCAATATATGTAACTTGTATTTATACGGTTCGAGAGTGATTCAGAACTTATTATTCTTATTCACTACGAGATGTACCAGGACTCGATAGCAGACTATGCCCGGAATGCAGTTGAGTCTAGGGGTATTGTATTAGTATTTATTTATAAGAGTGTGATGAAAAATAAATACTTGCGATTTAATCTACCATGCGAATATGTAGATGACTATGTAAATGGAATTGAACAATTATGTGAATTCTTAACCTTCTTGTATAATTTTACTTGGGATAGTAAATGCAGAAATTTTAATAATAATTATATGTGGGGAATACGGGTTATTACTACGAGTGAGTGTTAAAAGATTTATGACTACGACCTAGTTAGGTGTGATAAAATTGCATATGACGGGTTAGAGGTACGTTAGGCGTGCACAATAATTGAGAGGTGTGAATATCAAATGAGTGCTCGAAAAGTTAACATGCACATAATAATTGCTTTATTGCAATTATTAAATACTTGCTAAATTGTTTTAAAATATATCACACTTGGGATCTGACCCGTCTCTTGCAAAATCTCTTTTCTTGTGAAATTATTTTAGGTGTCCAGCCAAACGAATGCAAGGCTTGGACTGTTGGATCTTTTACGTGCTGCAACTATTGTGGGAGTTGTAGGTTCTCGTATTTAGACGCCTTCACATCTATGACTTAGGTTCTTTGATTTAGGTTTCTCAGTTTGGGCATGTGTATACCATTCTCATTTTATTTATGTTAGAGATACATTGTACTCTTTTCATTTCAGTATTTCAATTTCAGTTCGATTTAGTATTATTTCGATTAGTGGTTTGGATTTTATTAATTGGATTGATTATGTCAGCTTTATCATTTTTAGTTAGATGGCGTTTTATCAGTAAATTGTCCATTCATAAAAATAGTGGATGTGTGAATGGTGAAATTTATTGATTTTAATTATTGAACAAAATGATTTGAGACTAGCTTAATTAATTATTAGTTGATAAAATATAATAAATATTTTCTACAGTGATGCTAAGACTGAATAACCTGGATACTTTGATTTAATTTAATAAATGACTGATCACCGGTATTTAATTAGGCGGGTTGTCATAGAGATCCCTTATGAAAGTTTGACTCCCGGAGCAATGAGGGGATATTTTTAGGTTATTCATTGTTGAGTACGGCTTATAGGGTGTTTAACCTTGCAAGCTCTATGGCTATGGAATCAATAAATATCACTATTTGAGACAACGAGTCGTCGACATTTGTTGACCCTGACTATGAGTGTGAGGATGATGCACCCCCTGGTGATGATCCTATCATTCCTCGTACTACCTCGCTGGACCCCAATCTTGAATTAGAGGATCCACCCTCTTCATTTCAAAAGAGTCACGACCCCTCTGCTATACATGGTAATCCCACACTAGATGTTAAGACTTGCGCTTAACTTGAGAGTATGGTTAACTACTTTTGCTACACCTCCTTAGTTGAGCCCAATAATGTGAAAGAATCACTCAAGGATGAGCACTGGATAACCGCTACGCAAGAAGAGTTTCTACAGTTTTGCAAGAACGATGTATGGGAGTTAGTCCCCCGACCTAGCGAGACAAATGTGATTTTATTCATGACGAGGATTAGGATATGTGAGCATTTTATTTGTGATCTGGTTGAGGAGAAGCTCACGTCCTTGAGCTTTGTGAGCACTGAATGCCAATTATCTGTTATTTTCACGAAACCTTTGGATGCACATAGATTCGAGAATCTTAGGAAGTCTTTGGGAATTTATTCTGTTGATTGAGTTCGAGTACTTTATCTAGTATATGATGTTTATCACGTTCATATTATTTGTCATTATTGCTATTTATATGTATTTATATAATTTTATTTTTGAAAAATCTTGAAAAATGCAAAAAGATTTTCTTTTTTTAAGAAAAAGTTTGAAAATTTCCAAAAATATTTATTTTTTATCAAATTTCAAAAAAGACAAAAAGAGTTTTGTATTTTCATTTTTCACAATATATGGATATCCATTTAATATGTTCGAATCACCCATCCATTCCATCCATTTATGTGACTTTTTCATGGTATTTTGAAACATGGCTTCGTTTATTTAGCGTGCTTAAGAATGCGCAGCTAGTATTTCGTTGTTCACTGATGATTACTTTCTTTATACTAGACTTTTCATCACATTTATTGCACATGTGCACATAATTTTTGAATACGTTGTTCTTATCTCAATCAAGACTAATAAAGAACCAAATGTACTAGAGATAAGTTGTGCTTGTAAGAAACATTTCCCGAATTTAATTTCCCAAAAAAATTATTCTATGTTAAGCAATGGAAAGGGGCTATGAAAGAGCAAAATTCATGTGAGACCCCACTTAAATTAATAACGGGTGGCCATCCCTATACTAAGATAAAACATAAATCTCAAGTGGATCCTCATCAGCATCATTGTCGCGCAGACTAAAAATTTGACTAACCGCCCAAAATAAACTAAACGGATGCCAAAATTTTAAAAAACTAACAAACATATAAAGAACTACAAACCAATATATATATATCAACTATAAAACATGACAATGTATGCACGAGTACGACAAAAGATATACCCGAATATGCTGTCGGGTCACAAACAATACAACATCCAAGATAAGAACATAAAAGAGCTACAAATATACAACCCCTGAGAACACAACACCGATATAAAAAATGGATCCTTAACTAGATTTAGAAGAACATGAAGCGGCTACAATAAAATCCTGTAACATTCTGCATCTGCTACAACTCCAAGGACCCTGGAGAGAATAGTCACCATTGACGTCCTTGCTGAGGGACATCTAAAATAATACAATATATGTATAGCAAGAGAAAAGACATAAACGGGTCAGATCCCGAGATTTTAAAATAATTTTAGGAAGTGAATTAAATTGCATAATAATTATGAATGCACAATTTAATAATTAAAGTGGTGTCGCACTCTCTTGGGAATCAACCTCACCCCTCTACTATAGCGCGCACCTAACATATGCATATGAACCTCAACTAAGCTACCTAACACATTCTAGGGATATGTCCTCTTAAATCTACGACTAAGCCTCATTCGCGTAGTCCACTATCTCTAACATAACTGTCTATCTACTTCTTTTATCCTCTTCCAAGTTTACGCCCAAACTTATATAATAATATAACTCAATTATATTTTATTAATTTCTAAATTGTTAACTTCCACAAAGTATTAGCATAAGATATCACACATCATCATTAATGCTAGAAATAAAATCCCATTATTTCACATATACCTAAGAACTAAGGACCAAACATCTACCCACACCCAACTTTATGCTAAATTTCATGTGTGGGACATCTCGCAAAGCGAAATCCAAATAATAAACCCCCGGATACACTACTACCTAACATTGTTGGTCATGGGAATACATTGAGACCTCAATCCAAAGTAAATACTTCCCATCTATAGGCATAAGAGTATACTCATCCACTCTCATGCCACAAAAGAAGAAACGTAATACACATCTTTATAAACTTCTCTAGTTATAACATTAAGATATCACACACTATCTATCAAACTTGTATAATATTACTCGCACGTATTATACATGATTTATAATTCTTTAACAAGTACACATACATACACACATAATATACGTATACTAATAGTCTTTACAATGCTATCATCTTCCAAGGGATCGCTCACATGTCCCGGGGTTGCCAATGATCGGACTGTCACACCGACTTGGTAAAAACCTAATCACAACGAATGGTAAGCGTCCATAGTTCCTAACCTGAGAGCAAGAGGAATCATACCCAAGACGTCTTACCCCTATCTCACGCACGGTAAAATACTGGATGCTATGACCTGGGGACTATACTCTCCTTGTTCCTCAAGCCAAGAGTATTCACCCACATCGCGTTTGCTTGTATAAAAGTATCTCACGTCCGCTTATATAAAAGTAATGAATCTCTCATTATACTAATCGGTACATTCTCGCATACCTTCCCAATTCATTTTATTATTAAATCCCTCACTTGAAATTTACTAGTCCATCACACCTATGATAAAATAGTCACCCAATTTAATTTACACTAAGGGAGCACTACCTCTATCGTCTAATCCATATTTAGCGTTAAGTAAATTCCTAATACTCGAAGAATTTATGAAAGGATTCGGTATTTTAAACTCCCAAATATGCCTCCATAATAACCCGAAACCATCCTCATGAGAATCCTCATTCCTGGGAGGATTACTAAAATAAAACACACAGTTTACTCTTATATACCTTTCTTATCGTGCCCAAAGTGGTCTCTCTTTTACATCCTAATATGAACCCTCATAATATCTCAAAAACATTTTTAATACACTCGAATAGAGGGTCCCTAAATAATAAAACCAATTGAAAAGGTTTAAAACCAGAACTGGAAAATAGAGTGACCGGACAAGACCGAGGATCCTCAAAAACGAACCGGTTCGGGTCCTAAAATTCAACAGAAAGCCTTTAATAGCCAGATCGATTCGGTGTCTCCTAAAAATGAACCGGTCCGATTCTGTACAGATTTGATCCTACGATATTTGTACCCAAAACCTTAGTTCTACGCTTAACAAAATCTACTCTATATCTCTAAAACCCAAATTTTATTTTACTCCAAAAATATCCAAACATCCAAAACCCAGACCATAAATTACCCCCACCATTTTCATCATCTAAACCACAAATGTAACCCTAAATATAAGATTTACTCATCAAATTTTAGGTTTTCACCATAAAGGCTCAAAATAAACTAAATCACCAACAAGAATTATGAGATAACTCACACACACAATTATTTAGAAAGTTTAATCACTTGCCACAAAGTTGTATATGTTGAATCTCCCTTGAAATCACGGGTTTGAGCCAAAAATCCAAAGCTTCCAAGCTTTTCTATCCTCTCTTCTCTTCTTCCTCTTCTTCCTTTGCTTTTTCTCTCTCTTTCTTGGGTTTTATCTTTTCTCACAAAAGAGATTAGCTAACTCACGGGTCTCTTCAGCCTTTAAATCCATTAATCTCAACTTTAAATGATATTACACACTTAAAATGACTCGTTTACTCACATTCGGGTCAAACTAGGTCCAAAATACTCCGGAACCCAAATACAACTTTCGGGCAGTCATTTAGACTATCTCGACCCATCCCAGATGAACCGTGCACTCTAAATTTTCATCCGAGACTCCAAATAAAATTAAATTTATTTCACCCCAAATATTAAATTCCTAAGTTCTCAAACACAAGGGGTGTTACAATTCTCTTGGTATTAAAAACCACCATTTGCCAAAAAGAGCCTAAAAGATCAACGAAACACAAAAATAGAAGTGCTAATTCCATTTTTATTTCATTGATGCTTCGCTACATATAAGTATTATAATATCTTCAAAAATTTGATAGAGGATTCTTAAATATGTGACATTTTGAGGGTGTTATAATAGAAGATGAATGGGTTTGCACAACGGACTCTCTTGAAAAGCATTAAATAGTTTGGCGTTATTGATTTGAAACACACTAAAATTCATGGCATATTTCATAAATCGAATCTATTTCATCTTATTCAATATTCTTACACCAAAAGTTGAAATTGAGTTCTTTCTTTAGAAGTATCTCGTTGACTTTGTGCACTTATGTTATGAATTTCTATGTTAATTTGCCTATGGAAAATATTCACACAATTACATCTCCTTTTCATGATTTGGATATTTTAATGCTATTCCATGGTATGATATATGTTGTACGTATATGTACTTTTTATACATATTACTTATTTTTATACTTGAAAAAATTAAAAAATTTCAAAAATAGTTAGTTTTCTTCTTCGAAATTTCATCGCATGTGTTTTGTTGATTATCTTTGTGATGATTTTTTTTTCATATGATGCTAACGTTTCAAGATTAATTTCTAACCCTTTGTCTATTATGGACAAAACGGGGGAGAACAAATTGAGGGGGAGTTTATTTATTTTTTAAACTTGTACGCGTCACAATATTTCTTTTGTCTCATGTGTGTAAGTCATTCCTCCTTGATAATGATTTCATGGATCACACAAGATGAATACTTTTCAGTGAAAGACTTATACATTTATGCATTTTCGTTTCTTAATTTGGGAGGGCATTAGTTGTTTTTGTCTCAGGGGTCAATGTTGCTTTGGTTTGCGTTTTCTATAGGAATGGCTAAAGGGGGAGATTTATTTTAACAAGTTTTATAATTGCTCATTTTATTTTTATTTGGCTTATCTCGTTACACCCCACTGCACCTTCATGACTAATTTTACGTATTCGAAGCGAAAAAGTAGATGACATTTGGAAGATTGAAGATTGTTCGTTACTACATCATTCAGAAGAGTTATGAGATAGTTTGGTAAAGACTTTAATTATCCACGGGTGATTTTAAAGAGTTTTCATTTAAAAGTTTTCAAAATATTTTAAAATAATATCTAATGAATTTTTGAAAAACTTGCTAACTCGTAAGAACGAGTTGCATAGGGCCATTAGAATGAGGTTTCTTCATTCGAACGAGATTTGGAATGTTGTCACTTAGGTACGCTCTGAAATGTCGTCATTTGGGTACGCTCTGGAATGCCGTTTGAAGTTTCGATGGAAGCGTTCGAATGAGAAAGCGTACATCGTTCAAACGAGGTGGTAGTTCATTTGGACGAGCACGTGTGTTTTTGTTTTTTAAAACACTTCTTTCCAAATCTTTAATCCACATCTCTTTGAAATAACTTCCCTCTAAATAGAGATGCAAGATTAGACTTAAAAAAAAGTCTTTTTCGATCCCCTTTTGTGATCAAACTCTATACTTTTTTCATCCAATCCCCTTGAATCTTTGATGATCACTTTTTGAAAATCAAGAAGAATACATTCAAAGTTAAAAAAAATCCTTGTAGTGATTTTCTCTACCGCTTAATTGTGGAGTTGAGGCTCTACTGGTAAAGAAGAAAGGAATTGAGATTTCTGAGGTTGATTGGTGGATACCGAGGCAAGATCCGCTTGAAGTGGGCGATGCTGGACTGTACCGATTTCTGTTGAAAAAATGAAGACTCTACCGCATTATGTTTAGTGGATCTCTAAGTAGTTTGTAAGTTGTTAAGTGTCTGTCTTTTCTTAAACAATGCTGAAATTAAATATTTTTCCTCAAATACTTATTTTACTAATTTGGTTTGGAATCTGGCTTCATAATTTTATTGCATAATTCACTAAATTAAATCAAGATAAAATTTGGTAAAAAGTGAATTTGTATGTTTCGCCTAAAATACAAGTAAATCCGTATAACCCCTCTTTCTTCAAATAATTTGGGGGCGTCATCTTTTTCTAACCCATTTTAGCACAAGTATTTTCTTTTTAATTAAACACTTTTCTTTCAACCCATTTAAAAGCTAGGGTGCGTTTGTTTTTTATATGAATCTGAATATGAAGTCTGAAATCTAAATATAAAACATATATTTTTTTTCATAATAAAACTTTTGAACGAATGTATTTAGTCTGAATTCAGATTCATTGTTTATATTCTGAAGTCTGAATTTTAATAGCTAGCCTCTTAATATTTTTCAAAAACAAACAACTTTTGTAACCTCTTAAGTCTAAATGGAATTAAATTTATACTTTGGAGTTTAAAACAACAATGCCCTGATCCTCACTTTAAATTCGCGATAACTTAATATCAACTCATTTTCCAAAAGTTATCTTTGTTAATTTTTACCCAAACGGTTTTAGCCCCGACTCAAGTCCAAACCCAATCTTATCCACACTTTTGTTTTACTAAAAAGATAAATAATTGTACACCACACCCAAAATGTCTAACTCTTGTATCCGCACCTATCCAAATACCACTTATCTTCACACTATCGGTCTAATATAAGTGCCTCGCATGTCAATTTACCTTGTTAATCTTCCCATTAAGAGCATCCACAATGATGGATGCTCATTAAAGCTAATTATAGCTTTTAAAAGCTAGCTTTGCCTTTCGTATCCTACATGTCACAAAATGTTGAAGGATAACTTTAGACACATTTTATTTCGTAGGATATTCTCTTTATAGTATGAATGAGAAAATATTAGCATTTTATTGTATGAAATAGAAAATGAGTTTATAAGAATAACATTTAGTCGTATGAACTCAAAATATATTGATACGAAATGTTAATCGCATCAACTCAAAATAAGTTCATTCGATTAAATGTTAACCGTATCAATTGATACGATCAAATGAAAATCATATCAATAATTTATTAATCTTCAAGCCATTCTACGTAATTGCCATTTCTTTACCCGATATGTAAACATTTTACCCTTGTTCACTCCACCAGTGTGAGCTCACGCTTCTCTACATTTATACATTTGGTTGGATTCTTCTTCCACCATTCTGGATGCTCTAACAGCTCAATTTGGTCAACCACTATATTGAGTTTGAAGGGGTGTAGGATAACACCAAGGCCTAAACTACAACTTCACACCTACATCAACATCCCAACCATATCCTTATGATGATTTAGAATCGTTTCCACTTTCCATGACCTGATCCGATCTTTCACATGCAATATCTTTGTTCAAAAAACCCAAATCGAGAAGTCCCCACTAACTCACCTCCACAACCGAGAGTAAAATCCATTCATGGCCTCAACTCTAATTCACCACAACTTCTATAGAACTTAGTTCACATAATTTCTTGTATTAGATCACCATAATCGTATTTCTTTTCCTACCATTTAACTATCTGCATCACCAATACCAATCCAAAAACCCTTTGTTAGAACACATAAAATAACACCAATCTCTCTCTCTCTCTCTCTCTCTATATATATATATATATATATATATCCCTATATATGCCATTATATCTATCGCCTCCATCATAAATCCAACAAACCCAAAGTAAATCCAAGAAAAGAAAAAAGAAAAAGAATGTTTGTTATGGTGTGTTTTTAGAATCTACGGTGATCGATCACTACTTATTTGCCCCATCGCTTCCCTCAGCCCCCCAAAGATCTACCACCAATAACCATCAAGTCTGCTTTCACCCCAACCACACATACCACCCCAAGTGCCAAAATAAAAATAAAATAAAAGGGGGAATCAAATAGAGTCAAAAACCCAATAGCACCCTCTCCACCGACCAAAACCCAAGATCAAATTGCCCCATTCATATCCAATCCTCACCTTTTAAATATTCCACGGATTTCTCATTTATCTCCCCTAAGAATGAGAATATACATTTGTTATTCCAAATTTTTAGCCAGCAAGCTATTCACTAGCCACATTTCGAAAATACCCTTTATCTTTCCTCGGTATTTCTCTCTCTACAATGAATGTCACATACATTATCTTTTTCATACTAATTTAGCCTGAGTATTTTCTTTTTTACTAGGTGTAAACCTATGCGATGCGCGAGCTAGGTAATTATGATAGTCATCTCACACACCAAATTATATACTTTATGTAGCTACTATATTTTCATAATAAGCTAGAAAAAGAATAAAGTGAAGGAAAAAGACCTCCTTCAAGTTTCCCTGCTATGAACAAAACTAAATCCACAATCATCACCATCTCTCCACACACACACACACACACATATGTATACACTTTGCAATGTGAAATCATGAATTTCTCTCAATGTATTCAGGAAAATAAAGTCACCAACGCATTATAAGTCTTGTGATACAATGTCTTGTAAATATATTATAAAATATATTATTACACATGCGACATTAAATAAGCGTTATAAAATTTTCATTACAAACGTTTCAAGCTAATGCCTAAAATATGCATGAAAGACAATATATGTAAAACTACTACATTGTGCATTATCACCGTTGATGTAAAAAATAGGATTTAATCCAATTTTATAGTCACGGATAAAATATATAATTGAAATTCTATATAAAAGAGAGACATAAGGTTTTTAAAGTGGTTCAACTATGTAAGAAAGCCTATGTCCACTATTATAGTATTGATTTCTGAGGTTGCAAAAAGCTAGGTACTCTTGTAAATAAGAATATCTCAGGATCTGTTCTACCTTGCCCTTGGTGAAAGGGATACAACGTATTTATAGTGACCCAGAGGTCAAGGGTTGGAATTCCAAGGGACGAAATGCCTTTATATATTTAGGCATTTACATCCGCACAGAATGAATGTAACAGTTGAGTGTGCTAACCACGTGTGATAAGACTTTTGATGACGTGAACCTTCATTGTTATTGATGGTCGGCATTCTTTGCATTAGTCGGCATTCTTACCGAGTTACTATTTATTGATTAGAATTTTAGCTACGTAAGAGGATAAGTGTTCACTTCTGCTTGGTCCACGTAAACGGATATTTTTTGGTATCAATAGTCACTAGTTATGAGATCATAACCCTACTTACTTGGAAGCATTAACTAAGTAACTACCACTACCTAAAGATAACAGTATATATATAAAAATGTTCACGAACATTGAACGTAAACTAAGTGATGAATTTATATTAACTATAGTGATAGTTTAAAAATATTACTTCATCTTTGGAAGTGATTAATTACACTAACGACTTTAAAAACCCAACCAATTACAGAAGAATACTTCATCTTATCAATGTATGTTACATTTTGAATAATTCCAAGCTTGTTTCGTGTTTGGATAAAAAATTTACCTTAATTACCTCATTCCATGCCTCCAAAATAACTTCAGGCTCTATAATTTGTCCATGCACATTAATAACAAAACACAAGGAATAGATTATGTAAGAGTAATATTTTATAATTGCTCATAGCTTAGTCTTTTCGATAGTTTTGGCGTATCCCGTTACAAACCTGCAATACCCCGTAATTTTAATGACTTTTAAAATGGGTTATATTTTAAATTAATGGATTAATTGGATCTTACTATAAATTAATTCATTTGGGTTTTATCCGAATTGTGGATATTAAAATGGATGATTCTGAATATTACTTAAAGATATTTAGGTAATATATAAATGTGATGTCATTGATATGACGGTATGATAAAAATTCGGTAATTTGAATTTTTAGTCAGACGCGGTATGGGACGTGTCGGGACTAAATTATTAAATTAAAAAGAAAATTCATTTTCTATCGACCTTATAGTCATTTCGACTGCATCGTTGCGTCCGGAAGGTTCGAAATAGTCAGAAAAGTCTATTTGGATGTTAATTTTGAGTGTCGGGTCATTTGGAAATGAAAAGACAACCCAAAAGGGCATTTTGGTTATTTTTACAAGGGGGATGAATAGTGATTTCGGGTTTTGTCTTATTATGAGTATTTAGAGATTAGTGTATGTAGGTTCATTTCATCTCTTCTACACAAAATTGAAAAGTCATCTTCTTAGAGAGAATGGAAAGTTGCTTGGAAAGAAAAAGAAGTTTGCTTGGGAAGGAGGACAACCAAAGGTCAAAGGTCACCACCACCATCACCACCTGTGTTATTCAACTCCAAAGGATCAGATCTTCGTTAGAGGTAAGTGTTTGATATTTGCAATTTAAGTTCGTATATTGTCCATGTTAGGATAGTTATAAAAAGAGATGATTTTCATGCTTGGAAGATGAAAGGATATAGTTGTTAATGGATTTTTGGAATCTAAAAATATATAGGAATTAAACTCATGTTGTAGGTAGTTAGTAATCCAATAAATATTCATCAATCTGTGGAAGAAATTCCGAAAATAATTTAGTGTTCTTGAAGATAATATGTTGATAATTTTCTGGAAAAAGAGGCAAAAACGAGTGGAATGAGAAGAGCAAATTTGGAAGGTTTAGATCTTCTTTTTGAGTGCATTTGGATGAGATTTAAGAAAAACTCAAAACACATACGTGACTCAATTTTTCGTGTAGAATCTAAATCTGAAGTCGGATTGATGATTTAAATAATTTTTGGATCTGATTTTTCTGAGTATTTAAAATATGAGAATTCATGATATTCTTTCTTTTTAATGTTGGTTCTTATCCCAAAACTTTTGTAGATCTTCGATGATTATTAATTGGATATTATGGGACTTAGAGAAGATCAGTAAGCCCTAGTTAAGATTTGAATTAATTTGATTGGGATTTAATTAATTAGAATTATGATAATTAAAGTTAAAGAGATTTCGGTTGCTAGATTCATGTGTTGGATTCTAATCTGTTTGTATGAGGATTAAGGATAGTTCAAGTAGGGGAGATTTAATATAACACCTGGATAGCCTTAGGGTTACAATTTAAACATCAAGGACTGAGTTTAAGCTCATTATTGATTTCTCAAGGGTTGAGTGTAGTACAAGAGCGTAGTGGTATGTCTCCTGGATAGAGATGGGAGTTTAGAACACATTTGGTTGAAAGAGAGGATGAGGTTATTCCGATCGCATATTTGAAGTTGACGAACCTCCTCGATCGACAAAGTTAAGTAATAGTGTATTGGAGGGGTTCCTTGTTTGGATTTCGCTTTGCGAGACGCTCCGCGCATGAACCTTAACGACGTTGGGAGTGGAGAGATGTTATAGGATGCGAGGATAATTAAATTATGAAGTAAAGATATGACATTTTAATACGTGGGATTTAAAGAGATATAATGCTACGTAAGGGAATAATCTAAGGTTAATGTGAGTACCTTGTTGTTAGTATACTATAGGTATGATAATACCTATTTGATTGATTAATGATTATGTGTATGACATACCTAGCTTACTTGCTATCGCTGGGAGGTTTGCGTGTGAGGGCAGTCATATCCTGATGAATCCATGGGATCTTTGATTTGTCGCTCGAGAACATAGGTCTATGAAAGACTTATCGGGGAGTTGATAAGTCTGCTGATTATGGGTACGTAGGTATGTGCGTGACCCATGGGTATGAGAACTATGCTCGCCTCCAATGATTGTGTTGTTGTTAATGGTTCGAGGTATCCTCACCGAACCTTTTGTCCCTTTTTCGGCGACCAACGATATTGGAACATGATAGCAGCGTAATGCATTGCACCGCAGTTGTGACTCGGGGTGCCGTATTATATATATATATATATATATATATATAATGGATTAAATGAATGAATGGATATTTATTATGGTTAAATCTATCTACGGTGATAATTGTAGATAACGGTGAATAGAGAAAGATAATTGAATTAAGTTAATGAATGTTTATTGAAAAACTTAATTCATATTAATGAGAAATTATTCATGTTAATGAGAAACTATGAGAAATGTAAATGAATAATAATGTGACGTATGGTATGGGACATACGGGAATTATGATATTGGGATGGAATTATAATATGGAGACTAGAAAAGAGAAACCATTAACTAGGAGGTTAATAGAAAACGTTAAGTGTGCACTCTAGTTGAGAGGTGAGAATGGCAAGTGAGAGTTGGGTCTAACATGTACATAATAAAAGATTTATTGCACTTGTTAAATACTTGATGTTTTAAAAATCATTTTCACAATCAGGCTCTGACCCATTTCCTTGCATATTTTCTTTTCTATTGTATCTTCTATATCAGGTGTCCAGCAACAGGGACGCCAACCTTAGCGGATTATGACAGGCTATGGATTTATGGAGTTTTGCTTAGACACCTATCATCATTTGATTCACAGTATTCTCTTAGTAGGGCATGTCGCCCAAAGGATTCAGTTATCTTCTTCTATCGGGGTCAAATACGATGGTATTCGTGTCATTTTAATACATTTGATATTGTTGGGATTACTGTAATGGATTAATATTATTTGGGAATGTTTATTCCAATTTCATTCAAATTATTTTGTGTTATCTAATTGGTTACCAGTGTTGTAGAATAAAGTGTGTTGTGTTATTTTTAAACTGGAAATGGATTTTGTTAAATTAAAATTTGAAAAGTTTTTAACACTAGCTTAATTGAGTATTGGGTGAGTTGTAAATGTTTTCGACAGTGATGCTAAGAGTGAGCCAACTGTATATTCTGTTTTAATTTGGTATGGGACTGGCCACCCGGTATTTAATTAGGCGGGGTGTTACAAAACCGATATCTCAAATCGAACATCCGCATCATCTCCAAGTTCATTTGAAAGTAACTGAGCACTATTTATGATTTCGTCACCAACACTTTATGGAGGTATAAAAGTTGTGGTTTTCATAGATTAATATGAATCATAATCTGGGATGTTTACTTTTATGATCGAGGCTTTTAAATATGAATTTATAAATAAAAAGTTTTTTTTTGTCTCATTTAAATGAGATTTGGTATCATTTGAATGAGATATGTGGTTTTATTTAAACCAATTTCAAACGACATTCAAATGAGACATCTCGACCTTAACAAAGATTTCTCGTGCGAAGCTTGTGACAAAGACTTTTGAACAAAAAGTGGGTCGTTAGTATGAAATAGTATGTCATTTGAACGTAACTATAATTTTGGTTAGAACGAGGTCTAATTTCGTTCGGACGACCCTGTTGCCTCGAAATTCATAATTTTATCATAAAAACTATTTTGTTCAGGATATTTTAAGAACTTCGGCGAAAACGATTTTCGAATACGTGTTCCAATAGTTATCCTATTTGGTTTTTCAAAACCACTTTGTATTTTCAATTCATACATCCCTCTATACGATTTGTGAATTTATTAAACCCTAGTTTCCATACACCTTGCATAAACCCTTGTAAAGTCTATCCCTACTGCTGACTTGTGGAACTGAGGTTTTAGTGCTGAAGAAGAAAAAGATTGATCAATGGATACCGAGGGAAGATCGCTTCATGTGGATGGCACTGCACTGGGCCATATTCTATGTAAGATGTGAAGACTGTACGCATTATACTTAGTTATTTTAATTAACCTGTAAGTCGTATGTGCCTGTCAAATTCTCTATAGTCCTCACTAAAAGGTTTTTCCCTCAAAAGGGATTTTTTCTTACTTCTTTGCATACTTGCTTATTTGGTTTGACATATTTAATTTAGACCACATCTTTGCATGCACACATAATTAATTAAAAGACAAATTTTGGTAAAATTGAATTTGTATGTGGTTGGCCTAATAAACGAATCATTCCATAAAATCTTCGCTCTTTCGAATTAATATCAGAGGTGGTTACACTAAGTTTTTGTGTGATCCTTTAAAATTTTGGATTTTATGGATAATTTGTACAATAGGATGTCTGTCTTTGATGGGTTAAATTATGCTTGCTGGAAAGGTATAATGAGGTCTGCTTTAATATCTATTGATGAAAAAGTTTAGCTTATATGTGAAAGAGGGTGGACACCACTCACTGTGACCAAAGAGAATGTTGAAAGTCTTAAACCTATCACTGCTTGGATGGAGGATGAATTTAAATGGATAAATTTTAACTCACATGGTTTAAGTTCCATTAATGGAGTCGTCATCCCTGATGATTTCCACCGCATAATGATGTACACCACATCTAAAGAAGCTTGGGATACCCTCCAACTCACTCACGAGGGTACCAATGTTGTGAAAGCTTCAGAACCATAAAATCTAACCACACGGTTTGAGAATATTACCATGCTAGAGTCTCAGTCGTTTGATGAATTTTATGCACGATTATTTCATATCGTAAACTCTAGTTCTAATTTAGGTGAAAAAATTCTTGAGAAGCGTGTATTAAAAAAGTTTTTAAGATCACTTCCGGTCCGTTTGATTCCTAAGGTTACCGTGCTTAATTCATTGGGGATATTAGATATGCTTAGGTAAGGAGAACTCGTAGGAAACCTTCAGACTTATGATATCGACATGTTTTTCAAAACTGATAAACTTAGGGAAAAGGGAATTGCGTTACAATTACAATCTAAAAAGAAAGAGGAAGTGTCGTTTGACTCTAAGTACAATTTTGATTTGGATGATTTAGACCTTTTTTTTAAAAAGTCAAAAAAATTCTCAAACTTAGAAAAGAAAATATTTCTAGAAAAAATAAAAATTTAGAGAAAGATAAAAATCTAAATCGAGCAAGAAAAATATGGAAAAGGAAAGAAAAGTTTACCCAAAGAAAGATGAAGAGAGATGTTATGAGTACGAGGGTAAGGGCAAAGCTCACGAATGTGCTAAGCAATTAAAGAGATATGGCAAAGGCAAAGATACCTTTAATGCCACGCTTAGTGAGAGCGATGTCGAGTCGATGGATTCCATGTATGAGTCACCGCATAGATTTAACTTCATTGCGTTTGTGGTTGGTATAATTAGTACATCTAGTGCACCTCACGCCAATGAGTAATATCTTAAACATGATGACCTCAACGGTGAGTCTAGTCATTATGGGAGGGAGATGACATTTTGAATGAAGCCAAGAGTGACCTTCAACGTGCTTACGCCGATCTTTATGCCGAGTCCTTTAAAATGAAGAAATAAAATGAAGGTTTAGCGCTTAGACTATTATCTTTAGAGAAGGAGTTGAAAGAGGCAAGAGAGAGAGAGTCCTTGATGAGAGTTTCTTTGGGAATAGGTCATTTTAATTGAGAGGGGAAATGGTGAGTTGACCAACAAAGTGGCAAATCTTACGAGAGATCTACAAGAATCCAAAGAGACTCGTGAGAAACTCGAAGCCTTGGTATCCTAACTCAAGAAACATCTCGAATGTGACCGGGAGGTCAAAGTCACTATAGAGGACACATCGAAGAAGGTTGGAAGGATAATCCTCGATCCCACTTTTATTTTTAGGAAGAGACAAGGAATATGTTATGACGGTGCATCCACTCCCCATACCGCATCAAAATCGTTTATGGATTAAACCCCCTTAGGCTCCTTAACCACCCATTTACCCCATTACTTTATCTTATGGATTTTAATCAATTTACATATTTACTTGTCTATTTACCTTTACGGGAACATTTATTAATTCATTCAAGTTAGGGTATCTTAACACATTTTCATCGCACAACCCATTTCTTGACATGTTCCCTACTCCTTTATATATTCTCGGAATCTTCCAATAATCGCATACTTTAACGGGCTCCACACTGTAGGCTATTCGCACTATATACTCTGGCCAGTGAGTCTTTCACTCCAGGGCTCCGGGCCCTCCTTAATTTTCGCATTGTCATACGAGTTCCTTTTTAACGTGTTTAATAATTTGTACATGTCCACATTATTCCACTTTTCCTTTTACCTGGCCAAAACCAAAACCCGAGGTTTCACCTCAACTTGTGTTACACTTTGAAAATCATCATTTCAAGTCCTTTAGACTTTAGCTTTGATTTTATTCCAATAATCATGTTCATTAGGACTATCATGTGCCACACTTTTGCTTTGATTTTATTTCATAAAAATGTTCCACTTTACGTAAAATTGTCATTTTACCCATTTATTTCCAAAAAAAAAATGTTAATTTTTCAAACACCATTAAGTTACCCACACTAACTTCTTAAGTGGTTGTAACACCTTAACACGCTTTTAGCCCCTTGGATTAATATTCTTCTCAATTAACAACATCTTTATTTTTATTTCTAAGAATCATTAAACATATAACACTACTTTATAAGAAAAATACCATTTTCTTTCATTGACACATATAGTCTTACAACCTCATACTTGTCACCTATAATCCTTTTTTTCACACACTTGAAGACTAGAATGTCTACTTTTCTTATTTCATGTTTAAACCCAAAAAAGCCTTATTAAAACTTGTTTATATCTTCAATGCCAAAATACTACAAGTTTATATGCATAAGAAGATGGATTTTAGATTCTAAAATCCAATTAATTGGTTAAACATACATTTCATTTTAGAAATTCATGATACTTGCAAAATATACTTTAAAGACATAAATGATATTTTGTTTTCTTCACACTCAACAAATGTTCATTTTCATAAATCTTCAATTTTGCAAGATACTTTGGAACATTATTTCACCAAATAATTTATCAAAATCGATATCATTTCCAAACAATTTATTTCATAAAATATGTAACATCAAACGTCTAGAAAATGCACAATTTTCATAAAAAATCCAATATTTATTTCAAGAAACTTTGAAATATGCATTATTCATTTATTCTTAACCAAATGACATTTTTTCATCATTTTTATTTCATAAAAATGTTTATTATTATTTTTACTAGAAAACCCATCATCAAATTTATAAGCATTCTACTCTTACATTCCAACAACAAGGCTACAAATATATAAAATAGAGTCTTTAATCTAAGATTAGATTTTTCCACCTCAATAAAGCTCCAACAATGGAAGGCATGGAAGATTAAAGAAGATGACAACCTCACACCTCCTAAGTGGCCTAAAGGAGGTTACCCCACTTAAAAGCATTCTCCATCTAACTTCCAAGTAGAACCCCTTTAAAAACCCTATTCAAACTCAATGAAAGCTCCATCTCCATCTTTTCAAAAAAATCCCCTAACAACACCTCTACAAATTCGTAGCTATAAAAATGGAGGAAATTGATATCTAAAACTTGGATATGGTGAAGAATAGAAGAATATGATGATTTAAGATTGATATATGGTGGTGGAGTGGTGGTTTATGGTGGAGAGAAGCTCAACAATGGTGGAAGACTTACTCCACCCTCTCCCCTCCCCCTATCTTCCACATTCCAATAACTAAAATGATGCAAACAAGCCTTATAAAATTCCATTAAACACAAAAATCCCATTTTTACCCAATTTGGATTCACCAAAGCTCGACAGCTCATCAATCCAATGGCCCAGAACGAGATAGCACACAAGGACAATCTGACTTGAAAATTTAATTGGTCTCATTTGAACAATATTTAACTCTCGTTTGAACGATAAGGGCATATCATTCGATCCCTAGCTTCTAACGACCTTCGAACTACCTTAATTATTTATGCAGTGTGATCTCGTTCGAAGATCGTCGATCCCTTACTTTGAACGATACTTGATTCCCATTCGAACGACCCACATATCTTTCGTTCGAACGACTTTTCTTATATTTCCTTAATTTTTTTTCAATTTTAACCCAGGACTTCCACTAATAGTCATCAAGCCTCCAAAAAAGTCAAATTAAAATGTCATCCCCGCTATAATTATCCAAATCCCAGGGTTCTCATTTTAGTTCAATTTATGAAAAAAAATAATTAAAATATTAGGGCGGGGTATTACAAACTTCCCTCCTTGGGGAATTTCATCCCTGAAATTCTCGACCCATCCATTTTTCAAATTCATGGGTTTACCAACTCTCATTTTAAGTCATAAAAACCCTGTAAGAAAAAATCATCGAAGTACTCAATAACTAAGATCACATCACGCGCCCTTATACGGGGTTTGTCACCAAAGGTTTATGGATAATCGCTATAGCGGAATAATGCAAATTCTCAAAAGAATCCAATTTTAGTTAAACCCTAAATCATGCATCTAAGTGATTGAATTAAATATGAAAATCAAACAATCACATGATCAAATATTAGGAAGACCAAATTCAGGAAAAATCTCCGAAGGGCAAAACCTTTAATTTCTAGAACTTCGAAAAAATTTACAAGACCATTGACTTACATACAACTTGATCGCCTACAAGATTAATGCACGGTTCCTTTGTCAAACCTTCAAACTAACGGCTAGAAATAAGCAATGGTTCACAAGCTGTTATACCACAAGGACACGTAGTCTTCACGGTGTAAGTTATCCTCCTCACAAGAGTTACTTCATAGAGACTCCCTCCACAATAGCACGTAGCTCTCCGGTTGTAGAGTTCTCCCCACAAAGGTAAAGTTTCAACAAACTTGAATCTAGGGTTCCAAAACAATTCACTAAAAGATTGGGATGTTTTGTGAATTGAAAACAAAAGGTTTAAAACTTAAAGGAAGAAGACAAAAATCATTTTTACAGTAGCAGTTTCGTCTATTGAAAATATGCAGGTCTTCTTGTGAAAAACGGAGTTGGAAAAGCCAATTTATAAAAAACTTGTGGCGGCACGTCGTTCGAACGATATCCCATGTCGTTCGAACCAAAAAATTCGTGAAAAATAAATTTAATTTTTTATTTCAAAAATTCTTCTTGTAATCTTGGAAAATTCATTTTGACGAAAAAGAACGCCTCAACACTTAGAAAAAATTTCAAACCTCTTTCAAATTATCCCAACACTTTTAAATGAACTGTAAAGGGACTTAAATACTTTCTCACCGAACTTAACCTTGCAGAGGCTCAAAGATTGAAGAACTTGATATTCGGATCCGTCTTTGATGCTTGAATGTTCTTGAATGCTCTTCGATGGTGTAGCGGTGTATGACATACTAAATTGATAAAGGACAATGAAAATAATGTCCTTACAGTTTAACATAAGACATTCTCTAACGCTCACCATCTTTCTAACCATGAACATCACATAACCGACTCCAAGTCTCCACTCACTTGATGCTCATGCTCAATCGGTCCTAGTACTACCTTTTCTAATACCCAACGCGTATCGACACCTTCACAGACAACCCTCTGTAGTGATCAACACACACCCAAGAGTGGACCATAATTCGACAAATCATTAAGAACCGATTCCTAGTACTACATTTTCTCAATATTATTATTTCATAAAAATGTTTATTATTAATCTTACTAGAAAATCCATCATCAAGTTTGTAAGCATTATACTCTTACGTTCTAACAACAAAGCTATAAATACATAAAATAGAGTCTTTAATCTGAGAGTAGACTTTTCCATTTCAGTGAAGTTCCAACAATGGAAGGCATGGAAGATATAAGAAGATGGAAACCTCCCACCACCTAAGGTGGCCCCAAGGAGGTTGCCCCACTTGAAAGCATGCTCTATTTAGATCCCAAGTAGAACCCCTTCAAAAACCCTCTTTAAACTCCATAAAATATCCATCTCCATCTTCTCAAAAAATCCCCCAACAATACCTCTGCAAATTCGTAGCTATGCCCAATAATGGAGAAAACTTGGATATGGTGAAGACTAAAAGAATATGATGATTTAAGGTTGATGTATGGTGGTGGAGTGATAGTTTGTGGTGTGGAGGAGCTCAATAATGGTGGAAGACCCACTCCTCTCTCTCTCTCTTCCGTCTTTCACCATCTAAAATGACCCAAACAAGTCTTATAAAAACCCATTAAACACCAAAATACCGTTTTTACCCAATTTTGGTTCACTAGAGCTCGACAACTCATCAATCCAACGGCCCAGAACGAGAATGCACACAGGGTCAGTGTGACTTAAAAATTCGATTGGCCTCATTCGAATGAGATTCGAGACTCGTTCGAATGAGAAGTGCGTCTATTTTAATCCTTCGCTTTTAATGACCTTCGATCGACCCTGATCAGTTATGCAGTGGGATCTCATTCGAAGCTCGTTTGATCCCTTGCTTCAAACAATCCTTGATTTTTGTTAGAACGACCCATCTTTCGTTCGACCGACACTTATTATATTTCTTTAATTTTTCTCCAATTTTAAGCCACGGCTTACACTAATTATCATCAAGCCTCCAAAACATTCAAATCAAAATATAATCCCCGCTATAATTATCCAAATCCTAGGGATATCCTTTTAGTTCAATATATGCATAAAAATAATTAAAATATTAGGGTGGGGTATTACAATGCTCTAGGCACATGACTGGTGACATGTCATTTTTTACCCACCTTGTGGATCGCAAGGAAGGTAAAGTCACATTTGGAGATGGTAGTAGGTCTAGGATTTTTGGATGTGAATGTGTTGAGATACCCGAATTTACTAAAGTAGAGAATGTGTTGTATGTAAAAGGTTAATTAGCATAAGCCAGCTGTGCGATGCAAACTTTGTGGTAAAATTTGATCGGTTCGAATGTAACGTAAGTGATTAATTCGATGAACTCTTACTATAAGGAGTGATAACCGAAGATAACTGCTATGGGATCATTCCCGAGTCCTCCTTTGTGTGCAACAGTGCCTAGGGGTGTTCAGAAAACCGAATGGACTGACGGACCGAACCGGACCGTCCCAATTTTGTCGGTTTTTTATTTTAATCGGTCCGGTCCAGTTTTTTTTTTTTTAAAGACCGGTCTAATCGGTCCGGTCCTCGGTTTCCCTTATTAAATATCCGGTCTGGCCCGACCCGGACCGGTTAGTATTAATATATATGTATTTAATTATATTTATACATATATATTAAAGACACACGCACAGTGCACACAACTTGGGGGTACGCTGGTCTTAAAAAAAAGAAAGGAAACCTAGATGTACACGCACACATTTGTTCTCTCTCTCGGAACAACACAACAAGATTTATGGTCTTCCTCTTCTCATTTGTGCCGCTCGGGCTTTTTTCTCTTCTCTTTTATGTCGGTTCTCTCTTAGTGAGCCAAGACAAGACACCATTGTTGCTCCGTCGCTGCTCTCATGTCTGATAAGGTTTGGGTCAAAGTTACCAGGTTTGATAAGGTGTGGTTCACTGCTGGTATGAAGAAATCAAGGCCCAAAGATGTTTACGAACGAGTTTAACTGCTGAAAAGGTGTGGTTCATTACATTCATCATTAGTAAGATTTATATATAAGTTATATAGCTTTCAAAATGACGATCGATTGGCCCAGACAACCATTTCTTCTTGTTTTTGTTCGGTTTGTGCTGTTTCCAATTATTGTTTTTTACTTTTTTTTCCTTATGGGAAATCGATAGATGACATTGGGATTTCTTTTATGCTTAAATGTGCTACACCTGTTTACTCCAACCAGGTTGTGATTTAGCTGATTAGTTTAATCTTAATAGGAGTTTTAAGGATGATGCTATGACATTTAGGTGAATACTTGTATACAGTTTTATTAGCAAACAGTTTCGTGTGACATGCAAATTTTTTTGAGAAAAGAATTTCTTGTAACCTAGGAGATCACAGATTCACCCAATTTAAATTTTCATTTTTAAAATGATTGTGTTAATAAGCTTAGGACCGACAAGTTAGACCGGACCGACCCTACAAAAAACCGGACCGACTAGGCCCGAAAGACCGGCACAATCGGTCCGGTCTTGGTCCCTCTTTTTTTAGGACCGGTTTAATCGGTCTGGTCCATAAAAATCTTAAAAACCGGATCGGACCTGACCGCGAACACCCCTAACAGTGCCACATTGTCTCCTCTGTGGACCTTTGGCATCAACGACCAGGTCATGTGAACTTTAGAGATCTTGAGAGATTAGTGAAAAGGACCTATATTGTGGCTTACCTTCACTTGGAAAACCAACTTCCTCGGTGTGTGGACCTTTCCAATAAGGAAAACAAATTCAAAGTACGCATCGGAAGTTGAATACTGTTACCACCACACGTGTTTTGGAGTTAATTCACATGGATATTATAGGTCCTACTCGCTCGGAGAATTTAGGTAGTAACAGATACATTCTCGTGATGGTTGATGACTTTTCTAGATACTCTATTATTTGTTTTTTTAGGATAAAATATGATGCAGTTAAGTTGTTAACATCCAAGTGTCATGTCCTATAAAAACAACACGGTGTATGCATAGTGATAATGACACTAAATTTAAAGAAGTCAGAGTGGATAGCCATTGTGATGGAGTGGGAGATAAGCATGAGTTTACGAATGTTTGTACTCCTCAACAAAATGAGATAGTTGAGAGAAAGAACCATACGATACAAAATATGGCTAGATCCATGCTTCTTAAGAGAAAGGTGCCTAGATGTTTTTAGGCAGAGGCGGTGAGTATCGCATGCCATACAATGAATAGGGTATATCTTCATATGCACACGCTACACACGCCATATGAGTTGTGGACAAGGAAGAAACCCAATCTATTGTATTTTTGTTTCTTTGGGCATACTTGTTACATCATGATAGATAGATCGAACTTAGGAAAGTTCGACTCCCGGAGCGACGATGGGATATTTTTAGGTCATTCATCGACTAGTAGGGCTTATAGGGTGTTTAACCTTGCAAGTTTTATGGTTATGAATTCAATAAATGTCACGATTAGAGATGACGATCCGTCGATGTCTATTTACCCTAGCCCCAGTGTGATAGTGGGGGATGCACCCCCTTATGACGATCCCATCCTTCATTATACTATCAAGGTAGACCCCACTCTTGATTTAGAGGATCCACCCTCTTAGGTTCGAAAAAGTCATGACCTTTCCACTATACTTGGTGATCCCACACTAGGTGTCAAGACTCGCGCTCAAGTTGAGAATGTGGTTAGCTACCTTTGCTTCACCTCCTTAGTCGAGCCCAAGAATGTGAAGCACTCAAGAACGAGAGTTAGATATCAACCATGGAATATGAGTTGCTTCAATCTCACAAGAACGATGTCCGGGAGTTGGTCCCCTGACGTAGCGAGACAAATGTGATAGGTACCAAGTGGATTAACAAGAAATAGATATGATAATGGTATTATAGTTAGAAATAAATCTAGGTTGGTCTTTCAAGGCTATATAGAGAATGGGAGTGTAGACTTTGACGAGACATTCGCTCCTATTGCTAGGCATGAGTTCGTTTGCTTACTATTCGCCATAGCATGTCCTCTGCACTTAAAGTTATATTAGATGGCTGTCAAGAGTGCCTTTCTAAATGAAATTCTACAGGAGGAAGTTTACATGGAACAACATAAGGGGTTTGAAGACTTAAATCACTCAAGACATATTTTTTATCTCAATAAGGCCATGTATGGTGTGAAGCAAACACCCCGTGCTTGGTATGAGAGGATCACTTCCTATCTCTTAGCTCGTGGCTTCAAGAAAGGGGGAGTGGATAAGACATTATTTGTAAGGAGAGAGAATAGTGCTATTTTGGTTGCCCAAGTCTATGTGGACGACATTGTATTTTGATCCACATGCTCCCAACATGATCACACTTTTAAAGAGGGGATGAAGAGTAGTGAGTTTAAGATGAGCATGGTTGGTGAGATTACATTCTTCTTAGGTCTCCAAGTGCGTCAGTTAGAGGATGGGATATTCATATCTCAATCCAAATATGCTAGGGACCTAGTGAAGAAGTTTGGTTTAGACTCCGCTAAGCACTCACACACCCCTACGAGTATATCGACTAAGCTTAGCAAAGACACTTTAGGCAAGGACGTAGAGTAAACCCTTTATAAGAGCATGATAGGTAGTATACTCCACTTGTCAGTTCGTCATTCCGACCTTATTTTTAGCATTGGTGTTTGTGCACGATACCAGACATCCTCGAAAGAGTCTCACTTGCTCTTACTTAAATGTATCATCAAATACGTGAGTGGCCCACTTTCCTATGGTATTTGGTACTTCTTTGATACCGATGATCATTTGTCTTCCTATTAGGATGGTGATTGGGATGGGGATGTTGATGGATGTAAGAGTAACTAGGGTAGGTGTTTTTACTTTGGGAGTGCTCTTGTCTCGTGGTTGAACAAGAAGAAAAACCCAATATATTTGTCCATGGCAGAGGCTGAGTATATTGTCATCGGGAGTTGTTGCACGCAACACTTATGAATAAAGTATATGTTAAAAGATTATGGGATTTCACAAGGCACAATGACTATTTCTTGTAACAGTACGAGTGCGATCCATATATCTCGTAATTTGGTGCAACATTCTTGCATAAAGCACATTAGGATACATGAGCATTTTATTCGTGATCTCGTTGAGAAAAAGGTCATGTCCTTGAGCTTTGTGAGCATTAAACGTCAATTATTCGATATTTTCACGAAACCTTTAGATGCATTTAGATTTGAGGATCTTAGGAAGTCTTTGGGTATTTTCTTCGTTGATTGAATTCAAGTACTTTATTTAGTGTAGGATATTTATCATGTTTATATCTCACATTTCTATTGCTAGATTGTATCGTCATTGTATTTATATATTTTTCTTTTTGATATATTTTAAAAAATTGCAAAAAGAGTTTTGTTTTTATGAAAAAGACAAAAAAGATTTTTGTAATTTTGATTTTTCACCGTATATGGATGAACATTTAAGATATTCGGGCCCCCCTACATTTCATCCATTCACGTGGCTTTTTTATAGTGCTTTGAGACATGACTTTATTTCGTTAGCGTGCTTAATGATGTGTGGATAACATTTCGTTTATCAGTGATGATTATTCTCTAAATGTTAGACTTCTTGTCACCTTTGTTCCACACGTGCATGAACTTTTTAAACATTGTACTTACTTGTCATGTGTCGAATACGATGTTCTCATCTCAATTCTGCTTAGAAACGAACCAAATATCAAAAGAGATAAGTTGTGCATATAAGAACCATTGTATAGATTTATTTTCTCGAAAAATATTGATATATGTTAAGCAATGGAAAGGGGCAATAAAAGAGAAAAATACTATTTGTGTTAAAATCCACCATTTACAAAAAGTGCCTAAAAAGATTAACGACGCACAAAAACAGGAGTGCCAAGGTCATTTAGTTTATATTCATTGATGTTTCGCTACATATAAGCATTATGATATCTTCAAAATATTTGAGAGTGAATTCCTATATATGAGAGATTTTGAGGGAGTTATAAATTAGAAGATTAATAGATTTGCACAATGGATTTTCTTGAAAAACATTAAATAGTTTAACGTTAATGTTTTGAGAATCATTAAAAGTCATTTCATAAATCAAGCCAATTACATTTGAGTTCAACATTTTTACACCTAATTTTGAAATTGAGTTATTTCTTTAAAAGTATCTCATGACTTCGTACACCTATGTTATGAATGCTTATGTTGATTTGTCTATAGAAAGTGTTCATACAATTACATTCCGTTTGTACAATTCGGATATTTTAATGTTATTCCAAAAGGTGACTATGTGCTTTTTGTATCTATATGTACTTTTTATACTTATATTTTAATTTTTTTTAAAGTTTCAAAAATAGTTGATATGCCTTCTGGATTATCATTACATATACTTTATCAATTATTTTTGTGGCAATATCTTTGTTTCTTCATGCGGTCCTTATTATTCATGACTAGTTTCTACTCCTTTGTATATCACGGACAAAAAAGGGGAGAAAAATTAAGGGGGAGTTTTATTCTTCTTTTAAAACTCGTACGCGTCACGGTATTGCTTATTTCATGTGTGTCGGTTACTTCTACTTTGATGAGAGTATCACGGACTACACAAGATGAAGACAAAGTTGACCAACAGGTGAACAAGTTCAGTTGAAGACAAGTTTCAAATGTCGTTCGATTTCTGGGGTTGGGAGGATTATAGGATTCATTGTCTTAGAGTGTTTTGTTGAAATTTGATTTTCGATTTTACTTTATACAGGAATAACCAAAGGGGGAGATATGTAAGAGCAATATTTTATAACTGCTCATAGCTTAGGCTTTTTTTTATAGTTTTGGCATATTCTGTTACAAACTAGCATCTCAAACCGAACATCCACATTATCTCCAAGTTCATTCGAAGATTCATTAGTGATCGAGCACCGTTTATGTATTCGCCACCAACACTTTATGGAGATATAAACTTGTGGTTTTCATATATTAATATAAATAATATTCTCGGACGTTTACTTTTATATTCGAGGCTTTTTATAAAAAGGAATTTATAAAGAAAAAGCTTTTTTGTTTCGTTCAAACGAGATTTAGTCTCGTTCGAATGAGATATGTGGTTTCATTTGAAATAACTTCAAACGACATTCAAACGAGACATCCTTGCCTTGACAAAGATTTCTCCTCCGAAGCTTATGAGAATGCAATTTGAACGAAAAATGGGTTTCATTAGAACGAAACAATATGTCGTTTGAACGAAATTATTATTTTCATTCGAACGACCCCGTCGCCTCGAAATTCATGATTTTGTTATAAAATCCTTTTTGTTTAGAATTTCTTAAGAACGTTGGTAAAAACGATTCTTTAATACATGTTCCAAAGGTTATCATATTTGGTTTTTCAAAACCACTTTGTGTTTTCCAAATCATATATCCCTCTATATTGATTTGTGAGTTTATGAAACCATAGTTTCCATACACCTTGCATTTACGTTTGTAGAGTCCATCTCTACTGCTGACTTGTGGAACTGATGTTCTACTGCTGAAGAAGAAGAAGGTTGATCGGTGGATATCGAGGGAAGACCGCTTCCTGTGGACGACACTGGATTGGTATTCTGTAGAAGATTTCAAGACTCTACGGATTATACTTAGTCGTTCTAAGCAGTCTATAAGTTGAATGTGTTTGTCAAATTCTCTATAGTGCGGAATAAAAGATTTTGCCCTGAAAAAATATTTTTCCTCACTTTTTTGCATACTTGCTTGTTTGGTTTGACATATTTAATTTGGACCACATCTTTACATGCACACTAAATTAATAAAAAGATAAAATTTAGTAAAATTGAATTTTTGTATAGTTGGCGTAATATACGAATGATTCCATAGAATCCCCGCTTTCTCAGATCATGGAATTAAAGTTTTCAATGAAATTGTGATGACATTTATACCAAAGAAGACAAAATACAAACCTAGACCAAATTTTGCATAAGAAGATTGGCCAAAAAGTTTTGTTTTCTTCACCATGCCACAACCTAAGTACCAAAATAAAATAAAAGAGCATTCAGCCACATTAGCGGTTAACAGATCCTAAAATTACATTGGTATGCAACTGTAAAAGTATATAAAAAAGAACGAACCGACCAACAAACAATTATATCCATAATACCAAATAAACTTCTAATAAAACACAAGAATGAACATAATAAAGTAAGTTAAACTACCAAACCATAATCAAACTATAAAATTGACCTATGCTTATAACATCCAATTTTTCTCTCATACTCCATAAATTCGATACCCTTGAATACAAAACTATTGTACCTAAACCAAAAATTAACATTCAAAAAAGGACATTAGAATAGAGACATAGAAGATGAATAAAGTAAAAAAAGAAAGTCAAAAATAGTAAATAAAGAATTTGAAGTTTACAATGAACTAGGAAGTGAATCAAATAGATCTGAAGTTTACAATATATATATATATATATATATATATATATATATATTATGCTAACCATTAGGAAGTAAATCAAATAGATGTGCGTGTGTTTGCTCGGGGGGGTGGGGGGGAGGTAGGGGAGATGAATAGATTTATAGATTGAGGTTCAACAAAATGACCTCGACAGATTCTCAAATAGTCATATTTGTAATTACAGGAATGTGAACAGTCAGATAAGTTGGGAAGAAATACAGACGTCTCATACGGAGAAGATTGTGTAAAGTTGGTAATGAGTAATGGAGGGGTTGTAGAGATAAACCAAAAGAGAGAGGAGGGGGGGCGTAAAGGAGGCGTGTCAGAGAGATGGAATGTTGGGATATAAAATTCGGGAAAAATAAGGATTGCCACGTCAATAGTTTTATTGAAGAGTAAATATAAATGATGCCTTCCGTTTTATAATATTAGTATAAATTAACATTTTTCTTTCAACCCATTTAAAACCTAGGGTGCGTTTTTCTATACGAATCTTGAAATCTAAATCTAAAATCTAAAATCTGAATGTAAAATATCTATTTTTTATGCGTGAATAAATCTGTGAATGAATGTATTTAGTATTAATTTGGATTCAATGTTCAGATTCAGAGGCAATATTACCTCTGAATCTGAAGTCTAAATTTTAATATATAACATCTTATTATTTTGAAAAAACAAACAACTTTTGTCACCTCTTAAGTTTAAATGGACTTAAATTCAAACTTCAGAGGTAAAAACAAACAATACCCCAATATGCATTCTTAATTCTCAATAACCCGATATCAACCCGTCTTTCACGAGTCATTTCTGTCAATTTTGGCTCAAACTTTTTCAGCCCCACCTCAAGTCCAAGCCAATTTTATCCACCCTTTTGCTTTATAAAAAAAAGATAATTGCACACCACATAAAAAAATTCAACCTCATGTTTCCATACCATAAAAATATCACTAATTTCCACACTTATGGTCTTAATTTTAATCCACCACATGTAAATTTACCATGTTACTCTTCCCATTATAAACTTAAGTTGCTCAACAACTATATTGAGTTTGAAGGGGCTGGGGGGGGGGGAGGGGGGGGGGGGGGAAGGGAATAGGGCCAAGACCTAAACTTCCACCTCACACCTACATCACCATCCCAATCATCTCATTGAAATGATTCTAAATAGTTTTCGTCTTCCATGACCTGATTCCGTCTTTTACGTGCGTTGTCTTTCTTCTCGCAAATCGTCATTCGTATACTCTTATCGTTGTTTGTTCACTCTTATTGTGATATATGACACTCTGTCATTAGTGCCTAGTACACTTTATCACAATGCTTTGGACACTCTCTCATCAATCATACATAGGTTTTTTTCTCATTAATTCTTAACACATTATCATAGTATTTCAAACAATCTACCATTAGTGCCTCGAGCACTTACTCATAAATGCCTTGTGCACTTTATTATTAGTGTTATGACCACTGTAACAGATTCATCCATACCATACAGATCATTTGATACGATCTTGTGTTCTAGTATCTTATTCTCATATTACCAAGCGTCGTCTCTATCAGACTATCGATATCTTCACTAAACCTCGTCTACTCTCCCGTTAGTGCCTCGTGCACTCACTCATCAGTGATTTGTGCACCCTCTCATTAGTGTCGTGTGCACTCGCTAATTATTGCTTTATGCACTCCTACAAGTTCATCAAATCCTACAAATCCATCTAGACACTATATATCTTCTAACACATTGTTTTGCTCTGGCATTGTTTTCTCAGATTACCACGTGTCGTCTTTACTGTTGCTCATATCAAATTGCCGATATCATCACCAAAATGCTTCTTTCGAGATGTTTTAAAGATGTGATTACCACACTTGAGTTAGTCAATACATTAAAAGGGTGTGGTGTCAATGCATAACTATAATATTTGTCTCATCTTGATGCCCAAGTCATTCTCAACCCATATAAGGTTTTTTGTATATGTTCGACAATAACATAAATATAATACATGGTTTATTTCAACATATCTCTACATTCACATGGCGAATGTCTTTGGGCATCTCTAATGTGTTTCCAAGTCTTCCATATGAGAACGGAATAAATACTGAGCCAAGAAATACCCTGATATTTGTATTTTAAAATTATGCCACGGTTTGAGTATGATTCGGCCAATAATTTAGAGAAATGTAATTGAATGACCTTCACGCCCATTATAAACCAAATTTGTTTACTTTGATGTGTACCTTAAATATACGTTGGATGTCTTCATTTTGACTACACGCTTAATAAACAATTGAGCCCCTAAGGTCTATAATGAGACTTTGTTTCGAGGCATATACCTTCTCTCTTACTTTGATCAGGCCTAAACTACTTGTACTTAGGGTTGTCACATGATCGAATTTTAATCAGAATCCAATATATATATTCGGATATGTAGTGGTGTTATGGAATCTAATTATCCAATTATTTGTGTATCTTATTAGTAAATGTATTAAATTTGGATTGATACATATGCCATCCCTAAAGAATCCAATTCGCTTTTGTATATTAAATGAATGTAAAATAAATTATTATACAGTTAATACTTAATATTTTTAATCTCCAACCTTTATTTATATTATCTTATGATTATCATTAAACTTTAAATAAATATGATATACTCCTTTTATTCCAAATTTACAGTCCATATCTTGGTGGTTTTAAGGATACACTAAAAAAAGATCAAAGGTTAAGACATGTTCACTATCGTAGAATTTGATCGATCCATACAATGAAAATTGATTGTCTAATTGGGACGTCCTGAAAAGGAAAGTAAGACTATAGGTATGAGACTAAGGGAGTATTACATATTTTTATAGTCTTAATTTTATTTGTCTTATAATTTAAGGGTGTGTGGGATTACAAAGTTGAATAATGGCTGAAAAATAGTTTAATTTTATAAGAATTTAGGATATGAGTTAATAAAGATAGAAGTAATTTAATCGTATTGTTGGACTTTTCCACGGAACTCAATATTTGGGGTGGGTGAGAAATGTTTTATGTGAAAAATGATAAAGCGTTGGAGTAATATTAATATTATAACTATAGTTTTCATAGTCCATTTGAAATCAAGCACCACTAAAATAAAAAATAAACTAAAATAATAATTTTTTACATAGAACAAATTAATGTCAATTAAACATGCCCTGTGTTATTATTACATTTAAAAAATATATATGTACTTTAAATGTTTTTAATAAGGTTGGCTAGTGTCAAAAAATCAGCATTCAAATATAAATTGGAGATCTAAATTTTGTTATATGACCTGAAACCGATAATTTTCTTAATAAATAAATATGGATTTATGTTGATTCAATCCAAGTCTTGTCTGTTTAGAGCCCTACTTGTTACAACGATAACTAATGATTTGTCAACCTTAATTTGTTGCATTCCTTATTTTGCATGTAATCTTAATTAAAATTATAACTTTTTGCATAATATGATTTCTTTTGGTTGAGTAACTCACTAATACAGGTATTTAGACTTTAGTACATACATGAAAAGGTACCAAAGCCTGAAAAAACAATTATGGAGGCACTAAAATCTACATATGACCACTAGTGAGGTCTCAAGTCAAAATCACCATCAGTTTAGTTATTTTTTTAATATTAGTGTTGCCTCCATTATATGAAAGTTATCCCCTACACCATAATGATAATCATATTCTCGATGTACTACTTAAGTTACAAGGATACTCCTGTGTTGTTTTCAATTTCTAATTCAGATTGTTAAAGTAAATAAACAATTTTTTATTTCAACGAGTAATCGTTTATAAACAAAAACTTTGACAATCACAATTGATGAATTAAAAACCAAGCAAACAGAACAAACACACAGAACTTGAGAGTACACAGAAAATGATCATCGATGAAAATATGCTTATTGTGGTGTGGCGAAGAATAAACTAATGAAGGATAACGTAGTCATACAGAAAATAAATAGTATATTATATCTAAAGGGATTTTTATTTAAGATTAAAAATAAATCAAGGTACATGACCAAGGTATATTTAGGTAACTAAATTCATAAAACTTCCTAATTTAACCACTGACCCAAAAGATTTTTCCGCTCCAGCCCCTAAAATATTTTTTCCAGCCCTAAAATCTCACACATCGATGGATACCTAACCTAAGGTATACACAAACTTAACACGGCGTACGGGACAAAGTCAATTAAATTCTAAAATTGTGTATAAATGACAAATATACATAAAAAATTATGTAAACATTACAAAATTTCACATAGAGACTGCTAAAAAAATCAGGTATACATTACAGAGGGCTGCTACACAATTAAAAAAAACTTAGCTACCATGATAAAAAATAAACCTTTCATCTAAACCCAAAAAAACTTAGCTACCATGAGTAAATTAAAACAAAATGTTTACTTGCATAATATTCAAGTGCCAGCTAACCATATAAAATGACTACATGTCTATTAAAAAACTGTGTTCACGGATCAAATGTTCGGGAAAATATGTATTAAGTTGGACTCGTTACTTCAACCTAATTGTTAGGAACATCTACTAATTTTCCACAGAAGGAAAAAAGTATTTTCATAGTAACTTTATTATTTATAAATTTAAAGTAAAAAGAATAGAACTATTTAGGAGGTTTAAAATGTGTGTGGAGGGAAAATATAAATCAACAGCTGCCATGCTAACTTGTAAACAATAAAACTTGAAATCATCAATCAAAGGCCATAAATAGAAGTAAAGTAAAAAGGTATTATCATTTAAGATTGGTGCTACGCTTGAGCAGTCACGTTTATGAACTCTTCCAGTTTTAAACAAAAAGAAGAAAAACAAAACAAAATTACCAAGTCCAACAATGTAAACGTAAATTTAAAATCTAATCAAATACAAAAACGAAGGGTTCCCACAAAGGGCCCCTTTACTCGGAGCAACTATGTCACATGATTAGCCACCACTCGAGACCCAAATCCATGGCATTACGACTCTTCCCATCTATTTCTTTAAATGAACAAACACGCACACACAAACACATTACCATAACCTCATCAAAATATACAGCTCACTACAAATCACCTCTTCTTCCCAGCAGCCTGCCTTTTTTGCACGTGTAACGAGCATGTTCCATCACGAGATTACAGAAAGGCTTTTTTTCTTTTACTTTGATACCTCAGCAATCTGCATGATTAGATTTGATACCTTTTTAACTCTTTTTTTTTTAGACTTTTGTCCTTTTGTCGTTGCTGAGATGCTAAAGTTTCGCCTAGGGGTGGGCACGGTCCGGTCCGGTCCGGGTTTTGCCTATTTTTTGGATCGGACCGAATATTCGGTCCTCAATTTTTTTGGACCGAGACCGGACCGATTAATTCGGTTAACCTACTAATTCGGTCCAGGCTATTTTCGGTCCGGTCCGGGGTAAAATTTGGTCATGACCCTATTTTATATATATGTACATTTTATGAATTTTTTTATCTATTTTTCTCACAAATATATATACAAAAAAAAATACTCGAAACTCCAAGTGATATTTACATGGGTTTTTTTAGCCCAAATAAAAAAATGTCTATACATATATAAAATGTTCCAAATTAAATTCATAAGTTATATACATTAATTCAAAAACTATACATAAGAAACACAATAACATTATTTTTATTATATATATATTGGAATCGGTCCGGTCCTGTCCAAATCGGTCTTTTAATATAGTGGACCGCGGACCGGACCGGTTTAATCGGTTTTTAGGTTTTGTGAACCGATTTTCGGACCGGTTTCAAAATAGCCTTAATTTTCGGTTCGGTCCAATCGGTCCATTCGGGTCGGTCTTTTTTTTGTCCACCCCTAGTTTCGCCACTGAAAATAACATTCAGTGCCTAAAAGGTACAACAGAAGTCCAAAAAAGGGGATTATAAATTTATCAAAGTCTAATTGTACAAATTAGAGAAATACAAAAGTCAAAATTACCCTTACAGAACTTGAAACAAAGGACGGGCTTGCTAGAATAGGCTCTCACAGGCCTCGATATCAACTGCCTGTGAGTCCAATGCGGCTTGCCCTGAAGGATCGGACTTAACAATCCTCATTGCAGCTGGAAACACAACTTTTGGAAACATATCGTCCTCCATCTTCTTCAGTACCTCCCCCACCACTTTGAAATTCAATCCCCCACCCAAAATTAGCCTTCCCATAATCTCTCCAAAATTATTGGGTGCTTTTGGTAAATCAATGCCAATATCATCCAACATGGCCCCATAGAGGAGGCACCCAGTTTGTACATCTCCGGCTGTGAGAACCTTCTTGCCAAACAAGTAATCCAAAAGTTTCACAACTGGTTCAACACACGGCGGACTTTTCTCCAAAGCAAGGAAAATAGCTTCCTTTACGAACTCGGGGTGGTAACCCGGGGAATTCAATTCCTCCACACACTGTAAGGCTTCGTCGAGAATTCTAATGCTAAAATATTCCTCCAGGAGAGATTTTGTTTTTTCCTTGAGTACATCTGGATTCATCTTGGCAGTAGGAGCCGGGGCTTTCTCAACAACTGGAGTTAAAACTAGTTTAGCAGGGACTTGAGTTGTGGGGTCCACACCGAGCCCAAAATTGATTGGGCGGACAGGAGGGGCACCGCTGCCCTGCAAAAGGGCACTAGATCTACCACTAATTAGACCCCCGCTACCCTGAGGTAGAACCCTGTTCAATGACGGTGACTTCCCCACCAATGATGGCTGACCCCGTCCAACGGGCAGGTTAGTTGACCCATCACCTCTTGGCATTGACCGGGAGCGAGGGACCTCCCAGTTGTCGTTATCAATGCCGGGCATGCCGGGCATCTTCCTAGTTCCAGGCATCCCGGGCATCATGCCCCCAAAGCCGGGGCGGTTGATGGGGTAGCCCCCGGGACTGATATTACCCCCTTGAGCTCCAGAGGAGACAACACGGCTGTTTCTCATACTAGCAGTAGCACCGGGACGTAATCCCATATTCTTCTCTGCTTCCGAATGAATTTCACTAATGGTTTTGGCTTTCACCTACAAAAATAAGGTAGAAACAAGACAGCATAAGGTTAAGTCGATAATACAAGATACTTTTGACTTTTGGCCCTAGAGTCGAAACAGACTTTGATAGCCAAAGTTTAGTTTTGAGATTTTCGTCCCCAATTTTACAGTTATGGCGTTAGACTGTTAATAGATCAAAATAAATAACCCCATTATCCCCCATCAAAGTCTAATTAGTCCAAGACTAAGTGGCCAGTTTAAAAGCCAAACTTTTTAAGAAAGCATTTACTCTAATGTAATTGACGACAAGATTTAAAATTTACTTAAATGTAGTGAAATGCAGTATATTGATCTTCAAAGTGGATTATTAATTTGTGACCTCCCCAAAAGGAAAGTGGGACTCGTGATTTGGGACAAAGGAAGTATAAAACAATGGTGACCATATTTTGGATGGTTTATTGCTCTGTTATGATAACGTTCAAATGGCGACTGGCCAAATAAATAAAAACTAAAAAAATTTTGGAAGCTAAAGCCAGTTTCGACTTGAACTTTAGGCAAAATAAATAAAAACTAAAAAAAGAAATGTCCCGTGCTAAAATTAAATAAAACCAGTTGATGAGTAGTGAAGGATCACCTCTTCCCGCCTGGGAACCCAGTTGTTTGAGCGCAGATCGATAATATCACGAACCATAAACCTCATCCGTGGAGCCAGCTGCGGGTTTGTTGACAGTTCCTTTAGCCTAATGAAGTAAGCATCATTGATACGTCTTGATTTGGGGCTCTCATCAAGCTGCTTTCCGATGGTGTTGAAGAAGTGGCATATGGCCTCAACATTTTCTTCCTCAGGACAAGTCTTATTATCGGGACCTAAAAGCTCCTGTTTACATCAAACATGAAGGTAAGATCACCTCTGTAATAAGTAAAGGTATATACACAGGAGAGGGAATAAGATCTATGAAGTATGCATACGGATACAATCATACAACACGACACCGACACTCTTTTACAGAAATGAAAAAGACATGGATGAAAAAAAGAATTTTATATTGAAATTATGAAAACGTATAACAAGTGGACAGTGTCAGAAGGGTCAGATACAACATGTCTTCTTAGAAGTGACTGTTTTTCATAGGAGAGAAAGAGATCCAACAAAAACCTGAACAATGTGATGAACAATCTTTTCTGGGACCATCTTCTGTTTCAAAAGCTCCCCAATTAGACGGATGTTTCCAAGAGTGCGAAGCTTGATCATTCTTTCTTTATCTCTGCGTTCCGATTCTTGCTCGGGGGCACTCAGCTGCCTTATTTCTTCCCTTATTTTGTCAGCACCTTCAAATGCCTCCTGGCAGTTATTCAAGAGGACCCGCTTAAACGTGATCTCTTTACCACCAGGCTCATCAGATGGGAAAGGGGGCAGCTTCTCGTTAAGGTCGGAGCACAGCAGCGCATACATGGGGCAAAAAGTGGGTTCCAGCACAGCCTTGTCAAATATCAAGGAGATCACTCCCTGCATTGCAAGCAGAAACTATATTAGCATTATGCATCACAATAAAATATGATTACCACTGGGGTGTGTGTGTGGGTGTGTGTGTGTGTGAGAGAGAGAGAGAGAGAGAGGAACCTTTAGAATATCAGCAGTAGTGATCCCCGAGTCAATCAATTGACCTTTGAGAAGATCAAATTTCTCTGGGGTCAATTTGTTCAGAATGCTGCAAAGCAAACCAAGTCCTCAACATCTACTATTGACAAAAAAGGCATGCCATCCGCAAACGGTAAACCAAGACTTATTATGTAATCGATCAACATTTACCCTAAAATGCTATTTATTAATAATTACAATAGTTAAGTTTTCAAAGCAAATAAATTGATCATGTTTCAATTGTGTCGATCAGGACGATATGATGCAATGATCACTTGGATATTTTAAGACTTCAAAGACCCAAATGGTTCGCGGTGAAATATTTCTAACAGAAGTGAAAGTAAAAGAAATGCCAACTGGTGTAAGCACAAAGACACTTCAGTTTCACCAACTTTTTAGACTTATAAGGCTCAATTGGTTCGGGGTGGATTGTTTTTCACCGAAGTAGAAGCAATATAAATCATTTCTCACCGAAGTGAAAGTAAAAGAACTGCCAACTTGCGCAAGCACAAAAACACTTCAGTTTCACCATGGATAAAATCTTTTACCCCGAACTAGAAGGGCCAAAATTAGTTCTTGCTCTATAATGGAACTCAACAACAATAGCAGGAAATTCGCCTATTCAAGAATTAGACTGATGCCACAACGTCGTAAAATGTCATATATTCAAGTACATGACTAGATAAACAGATCACCAGCAAAAAATGAAATATCACACCCCTAATAAAAGTAACTGTGGATATATGATTCTATGAAGCTCCAAAAAGAATACCCTTTTATTGTTTTCAAGACACGTTCCTTCTCAGAAAGATTCCCCCTTCGAACTGACCATGGTACCTCAGCCTTGATAAGATCTGGAGCCGGGCCAACCTGATTCAAAGAGAAATATAAAAATTAAAATGAATTACAATAACAATGACTCCACCATCTTGTTATATAAGTTTATGTTACAGGTCAAAGTAGCCCTCTTCTCAAGAACGTCTTTCACCTAACCAAAATAAAGATTTATCATCATACAATATCCTGAACATGTGTTTGACAATGCAGAAAACAATTTCATGAGAAACTGAACTGCAAAGTCAAAACAAACCACCGACAAACCTATTCCAGTGTAATATAAACTAGAATCATTTACTAAACCATGTGTTCAGGAAATTGTACAACATACAACTGCACAGTGCCTACGATTGACCGAATTGAAAACTTTGAAAAGTATATTGCCGTCTATGTTAAATAATTTTAGATATATTCATTGAGTAGGATATCTTTTATGTATTCCCATGTTTATCTTTATTCTTTGTAGTAATTAATTCACCAAATGCCCTACCCAAGCCTATAAATACAAGCATTTGCATCCCCTTGTCAGGACTCAGGAGACAATATCAATGATAATATGATGATTTGACATTGGCTGCTGAGACTGCTCTTTTATCCTACAACACAAATGTCAGAACCTAAAATTTACTTGAGGAAAATGGAGGCTAACTTAACCCTGAATCCCGCTCATTCTTTCCTTTTTAGAGGTGTAAAAAGACAGAGACGCAAGAAAAAGAAGAAACGTGTGAGAGAGAGAAGGACAAGTCCTAAAGGCTTTGGAGATTGAAGCCTCCATCTTTCTTCTTGGTGCTTTTTCCAATTATAAGGCCAGATTTTTCCTCATCTTCCCTTTAAACCCTAATTTGTGAGGAGTAAGCTGATAAGGCATCCTGAGCAATGTTTAAAAAAGCAGAGAGGAGCCCACCAAACACCTTGAGGCATGTTGAACACGCCCTATTGCGCTTTGTAAGGCTTTTGCTCTTCTATAAGCCTTTTGTGTATTTTCAGCACTTTGTGTCTTATCCCAACACATAATGGGGCCGTTTTGACAATAATAAATGAAAAAAAATACTTAGAACAAAAATGACACATGTTTAAAATGATCACATGATCGTGAAAAGTAAGAAACCCTAAGCCGTTGGCTCAATTGAGAGAGACAGGGAGAGAAACCCTTAGGCACAAGGATAACCTTAGAAACTAAGTCGATCGGAAAAAAGAGCCACGGCAAACAAAAAGAGGTCAGAAAACAAAGGAAATCAACGGAAAAGACCTGAAATTCATAAACCGCAGCAAATCGGGCTTTCATGGTATGTAATGTCGATTTCTTTCTTTCTTTTTTGTTGGAAGCCATTAATTAACCTGAATTTTTTATTTATTCGATTCTCTCTTTTTTTAATCGTCTATTTTACATTAATTTTTTTAATTGTTTGGTTACTAACCTCATTTATAAATAGTAATTAACCTTCTATTATTCGTAGCTTATGATTTGGTTACCTCCTGTGTTTTTGTGTTGTCTGCAATATTTACAAATTTTAATTGAGAAAATCTGTTAGTTTTCAAACTTTGGTAGTGTTGGTTATTTTACTAATTTCTAGTATTGTCAACTTATGATGCGCAACTTATTGCTCTTTCGGATAGTACATAGTTTTTAATCATTGTTTTAATTTTATTTACTAAATTTATTTTTAAACACATTTTTATAAGTTTAATTAAGAAGTTCGTATGCACAAAAAGATTTCTCCTTGCTTTTCTATAAGGAAGTGCTTTACGCCTTGCTTTCGCTTTTTAAACATTGATCCCGAGGTTCTCCATACAATATATAACTATCAATTACACATTCTTGTGTGTTTAGTATGGTTGTTATTGCACCCAGCATATAATTGCTCGGCGGATATATTATTGTTGGATATCAATTAAACATCATACAGGAGATTTAGGGCTTCTATACTATATACCTAATAAACTTGCTCGGCTGATATATTACTGTTGGATATCAATTAAATTACGATTAGATCCAATAATTTTCTGCCTCTAATGAAAAAAAATAGTTTATTCATATATATAAGAATCTAAACATTCGATGTGTTCAATTTTGAATATTTTTGTGTTTTGAGATATTACATATCTGGATTTTGAATTTTCAAGTCGATCAGACCAAGGGAAGGTTTTACCTATTTTGAAACCAAATATGAGCTATTTTACTCAATTTTACCCGAAACGCTCGAGTATAATTGAACTTCAGGCAGCATGTGCTTTGCCGCCCCAACAAATCTCTCTTAAAATATAGTTCAGGCAGCATTTGTTGTGCCAGCCCAACTTCTTCCGCACTTTCTTATTAAAGTTCTATTATTGGAAGCAGCAACACCAGTGCCGCCCAAACCCAAAAAATAGCAGGGTCTGACAGCACTTAAAAATAGGATTTGGTCATTTTGGCCATGTGGTGTTGGTCTAAATTTTTTATCAGAGATGAATGGCAAAAATATTTGGCAGTAACAGGATGCATTGCATCGCATGACATCGTTAAAATAACCTCATCAGTAGTGTAGCTATGACATTCGCAATCAATTAAAGTAACACAGCCTTTTTAAACAATAAGTCAATAACTTCAATGATAAATGGATTTCATGAAGCAATATCGAAGAAGATAAGTCTTGCAAAAAAGGAAAAAAACATGTGTGTATAAAATAGTGTCATAGATACGGGGGCATGAGTACAAGAAAGAATGACATTATTTACCCCTTGGTTATTAGAGATTTGTGCTCTTCCAAACTGTGAGTTCAGTTGGTCTTGCCGATTATATTGATTTCCTTCCTGTTGCCTAGAGTCAAATCGACCACCACCATCCCTATTATCCCGAACAGTGTCCCAGGATTTCTCATCCACAGCAGTAGGAAATTGTGCAGATCGACCACGCCAGTCACGGCTGTCAGGCTCAGAATAACGATTCTGGGACTGATTTTGTGGCTACAGAAAAGTAGTTATCAAAAGAGTCAAGTGTTACAACTCAAAACATAAACAAAGAAAGTTCCATACCTAAAATATAACTCAGAAACTAACTAGTCATGCTAAAGTAAGAAAGTTACACTGCTTTCTCCACGAACCCAGTTTTGATCTTCACCAAAAAATTCAGTCTCAACTTCTTGCTTGATTTTCAGAATATCCTCTGGGATGGCAACAACCTATGTGTGGAAATAACCAACAGAATCAGACACTAAACAAGACGTAAGAATCAATTCACACAAAATTATTTGGAAGGAGTGGTGGTGCTATATATATGCATATATTATAGTAGGACCGGTAAGACATCCATGTCGCCTATGAAATTAAACTAAAAGCGTTAAAAAAATAACTGCTGTCTGATTTCAATATATAGAAAAACAAACCAATCAAATGTGCTTACAGTAGTTCGTGTAGAGGACGGTGCGATAATGACAAGAAACCAACCAAAATAAAGGCCAAACATGTGGATTTAAGAGAAGAAGAGGAAGAAAAAATGATAAGGACCAGAACAAGTAGATGGCATTAATCCATATAAGGAAACACAAAAGGAACAAAAAAGTAAGTCTGATCCAAGAAAAAAAAAGGTAGAGAGTTAGAATTTCAAACAATGAATTGTAACTAGCGACCCACTAACAAATATAGCAGATAAAACATATATCAGTATAGCAAAGAAAAGATTCATGAGCTAATTATAACATATTCTCTAACAGCAATAGCACCAAACTCACAACAAAAATAAGCATAAAGAGCAATTATGAGAAGCATTACCTCCCTAAGTTGTAACAGCTGGTCTCTGGTGTAGCGAACACTCTCATGGCCCTCAAAACGCGAGTCCCCAGTCTACAGCAACAAAAACAGATGAATAAATAAACTTCCAATAGATAAAGTATTAATAATATTAGTTATCAATTAAGAAACTTGATGTGGAATAAACTTCTTTAAATGATAAAACCAAGGAGGTGCCCACAACTTACAATTAAAGAGATCATTTCATGCAAGAGTTAATGAACAATCATACAACAACCGTGCATGAACATAATAACTAACATGAGGTACTTATGTATAAGTGGCTCAAGTCAAAAAGGAAACCCGAAGATGTTGACAGGTAACCAATTGCAATTAGCATCCAATTATGGCACTGTAACAAGAGAAAGAAGCTATCTAGCAAATTTAAGCAAAAGAAACTTTTGCAAATCTGGTGCGGAAGTTGCATTATTAGCATAGACTTCCAATCGTACATTTTCTATAATTATAATATTTGTGTAGGTTCCTTCATGGGCAATAAATACTTCGTAAATGCCCACTCTAAGACTACAAGTCACTTTTTGTCCATATTTACAGCAGAGACTACTTACGTGCCCTGCCAAGAATTAGGACACATACATTTATATTGCAAGAGATTGTGAACTATCATTCAACGATCATGCATGAACACAAATAAGGGACTCAAGTCAAAAAGAAACCCAAAGACGGTTGGCAAGTAACCAATTTCAATTAGCATCCAAGTACATTACTTCGGACTTCGACAGGAGATAGAACTTATATCTAACAAGTTTATGCAAAACAAACCTGCTAAATTAGCCACTTCCCACGATCAATAATCTGGTTCGGAAGTTTCATTATTAGCATAAATTTCTAATCTTCAGTTTTTTACAAATAATATTTGTGCGTAGGTTCCTTTGTGAGCAAACAAATACTCCCCGCATGCCCACCTAAAACCTACATATCACTTTACGTCCATATTTACAGCAGAAACTACTTACGTACCCTGCCAAGAATTAGGACATATACATCTACATCACTACCAAAAACATCATTGAGTACGAATTTGTTGACCCTACACAAATGAAGGTTAACATGACCAAATTGGCTAAGGCCCTGCTTGGTTGTCTCCAAATTGTAAATTGACTCGTTAATAAATTGATCCATTTACAGATTTCCTCATTAATTGCGTTTGGTTTCATCAATGAAATGATTCACCCATTTTAACTAATGTGCAAAATTTGGATCATTTCACAAAAAAACATGAAATGCATCCATTTGAAATAGGAGTCACATAAAGTGCATGCTCCTCTCCCCTTCCCTCCCTCCCCTCTCTCTCTTAATTTGTTTTTATTTTTTTTCTCATAAAACCTTAACAACAATTTCAGATTACCAAATATTGCATAAAATTAGATTTAAACTCATTTCAAATCCACTCATTTACAATTCACTAATTCACAATTAACCAATTTACATAATCAAACAATTTGCGCAACCAAACAATGCCTAAGTTTGTAATGACTTATCCTTGTTTTCACCAATGTTTTGACCAACGACGTTAGAAGGTGTTAACCCTCCTTAAAGACGGTCAACAAATTTGAACTCAACGTCATTACATTACATTACATTACATTACATATCGCATCCCAATTTAACTAAATCAAGTATACTCCCTCCTTTCCAAATTAAGAGTCCAGAGTTTTTATTTTGCACAGATTAACAATACGCTCCATTTGGTTTGTCGATTATGTCCAAAAATGAAAAGTGAACACTTAATTTGGGACAACCCAAAAAGGAATAAGGAATAGTAGACTCTTAAATTAATTTCTTGAAACTCTAATAAGAAAACATTTTGTATTAATACAACCTCTACTAACAAGTACAAACAAGTTACCCATCAAATTATACATCTACTAAAACAAGTTCCCACAAAAGAATATAAACCCAATTGAAAGCATAGCTAAGGTAACCACAACATATAGATACATATAAAAGAGTAGATCTAGTATGGACCTTGATTGAGAAACCATGAGGACGAAGAGTAGGAAGATCGGTGGGAGAATCAAATCGAGCAGAAAGAACTCTATTACTTCCTCCTCCTCCTCGATTTCCACCACCTGGTCTCAAGCTCAACACAGTCTGATCAGCCTGCATACCTCAAAATCAAATCTTTTTCACTACCCACAAAAGCTATAAAGATATGGGAACAGGATAGGAGATGGGTGCTCTCTCTCTCTTCGTTGGGACGCGATTTAGGAGAGAGAAAAACCCTTATTATTTGGTGCCGTCACTCTTCACCAAGAGTGATTGTTGTGTGTGTGTGTTTTTACTGGCTTTTAAAGATTGTTTCTTTTTTCTTTTTTACTAAAGATGGAACTCCACTTATGAATTAGGTCATCGTTGTTTTAACTTTTGTTTGATAGCAAATATGGTGTTGAGTGAGGGGACGACTTTATCCCTTCTTTTGTTTGTCTTTTTTAGGAGTGGATATTGAATAAGTGCATGGTATATAATATTTACTTTGGGTAAATTATTGATAGTAATATCATGTGATATCATATAATTTTCGCAAGTGCTAGTATATCGATGGACGGTGGGAATCTATCGCAATTATAAAATTTGTGATAGGGAAGAAAAATACATCTTAATTAAAGTGTAAATATGTTATTCAAAGTTTTTTTTATAGCATATTATGAGGTGTTCCCCTCAGCTTGCGTGCATTTCAATTAATCCTCATTCGCGATTCGTGGGTTCCACTGACCAAGTATTATTTTGACAGTATCGGGGATCGAACTGGGACCAAACTCAATCCACCACCCCCAAAATTGTCCTAGTGATAGCGTTATACCATTAGGTCAAGATAGTTGGTTTGTTACTCGAAGTTACTATGATGAACCGGACCTCTTGTTCGATTTAGTCATACTTTTTTCTACCAATTGTCTCGCGTCGACAAATCATGAGAGTAATTTTACTCATCTTCCCTCGAGTTTTTCCAACAAAGCCAGAGAAAAGTAAGTTCGGCATAGTTTTTATGTTTTGAATGGTTTTGAAAATATACAAATTTATATCTACGAGTTTTTATGTTTTAAATCGGTTCGAAACAATGCAAATTGGTATCTTCATGTTTCTATATTTTGAATGGGTTCGAAACGATACGAATTGACGTGTGAGGAAAATATTCAACTTAAACATGAAATTTATCAGCATATCAAAATTTACTGAAATGGTAATTGTAAAATAACATTAAAGTTCAAATAATTTCATTTATAATTAAAACCTACAATTTCAAGCTCAATATTAAAACGAACCCAACAAATTTTTATTGAGCGTTTATTTTTTAGTTTCTTTGTAATTTCCACAAATCCATAGTATTGCATTGACAAAAAATTACTTTTTTATAAGTTACAGAAAATCATTAAGAGGAGTGAAATATAATAAGAATAAACGTAATAATGCACTTGAAACAAGTATAAATGTTAATTGGACAATCAAACATTTGGTTTAGGGATGGTAATTTAATTTGAACCGTAGGAGCCTCGCCCCAACCTGACCCTAATGGGGCAGGTTTTAAAACTCGATTAATGAATTAGGAGTGGGTATGGGTTTTAAAAAAAAAAATCATTTATTAAATGGGGTGGGTTAGGAGTTCATTTAAATAAAAAAAAACCACCCCATTTAACTTATGCCTACATAAATACCCTTTATATGTATGTTAATGACAATTAAATCATACACACACACACACACTAAAAAAACTGTATATGTATGTTAATTTTATAAAAGATCTATGTGGAAATATGGAATGACAGAATTGTCTCACGTATTGGAATACGAACCATTGATACCTCTGAGACTATAATGTAATATTTTTAATTTTACTATTTTTAAAATTAACCTGACACATAGGATCCCCGCCCCGTCCCGTTTATTAAATGGGGCGGGTTAGGAGTTAATTTAGATAAAAATCGCCTTGCCTCGTCCCGCCCCGTTTATTCAATGGGGCGATTTAGGATTTTTGAAAACCCGTCACAAACCTACCTCGTTGACATCCCTAATTTGGTTGAAAAGATTACAAACAATTCAAGTGCAAACCTAGAAACCTATATCAAGGCAATCAGTTGATAAATATATTTTATGCGAGGAAATTAATGGTTTATATAAAATAATCTATATATGAAATTACTGAATGTTTATCTCCACGTAAAGAACTTTAAAAACTCATTCATTTTTTTATGAGGCCATTAACCTTACAACCTAACAGAGAAAGGTGGAGAATTTACAAAACCCAAAAAATTAAGAGGAACGATGATTTAGTTCTAGCAGTTAATGTAAAGGTGGTTTGGTGCTTATGGTGCTACCTCTGAATTATGAATGGACACATGGAATTAGTGGGGAAGAGTGGAGAGGAGTGGGGTTTAGACGGGTAAAATGAGAAGAGGGTCGTGGAAAAATGGATATAGCAGAAGAGTTTAAGTGAAAAATGTAGATGACGGGGGAGTTTTAGACAAACATATGGAAAATGTGTTTTCTTAATTGTAGGGGACCTAGCCACAATTAATGCTAAATTTTCAGAATTGCCCCAAGAAGATTATGAATGCAAAAAATTGTAACAAGAGTCTATATATGTAGTTCGGCCATTAGGTCAGCCTACGTTCACGGAAGAAAGGGGAAAGAGTTTTTATTAGTTTGGTAAAGGTAACAACTAGAGTGTTGGGGATGTTAGCTGAGATTTCAAGTTATTACGTGTGATTTACAATTACCTTTTACCTGAGCTAGATCGCCCCTATTTATGGGCTTAAGTATCCTACGTTTTTGGGCCTCTTCATACTTCTCTTGATTAGGCTCAAGAGTCCCATTGATCAGGGATGTTTGGTTAGATTATCTTAGTTAGTATCATCTCTGAGATTTGACTTTATCTTCTAGAGTTTCGATTATCTGGGTCGATCACCCATCGTGTGTTTCTCATGTGATGTGCCCTGTGTTCGGCCACGCGACGGTCGTTCGGTCTTATTCCCTTCATTTGCTCCCAAGGTGGGGGTGATCGGCCAAGTGAGTCGATCGGTTGTACCTTGTAGTCCAATACGTGTGGTAGGCCATTCACGCTAGTCGGTCAAAGGCTACCTATTTTTTCCTGCTATATGCTCACTTAATCCAGCGTTCATTTTTTTACATATGCTAGTTCTTGGGAACGCTCAAAAATAATAAGCATTACCTCCGCAATGATCTCACACATGTTCCCGTCCTCAGGTTATGTTACTAATGTCATCACTCAAAGCAATGATGGGACGTGGGCACGTAGTGCCTTTCCTAAAGTGTTGCGATTGCGGTTGAATGGACGGGAAAATCAAAAGGTATAAGGACTCCCGAGTCTTATACCATGGCACTCTTGCCATTTGCTAAGGTGTTTCCATTTTTCTCTTTCTCTCTAGCTTCCCACGAGTTTATTTATATTCCACTTCATCATTTCTCCACCATGTTTAGGCATACCAGAAAATATAAGATCTCAATTGCCAATGACTTTCAGAAGTTCCATAGTCAATGTGGGATTCAACTGGGGGCTTCCCAGAGGAGGAAGACATCCTTGGCCTTCCTTCTGGGGAAGTTACCTTTCTGACAATAATCATATCGGAGGTGGAGTTCGCTTTCCCATTCACTCATTGTTGGTGTGCTCCGTTACTACAAAATACTCCCTGCCTAAGCAAACGGTAGTTTCTATCGAATTATGATGGGGACAATCGTAATAAACCAAATTTATGGGATCAACCTAGGTCTTGAGGAGATTAGGTACTCCTATGACTTGAGGTCTTCCCCAAGAACTGGGTTGTGGTCTCTATCCCATCTAACCTCGATGAAATGAGTAGTCGATCAAGGAAACCAGTCGACTTGGCAGCTTCCAGAGATAAGCTGAAGAAATAATCGACCGCCACCACATGCGGTGGCCAAGTTCCTTCTGCCAATGAGAAGCGAAAGAGGAAGCCAGTCTCTTTAAGGGAAAAAGAATCTCGAGAGTTGGAGCGCCAACGAGATGAGGTCGTACAGGCAAAGAAGAAAAAAAATGACAAGACATCGATCGATGGTGGCTCCGGAACACTCCCCAGTCCAGCTAATCGGTTATAATTAATGAGCCCGAGTAGAGGCAAGGGCTTCGATCAAAGACCCCACCCCCTCAAACGAGTCGCAATTGGTCGTGGGAGGCCTCTCTTTATAAGGGTAATAAGCAAGTGATGGAGGCCAATTCAGCCCATAGGAATCTGAAGGTGGCCTTTTCCATTTCCCAGTAGTCTTGTTACCATCTGATATGATGAACTTAACGGGATTTATCCTGGAAAGGCTCCACAAAGACGATATGTGTCACAGTGTGTTGGTAAGTCCATACGCTTATCACTTGGTTATTTTTCATAAGAAGATTTTAACTTTTATTTATTGGTGCAGAGCATGCAGATTTAACAGGAGCTCTCTCATCGAGCTTGCAGTTATTGGAAGGCGTTGGATACTTCTTTCAAGGAAAATACCATTCTCAAAACCCAAATTGGAAACCAGTGCAGGGAGATTGAGGTTCTAGGTAAGAAAATGAAGGATAAGGTCATCGCCAAAATGAATGCAGTGGAAGAGGATGAGTGAACATAAAACGAGTTTAGTCGGGTGGACACCGAATGGTCCAAGCTGAAGAGTTCTCATCAGTGTACCATTCTGGAAAAGATCATCCTTGAAAGGATGAGGAATCAGATGGAGAAACCCCAGGAAGCTTGTCTACAAAAATCGTTTAATGATGGTTATGAAGCGGATGTTTAGGAGATCGCCGCTCAATTAGACTATTATGAGTTTGTCGCTTTCAATAAAGGTTGGATGGCAGGTCTACAAAAGGGTAACATTGGTGAAGGCGATCCCGCCTAAGCTGAACATCCCACAATGATCAATCCCCTTGCAGATCCTTCTGGAGGCATGTTACCCCCAACCTCCACCGATCCTCCTATTCTTTATGGGGTCGCTCTCGAGCTAATCGATGCAGTGACCAACCAATCTTGATAAATTTTCTTTATATGTATTTTTCTTTATCTTGACCCTTGGTAGTCTTTTTGTAGAACATGAGCCATTTTTTATTTTAATGAAGAAGTTTTTGTTTTACCGTTTTCATTATCATTCTGTATTATTATATCATTGTTAGATATTATTTATATGCTTACATTGTGTTATTTACATCTAAGGTCTTTCCCTTAGATCACATTACTTTAAGAGTCTTAAGTAAATAGAGCAATCAACTACTTCTGCAATTGTTCGTATACTCGTTCTTTGGTTCATACCACATATGCAAGTGGGTCTTGTGCCTCTCTAGGCCGATCTACTTTAGATCATACCACTCCATTAGTGGGTTTTCACATATCGTACCACTTATGCAAGTAGGTTTTATGCCTCCTTAGGCCAGTCTACTTTAGATCATACCACCGTAGGAGTGTGTTTTCACCGATCTTTCTCAGATCGTACCACTTGTGCAAGTAGGTTTTATGCCTCTATAGGCTAATTTACTTTAGATCATACCACTTCAGGAGTGGGTTTTTACAGATCTTACTCAAATCGTACCACTTGTGCAAGTGGGTTTTTGTTGTTAATTTATTAAAATACCGCAAGTGAACGGGTTATTATAAAATAGCGAGTGTAAGTACGGATCGAACCCACATAGATTTGTCAAAAAAATTCAAAATAATTGTGATTGTCAAACTAGACGAAATTGAGTTTGGAGATGAGATGTAATATTAAACTAAGCAACACAAACAAGAATTAGAAGTACGAGAGATATAATCAAGGGAGCGTGAAAACTAGGACGCTAGATCCATTTATCACATTTAACTAATATTATGTAATAATTTAAACTCGTCAGTCCCGATTTTATAACTCAAATTAAACCGACTCTCGTCGTATTTAATTCGGAGGATAGCACGGTTAAGTTCCCAATAAAATTTAACGTCTCTAAATTAAGACGGCTAAAATCCTCATTCCCTTAAAAGTTCACTTTTAGATTTCAAAGTATAGTCTTTAAGCATGGACTATCAAAACAATCGAGTGCTGGCATAATCCATCAAAAAGTAGTCACACTTAAAAATAAAAATACGATTTTTCTTACACAAAGCCGAAGGTTTAAAACACACTCTCGTGTCGTTTTAAATAAATACAGACTTTTTAAGACCTTTAGCACATATCGGGAACAAAGGCGAATTTAAATCACGCACAATATTAATCAAACATGATAAATTTCACCTAGTCCTAGTAAAGAAATTACGCTAGCATAATGGAAGACATCATAAAATTGCAAGAATGAATATGATTTTTCATTAATAAAACAACTTACAAATGATGTGTCTTACAATTGATGTTGACAGAATTCCTTCCACAAAGATACAATTCTTGGCCCTCAAATATAAACTCTCTCTACAATTCTCTCCTTGTATTACACCCGAAATAATGAGCCCCCGGGGGTTCTATTTATAGGCTTAGGGTGAGGCATTAGGGTTTTGTGGAACTCTTCAACTTCCACCTCTTCAGTTTCTCCCCACTCGAAAAGTCTTCTTTTTTCTTGCTGAGCACGCATGCCAAATTTCGTCCAATTTGGAGAATAAAAATTCCCGACTTTTTTATCTACAACATTTTTTCGAACGACCGTAAAATTCAGCCTTTTCCCGCCTTTTTCAAGTTGATCATCAATTTGCACCAAATTTCATCATTACCTGTAAAAATTTCACTAGGAAACTTTTTTCACAAATTAGCACAAGAATATTATAAAATTATTGAAGCACCCATTTTTTACTTAAAATTGCCATTTTAACTGTGAATTCAATCATTCTTGCATTTTTTTTCTTTTTTTAATAAAATGATCCTAAGAACTTATTAAATAAAATAAAATGTGACTAACAAGGTATAAATTTTGGTATAAAATATACAAAATAATGCACTCATCAGTTTTGTGCCTCTCTAAGCGTATTTACTTTAGATCATACCACTCGAGGAGTGGTTTTTATCGATCTTCCTTAGATCGTACCACTTGTGCAAATGGGTTTTACGCCTCTCTAGGCCGATCTACTTTAGATCATACCACTCCAGGAGTGGGTTTTCACTGATCTTCCTCAGATCATACCACTTATGCAAGTGGGTTTTAGGCCTCTCTAGGCCGATCTACTTTAGATCATACCATTCCATATAGGGTGATAATTTTTTACACGACATAAAAATAAGGCACTACCCAATACGAAATTGGCACGAAATTAACAGGTATGTCATGTTCGGGCCACGATATCTGGCCCAATAGCGGGTCGTGTCGTGTTCGTGACATAGGATTGACATGCATTTTGGCCCATTTTAGCAACATGATTTAGCCTGATTATCATCATTTAATGATTAAGATATTTCATGCAATATAAAATAAAAAAATGACATTTATATATATATAAAAAAATAAGCGAGAGATCGTGTCAATTGGCACGAAATTGATTTATCGTGTTATTCTTATTGTGTCATGCCGTGTTCTTAACGGTTTGTGTTCGTGTTAGGCAAAAAAAAATGACATCGTGTGTCATGTTTGTGTGGGATAAAATAAAGTCGTGTCGGGTCGGGTCAGTCCCAGATATGACTCGTTAGCGTAATTTTCCACCCCAAACTCCAGGAGTGGGTTTTCACCGATCTTCCTTAGATTATACCACTTGTCCAAGTGGGTTTTATGACTAATAAATTATAGGGTATTTTACTCAATTCTAGATAACTTTATCGCATATCGTTTTATTATGAATAATAAAAATAATAATTATCTACCTTGCTATCTAATGATAAAAAATCCTAAGGTTCATGGCATTTCACAACCTTGGGACTACTTTCCCATCTATATATTCCAAGTGACATGACTCCCCACCCCATTTTGAAGTTATGCGGTAAGGTCGCTGCCAATTCGGCGTCAGTTTTCCATTTAATGGCTTCTTTGCGTAGGGAAGCAACTTTTCGAGGACCAGGTCGCCGACTTGGAATTTTCTGATTTTGAACTTATTGTCATGTTGCTTCGTCAGTTCTTGGTAATAGGCAACCAAATGTATCAAGGCTTTCTCCTTTATTTCCTCAACTAGGTCCAACTCATGAGCTATTGGTCATCATTTTGGTCGTCTTCAAATATATTTTATCCGAGTGTTGACAGTTTGATCTCTAGGGGGTTACTACCTCCATGACATAAGCGAGGGAGTATAGAGTTTGTTTCATAGATATTCTAGGGGGCATCCTGTATGCCCACATAACTAATTAAAGCTCGTCTACCCATCGTCCTTTGGCATTTTCTAATCTCCATTTGATGCCCGATATAAAAGTTTTATTAGTGATTTATGCTTGCCTGTTGTACTGGGTGAAGACTACTGATGCATAGTGGATCCTGACTCTGTATTCAGCACAAAAGTCTCGAAGGAATTATTATCAAATTGAGTTATATTATCTGTTACCAGTGCTCTTGGGATGCCAAAACTTATGATGAGATTCCTCTAAACGAATCCTTTGGCGTCTGGTTCTTTGATATGGGTGAGTAATTTGGCCTCAACCCATTTGGTGAAGTATACCGTCATTGTTATCAGGTACCATCGATTTTCGATTGTGATTAGTAGTGGTCGCAAGATATTCATGCCCCATTGGGCGAACGACTATGGACTTGTGAGGTGGTTCAAATCTCCCGCGGGCTGCTTGATCATTTGTGAGAATATTTGGCACTTTAGGAACTTTTTGGAGAACCTCATTAAGTCTTTGTACATAAATGGCCACCACTATCCTTGAGAGATTTCCCTCTAGGAGAGCGATCTTGTGCTCCACAGTTGCCTTCGTGTATTTTTCTCAAAACTCCTTTTACTACTGATCTAGATGAATTCACTTCAGTAGTGGGTCGGTGAATGATCTCCGATAGAGTTTCCTATATGAGTTGAGACAGAACCTTACTGACTTGATCTTTAACGTGTGCATTGCCTTATTATTTGGAGGCATCTCGTCAATTTTCAAGTAGGAGATGATGAGGCCTATCTAGGATGGGGCGATTAATTCTAATTAGAGAACACTCAGATTATTTTCTACATCTTTAATGCTTGATCAAGCTATGTACTCCATCTCAATTGTTCTTTTCACGTCGGTATCAATGGCGAAGGCCCGAGTGGTAAGGGCATATGTGTGATTATTATCATTCCTCGGGAGCTGCTCAACTGAGGCAGTTCTGAATTGTTAAATAAGTCCCATGGCTTCGTCTTTATAAGCTATTATCCTAGGATCCCTTGCTTCACATTCACTACTGAGCTGGTTTGTGATCAGTCTGGAATCAAAAAATACAATTATGTGACAAGAACCCAAATTGATCATCCTGCGCAGATCGTGCACCGTGGCTTCATATTTTGCCTTGTTATTTGAGCCTTTGAATCCCAATATGATGGTTTTCGCAATAAGTTTGCCTTGTGGTGTCAAAAAACTATCCCAACTCATGTGCCCTTCTCATTTGACGATCCATCAATAAAGAGATTCTGGTGCTGCTCGTCATTGCCGACCACTAATGAGTCCAGGATGAGATGCGGTCATTCCTCTTTTTTTCTTGGCAATGTTGAAAATTCTATTATGAAGTCAACTAAAACTTAGCCTTTGATCGATGTTTTGGGCTCATACTTGATGTTTAATTAGTTCAGTTCAAGGGACCACTTGGTTATCCTGTTGGAGAGGTCGGCCTTTATGAGGGCATACTTCAAGAGGTAAGATGTCAAGACGTCTGCCATATAAGCATCGAAGTAGTGCCATAACTTTTTTGCGATCGTCACTAGTGACAAAACCATAGTTTCTATGGGCATGTACCTGGTTTCTGCTTCGTGAGGGGTGTGACTCACGTAATAGATCAGTCTTTGCTCTCCGGCATGTAAATAGATCAATGTCGCATTGATCGCGTGCCTTGAAACACCCAAATAGAGGTACAAGTCTTCTCTTTCTTTGGGGGTTTACAACAAGGGAGGAGATCTCAAGTACTGCCAAATTCTTCCTAGATCTTGATCACATTCTTTTGTCTATATTGTGGGGCTTGCTTTCTTCAAATCTTGAAAGAACGATCGACATTTGTCAGAGGATCTTGAAATGAAATGGTTAAGTTTTGCTAACATTCCAGTAACGAGTTGGATGTCTCTAATGGTGGTCGATTTTCTGAAGTTGAGAATGCGATTTTTATGGATTTATTCGTATCTTATGCCAAACACACACAAATTTAAATTTTAATAAATTTTATCTTGATTTAATTTAGTGTGGATGTAATGATGAAGTCCAAATTAAATAAACCAAACCACATAAAATAAACTAAGCATATGAAGAAGTAAGGAAAAATCACTTTCGGGCAAAACCTCTATTTCAGCACTGTATCGGAATTGGCAGACACTATACGACTTACAAACTACTTAGCTCACTAAGTATAATGCACAATTCTTTGAGTCTTCAACAGATACAACACCGTCCACAGGAAGCGACCTTTCCATCGGTATCCATAGATCAAGCTTCTTCTTCAGAATTAGAGCCTCGATTCCACAAATCAGCAGTAAAGAAAATATATATAAGAGTATTTAAACAAGGAATTTGTTCTTCTTGATTTGGTAAAGTGATCTCTAAAGATCAAAGGGGTTTGGATGAACATTTCATAGAGTTTAATCACAAAAGAACTCTAAAGGGGCTTATCAAATAGTCTAATCGCGTATCTCTATTTATAGAGAAGTTTGTTGGAAAGAGAAAGGCATTGGAGATTTGTGTTTTAGTGTGTGTGCGTGTGTGTATATACTATTTTATGGTTTTAAATTCTCATATAAATACTATGAGCCAAATTTTAATTTTTTGTATTTGTGATACCTTTTTAAAAATTATTATATAAAAGTTTTTAAAATTATTTTGAATTTTCTTTAGGTTTTGAAAAAATTAAAAAGCAATACGGTCAGATTTTAAAAGTAACGGCTTGACTAACGGCTATGTTAAACCCCCACTACCTAACTACCATCAATCAAATCATTGCTTTTGATATTTGACCATATTATTTTATAGGTTTTCTCTATCGATACCTAAAAGTACAAAATAGGAAAAAATAGAAATTATCATAATTAAAATAATCACACAATCACACACACACACATATATATACATCCAGGCTTTTGTGCACACTAAGTTTGCACATGTGCTGGCACACACTAATTTCTTTAAAATATTAAAAAAGATTGAGTTAATTTTTTTTATGTGATATTTAAACATTTCAACGGATCCATATAAAAAAATCAGCTAAAAAACTTTTTTTGCTACTTTTAAAAAATCGATCAAACTTTCGCAGCTTTTAAAGTGCTTAAAAATAGCGAAAGTTTGACCGATTTTTTTAAAAAAGCAAAAAAAAAAAAATTGAACCATTTTTTTTAATGCAGGTCCCTTGAAATGTTTAAATATCACACAACAAAATTAGCTCAATTTTTTTTTACTACTTTAAAAAAATGATGTGCAAACTTAGTGTGCACAAGAGCCTGTATATATATATATATACTAGGGTCCCGTGCCTGAAGGCACGATGATAATTTGCTCCCAATATTCATACTTGTAGTTACGACACGACACCGCCACTAACTACCACAAACACAAAAGTGAACCAAGGTATAGTTCACATTCACGCGTATTGATCACGTGAAATTTTAACCTTACAAAACTCACATTGTCAAATAAATTACTTGACTATTAATTATAGGGAGCTAAAACATTAACGCCCCAAACAATCGAAACAACGAACAATATCACAAACGAGAAAAACAACCAATTATATCCCTCGAATAAGCAGTTGCCACTAAATATAACAATATGTTTTTTTTGCACATTGCCCCGAATATAAATAAAAGCAAAATATACTATCAAACACATAGGAATTGTTCTCTTTTAAAGGAAGCAATGAAAAGGACAAATTCGATTATATTTTCTCAACATTCAAGTACATTTAATTATCTGTTTCCAAACTTCAAGATTTTCCATTTTCTACCTACTTAAAACCAAGCATTAAAAGCTACTATATACATAGATTTGAAGCATAACATTTACTTCGTTATTACTGCATGCGGACTTTAACTTCGATAATTGATATTCCCATTGATCCATCCAATTTTCTAATTTCTCAACGGGTCTTTGTTTTTTAGCCAAGAAACCAAATTGAGACCATTAGACAAATCCATATCATACAAAGCTCCATCTGTGACACCCCGCGTATTAAAATAAGAGGTGGCCAGGACGATACTCCAATAATTATAGGAATCGTAGATGGTCCATTCTTAGCATCACTGTCGTGAAAATAATAATACGAGATATCCACCAATTATTTTAGAAAACGGATGTTAATTTAATTTTGTAAGTTTAGATAAAACCAGTTAGTCATTCCAATTTATAAAAGAAGGTGGATAAAAAGAAGGCATACAATAGTTTAATCAGCATACAATAAAATAATAACCGAATAAGCTGACAGTTGACAGACCAAAACAGCGGTTACACCAAGTATTACAAACAAATATTACCCTATATATAAGCAAGTACAAAATTTGGGCAACACGCCCGAATGTCCAGACTGATCATAACTAGAATATAGAAAAAATGGATGCGTCTATAACAAGAATCCTACAACATTAGCAAAAATGTTGTAGCTCGCTGACACTGGGAAGGAAAGATCATAACGGGCGCCCTTGCGGCGGAGCACCTGAGCATAAAAGAGAACCATGCAAAAAAGAGAAATATAAACGGGTTAGGTCCCGATTTGATATGATATACGTGTGAATAAAGTGCATAACAGTTATGAGTGCTAAACATCGTAAACAAGTTAGATTCGCTCTTTCATATAAGAATAGTCCTCACCTCTCATCTAGATGCACATCCTAGCGTTACACTAGGTTATTATAAACTAAACTACCTGTTTAATTAAGAGAAATAGCTAACTTCCATTAATGTGCTTAACTTGCAAATTCATAAAACATTACTTCACAAATCCATTTACCATTTGGGGAAACTTATGCCACAAAGTTAAAGTATAAAATGCTTTAGCCAATTGTAAAATTCCACTTTTGTGAGAATATTTATAGTCACAATATAACGATTCTAAGACCATCCTTCCGGGAGTCACCCCACTGGATGCGCCCCTAAATAACTATCATCTTTCAGGTCCTATAACCAAGATGACCTAGGCATCCTAAAACGCATCGCATGGGAATCGGCCATATACCTTCGACAGTGAGTCATAACCATACCAGAAATTACCTCACTTCGACTAAAATAACCACAAAATGTAACCACCGGTCCTATGACCGAGGACTATATTCACCCTTCATTCACTAGCCAGGAGACATCACCTCATGCGCGTAACTTCCCTTATGATAGTATTTAGAGAGGTATGTATATGCATTCCATAATCACAAGATATGCCAATTTAAAATATCCATTTTTTAAATTCATAAAACCATACGTGCTTAATCAGTATGCGCCAATTTTAAAATGTACATCTCTTATTCGCGAAATCATACGTTATAAACGGCATAGGCTACAGAGTAAAATTATCCGCATACTAGTCTCCAGGAGTTCAAAATAATACTATAGGCCACCAATGGTAAATTTTCCTCAATACTATTCCCCAAGAATCCTAGACAATACCATCTTACTTCCTTTAGTCCTAGGCTAGCTTCCTAGATGAAAACGACACTAACTTCTATTGAATAACCCCTGAAATAATCCCCATTTCCCCTCACACTAGTTTAGGATATTAATCCCCTTAATATAGACCCCTAATACTCTTTATTACTTCATAAGAGAATGTTTCCAAACCTTAAACCTAAAAGAAAAGGACTAGAAACCAAGGTGGAAAAACCCTATAAAACAGCAGGATTTTCGAATCGATTCGCCCTAGCCGAATCGATTCGGTCTTGAAAGCGAATCGATTCGATCAAGAGGACCAATCTCACTGCTTCGTTGCCGAATCGATTCGGACAATCCGAATTGATTCGCCCAACACAGACCTGTAGCCTACCCTTTTAGCGAATCGATTCGCTAGGGGCGAATCAATTCGCCTGGGTCAGATTTGCCCAAATTCGGCTATGGGTCTTAAGAACCCTAAATCCCCCAATTTCAATTATTTCCCCTAATCTCCACATCATCAACCAAAAATTTAACCAAATCAATCCTACACCAAAAACTAACTAATATCTTTAACTCAAATCAAATTTAAATCAAAGATTAAGGGTTTAAACACCAAAAATCATAAAAACCCATAAATGGTTTAAATCTAAAAAACACAACTATACATACAAATTATCCACACTAAATCATACATATGCAAGTTAGAAACTTGCCACAAGTTTGTAGTCTCGGATTCTCTTCCCGTAGCAACGATTCCAAGCTCCAAATCTCCAATTCTCACTTTTCTCTCCATTTTCTCCCAAGCTCTCTCTTCTCTCTAAGTATAAAACACAAATGAGAGATAAAATGCTCTTGGAAGACTAAATACCCCAAATAAAATAAGTCTAGCATTTAAATGCTACTACATAATTAAAATGACTCGTAATAACATAAATAAGTTATAACCTGTCAAAAGTATCCGGAACCCAAAAATACAACTTGACACTTATTTTGACTATCTCAACCGTTTTCGGACTAACCGTACCCTCTAAATTGACATCCGGAATATTGTACAATATTTTATGTTCCAACGTCATATTATTTCATCGTAATGATCCAATTGAAATATAAGTCATAACCGTCGCTTAAAGCACAACGACGCAATAAAACACAATATGGTGCTATTTACATTCACATAGCAATAAATATGCAAAACTCAGTAAATATTATCTCTTAAATCGCTTAAATAATATTCACCTCAACTTTCTTTATTTTATATAATTAACCCACAAGGTAAATTAATATAAAAATAATTACTCAAAAGTAAGGGGTATTGCACCATTATGCTTGTTTGACAAATTCCCATAAGCCTCTTCTACTCTAAGGAACCTCCTCATGTACTCTATTCGGTCATGCAGTGACACGTCAGGGTGGTACTTGAGGGATAATTTCTTGAATGACATAGCTGCACAAATCCTAAAAGAAAAGGAGTTTGGATCAATATTTTAGAAATAGAGCATAAAGAAAATATAATATATGTATGGAGAAACAAAGTCGACATCTTGTTGGCAAAACTTGTTCGTGTATGTGTATGTGCGTGTGGTGAAACAACTCTTTATTTGCAATAGTAATTATAGAGATTGAATATTCAAAAACAAATAAAATAAAATTGTACACTTCAAGGTAGGGACACTTTGAAGTTTGTCGAACAACTTAACGCATCACTTGTCTTTTACAAAAATGAATATGAACTCAAATCTATGATATGCACATTATGAGTTCTTAACTTGAAACATCATGATATTTTGGTACACATCATTTTACTCACTCAAAAATAATTTTTAAAAAAAGTCAATGTCAGTATTCGAAGAAAACGAATCATTGAAAAAATTGATTTATGCCTAATAACACCCATTGATGTGAAATAGAACACAATTATATGCTCGGATATTTTTCATAAATGTCACTCGTCAGTGCTTTGTTCATTAAAAATAACTAGCATCTCTAACGTAATTGGTACATGAGGCAACATTATTTTTCTACACAAGTAACACACATCACATGAATCGTGATAAAATATTTGTTCCCCATAATGAGGACATCTATTGGGGAATGGAAATTTACAGCACAATTTCGATATACTTGTTCAGCATATACCCGAGTAATATGTATAACTGTGTGGATGAAAATTTAAGGTGTGGTTTAAAAAATCTCTCGTTGTGAACAATGTTTAATAAATTAAAATCTAAATAGTAGGAAACAAATATAGTTGTAGGTTAGGAAAAATGATACTGGCTTGTATACATTGTATTGAAATATACATAATTTTATTTGGTAATGGAGAATTTAAAATTCACAACCAATATCAGGACAATACTTTGTATTGGCACTCCACGTGCATCTCGTGATGTGCTTGTAAACATAGCTCCACTTCTTAAAATCCCAATATTTTTTTTTCGAACAGTCTTCCTAAAACATCCTTCCAGTACACTCTGTAGAGCCACAATAGCAGTTCTTCATTCTGATATTCCCATTAGAATCATGAACCTGATATACTCTGTAGAGCCACAGCAGCAGTCAACCAAAATTATATGTTGCTACAATTACCCAAAGAAGTGCCTTTCAAGAAATGCCTTTAAGTCTTTCAATTAAGTCACCGAATTCTTGTAATGATGCCCAAAGAACACACTAATTCATGATGCGACTGTACAACACTCCAACTAATTCTCGACGCAACTGCACAATATGAAATGTAATCCATTAACTATAGATAAAAAAATGCCTCATTGTTCTAGTCAAGTATAAGACATAAAAACAAAATTTATTTTTAAAATAAAAAATAAAGTCAAAACTGCAAATGTCAGCACCAAAAATATTATCAAACATGTTCATACTGCTACACTTATGCAACACCAAAAATATTCCATGATTAAAAACTACTCTTTTTTTACCACATAAACAAAAATACCATGAATTTTCCCAATAAATTTTCATTACATCTTAACATAACAAATAACAGTAAAAAAGAAATAAATAAAAAACAGAGATACACTGAAGGGGTTTAGTCCTAGTTCATCCTCTAGACAACTTCCTTGGCAAGAACCCTCTCATTGGCCTTTGTTTTGGTTTGGGTCCACATCTCTCCTGCACAATGCAGTAACCAGATAACTAACTCTATTGGGTCCACATCATGAGCAATAACTACCAGCCATGACACTTTTTATCCTACATTGTGATGACAGGATGGTGTAAGTGGCGGCGAGTGAATGCAATTCCGAAGGGAGCTTTATATACCTACCAATTAGATAAAGAAAATAAATCATTAATTACTTTCCACAAATGAATACTATAATAATGTACACCTAAATATATACACAGCTAAAAATTCGTCCTATTAATAAATGTTTATTTTAAACACTACATTCACCAATATAGTGTGGATTGTATAAAAAAACATTAATATGATGTGTCCAGCTATAAACAACAGACTCAACATCAATAATATCCTAAAGTAGTATTCAATATGTAACAAACCCTACACCGACACCTTCCAAATTAGACAAAACAATGTTTAAATCTCATAATAAATTACACATACCTTATTGATACCTATACTCCATGTATTAAAAAAATTACTATTTTCATTATTATTTATGTTTAAGTCCAATGTTAGATAACTAATTCAATCCAAAAAGAAACAGGGCTATAGAAAATAAATAACAGGGAAGTGGTGCTTTAGAAATTAACATATGCTAAAGATATATAAATAAATTGTTTTCTAATTAACTAATGATGGAATACATCAAATATGCAAGACATAATTATTGAAAGTGGAAATAACCAATATGGAAGTGTTACTAGATGCTAATGTGATTTATAAATAATGTTGTCAGGCCCGACTGAACCTTAATCGATAAAAGTCGAGCACGTGGAGTACTCGTTAAAAAGGCCCCTTATGTAATCAGAAACTTCCTTGATGTGATATGGGGCATCATTATCGTAAATCTGGGGATAATAATACTCAACCAACTTCATCTTAATCGGGGATCTAAAATGGATGTTATTGCCAAAGTCATCACTCTCTCTAATATGTGTCGAATTTAGTTCTGTAATATTTGACTGAACCTAAACATACCTTACACTTTCTCTGATTTTATGAGACACTACTCGAAGTGCTTACGTATCTTCTCGAATAATTGATTTTACAACATGTCCCGCACAGTTTACATAAAAAAACTCACTATTTTTTAAAAGTTGCTTGTTTTGGGAGAGTTAATCTTTAATTTTGAAGGTAATGTGATCATTGGTGAAACAATCATCAAATGTCATAGAAAACAACGTGCGATCAATATCCCAATCCAATTAACCCTTTATAGTAACTTCTAAAATAATATCATCATTATGAGAAGAATCCAGCATTATAAAATTCAAAATCTTCTTCAATTTCCAGTCCTCGTCAATATAGTTTGTAGTCAAGCACAACGACCCCGTATTTTCTGATGACTCCCACATTTCGACAACAATGCTAATTCTGCCACATAAATTATGCATAATCTCATATACCTTTTGCTTCTCTTTCCCATAAATTATCATGTAGTCAAGATCAAGAGCACTATTAGTCATAATCTCAAATGATGGCTGAAGATTCTTAACAAATATTTTGAATCCAACATGCTCAGCTATGCCTAGTGGGTAGCCGTGTAACATGATCATACGAGAAAGATCCAACCAACTTCGCTCTTGATCAAACTTAACACTTCCAAGGTTAATGATTTCATCATTTTTGTCCTCTTGCTGGACAGGTGTTTGTGTCCCCTGTTATGAAAAATTTAAGGTACGTGTTTGTGTCCCCCATTGATAGTTGTAAAACAAACCAACTACAAATCAAATCAACACAAACCAATTAAGGTGTAAATGGTTTCCAGAGGGGGACAGTTCACTGCTTTTTTCCACAAAAAAATAGAAATTGGAAGATCTATTGATGTTACTTACTGATCAAATGGATATCAATGACCATGTAGTGGAATATTTCTCAATCATCTAAAAATCAAATTCTAATATTGTTGATAGTGGTATTACTTACTGATCTATTGATGTTTCTTGCTAAAGTTCCTACTTAAAAAAAGCTTAAAAATATAGACTATTGATAAATAAAAATGGAGCCATATCACCACACCACCTCAGGGAGATATACCAAGTAAACACATGTACTCCATGACATATCAATGCCATAAAAAAATCTCTGACCCAAAAAAGTACTGATCACAATTTTTTAAATAAAGAGAAAATTTCTCACATATTAGAAATTCATTTGAGATTTCTGGACCCAACTTTTTTGAAATTCAACATACCCAAGAATATGTCAACGAGATCCTGAAAAGAAAAAGTCACTTGTTAAACATGTTATTTCAAAAATTCTCTACGAACTATCTCTATAATGTTAAACATAAAAAGAATAAGGAAATCCAAAATTTCACTTTAATTTTCTCATCACCCAAACATATTAAATATAGCCATTCAACCAAGAAAATACAAATCAACTTAAGAACACTTTTTTCATTACCAATAACTCAAGCTTTGAGACTTTATAAAAATGAGTTGAGAGAAAATTTTCATATATGAGGTCAAAAAATCAACTATTTGTTAAAATAATTATTTATGAGTTTCTCCAAGACCGTCAAACCCATAGAATGATTATTCATTTCTCTCGACCTCCACCATATAGATACCCATTTTCATTTTCTGAAAATTAAAAGCGAGATGTGGAAATCTAGAATAAAATTAAAACCGTATAATATAAAAGTAATACAAACATTTTTGTTTGAGTTGGAAATTAAAAGTGAGATGTGGAGATCTAGAAACATTTTTGTTTGAGTTGAAATTTGTTGTATATGAACTGAATCTTCCAATTCGTATAAAAACGAAAGAAAGAAACTCCATTTTAGTTTCAGATCCACGAACAAAAAAAATAATTATATGAATAAAAATCAGAAACTATATTTTTGGTAATGGATGATATAATTAGATCTGGAAAACAAATAATAAAACATTAAAAACATAGGTTTGCAGAGAGAAGAAGGCATACCAGAGTAGGTTGATAAGGTTTCGATCTGCAAAAAAAAAACAATTAAAAAACACAATATTAGATCTTCAAACAAAACCTGGAAAAAAAAAAACGATCTACCTCATGAAGAAGAAAATAAGTGGGGAGAACCGAGAGAGGTACGAGAGCAAGAGTTGGGGAGAGAGAGGGGCAAGGGTTTGTATGGAGGAGTGGGAGGCTCGTTCAAGAGAGGGAGGGTAGATAGTGAGGAGAGGAGTATGGTTTGGAGGGAGAATCGTTGGATTGATAAAGAGAGAGTAGTGTGCTCGGTTGTGTAAAAAGTTTCCAAAACGTTAATTTTCTATTTTATCCATGTATTTGGATTTTGGGTAAGAGAAGGAAAGGAAATAAAAGATTAAAAAAGAGGGGGAACTCAAATATTTAGGGGGCAAAAATGGTAAGAGGGGCATTTTAATCTCGACCATTAGATCGTTGTCTTGTTGGCTTCAATCTGAACCGTGAAGTGTCTTCCCATCTTATAAATAGTGAAAACACCACTGTAGCTTATTATATATATATATATATATATATATATATATATATGCCCCCTCCTGTAAGGACTCCTTATGGTGTAGACTCCGGTATATACCATTTTTTAAAATAGTAAAAAAATGAATTTTTTGATGAAATTTCATGAATATGATCTCCACGTTGAGAAGATCATCTCCAATTGTTTTCATCAAAAAATTCAATAAAGATGAGGTGATATGTGAAAAATGGTATATATATGTATTTTAAACCGTTGAAATTTTGATGATCATCTCACCAACTTTTTGATTGAATTTTTTGATGAAACGTTATGGAAATAATCTTGATGGTGAGAAGATCATATCCATGAAGTTTCATTAAAAAATTTAATAAATCAAGTGGTTGGCGCATACCCAAATTTCAACGGTCAAAAATGCGTATTTATACTATTTTTGACATATCACATCATCTTAAAGGTTTTTCTATTGAATTTTTTGATGAAAAAAATTATAGATGATCTTCTAATCGTGAAGATCATATTCATGAAGTTTCATTAAAAAAATCATTTTATAACTGTTTTTAAAAAATGGTATATACCAAGGTCTGCATTATAAGGAGTCCGTACACGAGACTTTCTCTATGTGTGTGTGTGTGTGTGTGTGTGTGTGTGTATATATATATATAAGCAATTCTTATTCAAAAATTAGGAACCCTATTCTTAATTTTTTATTCATGCTCCATTTAAAAAAATATTTATCAGAGTTGTTAAATTATTTCCTTTAAATAGCTCGTGGAAAAACTTAAAAAAGTAATATGGAGAAATGTTTTGAGTAACTATTTGGATAACAGTTGTGTTGAAAATCCCCCAAACTCCTTAACTAACATTAGTTAAATATCCACTTATCATATTTGATCATTTTCATATTGGATTCTTTGTGTGTGATCCATAAAATACTAAATAAAATAAAGTAGAACTTTGATAAAAGCTTAGAAAGTATCTTGAATACAAAAAATGAGCCATTTTAAAAATAAGTGATGTTTAAAATCCGCTCTTACCTTTACAGTTTAGAATAGTCAAAAAATGATATTTAATAGTTGTTCTTACCTTTATGGTTTAGAATAGTCAAAACTATCTGAAGATATACCCCATCCCATTAAAGAGTATATAATGGGTTGTGAGAAGAGGAGTAACACGAGAGGTTATGAGAAGAGATATAATAAATGGTAGGTTAATAATTTTTTTATTTTCACAAAGGTAAATATGTCTTAAATGGCATATTGTGTTTAATCTACATTTATAAATATTATATGTGATTAACTCTGTGTGGAATCGATAACCTACTTATTATTTTTATCATATAGTGCAATGAGCAATTTTTTTGCATTCTTGCATTAAATCATTTACACGACATTGTTTTTATATGACATTTGGCTTATATTCGAAGTGAATCAACCCGCCCTTCGTTTTTTTTTTCTATTCCCTGAGGATTATGAACGTTCTTAACTACAAACCGTTCTACTTGAAACTTAGCCTTTTCCTTCTTCCTCCCTTTCGGGAAAGAAGTCGTTTATTTCTCAGCAAATAACACCATGTGTTGGCTTTCGATGACGCTCATAACGGGACAATGAAATTGATCAGGGTTTCCCCATTAATATCTGATCCAAGGAATCTTTAGTCAACCTAAGATGAAAACAACATAAAGAATACAATCCCTAATAGTAATCAATATCAGGGTTTACTAATTCCTATCGGTCCATTCTTTAAAATTAAATATATTCATATAGAACTTCCCAGTTATGGGGGACCGAGCATACTCACACTTAACTTTAAAGAACCACCAATCATAAATTTTAAAATATCGTGATTAATTCCATCAATTATGTAGGAAATCCAATGCTAACAAAAGGAATTAATCACGTCACATTTTTAAAAATACTCATGGGAATCACGGGTTAAGTAAGCTCATTATCCTTCTTAGTTAATACAATGTCCAAAATCATTTTAAGCCATTGGAATTTATTCCAGGTAAAACTATTTACTTTTAAGAATAATATACATAGTTGAATGTTGATCCCAAATTTAAATACTATAATAATTATTCAAAAAAATAATTTTCAATTTGAAAATGCAGAAATTTGGTGTGCTAATGTCCTAAAAGGGTGAATAGGACAAAATCAGAATCAATGGCGAGTTTAAAATTTGTTTGCTTACACACCATGTAATTCAAACTCACACTCTAAAAATATTTCAAAACTCAACCTAAAAGGATTATATTCAATTTTAGTTGAAGAAAAATGTAATGAGATAAATTCAATTTTAATTTAAAAACCTTTGAGTTCAATTTCAACTTAACAAGATGAATAATTTACACCTAGATCCAATTAAATTAAAATTCAAGTTAATTTATGATTAGTTGAGATTCACTCGAATTAATTTAATTCAATTGAAATTATATTAAAACTAAACATCTATAAACCTAAATCAATTGTAAATCTAAGATAATGTAAGGTTGTCTATTGTGAATAAAAGTAAATGTGATAATAAGTACAACACCAGGATATATGAGGAGAAACTCCACCTAAAGGAAAAAACCTCGGGACGCTACAACCAATCTATTAGAAATGCTAAGACTTTTATAAGAAATTAACTATCTACTTAGATAGAGTTCCCATTTACAAGCTCTTATAATCCAACAATCCTCTAAACTCCACCCGATCTAGCGACTCTCAATAAAAGCGCCTCCAAAGCTTGTAGAGAGAGAACAATTCACTTTTATTAACTTTCACACATCCACTTTAGAGATATCCATTCCAAATATTCATATCCACATCTTGTTGACATATTAACTGAAGATCTTCTATGAAAAATGGTGAATGATAGGTTTGATGAGATTGTTTTGATGAATCACTGAAAATTCTCTCACAAAATATTTCAATCAAAGTTAGGTAAAATCAAATCTCATATAAGGTTTTCGGAAAGAGAAAGATAAGATCTTAGATCTTAAAATTTCGCAATGAAAAGTAAGATTTTCAATTCAAACATGGAGTAAAAATGATTTTTATAGTGAAAAATAAGATTTTCCACTTCTGCGAAGCCTGTGAGCACGTAGGCTCTAAAAATCGTGCACATGTCCTTAAAAATGACTGAAATTTGAACATACTGGTCATATCTGTGCGCACGATTTTAGGCATAATACGATTTTTTTTTTAAATCTTACTCGAAAGGAACTATTTACACTCATTCTCAAAATATGACTTTTTAAGGATAAGAACAAGTGCAAGAAATATAAGAAAAATATATGGTTATAGAGAGGGTGATTAGGCATAAATTCTTCCAAATTTAACCATTAATTTAGAGGCTTTTATTACCCCGAACAACGTAAATTGAGTTGGTTTCTCTCATGTCATTGCTAATGGTTTCGTCTAACAAGTATCCAGAGTTTCGTGTATTTCTTATTGATTTTACAGGTATTTAATACATAAAAAAAAAAAGAAACCGGAAGAAGCAAGAGAGAAGAAAGAAGACGAATCAAAAGGGCAACAACGTAATTTCCACCAGGAATCCAGTTAAGGACCCAAAATAAAATTCGAAGATCTCGAGTTTATGAGTGCGTAGGAAGAAACGACATCCCAATTCGAGTTCTGGAATAGAAGTTATGAAGACCAGAATATGTGAGATAATCAAGAGAAATAGAAGAGATAATGAAGAGAAATTTGGAAGAACATCCGGACCAATCCGGATGGTATAAAAACGGATTGATCCGAGCACCAGAACTCACTGCATAAGGTTGTGTCTACCGGATCGATCCGGTCCTCCTAAAAAAAGGATCTATCTGATCCCCAAAGTTTTCTCCATAAGACCTATTTAGCGGACCAATTCGGATGAAATAAAAAACGGATCGATCCGGTTATCACCCAGACCAATTCGAAATGTCCTGACCAGATCGATCTGGGGTTCGAGATTAGGGATTATCTTCTTCAAGCTAGAGTCTTTCATGACTCCAACTCTTGTATTTTTCGTAGTGTATAAATTTAAAACTCCTCCCAGACATTAAAGGGGTCTTCTAATATTCTTTTTAGAGAAGCCTTGAAGTTAGTTTTAACGAAAGAACAACCAGAACCCTAGTTTTGTCATTTAACTTTGATTCAAGTTCTACAATCCAAGTACAATTGTTCCAATTCTTACTTTAATTATTGTTGTAGTTAATTCATTAGTTAATAATTTCATTCTTCTTTCAAAATGTCTTCTTTTATTAAGAGCACGTTTTCTTCTTGTTTTAATATGACCGGCTAAGTTTTTAAGGGTTGGGGTGCATGAACCTCACCCGATGTAATTCACGATATTGAAAATAGATGTTTGAATTAAAATCTTAGATGAATCGTGTCGTATAACCGGTGCAACCGTCGTAGGACTTTTGATCTCGTTTGCCCTGGGTAACCGGGATTCTTAAGAATGTGACGTGAGTATTGGTTAGTGCGACACTTCTTTATTCATCTCTTGTTTACATACTGTGCGGGCTACGATCCCTCATATATGTAATACTTGGGAGTGCTAAAGACCGAATTCATTTAAAATTCTAATTCCGACGCTAGTATCCTACGAAGTGAAGTATTAGGGTGTGGGGGATTGTAACCCAACCTATCGTTCTCATTTCATAATTAAAGTTTTGTTCTAATTGTCATCAGCTTTTCGTTTAATTAATGTAGTTGCATTTTTTTCAGTCATAGTCTCATTAGTTCATTATTTTCAAATTTGCATATAGTTGTAGTTGTTTCGTATTCCAAATCACCCTTTCCTTCTTTTTAGAGTCAAAATTAGGTTGCACTCTCTTTCCAATGTCGTCACGACTTTGTTCGTCCTGTTTTCCTGAGGATCGATACCCGACTTATCGGATTATTACTTAAGCGATAGGCTTGCACTTGAGCCTAAATAGCACGCACACTATACACATTTGTGGTTGTGTCAAGTTTTTGGCACCGTTGCTGGGGAATCTATGTAGACTTAGGATCGATCGAGTCAATCTAGAACTTTGACAAAAAATCCCCCCCCCCCCCCAAAAAAAAACTCTTATTTCATCTGTCGAAAGCCTTTAATGCAAAATCCTGAACGTACTCAAACTCCTCACAATACTCCAATCAGAATCCACGAAAACCCGATTGTTGAGTATAACTCTGAAAGCCCCCCCACACCTCTTCCACTTCATACTCCTGAGCACTCGATTGGTAGTTACACCCTGAGTCAATCCTCGAGTCACACATCGAGGACACCGAGTTATTTGAAGAGAGCGCGAGCGCAATGTCTGACGCAACGAGTTTCGGTACTGGAGAGGGAGATTTATTCTATCATCCCATAAAAGACTTACTCTTTCCTGAGCGGACTGTCACCCCTGGTTGCATTTTACTTCCATATAATGCCGGTCAGTTCCACTTTCTTAATGGCATGGTACAGATTCTCCCTACGTTTCATGGCATGGATTCAGAGAAACCATACCAGTATATCCGTGAGTTCGAAAAGGTGGGTGACACATTTAGTGATCAAGATTGCACACAGGATACCACCCGCCTAAAGCTTTTTCTTTTTTCCTTAAAGGATAAAGCCAAGACCTAGCTATGGTCTCTACCCCCGAACTCCGTCACTTCCTAGAGAGATATGCAATCTAAGTTTATTTCAAAATTTTATCCACAGCATAAGACCAACTCTGCCAAAACTCAAATCCAAGCTTTCCGTCAGCACGATAATGAGTCTTTTGACTGGTGTTGGGAACGTTTCCAAGAGCTAGTAAGCGCATGCCCCCATCATGGTTTTAATAAGCACCTTGTGATCTCTTTCTTCCATAATGGGTTGACAATAGCTTCCAAAAAACTTGTTCAATCAATGTGTGAAAGACCTTTTTGGGATTTAAACTCTTGGGATGCCGAGGCCCGTCTTAAGTATGTCGCTGACACTACTCAAGCATGGGACACATCTAATCCTAATACCCAATCCCGACCTCGACAACCATCTATCGCCCTGACTGCATCTGGTCTATACCATTTGGATAGTAATACCGTAATAGACCATCGATTCGATCAGTTTTAGAGAGATATGAAAGAGTGGTTTGATGGTCGATTGAGAGATATCTTCAGATCCAGCCATAGTTCGAAAGAAAAGGTGTGTGCTATATGTGAGGCTAGCCATTCCGCAAAGGCATGCCCAACAAGGCCATGCACATCGTGCACGTGGATGCTATAGGAGGATTCAAGGGAAATTTTAATGCCCCACATGGGAACTCGTACAACCCTTCGTGGAGAAACCATCCTGGTTTCAACTATGGACAACCACAAGCTGCGATGAACCCATATTCACAGGTTGTACCACCTCCTCAATACCAATAAGCATTACCCCTCCAGCCCCATATGTAGCTCCACCGCAGAGGAATCTCGAGGATACAATAAACGAGTTCATAAATTCTCAAAATGAAAACAATGCTAGATATGAATGCATGTTCACCGACATGAATGCGCACATCTCCAAGTTGCAATCATCGTTGAGTATCCAAGAGAAGCGAAAATTTCTTGCCCAAGGCCAAAGACCTCCCCAAGGTCAACCTAGTGTTAGTTCCACCTCTACAGAACAACAGGAGCATTGCTAAGGGAAAATGGTCGCACGCGGATTAAATTCGGATTATCGCTATAAATACTAACGTTGCATGACAGAGAAAGTTAAACGCATAATAATTCGACTTTAATTCACGCGGGTTCAATTAAACGCAATTTTACACAAAACCTAATTTTCGAAACTCGAGGCCCGTAAATGACGAAACGAAATCCCGAACCTATTTATCTAAGGGTAATACTTGAATTAAATTAAATTATACCAATTAAACTAAGAAAGCAATAAGTAAACACAATTAAACTAACTACAAAGCATGTAAACTAACTATCAAAGCAAGGAATTAAGCTAAAACAACTATATTAATGGAGAGGGTAAACAATAATTCATCTTACAAACCCAAATGGGTGTCACACCAAGAAGAAATGAAGATGAGCTCTCCAAACCCTAACCCTAAGCTTTTCTAAACCTAAAACGAATTATATTTGATATTACAATAAATATCTCCTATATAGTTAGTTGGGAGAAAAGAAAAGAAGAAAGAAAAGAAAAGGAAAAATATCTCAGAAAATAGGGGATCGATCGATCGACCAGTCAGATATGAGCCCACTACCTTTGTTCAAACAGTGAAAATTGAAGGGTCGATCGATCGACCCTTTTGGTCGATCGATCAACTAGTCAGGTCTCAGCCTTCTCCCTTGCTTTGGTTTCTTTATTTTTCTCTTCCGCAAAAAGTCTCGTAACTTCTTTGTTAGGGATCGGATTCACGCACCATTAGTGGCCACGTGAAACTCGCGAGGAGAGCTACAACTTCCGTGTAGATGCTGGGTCAGGTGCCCAAAATGTGAAAAGACTAAATTTCCCTTGAACATACGAAAATGTACGAACTTCACCGAAATGTGTCCGAAATTCATACTTAGCATCCAAATACCTATAAAAGCTTAATTAACCCCTGCAAAGCATGTTAACATAGAAATCCGAGGTTGTCTGGTTAACGAGCATAAATATAGGGAATAATATACCCGAGGGGGCTAATAACGCGTATGTTAACGGATATAATACGCAATATTCACGTATTATCACACCCCTAACTTACACGTTGCTAGTCCCTAGTAATGAAATAAGATGCAACAAGAATTATAAGTAAACCAAATACAAGAGAAAGTACAAAATGGGAAAAACAGATAAAAGCCACTTTCGCAGGAGATTCGATTGCATTTAGCGTATGTAATAAGTCGTTAAACCCCTAGGTTGCCCTAGTGGATGAGTGTCGTCTCGTGAGGGTTTTCAGGGATGAAACCCACAAACATCAAATAGTTTCCTCAAAATAAGCCCAACCCAACATGCGACGAGCTCAACAATACGAGCAAGATTTAAACATGTTATTAGCATAGTAAACGAATTCACATTGTAATACCCCGTACTTTTAAAGATATTTAAATTACGCTATGGATGTAATTTGGTAATTTGAAGAATTATTATGAATAGTAATTCTGGGATTAATGAGTGAAATTAAATAAATTCAATGTTATAAAGTGAATAGTAAATATTAGTTTTCAAGTGTTGGACTAATATTTACATGGATTATATTTTCTTACGAGACTAAGTATATGAGTGGATTATTTTTTTAATTACATGTCGCAGTTGGGTAAAGCGACAAAGAAAAATATTTTAAATTGGAAAACACGTGTATTGAACGTGTTGGTCAAAATAGTGAATTTTAGTTAAGTGACTCGGATGGAGATTTCGACTCCGCCATTGGGTTTGAAATGGCCGAGATAGTCAAAATAAAGTACCCGGGGGTAGTATTTGGGTTCCGGGTGGGGTGTTACAGATGGTTAATTGATCGACCCCAGCAGAAAACATGCGCAACAAGCAGTTTTTAGAGTTTTGTTTCTTTACAACTCTTATTCTTTGCCTTATGAAATAAGGTCGTGGGTGACCCTTTTTGGTACAACTTTTTGGCAGCAAACATGTTTTTAATTCCTCTCTTTTATACTCAAACAAGCCCTTTGATTTATGCATTCAACCTTAGGTTTTTGGAGGTGTTCTTGGGGATGTTTTGAGGTTGTTCTTGGAGGAACTTTTGATGATCTTTGGAGCAAATTTTTGGTATTTTTTCTGCGTTTCTGGGTAGAATTATTAATGGTATCTTTTGGTGGTTTGAGGTATGGGGTTTTACACAATATGCTCCTTTAAATCTGTCGAGAGTTTATTCCGTTGATTTCATGTTTAATTGAACTCATATTTGAATTGTTAAATTCTTTCAAATCTGAAGACATAATTGTTGAATTATTTTGATTCATGTGGCATCATTATATTGTTGTTGAGCACGCTGTCATGAGATTTTAATATGGCACGGAGGTTGGGCATCCGCCAAAATTCCTGCTTCCCGAGGCTATATCTTGATAAAGCATATGCGGATGGGGTGAGGTCCGGTGACCCATTGATGTGTTGTTGATAAACTTATTGATAAATGCTATTGAGATTCGCATTTGATTTGAATATTCGTACTCGTGTTTGTTACGCTTTATTCAACGCTAATATATTTGTTGAGCATCTTTCCTGTCGTATTGTGTACTTCCCCATATTTTCTTTTAGTTGGCAGGTTAGCATGGATTGGGACGCTATGGACCAATTGGGATGATTTTTAGCGTGGATTATTTTGGGAAGAATATTCGAGAATAAAATGAGAAGATCTTATTATTTTGATGTATAGAGCATTGGAGATTTGTATTTTATTTTCGAGTTAGATGTTGTAATTTATTCGAGAGAATTGTTGTATTTATTTAAAGAGATTTGAGATTAGTGGTTTCTTTTCTATTATGGGATTTAGATGCTATATACCTTGTTATATTGTGGATTTAGTTAGTTTTATCGACAGTAGCGCTCCGTTCTCTCTCCCCGGGCGGGCGGGGTGTTACACACATGAAAAGTCCGTAGTTATTAACATTATAGAATGCACCTCATAGAATTGAAACCTTAAAATGTAGGAGGGGAGCGAGCACATGCAAAGTGTGATTTGGCAAAAACTTAAATAAATAGGATACTAAATAAAGCGAGCATATATTCAATCCTCAGGGGCATTACACTCATCAAATGAAATCACTTGAAACAGGGAGGTAACACACGGAACAAGCGGGCATAAAGAGTAAATGTGAATGGAAACTAGGCCGCGCACATGTCATAAATGAAGAACGCCATATATAAAATGAAAAATCGTAATCTCAATGAAAGATACCGCACATTAAAGGAAGCGAAATGTATTTTCACGGATTATCAAAACTATTATGTCTTTTTAAATTAAATGCACTCTAAGATCACATAGGACTTTATAGGGCTGTAATGTAGGTTTGGGGCTAAGGTTATGAAAGGAAGGATATATGTATGTAAGGATTCAAAGTGTTCGGAGATGAAAACTCGGGATAATGGGAAAATGAGGGCAATTTCAAAAATTGGAAAATAACTTCCAAAAAGCATTGAATATAACAATCGGGAGAGTAAAAAAAACTTATTGAACACTAAATACACAATATACAACTTTCTCTTTCTTTTCTTTTCTTCTTTTTCCCATTTTTTTTCTCTTTTCTTTTTCACTACTCTTTCTTTACTTTTCACACTCTCATATGCCTAAATTGCAACCACAAAACAAAAACATCATTCAATCCCAAACAACATTCCAAACAAAGGGATGGAAGGTGATATGTATGGTTTATAACTCCAATGTAGGGCTGGTTATGAGATTTAGGGTAATGAAATGAAAGGTTAATATTTAGGCTCAAAGCGGTTGACTAGGGAAACATATAAGGTGAGGTCAAGGCTAATATGGGTCATATAAGAAGGATGGCCTATGATCATTTCATAAAGTTTACGAAATTCTCGAGTCAAAATAAACTTTGAAAATCATACTCAAGTAATGCATTTCATATTTGAACTCAATTAATGAACGATCAAAAGAAAGAATAGTGAGATTACCAACGAATTCAACGTTTTCAAAGGGGAAAGAATACTGTGAACACTCACAAACGAAAAAAATACAAAACTCACTCGGTGTAAGTATACGCAATACAACAAAAGATTACCGAGTTATAAAAATATTAAACCAAATCAATAAAATAAGAAAGCGCATGTGCTCATCGGATTAAGGTTTAATTCATGAAGTTATTCATAATATCAATAATTAGGACTAAAGTCTAATAACTTCTAAAATCGAGAACATGCATCATTGGGTTGTCAATTGGATCGGGCAGTTATTGAAATTTATCATCGGAAACAAAGGCAAAATGTCCAAAAAGTGAGAAAAAAGAAAGAAAATCCTTTTGAAATTTTTCAAAGAAAGCATACTTAGTAACTAACATGTAACCAAATCAAAGGAACTACCAATGAACGAAAAGAATATCCCACACTCCCTAACTTAAAACCTCACACTGTCCTCAATGTAAATTAAGAACCAAGTTAAAGAGAGGAAAATAGTGATATTACCCACAATGGAGCGATCTTCGAAAAGTAGATTCTACAAAACATCTTAGTACCAAAGCATAACAAAAATAAATAACAAAAAGTTAACTAATTACACTAGACTACATTAAAAAGGAAAGAAAAGATAAAATGAAAGAAAAGATAAAAAGCTAACTATATACATCCTACTATTTAGGCTTCACACTAACTATACACTAGAAGTCTAAACAGTTAAGGGTCCACCACGAAAATGATTTAACTTTGAAAGATCCACGGCAGACACTCCCACTCATGCATGCCTCCCGAAAAATAATAATTCCGTTTGAACAACGGAAGACATGTGTAAGGCGTAAGAAGTGAACCATCCCTGATTAAAATTTTCGACGGGAGGATAGGGGATTTGGATAAGACGGGTAACAAATACACATGGGGGCCAAGAAAAATTAAATCATCTCCCATAGATTTAGCAAGTGTAATGGGAGGTGGCACACATGAAGGCAAAGATTCCTTCATGGAGAGCAACTCGAGCAAGTACTCCTCATCGGTGGAAGGGTTAAACATTTTAAAGTTCGGCACTGATTCATTGGGTACTTGTGACAGTGTGATAACGGAGAATGAAAAGGGGGAGGGAAGAAATTTAAACTCAAGAGATGAGTTATCATCACTCAAAGTTGGAATTTCGAAGGAGATAGGATCATTTTCAATGAAACTTTCTTCTTTGGGATCCAAATACGAAATCATTTCATTGCAAATGGATACTACATCTAGTTCATCCTCACTTGGATTCTCTATTAAACGATGGGCCAAGTGAAGAATGGTTTGTTCCAAAGTAGGCGCAAAGTCCTCATTTGGTTAAAAACATTCCTCAACTTCAAAAGTCTCGGAAGAGAAATTGTCATCGGATTCGAATAATAAATCCAACTATTGCTCCCAATAATGATTTTCTACCCGATAACGGTCTTCATACCTCTCATTCTCAAGCATGAGCAAACCCTCACCGAAAGTCATAGGGCAAGGAGCGGATTTTTGCAAATGAGAATTTTGAAAATCATTCTCGGGACTACAATAAAAATCATTAACATAATAATTTTGAAAATGATTGCAATTTGTGTCAAAATTCTTATCATAAGGTTCTTGCGACCCAAAATCGAAATAATCATTCCCAAAATTTATATAATCCATACTTTCACTTTCGTAATACTCACCCAAGGTCATTTTAGATGTTGCAATTTTTTGGACTTGTAAGTATTGACCAAAAGTCATAGGTTTACGGAAATTTTGAGAATTATCATTAGGATTGCCAGAAAAATTGGAATAAGAGATGCTTACCCCAAAAAAGGCTCAAGTGGAAAATTCCACAAAGATGATGTGCGGGCCGAAAAAATTCAAGCGTTTCTTAGCGCTCAAATGTGAAAATACTGCAAAAAATGTTAAAACGAAAAATACAAATACAAAAGAAAAGTGTCTACGAAATAATAAGAAAATTACAATCTATAACAAAACAGTCCCTGGCACGCCGCCATTTTGACTAGCGCGCGAAATATAGCGCGTTGTCAGCACGCTGATCTTTGAATTCATTTCACCGCGTTAATACAAAAACCTAAATTACGAATGCACTTGCGATACAAGTATAGCGGTAAGTCGGGTATCGAGAATCCACAGGGAGTGTTCGAAAGATTTTAATCGGTTTATTACTTCAGGAATAATAGTGTAAAAGGTGATGGGTGATTTTGGTGACAAAAGAAAGGAATAAGTTAAGTCTACGTAAAAGTAAAGCGAGGATCGAGATTGCATCCCACCATAAATATCTAAACGACTACTAATCAGAATTCCGTATCGAGAGAAATTTAATCGACATGTTCAATTAAGCAAAACATCACACAATAAGGAATTTAAGCCAAAGTTACGAGATTAGACATTTAACGGAAAATGATCGCACGCGGATTAAATTCGGATTATCGCTATTGTAGAGGGGGCCTGAAGGTAATCCTGGGATTAGGGATAATCCACTAATTAGCAACAGTGTTCTGAGGATAAGCTCAAGCGTGGCAAACTCAAGCGTGGCATCTTGGTGAGGCAGCTCAGCGTGGCAACTCAAGCGTGACATCTGGGCGAGGCAGCTCAGCGTGGCAACTCATATATTAGCTTATTGTTTTAATCACATCGTACTTTCATTATTGATTTCTTTAAGCTCTAACGATTGTAATGACGTAACGATAATAACTAAAGGGTTTTGTATGAGGTCAAACGGTACTTGCGAGAGACCAGGCTTGGCAGGGCCTGGGAGAGCTTTCATGCTCTATCGAATGACCTCACTGTGGGAACTTTAGAGGGACCTGGTTTGGAGGATTGAGAAGTAAGGCACCGTTGGGGCTTGTCCTGACCACCTTAGATACACCTGGTAAAGCACCGAAGGACCCTGACCGTGGAACCTCAAGCGGAGCAGCTTGGAGTTCTATCGGGCATTAAGTTATGGACCAAACAACCCTATACTTAATGTCACATCTACTATGGGTGATGTCACTAGCCATCTAAACGTTTGTCAGACATACACTTGAGTAAACCGCTGTGGTATTTGGGGCTGTCAGGTAGTTGGTGAACCACCTCTGCGACAACAAACCCCTGACACACAGTGGATAGGCAAAAGGCATGTCTTGGCATTTAATGTTTATGACATGGAGACAACTAGTGCATCAGGCATTTAATGTTGTGACATAAAGTATGAGGGATGTCTTTCATACTCTTTAATGACTGAGTTGCCTCGGGGGTGGTGTGGGGGGCTATTTAAGGACCCCAACCACCTTTGAGGAGAGGATGATCTTTTTGGAGAATTAAGAAAAAGAATCATTGCAAACTAGAGAGTTCACTAACTCACCATTGCCATTTATTGCGAAGCTTTTAATATTTGACAGAGATTCTTGAGGGAGTTTGGTGTGTTGCTACCTGCCTATCAGGATGTATCTAGGGTGCTTATTTTCCCTCTCCCTCTAGCTAAGTCACTTCTAAAGTTCATTATTATTCCCTGAGTCATACACGAGAGGCTTTGTGAGTTTAAACTGAGTCCATCTTCATTGAGTTTTGTGTGTGTGTTTCCTATAATTAGTCTAGGGTGTTGGCTAATTTAACTCGTGGTTACCATACTCAATAGGGGTTACGCCTCCACATATATAATCTAAAGTACCCTCTTACATTTGGCGACTCTGCTAGGGAGGCATCCTTCTAGAGAAGGAGTATGGCGCAGGATAACGCTACTAGAAGACTCAATTTTGATGACATACAGCATAATGAAGAACAAGCTGCAAGGGAACAGGAGGCCTTAAGAGATGGGGCTCCTCGGGGAGAGATACCGCTGGCTCCAATAACGATAGGCGTCCCAGGGGCTGCACAACCCTCCACGAGCGTAGGGCTTGGACCTACCCAGATGGCGCTCCTCATGAGCAAATTTTACGAGTTTTTGCAAACCCCAGTAGCTTCCACTATGCTGGGAGGATTGGAGACTAGTGCCTTCGTGACACCAGGAGTGGCCCCAGGGGCCCCACCAGGGGCAGGCGTTACGGGAGCGGTACCAGCAAGTGTACCCTCTGTTGTGAATCCCACTGTGGGCGGCTCAGGCGTTTCAATGGCGCAACCGATAACGTTCGCTCCAGTTGCAACGAGCGCTCAACCATCTGCTCCGTTGCAGGTGGCCCCAGTGGCCTCGCCCTTGGAAGAGATGAGAAAAGAGATGCAGAAGGAGATGCTGAAGTTCATGCAGTCTTCCTCGCAGGCTGTGGGCGAAGTGGCAGCAGTCTACGACGACTTCCGGACACCTTACCCCCAGGAGTACAATGACGAACCCTACCCGAAGGACTATATTCCCCCTACCTTTGAAAAATATTCAGGGAAGGGGGGGAACCCGAAGGAGCACATCAAGCGTTTCGTCGAGCACCTGGGGGCGCATTGCAATGACAAAAAGCTTAGGCTGAGGGAGTTTTCCAAATCCTTGACTGATAAGGCCTACACTTGGTACTCTCACCTGCCTCCCAATAGTGTCTCCACGTGGGAGGAGATGCACGTATTGTTTGTCCGAAAGTTCTTCTTGGCAGAAGATGAGTTCACCCTAACCCAACTTGGCAGGGAGAGGCAAAGGCCAGGAGAGGAGGTAGTGGCCTATATCCGAAGGTTTAGGGAAAGGTCCCTTGACGTGAGGGAAGAAGCTAAGGAGGCCAGGTTACTACAAATTTGTGCTGAGGGATTACTTCCTGAGTATATCTGTCACTTGATCAATGAGACACGCGAGGGAACTTTTTCAGCTTTCTTAAAATCTGCAAGAAATATATCGTTGGTGGTGCGACCTAGCCCGGTAGTAGCCCCCATGATGTTCAGACAGACGATACAACCCATCGGGGGAAGGACACAGGCCCCACGGGTAGGATATGTCGAGAGAGAAGATGGGGGCAAGGCTCAGAGGAAGGACAACAAAAGAAAGTTCGGAAGGGATAGGGAAGACCCGCCACCGTTGCCTTGTACGGTGGAGGAGGCTATGAGTTGCTATAACGCAATGGTCCAAGGCGGAACGGTTTACGAGCCAAAAGGTGTCCCGATAGAGGAGCCCGACGTGGCAACTAGGGCCAATCCCAAATATTGTCAGGTGCATCGAAAGGTCCAGCATCCAACAGAAAGCTGCTTCACGCTGCGAAGAATCATAGACAAGTACGTGAAGGCGGGAACGCTGCAAATTCCCCCATAAAACGTTAACAATAACCCGCTCCCGGCGCATGGGGCCAATGTTGTGACGGCCTATGATGAAGAGGTAGAGCGAGAGGGGAGAGGGGCAACGAGGGAGTTCGATAAAGCACTTGAGTATTGCACTAGAGGAATGGCCAACGTAGTTCTGGCGTATGATGAAGCAAGTGCTAGGGACGCAGAAGACGCCTATAGCGTTGAGGGCGAGGAAACAGGTCCAGTCATAGAATACAGCGCAGTTTCAAAATCCCCAAAGTTCGCTTGGTTCTTCGATCAAGTGGGAATACCAAAGGAGAGCAGACTGGAGATAACTCGGGCGATCCTTGACATCGCGAAGAAGGACGCGGTTCCCTCGCTGAAATGGAGAGGACCCATGGCGAGGCTGGTAAAAAAGTTCCTATCAGAGGTGACCTTCAGCGATACAGATAGAGCTGTAAGGTTCCCTCATAACAGGCCCTTGTATGTGACGGCCAGTATCAACGGGGTTAGTTTTGCAAGAACGCTTATGGATGGGGGTGCTTCCATCAACATTATGCCGATCAACTCCTTCCACGCAGCTGATATCCCAGAAGAAAGGTTGGTTCCCATGCCTCTGGTAATCTCAGGGTATGACAACCAATCTTCCAAATCCATTGGGTATGTGAATGTGGGAATTGTAATGGGAAATCTGAGTTCCCACATCAAGTTCCATGTAATAGAAAGTGCAACTTCCTATCATTTACTAATAGGAAGAGTATGGATGCACAATCAAGGTTTAGTTCCTTCAACATATCATCAATGCGCCAAGGCGAATGTTAAAGGAACAGAAGTGACCATTAGGGCTACAAAAAGGCCCTTCGCCATCGAGGAAGCTCACTTTGTGGATGCGGCCTTTTATACGGAGTTGGAGGAAGATGCTCGAGTCCTAACAAGAAGAATGGAGGGGGCATGGGTTCCCTCGATCAGAGATAGAATGGGGCCTCTGAACGAGCAAGGCAAAGAAGCCGCGAATAATGAAGGGGTGAGGGCCGAAGAAACCCATCAAGTGATCCCTCGACCCCAAGGTACTACGAAGCAGCTCAAAAACAAAGTAAAGCTTAGAATGGATCCTGTGGAGCATGAGGTCCAACGGCAAAGCGTGCTGAGTCGCTTTTCAGGAGGAAGAATCGCTGAGGCTTCGAGAGAAAGGAAGAGGAAGGCCTTGGCAACAGCTACCAACAGGCAATGCAAGAAGGTGATCACTGAGGAGGGGAAGGTGGTATACCGTTTATAACGGTGTGAGCGGGCGGCCGAAGAGACCGAGGATGGGGCTGACCCGTTATATGAGTGTTTCTTGATAGATCAACAGGGACAGTGTATGGTGATAGACAACTCCAACATACAGGAGTTCGTGGAGGAGGTCGCCGAAGAACCAGACTACATGGCAAATCAACCGAAGCCCCAGGCACAAGAGTTGGAGCGGTTGAACCTGGCAGGAGAAGGGGAAGACCCAAGGCCCATCTTCATCGCGAAGGATCTCGGTAAGGCGAAGCGAGAAGCCCTGGTTGGGCTAATCCGGGAGTTCATAGATGTCTTTGCGTGGAAGTATACCGAAATGGAAGGGCTAGATGAGGAAGTGAGCTGCCACAAGCTAAACGTGACACCTTCAGCCATCCCGGTAAAACAGGCAACAAGAACTTATAAACTGAGTTGGACTTGAAGATCAAGGAAGAGGTTCAGCGTTTATTGGCAGCAGGATTCATCAAACCAATACAACATCCCCTGTGGCTATCTAGCATTGTGCCAGTAGGGAAGAAGGACAAGAATCAAATAAGGATCTGTGTGGATTTTAGAGATTTGAACAGGGCTTGCCCCAAAGATGAGTTCCCTCTACCTTCCATCGATAGCTTGATAGATGCCACGGCTGGACATGAGATGTATAGCTTCATGGATGGGTACGTTGGGTACAATCAGATCAAGATGGACCCCGTGGACGCAGAGAAAACGGCATTCAGAACCCCGTTGGGCAATTTTATGTACAAAGTAATGCCGTTTGGACTTAAGAACGCGGGAGCCACTTATCAAAGAACAATGATGGCCATTTTTCACGATTTCCTCCACAAATTTGTAGAATTCTATGTGGATGATTTGGTCATCAAATCGAAGAAGGAGGAGTCCCACCTAAATGACTTAAAGAAGGTGTTTACTCGATGTAGGAAGTATAAACTAAGGATGAACCCATTGAAGTGCGTCTTCGGAGTAACATGTGGGAAGTTTCTGGGCTTCGTGGTTGATCGACAAGGGGTGCAGATGGACCAGGATAAACAACGCGCGATCTTAGAAATGCCGTACCCAAGAACGGCGAAGGAGCTAAAAAGCTTCCTCGGAAAGGTCTCCTACCTCAGAAGATTTGTACCAGGATTGGCCGAGGTAACACACCCGTTGATGCAACTGCTGCGAAAGAACACAAAGTTCAGGTGGGAAAAGGATCACCAGGAGTCCCTCGATGAGTTGAAGAAACTGCTCGTTTCACCGCAAATCATGGTTCCTCCACAGGCAGGAGCACCGTTGCAGCTATACCTCACCTCCACTACAAGGTCCGTCGGAGCTTTGCTGGCACAGGAGATCGACGGGCAAGAACGGCCAGTGTATTACCTCAGTAGGATCATACATGGGCCGGAGATTAGATATAGCAGCCTAGAAAGGCATTGTTTGGCCTTAGTCTTTGTAGCACAAAAACTTAGACATTATATGCTGTCTTTTACAATTCATATTGTAACTAGATGTGATCCTATTAAGTACTTGTTGGCTAGAACTATCTTGATTGGCAGGGCAGCTAGGTGGTTCCTTATTCTCTCCGAATATGATTTAAAGTGTGTGGTTCCTCGTGCTATCAAGAGCCAGGCGTATGCTGATCTGTTGGCAATCTTTCCATCAGGAACGTTTGAACCACCTAAAGAAGACATTCCGGGAGACGACTTACAAGCCAACTATCTGGACACAACCGATGAGGAATGGACGATGCAGTTCGATGGGTCTTCGGCTGAAAAAAAAGGAGGGGCAGGGGTCATCCTTTCAAAAGGAACGGAGGAAATTTGCCTTTCCTACAAACTAGATTTCCCTTGCTCCAATAACGAAGCAGAATACGAAGCGTTGGTACTAGGGTTGCTGGAGGCTCTTCGAAGGGGAATTCGTTCACTCTGCATCAAGGGTGATTCGAACTTAGTAATTCAGCAAGTTAATGGAGAATATGCGTTGAAACACATGAATTTGGCACCGTACAGAACGATCATTCAAAGGCTCCTCAGCCAGTTCCATCGGGCCAAAATCAGAAGACATCCCAGAACAATGAACCGACATCCAGACGCTTATGCCACTATTGCTCAAAAGATGGTCATGAGGAGCGATACGACTATTGTTACGATCCAACGAAGAACAGCCCCTTCGGTGATACAGTCAATACTACCGACGGAGGGAGACGCAGGTTGGAGAGGAGAGGTCAGGAAGCAACTGGAGTCTGGCGAAGGAGCTATGGGACTCAGAGAGTTGGCCCAATACTTTACAAACCAGGGAAATCTTTACTTCAGAAATGCAGGGGGATGGTTATCGAGATGCATTGGGCCAGAGGAGGCAGAGCGGAGGTTGAAGAAAACACATGAGGAGCACTGCGAAACAACTGAGATACCTCTTTATAGGAGAATTCAAAGAGGGGGATATTTTTGGCCTAAAATGAAACAGGATGCGGCAGAACTACAACGGAATTGTGATAAGTGTCAGCTATTTTTCGAAGCAGCTGAGTGCCATTTCATTGAAGCCCAAACAGACTGGAGGCAGCCCTATATCGACTTTATTCAGGGTGGAATTGTCCCAACGGAGAAATTGGATGCGATGGGACTAAGGCGAAGGGCCCCGAGGTTCTATATCCAAGAGGGGCAGCTTTATCGAAGGGGGTACTTCAACAGGCCGTTGCGTTGCATTACAAAAGAAGAAGCAACTGAGGTCCTCAAACAAGCCCATGACCCAGCTCACATGGGAGGGGCCAAGTTATATGATCAGCTGATGACGTTGGGGTATTATTGGCCAACGATGGAGAAAGACTCCGCCGAATTTGTCCGAAAATGCAAGGCTTGCCAGCTTCATGGAAATATGATCCATGCCCCATCGGTGGACTTACACTCTCTGGCAACGCCTTATCCTTTCCACACTTGGGCGTTCGACCTCGTGGGGGCGATACATCCTTCGTCGAGGGGTAAGATATGGATACTGGTAGCAACGGAGTGCTTTACAAAATGGGCTGAAGCAATACCACTTAGAAGGGCCACGGCTGGAGTAGTGAGTAGCTTCATCAGAGAGTATATCATTTGCCGTTTTGGGATCCCAAAGGTTATTCTCTCAGATAATGGGACTCCCTTCGTCAACTCAGAAGTAACGATGCTCACAGACAAGTACTCCATTGTTCATCACACTTCAACGGTAGCATACCCAAAGGGGAATGGTCAGGCTGAAGCAACTAACAAAACTCTGGTTAATATCTTGGCTAAAACGATGGAGGACTTTCCAGGATCGTGGGATGACAAGATACCAACAGTGTTGTGGGCCTATCGAACGACGAAGAGGAAGCCCACAGGGTACACTCCGTTCTCCCTTGTCTATGGGGCTGAGGCAATTCTTCCAGTAGAGTTGGAAGTTCCCTCGGCTCGATACGCCTTGCGAAGCAGCATGCTCCCTCAGAACAGGCATGTGCAGTTGGAGGCATTGGATGAACACAGAGACAACGCGATGCAACATTTTCAAATGTATACAAAGCAGCTCTCTAGGGCATATGACAACATGGTAAGACCAAGGAGGTTCGTGGAGGGAGATCTCGTTTTGAAGGCAGCAGTGAAACACATTAGGGGACTTCCTCTGCCAAAGTTCGCAGCCAATTGGGAGGGACCTTTCATCGTGAACGAAGCTCATGATTCAGGTTATTGCCTAATTTCTAAGTTGGAGGAAGATAGGCCATTCAAAATTAACAATAAATGGCTGAAAGTATATCATGTGTAGACAGTTTGTTTGTACCATCGATGTATTGGGTCTTCTTATTATGAATATACAAGTTTTACTGATGATATGAAATATAGACATTGATATGAAAGCAAGCATAACTCAGAGATAAACTAAACAACGTACATTCTTCCATTCATTAAAGAAGAGAGCATTACAAGCAAAATAGGGAACTACTGCCCAGGAATTACATGAATGAAAGAAAGAAAATATGTACAGGAGTTTTACTACGCTAGGAGAAACCACAGATCCGGGGAAGAGAAAAAATCCCCGGGGAGGCCCGAAGAAGCTGATGCAAACGAATTTTGAACGTTGACAGCAACCTCTAGCCTGGTTTGCACCTGGGCGCGTTCAATAAGGAGCTTTTCCCGTTTTAGCTTAGCCAAACGCAGAGCTTCTTCGGCTTTCGTTACTTCTTCATCGGCCGATTCCAAAAGAGGTGCCAGCTCGGCTAACTTAACCTCCTCAGCCCGTTGGTCCTCCTGGTACCTTATCAACACTTCCCTCTGGCCGATCAGTTGCTGGTTCTTCAAAGTCTTCAGATGCGTTATAAGCCAGTCAAAACGGAAACCATCACGCCCCAACTCCTTCAGAAAACCTAGAAATTGGTTGAGAAGGGATCTGGTAACACTGGCAGTGGGGGTACTAGCAATTTCAGCAACAACGATCGCCATGCCTTGCAGCCTGTGACTCATCACATGAATATTTGAGCGCAGGCAATCCGGTGTGAAGGTCTCAGGATGGTGATCCACCAATTGTTCAATCACCAGCCGATGGTTGACGGGCATTTGAGGAGATTGCCGAAGCACCATGAGACAGAACGAGTGAGGAGCTAGGTCGGGAAGAGGGACCTCACACCCAGATTCGCTCTCAACTGCAGCACCAGTCGTAGAACCTTGATCATCATGAATAGAATTTTCCGAAGCATCAGGTTCTCGGAAGGGCGAGCCTACAGGTGAGAGGACTGGGGGCGAATCTTCCCGAGCAACCTGAAAAGAAAAGCCCAAATAAGGATATGAAAAATCTTAACAAGCGTTTTCGTTGTTAAGTCACCGTTATAAGGTGGAGTTTACGAAAAATCTTAACAAGCGTTTTCGTTGTTAAGTCACCGTTATAAGGTGGAGTTTATGAAAAAAAACTTAACAAGTGTTTTCGTTGTTAAGTCACCGTTATAAGGTGGAGTTTATGAAAAATCTTAACAAGTGTTTTCGTTGTTAAGTCACCGTTATAAGGTGGAGTTTGCGAAAAAATCTTAACAAGTGTTTTCGTTGTTAAGTCACCGTTATAAGGTGGAGTTTTATGAAAAAATCTTAACAAGTGTTTTCGTTGTTAAGTCACCGTTATAAGGTGGAGTTTTGTGAAAAATCTTAACAAGCGCTTTCGTTGTTAAGTCAACGTTATAGGATGGAGATTATCAAAATCTTAACAAAAGATAGGAGGAAAGATATACCTCAGTCACAATGGGAGCATTTGAGGCAGCCACAGGGACAGGAACCGTTGGGGGAGCAATTATTACCCCAGATGCCATAACGGGATCCCTGGACGCAGAAGCCTCCACGCTTGTCCAAACTTGATCACCCGTGTAGGGCACAAGGGCAAGCATATGGGGTTCATCACGAGAGGACACGGAGCCCTCAAACAAAGCCACATCAGGAGGGGGTGTAAACACACCAACCTGGGCCCTCACTACAGGAGTTGATGCAAGATCGGGAGAAAACTGTGCACAAAGCCAAGTGTTAGAAAAGAAGAATGGGCACAGAAAATATGAAGAAATAGCTCGACGTGTTGCTTACCTCAGTTATGGTGCTAAACAAAGGAATGACAGTCGGGGGTCTCATCAGCATCGTTCGAAGAAGAATACTTTCCAACAACGAAGACACTTCAACCTGGGGTACCCAAAACATATCACAATTCAGTAAGCCAAATAAGGAAAGAATATGACTGAAAGAACTACAACAAACAAATTACAGATCACATCATACCTCGGGTTCACTCTCCTCAGCAAGTACAAGGGGCAGAGGAACCTCGGATGAGGCCTGTAAATCTGAAGGGACCAAAGGTGTTATCTCGGGAGGTGCCACTTCGGGCAGGGTCATCGCTTCAGGCGAGGAAGCACTCGCAGGGTCAACGGCATCACCTCCCGCAATGACATCCCTCGCACGTTGGCTGACTAAACGACGAGAATACGTAAGCCCTGTCATGGGGGAACGGGGAGGAGTCACATCGGTATGAGATACACCGAAGCGTCCCCCCACAAAAGGGCTCACGGGAGGACTGGACGAGTCTGGTTTTTCTATTTCAACCCCCTGCAAAATAGTTGTCAAAGAAAGGGGGGGAGGGATAAGTATACACACAAGCAAAGACAGTCACCCTCAAGCAAAAAGGAGATAATAATTAAGTCAGCAATGCATACCTCAGATTGGGAAGAAGAAGGAGAAGCTTGCACCGAGGAAACTTGCTTCCGCTGGGACTTGGTGCCTAAAGTCTTCCTCCTCAGCCTTGTCATGGCACTACCAGTGGCTTGAGGAACCTTCGAACCTTTTCTCCTCTTTGCAGCTGGCTCAGTGGGATCGACGACGATCGTGGGGAAGACAACCGAGGGAGGAACGACGACAGCGCGCCGTTGAAATTCTGCATTCACCCGATCTACCTCAGCCTGCGCCTCCCTCCTTAACCTCTCGGCCCTTTCAGGAGATATGGGAGGAGGAACGGAGGCTATGGGTAGGGCTGCCACAGGAATCTGGGATTTGGACTTTGCCTTTTTCGTGGAGGCTACCCCACTCTTGGCCTTCTTGGTCGACGGCCGCGAAGACCCTTCATCACCAGTAGCTCCAGTCGAAGGAGCAGTCTTCCTGGATACCCCAGCACCTTTCCCTTTGGATATGGCAGTGGGAGTCATGGGGCATAACGGAGGTAGCTCTTTGGAAGGCCCCTTAGGGGTTTTGCTTAGAGGGAACTCAATCCCCAGAATGGAGTTGCCTTTGAGTCCCAGCTCCATCGCAGCAAATGAAAGAACTGGAGGGTACACCGGCTCGCCATCTATGAATTCAGCAATGTTAGCCAGTTGTCTCGGCCAGAACTTCGTGGCAAATAGACTGGTCACATTCCCTTGCCTCTTGTTGGAGGGAATGGTGACTCTCCCAGCCATTGATTCACTTATCCCCCACGCAGCAGTGGAGGAAAATAAGGAACATGCCTCACTAAAGCTAACCTTCGGGTTTGAGGATTGGAAAATTGAGCGAGGAGCCCCCTGATCAAACCCAAATTGACGACTACACCGATTGGGGTTGTAATGTTCGCTGGAATATCCCCACTCGGTGTAGGAAGGCAGATACCCCGGAGAAAGGAGAAGCACCACGGCTAACTGAGGATCTTCAATGTCTACCCCCACCTGTACCACCCTGGATTCGTCCTGAAAGAAATCACAAGTGTGAACAAAGGCGTCCTCTCCGTAAGGCCTCATAACAAAGTCCTCAAAACGATCAATTGAGGCGATCAGCTCTTTTCGGCTCTGCCTCTTGTGATAAATATAAGAGCGGGGGGGCAAAATGGTTTCCCCAGAAGGAGGACGGTTGGCCTTGGCCGCCACAACAGGAAAGCGCACGTAAAGAAAGCTGGTTAGAAGGATGCTGTTAGCAAAATTGGCCAGGTTATAACGGCCAAGGGATCGTTCCATATCGAACAACGTTCTGTCAAGCCAGGTGTAGAGGGACCCTAGGGCAATTGCAGCCAAAGGAAGTTTGATGCCCCGGGCCAAACGAAGGGATATGTTGATAAGGTCCCTTCGGGGCTGATCGTTTGGTTTTCCCGTCAAAAGAAAGCGGGACAGAATCACAAGGATGTAAGCAGTGAGCTCTAACGAAGTACCTTGGCCAGGGGCATCCGTTGAAATTGAAGAACTACCTTCACTAGAACCCTTGAAGAAATAATTAATCAGCGGAGTGAAGGTAGCTTTGTTTGAAGAACCGATGCAACTTCGGCATATTCGGTCCAACGCCAAACGGTCAGCAGTCTCTTCGGCGTCAAGAGGCTCATCGGTATAAGGCTCATGACCTGTTGCTTCGAGCCCCAGAAGCTCGCAGACATCTTCTAGGGTTATCGTGAACTCGCCCCACGCAGCAATAAATGTGTGAGTCGTCACGTTCCAACGAGAAACAAGAATGGGGAGAGCAGCATTATTTTTGGAGAGAGTAAACTCACCAAACCATTTGGCCCGTTGAAGGCCAATCTTACTCAAAATATCACCATAGGAACTCACCATGTGAGAGTTCCAAGCAGCAAAATGGGCAGGAGAACCACCTGGTGCTTCGAAGTCAATTTGGGACCATTGGAAGTCCCCTCGCTCCAGACGAAACCGGAGAGTCCCCTCTGGAGGAAGAAAGCCCCACTTCGAGGGTTCTTCGTCCTCGTCACCCAGCACTAAGGACTCAAACTTGCATTCAAAGTTGACAGTCTTGCAAGCAGCAGCAAAGCAATCATCTTCGCCAAAAATAGGAGAGCGACGATAAAACCTTAACTGATCACGACGGACAGCATCCAGGGCAGAGGCACCAGTAGTGGTGGCGACAGCAGTAGCAGGCGGCGCACTGGTTGAAGAGATGGTGGGATAACTTTGAGAAGCCATGACAGAGTGTTAGTGCAAACAAAAAACAACCTTGAGTCAGAGGAGCCTGAGCACGACAATGGCGGAAGAACAAACACAGGAGGTGGCGAAGAAGATGAGAGCAAGAAAAGGAAGGCACAAGCTTGAACAGCAATGGAGGTTTCAGATGCTCAACAATGGAAGCTCTCTCTCTCTAAAAGCGAAGGAAATTTGAAGAAGGTAGTGGCAAAGTAAGAGAAAGAAAGGTTTTAAGTGTTTGGGAGATTTGGCCGTTTAGTTTTTTAAGTTCGTCGTTTAAAGTTTCCCACCATTGCACGTGTGTAGCCGCCTGCAATCATTTCAAATGTACACGTGGCACTTCGGGAAGTGTTTTGACATGGAAAAGACAACGCTACGTCATTTAATGAAGTAACACCTGGGGAACTGCCATCAATTAATGAAGTGACACCCAGGGAACAGCCACCGTTACCTTCCTAAGCAAGATTGAGTTTTGGGCGCCAAGATTTTCTCTGACATATCCAATAAACCCCCCAACAAAGAAGGTGTCCCAACGGTTCAAAAAAGCCACGATGTCCCCTCGACAGAAGCTCAAACGTTGTTTAGTTATGACTCAGTTACATCGGGGAGAATTTTTCGCTTTTTCGAACATTACTGGGAGAATATTAGCAGGTCCTTCGGGAGAATTTCAGATATTCAAGCTGGAACGATCGCGGCTCAGCATTAGAAAAAAGCAGCAGGCCAGACAGAGAAGGTTCATCGGATTAAAAAGTTTTCGTGGAGGCACTTCTTGTTCCCACAACAAATCCCTCCACGAAGGGGCAAATGTAGAGGGGGCCTGAAGGTAATCCTGGGATTAGGGATAATCCACTAATTAGCAACAGTGTTCTGAGGATAAGCTCAAGCGTGGCAAACTCAAGCGTGGCATCTTGGTGAGGCAGCTCAGCGTGGCAACTCAAGCGTGACATCTGGGCGAGGCAGCTCAGCGTGGCAACTCATATATTAGCTTATTGTTTTAATCACATCGTACTTTCATTATTGATTTCTGTAAGCTCTAACGATTGTAATGACGTAACGATAATAACTAAAGGGTTTTGTATGAGGTCAAACGGTACTTGCGAGAGACCAGGCTTGGCAGGGCCTGGGAGAGCTTTCATGCTCTATCGAATGACCTCACTGTGGGAACTTTAGAGGGACCTGGTTTGGAGGATTGAGAAGTAAGGCACCGTTGGGGCTTGTCCTGACCACCTTAGATACACCTGGTAAAGCACCGAAGGACCCTGACCGTGGAACCTCAAGCGGAGCAGCTTGGAGTTCTATCGGGCATTAAGTTATGGACCAAACAACCCTATACTTAATGTCACATCTACTATGGGTGATGTCACTAGCCATCTAAACGTTTGTCAGACATACACTTGAGTAAACCGCTGTGGTATTTGGGGCTGTCAGGTAGTTGGTGAACCACCTCTGCGACAACAAACCCCTGACACACAGTGGATAGGCAAAAGGCATGTCTTGGCATTTAATGTTTATGACATGGAGACAACTAGTGCATCAGGCATTTAATGTTGTGACATAAAGTATGAGGGATGTCTTTCATACTCTTTAATGACTGAGTTGCCTCGGGGGTGGTGTGGGGGGCTATTTAAGGACCCCAACCACCTTTGAGGAGAGGATGATCTTTTTGGAGAATTAAGAAAAAGAATCATTGCAAACTAGAGAGTTCATTAACTCACCATTGCCATTTATTGCGAAGCTTTTAATATTTGACAGAGATTCTTGAGGGAGTTTGGTGTGTTGCTACCTGCCTATCAGGATGTATCTAGGGTGCTTATTTTCCCTCTCCCTCTAGCTAAGTCACTTCTAAAGTTCATTATTATTCCCTGAGTCATACACGAGAGGCTTTGTGAGTTTAAACTGAGTCCATCTTCATTGAGTTTTGTGTGTGTGTTTCCTATAATTAGTCTAGGGTGTTGGCTAATTTAACTCGTGGTTACCATACTCAATAGGGGTTACGCCTCCACATATATAATCTAAAGTACCCTCTTACAGCTATAAATACTAACGTTGCATGACAGAGAAAGTTAAACGCATAATAATTCGACTTTAATTAAAGCGGGTTCAATTAAACGCAATTTTACACAAAACCTAATTTTCGGAGATCGAGGCCTGTAAATGTAGGAACGAAATCCCGACCCTATTTATCTAAGGGTAATACATGAATTAAATTAAATTATACCAATTAAACTAAGAAATCAATAAATAAACACAATTAAACTAACTACAAAGCATGTAAACTAACTATCAAAGCAAGGAATTAAGCTAAAACAACTATATTAATGGAGAGGGTAAAGAATAATTCAACTTACAAACCCAAATGGGTGTCATACCAAGAAGAAATGAAGATGAGCTCTCGAAACCCTAACCCTAAGATTTTCTAAACCTAAAACGAATTATATTTGGTATTACAACAAAAAACTCTTATGCAGTAAGTTGGGAGAAAAGAAAAGAAGAAAGAAAAGAAAAGGAAAAATATCTCGTAAAACAGGGGATCGATCGATCAACCCCTTTGGTAGATCGATCGACCAGTCAGATTTGAGCCCACTGCCTTTGTTCGAAGAGTGAAAATTGAAGGATTGATCGATCGACTAGTCAAGTCTCAGGTTTCTCCCCTGCTTTGGTTTCTTTGTTTTTCTCTTTCCCAAAAAGTCTCATAACTTCTTCGTTAGGGATTGGATTCACGCACCATTAGCGGCCACGCGAAACTCGCGAGGAGGGCTACAACTTTCGTGGGATGTTGGGTCAGGTACCCAAAATGTGAAAATACTAAATTGCCCTTGAATGTGCGAAAATGTACGAAACTTCACTGAAATGCATTCGAACTTCATACTTAGCATCGAAATACCTATAAAAGCTCAATTAACCCCTGCAAAGCATGTTAACATAGAAATTCGTGATTGTCTGGTTAACGAGCATAAATATAGGGAATAAGATACCCGAGGGGGATAATAACACGTATGTTAACGGATATAATACGCAATATTCGTGTATTATTACACCCCATAACTTACACGTTGCTAGTCTCTAGTAATGAAATAAGATGCAACAAGAACTATAAGTATACCAAAGACAAGAGAAAGTACAAAATGTGAAAACAGATAAAGGACACTTTCGCGGGCAATTCAATTGCATTTAGCGTATGTAATAAGCCGTTAAACCCCTAGGTTACCCTAATGGACGAGTGTCGTCTCGTGAGGGTTTTCAGGGATGAAACCCACAAACATCAAATAGTTTCCTCAAAATAAGCCCGACCCAACATGCGACGAACTCAACAATACGAACAAGATTTAAACATATTATTTTCATAGTAAATGAATTCACATGAAAAGTCCGTAGTTGTTAACATTATAGAATGCACCTCATAGAATTGAAACCTTAAAATGTGGGAGGGGAGCGAGCACATGCAAAGTGTCATTTGACAAAAACTTAAAGAAATCAGATACTAAATAAAGCAGGCATATATTCAATCCTCACGGTCATTACACTCATCAAATGAATTCACTTGAAGCAGGGAGGTAACACAAAGAACATGCTGGCATAAAGAGTAAATGTGAATGGAAACTAGGCCGCACACTTGTCATAAATGAAGAACGCTATATATAAAATGAAAAATCGTAATCTCAATGAAAGGAAGCGAAATGTATTTTCACGGATTATAAAAACTATTATGACTTTTTAAATTAAATGCACTCTAAGATCACATAGGACTTTATAGGGTTGTAATGTAGGTTTGGGGCTAAGGTTATGAACGTGCTCGGAGATGAAAACTTGGGATAATGGGAAAATGAGGGCAATTTCAAAAATTGGAAAATAATATCCATAAAAGGCATTGAATATAACAACCCGGAGAGTAAAAAAAGCTTATTGATCACTAAATACACAATATACAACTTTCTCTTTCTTTACTTTTCTTCTTTTTTTCACTTTTTTCTTTTGTTTTCTTTTATTTTTTTTCTCTTTTCTTTTTCACTACTCTTTCTTTACTTTTCACACTCTCATATGCCTAAATTGCAACCACAAAATAAAAACATCATTCAATCCCAAACAACATTCCAAACAAAGGGATGGAAGGTAATATGTATGGTTTATAACTCCAATGTGGAGTTGATTATGGGATTTTGGGTAATGAAATGAAAGGTTAATATTTAGGCTCAAAGCGGTTGACTAGGGAAACATATAAGGTGAGGTCAAGGCTAATATGGGTCATATAAGAAGGATGGCCTATGATCATTTCATAAAGTTTACATAATTCTCGAGACAAAACAAACTTTAAAAATCATGCTCAAGTAATGCATTTCATATATGAACTCAATTAATGAACGATCAAATGAAAGAATAGTGAGATTACCAACGAATTAAACGTTTTCAAAGAGGAAAGAATATTGTGTACACTCACAAACAAAAAAAATACAAAAACTCACTCGGTGTAAGTATATACAATATAACAAAAGATTACCCAGTTATAAAAATCTTAAACCAAATCAATAAAATAAGAAAGCGCATGTGCTCATGGGATTAAGGTTTAATTCATGAAGTTATTCATAATATCAATAATTAGGACTAAAGTCTAATAACTTCTAAAATCGAGAACATGCATCATTGGGTTGTCAATTGGATCGAGAAATTATTGAAATTTATCATCGAAAATAAAGGCAAAATGTCCAAAAAATGAGAAAAAAAAAAGAAAATCCTTTTGAAATTTTTCAAAGAAAGCATACTTAGTAACTAACATGTAACCAAATCAAAGGAACTACCAATGAATGGATAGAATATCCCACACCCCCTAACTTAAAACCTCACACTGTCCTCAATGTAAATTAAGAACCAAGTTAAAGAGAGGGAATAGCGATATTACCCACAATGGAGCGATCTCCGGAAAGTAGATTATACAAAACATGTTTGTACCAAAGCATAACAAAAATAAATAACAAAAAGTTAACTAATTACACTAGACTACATTAAAAAGGAAAGAAAAGATAAAAAGAAAGAAAGAATAAAAAGCTAGTTATATGCAACCAACTATTTAGGTTTCACACTATCTATACACTAGAAGTCTAAATAGTTGAGGGTCCACCACGAAAATGATTTGACTTTGTAAGATCCACGGCGAACCCTCCCACCCATGCATGCCTCCCGAAAAATAATAATTTCGTTTGAACAACGAAAGGCATGTGTAAGAAATGAACCATCCTCGATTAAAATTTTTGGCGGGAGGATAGGGGATTTGGATAAGACGGGTAACAAATACACATGGGCACCAAGAAAAATTAAATCATCTCCTAAAGAACTAGCAAGTGTAATGGGAGGTGGCGCACATGGAGGCAAAGATGCCTTCATGGAGAGCAACTCGAGCAAGTACTCCTCGTCGATGAAAGGGTTAAACGTTTTAAAGTTCGACACCGATTCATAGGGTACTTGTGACGGTGTGATAACAGAGAATGAAAAGGGGGAGGAAAGAAATTCAAACTCAAGAGATGAGTTATCGTTACTCAAAGTTGGAATTTCGAAGGAGATAGGATCATTTTCAATGAAACTTTCTTATTTGGGATCCAAAGATGAAATCATTTCATTGCAAATGGATACAACATCCATTTTATCCTCAGTTGGATTCACTACTAAATGATGGGCGAAGTCAAGAATGGTTTGTTCCAAAGTAGGCGCAAAGTCCTCATTTGGTTCAAAACATTCCTCAGCTTCCAAAGTCTCGAAAGAGAAATCGTTGTCGGATTCGAATAATAAATACAACTCTTGCTCTAAACAACGATTTTCTATCCGATAACGGTCTTCATACCTCTCATTCTCAAGCATGAGCAAACCCTCACCGAAAGTCATAGGGGGAGGAGCGGATTCTTGCAAATGAGAATTTTAAAAATTATTCTCGGGACTACAATCAAAATCATTGACATAAGAATTTTGAAAAGATTGTAATTTGTGTCAAAATTCTTATCATAAGGATCTTGCGACCCAACATCGAAATGATCATTCCCAAAATTTATGTAATCCATACTTTGACTTTCGTAATACTCACCCAATGTCATTTTAGATGTTGCAATTTTTTGGACTTGTAAGTATTGACCAAAGTCATACGCTTACGGAAATTTTGAGAATTATCATTAGGATTACCAAAAAAATTAGAATAAGACATGCTTACCCCTATAAAGGCTCAAGTCGAAAATTCCACAAAGATGATGTGCGGGCCAAAAAAAGTTTCTTAGCGCTCAAAGGTGCAAATCCTGCAAAAAAGGTTAAAATAAAAAATGCAAATAGAGAAGAAAAATACTACGAAATAATAAGAAAATTATAATCTATAACAAAACAGTCCCTGGCAACGACACCATTTTGACTAGCGCGTTGTCAGCACGCTAATCGTTGAATTCGTTTCACCGCGTTAATACAAAAACCTAAATTACGACAGCACTTGCGATTCAAGTATAGCGGTAAGTCGGGTATCGAGAATCCACAGGGAGTGTTCAACATATTTTTATCAATTTATTACTTCAGGAATAATAGTGTAAAAGGGGATGGGTGATTTTGGTGACAAAAGAAAGGAATAAGTTAAGTCTACACAAAAGTAAAGCGAGGATCGGGATTGCGTCCAACCATACGGATCGAAACGACTACTAATCAGAATTCCATATCGAGAGAAATTTAATTAACATGTTCAATTAAGCATAAACATCACACAATAAGGAATTTAAGCCAAATTTACGAGATTAGACATTTAACGAAAATGGCCACACGCGGATTAAATTTGGATTATCACTATAAATACTAACGTTGCATGACAGAGAGAGTTAAACGCATAATAATCCGACTTTAATTCACACGGGTTCAATTAAACGCAATTTTACACAAAATCTAATTTTCGGAGCTCGAGGCCCGTAAATGGCGGAACGAAATCCCGACCCTATTTATCTAAGGGTAATACATGAATTAAACTAAATTATACCAATTAAACTAAGAAATCAATAAATAAACACAATTAAACTAACTACAAAGCATGGAAACTAATTACCAAAGCAAGGAATTAAGCTAAAACAACTATATTAATGGAGAGGCTAAAGAATAATTCAACTTACAAACCCAAATGGGTGTCACACCAAGAAGAAATGAAGATGAGCTCTCTAAACCCTAACCCTAAGCTATTCTAAACCTAAAACGAATTATATTTGATATTACAACAAAAATCTCTTATGTAGTAAGTTTGGAGAAAAGAAAAGAAGAAAGAAAAGAAAAGAAAAAATATCTCAGAAAACAGGGGATCGATCGATTGACCCCTTTGGTCGATCGATCGACCAGTCAGATATGAGCCCACTGCCTTTGTTCGAAGAGTGAAAATTAAAGGGTTGATCGATCGACTAGTCAGGTATCAGCCTTCTCCCATGCTTTGGTTTCTTTCTTTTTCTTTTTCGCCAAAAGTCTCGTAACTTCTTCATTAGGGATCGGACTCATGCACCATTGGCGGCCACACGAAACTCGTGAGGAGGGCTACAACTTACGTGAGATGTTGGGCCAGGTGTCCAAAATGTGGAAAGACTAAATTGCCCTTGAACGTGCAGAAATATACGAAACTTCACTGGAATACGTCTGAACTTCATACTTAGCATCCAAATACCTATAAAATTTCAATTAACCTTTGCAAAGCTTGTTAACATAGAAATCCGAGGTTGTCTGGTTAACGAGCATAAATACAGGGAATAAGATACCCGAGGGGGCTAATAACGTGTATGTTAACAGATTTAATACGTAATATTTGCGTATTATTAGTGCCCTCTAACGACACATTCCCGACTCTCGAGTTGAAGAAACTACCCTCCAACGCTAAATATTCTTTCCTAGGAGAGGGTGGGACATTTCATATTATTGTCTCCTCTAACTTAGATAAAGAGCATGAGGGTGAGCTTTTAAAATTTTTGAGGAATCACCAAAGAGCTTTTGGTTGGTGTATAGCTGATCTAAAGGGGATAGGCCCTCTGATTTGCACCCATAAGATTCACCTCGAGGAGGATGTTAAGCCATCGAGAGAAATACAAAGACGGATAAACCCCATAATGAAAGATATGGTGAGGACTGAAATTATAAAATTATTGGATACCGGGATTATCTACCCAATCTTGAATAGCAAGTGAGTGAGCCCTATTCAAGTTGTCCTGAAGAAGTCAGGCATGACCGTGATTGAAAATGCCAAGGGAGAGTTAGTTCCCCAACGTACCACCACTGAGTGGCGTGTTTGCATTGATTACCGAAAACTCAATGCGGGTACTCGGAAAGACCATTTCCACTTGCCATTTATCGATCAAATGCTTGAAAGAGTAGCGAACCACCCTTACTATTGCTTTCTAGACGGTTATTTTGAATATAACCAAATTGAGGTAGATGTACTTGATCAAGATAAAATAACCTTCACTTACAAACGTATGCCATTTGGCGTGTGTAATGCACTGACGACCTTTCAAAGGTGCATGTTGAGCTTATTCAGTGACATGGTTGAGAGAGGGCTAGAGGTGTTTATGGATGACTTTAGTGTTTTTAGCACCTCTTTCGATCTATGTCCATCCAATCTTGAGAAAGTACTAGCCTGATGTGTGGAAAAGAACTTAGTGCTAAATTGGGAGAAATGCCATTTCATGGTAACTGAGGGTATAATTCTTGGCCACATCGTGTCATCCAAAAGGATCGAGGTTGATCAAGCAAAAATAGATGTCATAGCTGACCTACGCCCACCTAAATCGCTTAAGGACGTGCGCTTTTTCTTGGGCCACGCGGGATTTTATAAAAGGTTCATTAAGGACTTTAGCGCCAACGCTAGACCCTTACGCAACCTTCTTATGAAAAACACCCCGTTTGGGTGGAATGAAGCATGCCAAAGTGCTTTTGAAAAATTGAAAAGCATGCTTGTGTCTGCTCCCATCATGCGAGCTTCGAATTGGTCCTTACCATTCGAGCTCATGTGTGATGCTAGCGATTATGCCATAGGGGCTATTTTAGGCCAAAGAAAAGACAAACCGGCTCATATCATCTACTACGCTAGCCGAACTTTTACCGGACCACAACTCAATTACTCCACCATGGAGAAGGAGTTGCTAGCGGTAGTTTTCTCTCTTGACAAGGTTCGTTCCTATCTTATCGGGTCCCTCATCACTTGTTTTACCGACCACGCAACTTTAAAATATCTCCTTGCTAAGAAAGACGCAAAGTCGCGCCTCATAAGGTGTATCCTACTCCTACAAGAGTTTAATATCTCCATTAAAGATGAAAAAGGAGTAGAAAATGTCATCGTCGATCACTTATCAGGGCTTTCATTCGACGTACTTAGTGATCCTACGCCCATAGACGAGTATTTTCCGAATGAGCAACTCTTCATGACCTCTTTTTTGCCCTCGTTTGCGGATATAGTGAACTATCTTGTCACAGGAGTCGTCCCTCCCGATTGGACACCGCAAGATAAGAAGAGGTTCATCACTTGGTCGCGCATGTTTTTTATGATAATCCATTCCTTTTCAAATATTGTGTCGACCAAATCATCTGACGATGCGTTCCGAATGACGAAATTTCAAAAGTCATCCAATTTTGTCATTCAGAAGCATGTGGAGGCCACTTTTTCATGAAAAAGACAACCGCTAAAGTTCTCCAAAGTGGTTTGTATTGGCCCACAATGTTTCGAGATGTAAACAATTATTACAAATCTTACGACAGATGTCAACGGATGGGGGCGATTACTCGACGAGACATGATTTCATTAACCCCGATTCTCATCATTGAGGTTTTCGATTGCTGGGGTATTGACTTCATGGGACCTTTTCCCCCGTCCTTTGGGTACCTATTCATCCTAGTCGCGGTAGACTATATTTCTAAGTGGGTGGAAGATATAGCTACTAAGACTAATGATAGTAAGTGGTGATAAAGTTCCTTCACGAACACATACTTTCTCGCTTCGGTGCACCTAAAGCGGTAATCAGTGATAACACACACTTTTGCAACAAGCCGTTTGAAAAACCTATAAAAAAGTATTGTGTCATTCACAAGGTTGGAACAACCTATCACCCGCAAACGAATGGGCAGACCGAGTTGGCAAATCATGAAATCAAACACATACTAGAGAAGACCGTCAATCCTGACCAAAAATATTGGTCCCTTCGATTGAACGATTCGCTATGGGCCTACCGTACCACATACAAGAACCCACTCGAAATGTCCCCATTCCGCTTTATGTATGACAAACCTTGCCATCTTCCCGTTGAGTTGGAGCATAAAGCATATTGGGCCATTAAGAGGGTAAATTATGATATGGACAAAGCAGGTGAAGCTCGCAAGCTTCAACTAAATGATTTAGAGGAGATACGCAATTATGCGTATGAGAATGCCAAGCACTACACCGAAACTGGCGATTGGTCACGGCCAAAATCCCTGACCAAAACTGTGGGTCGCGAACTTGGGTCATGACTATTTCGGGCATAACCAATTTTGTGGGTCGCGGCCCAAGTTCGTGACCAAAAAATGGTAATGGCCCAGAGGGGTCACGGTAGATGGTGGCGGACTTGGGCCGTGACCCATGCCGTGACGGATTACGGCCCTCATCCGTGACCCACAACCGTGATAAATTGGTCGCGATCAAAGTCCGCGACCCACGATCGTGACCAAAAAATTAAAAAAAAAATGGTCGCGGCCAAAGTCCGCAACCCCCAATCGTGACCCCAAAAAATGAAAAAAAAATGGTCGCGCCCCAAGTTCGTGACCCCACAACCGTGACAAATTGGTCGCGGACTTGGGCCGCCACCCACTACCATGACGAAAAAAAAGGAAAAAAAATGGTCACAGACTTTGGCCGCGACCATTTTTATGTGCGACGAAAAAAATAAAATGGTCATGGACAAAGTCCATGACCATATTTAAATCTAATTTTTTTTAAATGTATTTTTTTGGTCCAATCCTAAAATTCGGGGTCCTGTGAGTGCACCGTCGGTTGCTACGTGTAACGTTTGACAAGTACAAGGTGTTACAAATATTTATTATTGGCAAAATAATAAAAAAATCACAAATTGCTAATCGAGAACGTTGTTAATAAACAAATATATATACAAACTTAAAAATATTACACGTCTTAATAATTCACAGACCAAAAAAAAATTGGACAGAGTTTCCTCTATTTTCTTGACGTTCCAAACCCTGTAAATGTAAAACCTGCTTATTATAAAGCCCGCACGACCATAAAACTAAACAAAAAAAGCCCACACGGCCATAACACATAAAAAACATAATCGTGAATGTCCACAACATATAAACAATCTTCATGTTGTAAACCATTGCTTCCTTCATTTGTTCCACGTGCAAAAATCCTACAAATGATAGGATACAAAAAAAATATCAGTAACCAAGTAGTTTTACAAAAAATTTAATCAAGCTGAAAAATTGCATATACAAGTTAAAATTATCAACATATCAATGTTTTTATGCCTAAGTCTATAAATATGTAAATTACCGTCGTATTCTCAAACCGAGAGTCCCACAGCTGCGCGGTTAGTTCCTACGAGTTACATTTTGAACCCGTGGGAGGTGTTGGTGCCACCCACGGGACCGTTCGGGGGCTGTTTTGGGTTTTCACCCTCTAACACCATGTTTTTAACCCTAAGTCTAGAAATATGAAAATTATCGTCGTATTCTCAAACCGAGAGTCCCGCGACTGCGGGGTCAGTTCCTACGAGTTACATTGGTTCCGTGGGAGGTGTTGGTGCCACCCACGGGGACGTTCCGGGGCTATTTCGGGTTTTCACCCTCTAACGCCATGTTTTTAAGCCTAAGTCTAGAAATATGCAAATTATCGTCGTATTCTCAAGTCGGAAGTCCCGCGACTGCGATGTTAGTTCCTACGAGTTACATTGGTCCCGTGGGAGGTGTTGGTGCCACCCACGGGGCCGTTTAGGGGCTGTTTCGAGTTCTCCCCCACTAATGCCATGTTTTTCCTAAGTCAAGAAATATGCAAATTATCGTCGTATTCTCAAAACGGGAGTCCCGTGGCTGCGTAGTCAGTTCCTACGAGTTACATTGGTCCCGTGGGAGGTGTTGGTGCCACCCACGGGGCCGTTCGGGGGCTGTTTCGGATTTTCGCCTACTAACGGCATTTTTTTAAGCCTAAGTCTAGAAATATGCAAATTATCGTCGTATTCTTAAACCGGCAGTCCCGTGATCACGCGATCAGTTCGTACAAGTTACATTGGTCCCGTACGATGTGTTGGTGCCACTTACGGGACCGTTTGGGGGATGTTTCGGGTTTTCCCTCACTAACGCCATGTTTTTAAGCCTAAGTCTAGAAATACACAAATTATCATCGTATTATCAAACCGGGAGTCCCGCGGCTGCAAGGTCAGTTCCTACGATTTATATTGGTCCCGTGGGAGGTGTTGGTGCCACCCACGGGGCCGTTCGGGGGCTGTTTCAGGTTTTCACCCTCTAACGCCATATTTTTAAGCCAAAGTCTTGAAATATGCAAATTATCGTCGTATTCTCAAACCGGGAGTCCCGCGGCTGCGGGGTCAGTTCCTACGAGTTACATTGGTCCCGAGAGAGGTGTTGGTGCCACCCACGGGGACGTTCGGGGGCTGTTTCGAGTTTTCCCCCACTAACGCCATATTTTGCCTAAGTCTATAAATATGAAAATTATCGACGTATTCTCAAATCGGGAGCCCCTCGGCTGCGGGGTCAGTTCCTACTAGTTACATTGGTCCCGTGAGAGGTGATGGTGCCACCCACGGGGACGTTCGGGTGGTGTTTCGGGTTTTCACCCTTTAACGCCATGTTTTTAAGCCTAAGTCTAGAAATTTGCAAATTACCGTCGTATTCTCAAACCGGGAGTCCCGCGGCTACGGGGTCAGTTCCTAAGAGTTACATTTGTCCAGTGGGAGGTGTTGATGTCACCCACGGGGACGTTCGGTGGCAGTTTCGAGTTCTCACCCTCTAACGCCATGTTTTAAAGCCTAAGTCTAGAAATATGCAAATTATCGTCGTATTCTCAAACCGGGAGTTTCGCGGCTGCGTGGTCAGTTCCTACGAGTTACATTGGTCCCGTGGGAGGTATTGTTGCCACCCGCAGGGCCGTTCGGGGTCTGTTTCCGGTTTTTGCCCTCTATCACCATGTTTTTAAGCCTAAGTCTAGAAATGTACAAATTATCGTCGTATTCTTAAACCGGCAGTCCCGAGATCGCGCGGTTAGTTCGTACAAGTTACATTGGTCCCGTGCGAGGTGTAGGTGTAACTTACGGGGCCGTTCGGGGGCTGTTTCGGGTTTACCCTCACTAACGCCATGTTTTTAAGCCTAAGTCTAGAAATGTGCAAATTATCGTCGTATTCTCAAACCGGGAGTTCAGTGGCTGCGCGGTCAGTTCCTACGAGTTACATTGGTCCTGTGGGAGGTGTTGGTACCACCCACGGGGTCGTTCGGAGGCTGTTTCGAGTTTTCACACTCTAACGCCATATTTTTAAGCCTAAGTTTAGAAATATGCAAATTATCGTCGTATTCTCAAACTGGGGGTCCCGCGACTGCAGGATCAGTTCTTACGATTTACATTGGTCCCGTGGGAGGTGTCGGTGCCACCCACGGGGCCGTTCGGGGGCTGTTTCGAGTTTTCACCCTCTAACGCCATGTTTTTAAGCCTAAGTCTAGAAATATGCAAATTATCGTCGTATTCTCAAACCGGGAGTTCCGTGGTTGCGCGGTCAGTTCCTATAAGTTACATTGGTCACATGGGAAGTGTTGGTGCCACCCACGGGGCCGTTCGGGGGTTGTTTTGGGTTTTCACCCTCTAACGCCATGTTTTTAAGCCTAAGTCTATAAATATGTAAATTATCATCGTATTATCAAACCGGGAGTCCCGCGATTGCGGGGTCAGTTCCTACGATTTACATTGGTCCCGTGGGAGGTGTTGGTGCCACCCACGGGGCCGTTCGGGGGATGTTTTGAGTTTTCACCCTCTAACGCCATGTTTTTAAGCTTAAGTCTAGAAATATGCAAATTATCATCGTATTCTCAAACCGGGAGTTCCGTGGCTGCGCGGTCAGTTCCTACGAGTTACATTGGTCCTGTAGGAGGTGTTGGTGCCACCCACGGGGCCATTCGGGGGCTGTTTCGAGTTTTCACCCTCTAACGCCATGTTTTTAAGTCTAAGTCTAGAAATATGTAAATTATCCTCGTATTCTTAAATCTAGAGTCCTGTGACTGCAGGGTTAGTTCCTACGAGTTACATTGGTCCCGTGGGAGGTGTTGGTGCCACCCACGGGACCATTCGGGGGCTGTTTCGGGTTTTCACCCTCTAACGCTATGCTTTTTAACCCTAAGTCTAGAAATATGCAAATTATCGTCGTATTGTCAAACCGGGAGTTTCGCGGTTACGTGGTCAGTTCCTACGAGTTATAGTGGTCCCGTGGGAGGTGTTGGTGCAACCCACAGGGCCGTTTGGGGGTTGTTTCGAGTTTTCTCTCAGTAACGCCATGTTTTTAAGACAAAGTTTAGAAATATGCAAATTATCGTCGTATTCTTAAATCGAGAGTTCCGTGGCTGCGGGGTCAGTTCCTACGAGTTACATTGGTCCCGTGGGAGGTGTTGGTGCCACCCACGGGGCCATTCGGGGGCTATTTCGGGTTTTCACCCTCTAACGCCATATTTTTAAGCCTAAGTCTAGAAATATGCAAATTATCATCGTATTCTCAAATCGGGAGTCCCGCGGCTGCGGGGTCAGTTCCTACGAGTTACATTGGTCCCGTGAGAGGTGTTGGTGCCACCCACGGGGCCGTTCGGGGCTGTTTCGAGTTTTTCCCCACAAACGCCATGTTTTGCCTAAGTCTAGAAATATGCAAATTACCGTCATATTCTCAAACCGGAAGTCCCGTGGCTGCATGATCATTTCCTACGAGTTACATTAGTTCCGTGGGAGGTATTGGTGCCACCCACGGGGCCGTTCGGTGGTTGTTTTAGGTTTTCACCCTCTAACGCCATGTTTTTAAGTCTAAGTCTAGAAATATGCAAGTTATCGTCGTATTCTCAAACCAGGAGTCCCGCGACTGCGATATTAGTTCCTACGAGTTATATTGGTCTCGTGGGAGGTGTTTGTGCCACCCACAGGGACGTTCGGGGGCTGTTTTTGGTTTTTCACCCTTTAACGCCATATTTTTAAGCCTAAGTCTTGAAATATGCAAATTATCGTCGTATTCTCAAACTGGGAGTCCCGTGGTTGCGGGGTCAGTTCCTACGAGTTACATTGGTCCCGTGGGAGGTGTTGGTGCCACCCACGGGGCCGTTCGGGGGCTGTTTCGAGTTTTCACCCTCTAACGCCATGTTCTTAAGCCTAAGTCTAGAAATATGCAAATTATCATCGTATTCTCAAATCGAGAGTCCCGCGGATACGGGCTCAGTTCCTACGAGTTACATTGGTCCCGTGGGAGGTGTTGGTGCCATCCAATGGGCCGTTCGCCCTCTAACGCCATATTTTTAAGCCTAAGTCAAGAAATATGCAAATTATCGTCATATTCTCAAACCGGGAGTTTTGCGGCAACGTGTTCAGTTCCTACGAGTTACTTTGGTCCCGTGGGAGGTGTTGGTGCCACCCACGGGACTGTTTCGGGTTTTCCCCCACTAACGCCCTCTTTTTATGCCTAAGTCTAGAAATATGCAAATTATCGTCGTACTCTCAAATCGGTAGTCCCGTGATCGCGCAGTCAGTTCGTACGAGTTACATTGATCCCGTGCGTGGTGTTGGTCCCACTCACGGGGCCGTTCGGTTATGCCTAAGTCTAGAAATATGCAAATTATCATCGTATTCTCAAACCGGGAGTCTTGTGATTACGCGGTCAGCTTGTACGAGTTACATTAGTCCCGTGCGAGGTGTTAGTGCCACTCACGGGGCCGTTCGGGGGTTGTTTCAGGTTTTCCCTCACTAACGCCATATTTTTCCTAAGTCCTAATATTTTTAAATTATTTTCGTATTCTCATACCGATAGTCTCGTGATCGCGCGGTTAGTTCGTATGAGTTACATTGGTCCCATGCGAGGTGTTGGTGCCACTCATGCGACCGTTCGGGGGCTGTTTCGGGTTTTCCCCCACTAACGCCCTCTTTTTATGCCTAATTCTAGAAATATGCAAATCATCGTTGTATTCTCAAACCGGCTGTCCTGTGATCGTGCGGTCAGTTCGTACGAGTTACATTGGTCCCGTGCGAGATGTTGGTGCCACTCACGGGGCCGTTCGGGGGCTGTTTTGGGTTTTCCCCCACTAACGCCTTATTTTTATGCCTAAGTCTAAAAATATGCAAATTATCATCGTATTCTTAAATCGGCAGTCCCGTGATCGCGCGATCAATTCATACGAGTTACATTTGTCCCGTATGAGGTGTTGGTGCCACTCAGGGGGCCGTTCGGGGGATGTTTCGGATTTTCGCCTACTAACGACAATTTTTTAAGCCTAAGTCTATAAATATACAAATTATCATCGTATTCTCAAACCGACAGTCCCGTGATCGCGCGACAGTTCGTACGAGTTTCTTTGATCCCGTGCGAGATGTTGGTGCCACTCACGGGGTTGCTCGGGGGTTATATCGTGTTTTCCCCCACTAACGCCCTATTTTTATGCCTAAGTCTAGAAATATGCAAATTATCGTCGTACTCTCAAACCGGCAGTCTCGTGATCGCGCGATCAGTTCGTACGAGTTACATTGATCCCGTGCGAGGTGTTGGTGTCACTCAGGGGGCCGTTCGGGGGTTGTTTTGGGTTTTCCCCAACTAACGCCTTTTTTTAAGTCTAAGTCTTGATATATGAAAATTATCCTCGTACTCTCAAACCAGGAGTCTCGTGATCGCGCGGTCTATTCATACGAGTTACATTGGTCCCGTACGAGATTTTGGTGCCTCTCACGGGGCCGTTCGGGTGTTGTTTCGGGTTTTGGCCATCTAATGCCCTTCTTTAAGCCTAAGTCTATGTATTTTCAAATTATCGTCGTACTCTCAAATCGGGAGTCTCTTGATTGTTGGGTCTATTCGTACGAATTACATTGGTCTTGTGCGAGGTGTTGGTGCCTCTCACGGGGCCGTTCGGATGCTGTTTCGGGTTTTGGCCAACTAATGTCATTTTTAAAGTCTAAGTTTATATTTTCAAATTATCTTTGTGTTCTAGAATCGGGATATAGTTTGTTTAGAGGTTTTGGTCGTTCAGGTCTGTGTTTGTTTAGAGGCTCAACTGACATGAGGGATATAGTTCATGGGGTATTCATGTACTTAATAAATCAAATGATGATAAACCTTACATACTAACTGATTTAGAGTGTATAAGAATAATTAAAAGAAAGCCTATAAGTACTAGTATGGAATTACATACAAATATCACTGAATTTCCTTTGAGGCGTATGACCAAATTCAGCGTAATCTTGGTTCCCTTCATCTATCTTTTGAAATTGCAAAACCAAAGGTCTCCTTATGACAATCCCTGTGTTAACCCCCAATTTTAATAAAGAAAAGTTGACAAGTTCTAAAGTTTCGTGAGAGACTTCCAGACTATGGAAGCACGGACACACAATGCGACTCGACACGATCACACATGTTTAAACTTTAGCACGATACATATGGACTACAACGGACTCCTAATTTTAAGTAAAGCCACAAGGAGCAAGCATCAATCGAAGAAAGCCGCAAACTTATTGTTATATAACTGTTATATAATAGTTATGTAACAACAGTTATATAATCGTTGTTATATAACTATTATTAATAGTTATATAACAGCGGTTATATAACTGTTATAACAGTTATAAAACAACAGTTATATAACGGTTAATATAACAACGGTTATATAACTATTAATATAACAGTTATATAACTGTTTTTATATAACAGTTATATAACTGTTCAAGTCCGAATTGGTAATGCCCCACAAGAAGAAACATGTGAAGTTATCAATGGTGAGGAATCAATTGAAAAGGCCAACCGTCCATCACATAATTACACAAACATTATAGAAGAGGAACAAAAACCTGATGTAGAGGAAAATATAGAGGGGAATGAAAAAGAGGAAACAGGATATGAAGAGAAAAATGATGACATGACTGATATTTTGCATTTATCTCCAAGAAAAATTCCTATTGATGAGGGGGATCAACCTAAATAAGCTATAGAGGGATGGACTCAAGTGACTAACAAAAAGAAGAAGAATTTATTATCGAAAAATACTGTAACTATAGAGAAAATTTTGTTAAGGTTTGCAACAAAGAATCTCCTAAAACCTATCTTTAAATGATTAAGTTGATGATTTGGAATGTGAGAGGCATTAGAAAGAAAAAAGTTCGTAGAATAATTAACAAATTTGTAAAGATACACAAACAATTGATGTTAGTCTGCTGAGAACCTAAAGTAGACCAAGCTAAACTTGAAGAATTTCTAATCAAGTTTGGTTTCATTAAAGTATTGCTAATGAAGTCAACACTATTTGGAGTTTTTTCTCAGAGTTTTTTCTCTTTTGATATCTCTATGTCGATAGAATCTCAAGTTCCTCAATGCTTAACTCTAAAGGTCTCTCATCCTGTTTTGTCTTTTGTTATTCAAGTTTCCTTGGTTTATGCTAAATGCACTAGAAGAGATAGTTTTATGGGTGTATTTAAATTCCATTTATATATTGAATCTGTGGTTTGTAGGAGGTGACTTCAATACAGTGTCTGCTTCTACAGATAAGGTAGGAGGTTTACCCTATGACTTTAATCCTGCAGAAGATTTCATCCAATGTATGAAGTCTAATGGCCTCATTGACTTGGGGTATTTGGGCTCTAGGTTCACTTGGTGGAATAAAAGAGAATCCAGTGCTAGTATTTGGGAAAGAATAGATAAAATGTTGATGAATTTGAGTAGCAAGCAGTTATTTTCTAAAGTGGTTGTTGAACACTTGAGTAAATTAACTTCTGATCATTCTCATATGCTTCTAAGCTTATCTAGTGATTGTAATATACTCCCAAATAGATTTGTGTTTCAAAATTTATGGGTTGCTCATTCCTCATATAAAGTTATTATCCAGGCTAATTGGAAGTCTTACAATGGAGGAAACCCCATGTATAGTTTGGCATACAATCTAAAGATTCTTAGAGCATGTCTAAAAAATTATAATAAAGTTCAATTTGGTAACATTTTTCAAAAGACTATCTCAGCTGAAGATGATTCTCTTAGAAGTGAAATCAATTTTGAAAATGATCCCTCATACAATAATAGAGAGAAGATGAATAGATGCTTGACGAGACGATCCTATTGCCGGTGTAGTAAACAAAGATGAAGCACGATCTTATTTCTTTTATACTTCCTTCAGCTTTCGACCTTCCCTAGGTAGATCTCCATGAAGCAACTTTTTCAACTTAAGTGAATAGATCCGTTATTTCTTATTGTAGTGGTTTCCTAGTTATCCATGTAATTTTCAAATTATATTCATATTCTCAAACCGGGAGTCCCATGATTGCACGGTCAGTTCCTACGTGTTACATTGGTCCCGTGAGAGGTGTTGGTGCCTCTCACGGGATCATACGGGGGCTATTTCGTGTTTTCACCCTCTAATGCATTATTTTTAAGCTTAAGTCCTCATATTTTCAAATTATCGTCTATTCTCAAATCGGTAGTCCCTTGATCTCGCGATAAGTTGTTACGAGTTACATTGGTCTCGTGTGAGGTGTTGGTGCCTCTTACGGGGCCTCTCGGGGGATATTTCTGGTTTTTACCTTCTAACGCCTTATTTTTAAGCTTAAGTCCTCATATTTTCAAATTATAGTTTATTCTCAAACCGAGAGTCCCGTGACTGCGTAAGTAGTTCCTACGAGCTACATTGATCCCGTGTGAGGTGTTGGTGCCTCTCACGAGGCTGTACGGGGGATGTTTCATGTTTTCACCCTCTAATGCCATATTTTTAAGCTCAAGTCCTCATATTTTCAAATTATCATCGTATTCTCAAATCGGGAGTCCCGTGATCGCGCGGTCAGTTTCTACGTATTGCATTGGTACCTTGAGAGGTGCTGGTGCCTCTCACGAGACCATACGGGTGCTCCTTCGTGTTTTCACCCTCTAACGCCTTATTTTTAAGATTAAGTCCTCATATTTTCAAATTATCATCGTATTCTCAAATCGAGAGTCCTGTGATCATGTGATCTGTTCCTACCAGTTACATTGGACACGTGTGAGGTGTCGGTGTCTCTCACTGGCCGTTCGGGGGCTGTTTCGTGTTTTTACCTTCTAACACCTTGTTTTTAAGCTTAAATCCTTATATTTTCAAATTATAGTCGTATTCTCAAATTGGGAGTCCCGTGACTGTACGGTCAGTTCCTACGAGTTACATTGATCCCATGTGAGGTGTGGGTGCCGCTCACGGGGGCGTACGGGGATTGTTTCATGTGTTTCACCCTCTAATGCCTTGTTTTTAAACTCAAGTCCTCATATTTTCAAATTATCGTCGTATACTCAAATCGGAAGTCCCGTGACTGCGTGGTCAGTTCCTACGTATTACATTGGTCCCGTGAGAGGTGTCGGTGCCTCTTACTGAACCGTACTGAGGCTATTTCGTGTTTTCACCCTCTAACGCCTTGTTTTTAAGCTTTAGTCCTCATATTTTCAAATTATCGTCGTATTCTCAAAGCGAAAGTCTCGGGAATGGGCGGTCAATTCCTACGAGTTACATTGGTCCCGTGCAAGGTGTTGGTGCCACTCACGGGGCCGTTCGGGGGCTGTTTCGAGTTTTCGCCCACTAACGCCATGTTTTTAAGCCTAAGTCTAGAAATATGCAAATTATCGTCGTACTCTCAAACCGGGAGTCCCATGATCTCGCGGTCAGTTCGTACGAGTTACATTAGTGCCGTGCGAGGTGTTGGTGCCACTCACGGGAGTCTAAAATATTTTCAACATATTATCCAACAATCAAACCAATAATTATCCCGTACTCCTTCTAATTAGCCCATACTTTCTAGCATAACTATCCAACAACAAGCCAACAACCAATAATTATCCAACAGCCAAACCAAACAAAACCAATAATTATCTCGTACACCTTCTATCATCTAAAATATTTAATAGATAATGCATATCAATTATATAACTACTTTAGTTAAAGTAAAGAGTACCTGGTGTGTAATGAAGAACTGGTATGTAATGAAGAACTGATATCCAATTGGTTAGATCTTCAATACGTAAACAATGTGTTATGAAGAACGGGTATGTAAAATTAAAGAAAGTACCTCACAATACCACTGAAGAATTAGATCTGCTGCCTATAATATGTCGTAGATTTACATATGACGCAGATTTATTCCCCCATTTTAACATCGCAATTTGAACGAACATGAGCAACATGCTGCCTATAATATGTAAAGAAAAGTACACGAAGGAAAAGGAGAACAAAAATGTATAATATCAACCCGGTGCCTATAATATCAACGTAGTTGTGATTATTACGCCTCCATTTTAAGGCTTTGAGATACATATCCTATAAAGTTTATCACAACAAATCTCAAACTAAAACAGAACTGTATGAAATCAACAGAATTATGGCATACATGTCAAGTTAAAATATGAATGAACGGAATGAAGTTGTCTTTGTTCCATGTCAAGTTGTAGCCTCCTAATATCTTGACATAAACGTCAAAAAATGCACATTAATCGCAAGTTAAGTGATATACTTTTTCATAGGCAAATCAAGAACACACCCAATAAATTTAATAACATGTACACTTATCGACACTAGTATCAATTCAATAAATCCAACATAGTATCCAACAACCAAGCCAACAATATCTCACTATAATAATGTGCACACGTGTTTGCGACTAGTATGTCAAAAAAATTCATTTAATTATATTTTGTCAAAAAAAATCACAACAAGCATATAATCCCCAATATAATATGATGACATGCATATAACCCACAACAAGGTGGATGTAATTTTTTTTACATGTTAAAAATCCATTTAATTATATTTTAAAAAAAATATATAATGTATAGGGTTTTGAATAATATTTTGTCAAAAAAATACACACATACAATCTAGGGTTTATTGACATAATTTATACATACAGACACATACTCTTTAGGGTTTACTAAACCCTAATATTTTTTTTGCCATAAATTTGTACATACACACACATACAATCTATACATACACACACATACAATATAGGGTTTATTGATAAAAAAATAATTTATTTATTCATAGTTACACACATAAACATACATATACACATAAATTTATACATACACACACATATAAACATAAACCTATACATACACACACATACACACATACAAACATAAATCTACACATACATAATTAGGGAAAATCATGAAATCCAAATGAAATCAATACATACCAGGGGTTAATCGAAATGAAAACTAACTGAAATCGCACAAATCCAACTTAAATCCACACGAAATCGCAAGAGCCCTTGCAAATCGAACTTAAATCCACACGAAATCGCACGAGACAGCCTCAAAAATTACAGCAACGAAATGACAAAGCAACATTTTTTTTTGTTTTTAATACTTGACTCTGGTCACGGCCTAGAGTCGTGACCCCTAAGTGAGACCAATAAATGAGAAGAGGTGGTCTGGCTTGTACCTGGTCACGGCCAAGAGCCGTGACCCACCATGCGCGACCCTCCCTGCTACTTGAATGAGGTATGGTCACGGCCCATAGCCGTGACCCACACCAAGAAATGGTCACGACCCCCAACCGTGACCCTCAATGTGTGTGTTTCCTACTTTGTCATGTCTTTGGTCACGGCTCAAGTCCGTGACCCATCCGCGACCAGTTTGGAGGGAATTTTGGCGTGAAATTTGGCGCCAAGCTGGTCACGCCCAGGTCACGGTCTAAGTCCGTGACCCACTGTGGTCAGGGATTTAGTCCGTGACCACTTTCAGAGCATGGATAATTTAGTTTGGTAATAGATATGGTCACGCCAAATATTCAGTGGGTCACGGCCCAAGTCCGCGACCAGCTGGTCACGGCCTAAGTTCGCAACCCACTTGGCGTGACCATTCGTAGGATTTGGTCCTTATAATTCGAGCTCATGTGTGATGCTAGCGATTATGCCATAGGGGTTATTTTAGGCCAAAGAAAAGACAAACCGGCTCATATCATCTACTACGCTAGTCGAACTTTTACCGGACCACAACTAAATTACTCCACCACGGAGAAGGAGTTGCTAGAGATAGTTTTCGCTCTTGACAAGTTTCGTTATTATCTTATCGGGTCCCCCATTACTTGTTTTACCGACCACGCAACTTTAAAATATCTCCTTACTAAGAAAGACGCAAAGCCGCGCCTCATAAGGTGTACCCTACTCCTACAAGAGTTTATCTCTCCATTAAAGATGAAAAAGGAGTAGAAAACGTCATCGCCGATCACTTATCTCGGCTTTCATTCGACGTACCTAGTGATCCTACACCCATAGACGAGTATTTTTCGGATGAGCAACTCTTCGTGATCTCTTTTTTGCCCTGGTTTGCTGATATAGTGAACTATCTTGTCACGGGAGTCATCCCTCCCGATTGGACACCATAAGATAAGAAGAGGTTCATCACTTGGTCGCGCATATTTTTTTATGATGATCAATTCCTTTTCAAATATTGTATCGACCAAATCATCTGACGATGCATTTCGGATGACGAAATTTCAAAAGTCATCCAATTTTATCATTCGGAAGCATGTGGAGGCCACTTTTTCGTGAAAAAGACAACCGCTAAAATTCTCCAAAGCGATTTGTATTGGCCCACAATGTTCCTAGATGTCAACAATTATTGCAAATCTTGCGACAGGTGTCAATGGATGGGGGCGATTACTCGATGAGGCATGACGCCGTTAACCCCGATTCTCATCATTGAGGTTTTCGATTGCTGGGGTATTGACTTCATGGGCCCTTTTTCCCCGTCCTTTGGGTACCTATACATCCTAGTCGCGGTAGACTATATTTCTAAGTGGGTCGAAGATATAGCTACTAAGACTAATGATAATAAGTGGTGATAAAGTTCCTTCACTAACACATACTTTCTCGCTTCGGTACACCTAAAGCGGTAGTTAGTGATAACGATACGCACTTTTGCAACAAGCCGTTTGAAAAACCTATGAAAAAGTATGGTGTCATTCACAAGGTTGGAACGACCTATCACCCACAAACGAATGGAAAGACCAAGTTGGAAAAATCATGAAATCAAACACATACTAGAGAAGACCGTCAATCCTGATCGGAAAGATTGGTCCCTTCGATTGAATGATTCGCTATGGGCCTACCGTACCACATACAAGAACCCACTCGAAATGCCCCCATTTCACTTTGTGTATGGCAAACCTTGCCATCTTCCCGTTGAGTTGGAGCATAAAGCATATTGGGCCATTAAGAAGGTAAATTATGATATGGACAAAGCAGGTGAAGCTCGCAAGCTTCAACAAAATGAGTTAGAGGAGATACGTAATTTGCGTATGAGAATGCCAAGATTTCAAAAGCCCGGATGAAACTCCCACATGATAAGATTATTCTATGGAAATAGTTTCAACCAGGACAAAAGGTACTCCTCTATAACTCCCGGTTTCATCTATTTTCGGGTAAATTGCGGTCTCGATGGACTGGTCCATTCGTTGTGAAAAACCTATTCCCCCACGGAGCAGTAGAATTGGAAGATCCAAAAGGGGGAACACGTTCAAAGTCAATGGACAACACCTAAAGCCATACGTTGAGGCATGCATAGAAGAGATCGACACCATTCGGTTATCGGGCCCCATTTACGAGGTAGAGTGAGCTGAAAGTGAGAGGTCGTCGCACCCTCGACGTGTATAGGGGTGAATTCTTCTGTGTAGTAGCTGCACATAGGTTAGGATAGTGGAGTCCATGGGATCACATCACAAAAGGAGAGGTATTCGAGAACTAGCATGCTTTATGAGACGAGCATTTAGAACCACAGTATCGAGGTGAGAGGTTAGCGATGTTAAAAAGGTGTCAGATCATCGGTAAGAGCACCTGAAAGTCTTGAGAGAGAAGTAGACCATCCAACAGGTGAACTAGAACTGATCAGGGCACCGGATCGATCCGGTCTTGGGCACCGAGATCATTCCGATTTTGGAAAAATTGAAATAAAAAAATTGGGGGTTCGGATCGATCTGGTCCTGGGAACCCGGATTGGTCTGGCTTCTACAACTCTTTAAATTCCCTAGGTTCACCCCTTTTTCCCCAATCCAATTCATTCCTTCCCATTTTTGTCCCCTCCCTTCCCAACACACCTTTTCCCTACCAAATACCTCCCCCTTTTCCCTCCAAATTCTACCCTACCCTCTCCTCTCACCACCTATAAAATCCACACCTTCCCCACCCCATTTCCCACACCACTACTCACTTTCTCCCTCTCTTTCACTATTTCTGTCCTGCACTCCTACTCATTTGAGAGACCGTGGCCAACCAACTAGTTCCCCAAAAATACGATTCTACCCAAATTCTCGGCGACGGAGCCGTCGTCTATCGCTCCCTTCAAGAGCAAAGGTGGTGTGAATGCTTCTTTGGCCAGCCTCGCAAGCTCCAAATAGAGTGTCAAGTCATTTGGAATGACATGCCTAATTCCATCACTGCACTTTTTATGGCCCGGGTTGCTGTCTCTTCCTAAATGAACCTCATAACGCAGTCTGACCCAACGAAGTGCGTGCCTTCTATGGCTCACTTGTCCGCACCAGGCACAACCTCGTTGAAGCTTACACAGGCGGCATCCGCGTCCCATTCTCTTTGGAACTTCTGATCCAGAAGTTGGCTGCCAAAGATATCCCAAGCCCACATCAATACATTTACTCCACCCCTCTTCTCCCACTTGACAAAGACATATGCATGTCCCGCATCGACCCCAAGGCTAACTGGATCACCGAAACATACCCGGTGGGCCAGCTAAGCAAGAAAGCGAGCCTCACTTTCAAAATCGGTCTCCCAACGAGCAATAACTCGGCAATGTGCCCGCATCAAGCCACCCTGGTATATCACCTCTTCGACCACAACACCCCCATCAGCCTGGCTCGCCGCATTTATAAGGACATATTCTTCGCCGCCATGGATAACAAGGGAAAAATCCCTCTCCCCTATGCCCAGCTCATGACGTCCATACTAGCGGACGCCGAAATTGCACCCCCACAGGATTTCCTTCGCCTCTAACTCTTTTTGGGGTGACCACCCAGACTAAACGTGAACGAAAAGAGGCACACATCCAAGACCGTTTAGCCCAGGATGATAGTGATGACGACGAGGAGGATAGTGACGAAGAAGAGGGAGCGGGAGGTGATGAAGAAAGCAGCGACGAAGACGAGAGGATATCGAGATGGTCAAGGGTGACGCAGATTATGATAGTGATGCGGATTCTGATTTTTTTCTCACAATTGCATAAATTAATCGACGTCTTTCGACGGTGGAATCCTGATTTGATGGGTTCCTCAGGCAATAAAATAAGGATCAAGAGACCCACTGAAGGTATACGAGCATGATGCATCGTCTCCAAACTCACATGTACGAACTCAACTTTGGTGGACCCCCTCCTAGATTCTTCTATGACCCGTATTACCCTAGCGCACCCGGAAGCTCCAATCCCCCTCCCCAGTGATGCTATTTCTGAAAAGTGGTTGTGTAGTTGTTGGTTATCCTAACATGGTTGTTTGTTTTTCCATTTAATTTGTAATGCCTATTGATCAGTTATATAAAATTCTGCATTTTCAATATTTGTTCGTTTTATTTATTCGCACTTTTAATTCGCTTTCAGTTAGATTTTAGTCCTTTTTCCTTAAGAAAAATGCAGAAGTCTAAGTTGGGGGGGGTGGGGGGGGTCACACATTCGTCTTTTTAAAACTTCACAAATGCCCAGAAATTTCCAAAAAAATCGATTTTTTTTTAAAAATTCAAAAATATTTTTCTTCAAAATAAATAAAAATTGGAATTCAAATTTTTTCAAAAATATCATTAAAATTCGGTTTAAAGTATCAAGTTATAAAAACATAATACACAAAGCCTAAATTGAGCGAATATAGACGACTTAACGAATAAATGTGGAGATTAACAAACCCGGTGACGTTTCGAGCCAATCATTTTTGTGAGTTTATAAATCAATCCGAGTTAATTGTTAACTCAAAGTTCTAATTAAGCGTCTAAAAAGTCGTCGAGGATCTCAATTCTTTCATTTTGATCGGTTATGAGAAATGGAATGTTGTCTTGAAAAACGCGCTAAATAGATCTCTAAATTTAATTAATCTCAAGCCGCATATGGTAAAATGATTAGTGATTCGAATAAATGAAGTTAGTCCCTCGGTTGTCACCCAAAAATATTGGCGAGAAAACGTCGTAAAAAAAATTTACCTTTTTTTTTGCAACCCAATTTGAGCCGGATAAGTTATCCATTTCGTTCGACCACCCGAAAAACCCCAATTGGCCCGAAATTGTGAAAGTTGATAATCCCATAAATTCAAGTCTGAAAAGTGCAAATAAATGGGGCGAAAGAATAGCAATGCTCAACAAAAATAGCAAGAAAAGAAAAGCGTGAAAAATAGAAAAATAAGGGGAAAATGAGCAAAATCCCGAAAAAGTACTAATGGATATCTTGAGCATAGTTTCCAATTCCAAATTTCCCAAGCCCCTTTCCTTGTACCCGTTACACCTTAAATTTAAAAAAAGTCCTAACTGAGTCCAAAATTGCGAAAATTGATTACCGTGTGGAGAGCTAAAACACAAAAAGATAATAAAAGAGATTAAAGGTGTGAATTAGAGGCGATGTTACCGTTTCCCTATAATAGTAATTAGATGATGAGATCCATTTACCATAGAATTTCGTCTTTCTATTTATGTGCGTGAACTTGGTGTGACACCCCGACTAATTAAATACCGGGTAGCTACTCATTTATTAAATTAATACAGAATATCAAGTTGGTTCAGTCTTAGCATCACTGTCGAAAACATTTAATTAATTACTAGCCACCTAATATTTAAAAGGAGAGATGTCAAATTTTTATTAATTTAGTTAACGAAAAAGAAGAATTAAATCATTAACCATCAATCGCATAAACAATCTCATATGAATAACCAACAAAATGAAATTTACTGAGTCTGGAGTAAACACTCCAATAATAGCAATGCCAGAGTAAATAAAGTCCCAATATAAGAGTCTGAATAAATAAACAAAATAAATGAAATAATGATAGTCTGTAACTACAACCTCTAAATAAGAATGGGCGACATGCCCTAAATGATACAAATGACTCTGAAGGAACCAAGGATAAATATGAAGGCGTCTAATACCAAGATCCTGTAGCTTCCACAGCAGCTACAACACGTAACCAGAATGGAACTCCTATGCTTGGCGTCCCTGTGGCTGCGCACCTAAAATGTTTTTACAAAATAAAATAGATGTGGAGGAAAACGGGTCAAAGTCCGAGGTGAAAACAATTTAAAAGTTTAGCAAGTGTTTAAATTACAATTAAACAACACATATTATAAACACGTTAGTTGCGTACTCTCACATGAGTTTCTCACCTCTCAACTAATGTGCACACCTAACGTATGCCCTTAACCAATCCTAGTTATGTCGCTAATAAACTAGTCTGTACCACTTCCTCTTTCGCATTCTACCATAGGATGTCTACTTTTAATATCCAGATAAGACCTCTTAATAACCCATATTCGCATTCATTAAATTACTTATCTCAAGTGTTAATTAAATTCTCATTCTTAACCCTTTCAAATATCTTAGTTATTCACATTTACTAAGAAATAATGAACCAGTCAGAAGTACATAAGTATAACACTCTCAGTACATAAATACGTATATGGCACCCCTAGGCTAAGTTGCGGTGCTCGTATACTCTGCTATCGAGTCCTGGTACATCACGTACACAAGGACTACGAGTTCCGAATCTCTCAAGAACCGTTTCAATAAGCAAAATCACACATATTGGAGGCTAACACAGTTCACATGCCCATGGGTCACGCACATACCTACGCTCCCATGGTCAACTGACTTATTAACTCACAAATAAGTCATTCACAGTCCTATTTCCTTAAGGTACCAGTCTAAATCCCCCCGAAGGCACACAAGGATAAGAGGGTCCTTTTCCATAAAAATTACCTCCCGTGATAGCAAGTATGGTAGGTATGTCACACACATAAGAAATCCATACACTAGGCATTCACACAACCTAAGTAATCATATTATAATATGAGTATTCACACATTCCATCTAGTAAGTCTCGTACATAATAAGTTTAACCCGGCATCAAACGAAGTATGCATATAACTTGATAATTCTCTCGTCGTATCAATTTAATTACCTAAACCTATCCCAAAAGGTTACTAGGACTCATATTAATTTCTAATGTTATCTCAGCAATTATAAAATCACTCTACTACTGTCCATACCCCTAAATTATCTTTCATTCCATTTTCAGTTCCAAATCGAAAGATTCAAACCGTCCTCACTCGGTAACCGCTCGATCCCACAAGCTATAACATTCTTCGGGTAATAACTAAGTCCTTACCGACCTTAACTAAGTACCACAATATCAAATTTATCACCCTACAATTATCCTCAGACTTAGAATTTCCATTTAACCTCAAAGGAAAACAATTGCCAAAAATCAGAGGGGGTCGATCGATCGAAGAAAATGGATGGATCGATCGATCGTCGATCGATCGACATTCTTGAGTTTATCGATCGATCAAGCAGGTATCAGCCCAGATTTCTTAAACAGTTACGGGTTTCATCCTTTTTACACCTCTAATTCTTCCTTAAAACGTCACAAACTCCCAAGAAAGTTCACTAATGATTATACCCACATGTTTGCATAATTTCCAACGTTTTATAATCATCAAATCAAAATGGAACATCAAATTCTTGAATCAATTTACCAAATTTTCTTATAGAAACCCTAATTCTTTTATTTCTTCAAGAACACTATCTCAATCAATACAATTTCATGATTTTCTACCCCTAAATCATAATTTTGTGGCTGCTAATATCTCCAACAATAAACTACATGCAAGACCTACCCAGATTATGATTTACTTTCTTCAAATCCATTCAATTTTCATTATTTAAGGTTATTCTTCAATTCTAACCTAACATGAATGATATATGCTCTAAATTATTGCAAGTTAAATCACTTACCTGGTAATGAAGATTCTGATTCGATGAAGTAGATGGTATAGAATTGCTCCTCTCATTCCGATCTATCCGATGGTAGCTATGGTGGTCTAAAAAGTCAAAAGATAGTGGTTCTCCTTTGGTAACTTCCTCCACTTCATCTCTAATGGCCGTCTGTGAAACTTGGTGATGGAAAACCCTAAGGCTCTAACCTAATGGCTGATAATAATTATCTAAAATTCATGGCTCACTATTCACCCAAAAATAGGAATGACTAAAATACCCTCCCGGGTTGTCGGTTAGGCCTAAAAATGCTCCGGGACCCAAACTAAACCCCCGGCTAGTGTTAGCTGACTATATCGACCCTTCCGGACACGTTGGCGCACTCAAAATGAGCACACGGATTACATAAAAATAAAATACTTTTAAATCCATTAAATTGGGTCCTGACACGACTGGCACGCGCGTCCCAACTTAATTACCGAAACTGCCGCATTTTTAACTCACGATAATTTTAATGAATTTTATAATCACATATTACCATAATCACTCAGTAATATTCAACAACACAATAATAATCAAATACTAACTCTCGTCTCGCTAGCATTTAAATTCGGATTAATTTCTAATTGATTATCCCAAATTAATTTTAATAAATCTCATAATTCAAGGTAATTTAAATCTATTAAATCACATAATTAAAAGCCATAAAAATAAGGGGTATTATATACTTCCCCCCTAATAACCTAATTTCGTCTCGAAATTCAAAAAATAGGCAATAAAAAAAATTGTAATCCTCCAGTACTCAAGGTAAAATACAAACAAATGCTCAATCACTACAGCCCTCGCTTCACAACAAGCTTGTTGAACACTCTTGACACTTTATCAGTTATAGGGTTGTACCTCAATAATTGCACCTCACGTTGCGCTCTTACTGATCAATATTCGAATAAAAATAGCCTATACATCATTGACCGCATTATCTCAATATTATTGTGAGTCCGCACCTCACTACGTATTAACTCTCGCATTTATCTAGACATAAAACTCTCATCCTGGGAGAAACCATAGAACATCTGACTGCTCTTGAGCGTTCTTTGTATCTCTGTTCCCAGTGTTGTGACTTTTACACAAGGGGAAAACCACTCACGACAGTTGGTAGTTATCCCATTTTAGTCATCGGACTCAAACTCCTGACTGATCCAAAACTCTGATAATGCGCTCATCTCTAAACATCCAGAAAAAGAATGATAAGGTTTATCCACACAAAAACTCAGTAAGCACCTTGTCCACTATGAATAGATGCGGGTGCTTTCACCCAACTGTACCATTAGGTAATATCTTCTTCCCATTATCACAATATACCTCCCTTACTTGCTATACCCGTTTTGAAAATGAAATGATCGCAATGAATCCAAAATTACTTTCATACAGTTCCACCAGTCGTCAATCACCTTGCACCTATTCTTCGTGCTATAGGTGATACAACTTTCTCAAAAAAAAATTATTCCCACTACTTCCTTATACCCCATATTGAAGGTGGGTTTCAGGTATCTCATCCTAGTTCTGAATAATACTGCGTAGGACTATGTACCGGCTTGTTAACTATTTAATAGTGTAAATCACCCAAGGATATAACAATTCCTCTCCTTCTGGACAACCTGTCCCACATATTTGAAGGAACTCGTTACTTATCTATAAGTTGGCAATCTCCTCAAGGAAATTTTTCAACTTGACTCTTCCATCACTAGAATCGTCGGCTTGATACAAAATTATCCGGTTGATCATCTTACCCCAACCGATCTACTACTTGCTATACCCCTTTATAAATGGCTTCCCGCTGTCTTTCAACCAATTTTGGACGTGTTATTCTGATTGCACAAGAATCAATAGATTGCTGTTCTTCTCACGACGCTTAATCCACTCTACCACTTCCATTTTATCATATTAGTCTCACAAGTAATAATTTCACCCATCTATGTCCCTTCTTCCGACGATTAACACATAAGCAAACCAGGGTGTCTACACCCCTTATAACCCATGTATACGGGTTTAAACATCATATACACTCCATACGTACTCCAAACTCTTTATTTCCCCTACATTTGTAATGTGGCTATACCACTTGGGCGTTCTCAATCACCCCCGAATTTGAAATATCTAATCCTCCTTAACCTCAGTGCATCCTTCAACTCGCCGAAATAAAAACCCAAAATTTTTCAATACTTCCTCACCACACCACTGGCTCTACTGGCCTTATATCGTAATTTACCCTTTAACTTCCAGTTATAACTAAATACTTCCATAACGATTGAGGTATCCAAATCATGAACGAATGGCCACACACCTCCTTACTACCAACCTTATGCTAAGTTTCATGCGTTGAGTGTCTCGCAAAGCAAAATCCAAACAAGGAACCCCCTCGATACACTACTTCCTAGCATTGTCAGTCATCGGAATCTGTTAGGCCCTCAGTCCATAACATGTACCCCTATACTCCCATCTCTTGACAACAAAGTTACATCTCTTTTTCCAAAATTCTTAAATAATGAAGTTCTTTCGAAAGACACTGCCTCTTAACATTGATGGTAATCACCTTCTATAAACATCATGCAAATATAATCGAGGGTCTCAAAATCCCATCCCCAGACATACAACCATGAGTATTAACTCCCACGTCTCTAAAGGGTGATATAACCATGCACTCTTCCTATTACTACATCCTGAGCTTTAATTATAATAATCAGCTAAATCTTTCCGCTGAACAGTAAACTAAATATACTCTGAATCATATTAATTAAATCCCTACACATACTGGGATCAATTATCTGATACCTTTCTACTTTTCGAAATTTCGATGATATATATATATATACACACACACACACATATATATATATAAATGCGAGCCCGACCCTCTCGTAAATGGGGTCTCACTAGAACAAAACATCCTACACCAAGGTAGTAATCCTGATAGACTTGCGATAACCGCACACTACTAGTCTAACCATTATTCTAAAACCACAATCAGGATAATATCATACTCATATAACACATCCCTAAAACGAGAAGTTTCAATAAAGTATATACCGCTATCAATATACGCATTCATCCTCCGCCGATAGTAATAAAGGTAGCCCCATTATACCAAGGAGAAATATTCACATAAATAATAACACTGTCGAGATACTCACTAAGCTCGACTCTCCAGCGAAAAATAGCAAAAATAATAAATGTAGTAACTCGTTACTTACACATACAACACGCATCATCATCTAAGGATATAACTCACACTTATACCTCGCCAATTACCCTGGCTGCTCAAATGGTTCCTGGACTTAACACACCTGCCCGTACTGAACTGAAAATTTCAATAACTATTACCCTTGCTAGGCAACATACCCTTATCCATATATTTACTTCGGGAAACATTTATAACGCACGGGTCTCGCTCCCCACAAAATACCACTACATATACTCCACTAATCGTCGGTCACATTGACCATGTTAGGGTTATCTTACCCTCGATCGTTGGTAGTCTCGACTCTGATGACTATCTTTGTTGTTCCCTTAGCTTTGATGGACCTAAGGAACTCGCTATTGATTTCAATATCTTTTACTAAAATCACCATCGCTTGGTAACAATTCAGCTATCCGAAACATTTTAATGGGTTCCCTGATGGGTCTCCCCCTTGTGGTGCTTCCTCAACACCCTTTTCCCATCAGTCTTACTCTATCTAACTTCTTTGATTCTTGTAGCTCCCCTCACAAGGAAGCGCTTACCTTTATATTAACAAAACGCGTCATAATTACCATCTGCATTGACCGTCCAAGCAAGATTCCCGAGAAGTGCTAACAATTCTTTTTGTACGCCAATTCTCCCTTTTAATGTCCTATTCTCCATTTCACCTACTTCGTCTGGTGTAAGGTTCGCTAACTAATTTAATTTCTTCTCACAAAGTGACCTCTGTCCAGCCCTCTTGTGTGAGTTCAGAACAACGTTCGTTTCTCACTCTGAACATCTAATGAAGGAACTTATGGTCAAACTATACGTATGCGCCTTCTTTTGACAAAACATTCCACTTCTAAGTGTGGTGGTTGTCTCTCACCATTGAAACTCTGCTTTTATGAGTTAAGGAAAAATTTAATCCAAATTTTCATTCCGGATTAGACATACCCCGTCCTATGTCAAAGCCTTTGGATATTTTACGGTCGTTGGCTAGCACACGCCATCTCCGCATTTCTAGTATTTCCACTGCTGGTTATTTTAAATGTTTTGCCTAACTCTTTCTCTCCCATTCCAACCTTACTGGGTGAGTCTAATTTAACCCCACTTTCTACTATAGTTGTGCGTGGAAGTCACAAGTCGCGCCTTAGCCGTCTGTACCATCCTGGACTTTCGTGCCATAATATGGGTGACTTCAACTACGGCCATCCTTCTTTAGTAACTCAAATAACCTCAACTGATCGTTGCCTCTTGCTATCCGCCCAACTATCTTCGCCCGACGTACTGCATTGTTCGGCACACGAGCACACCCGAATGCAAATAAGATTCACTATCACATATATCATAGTAGGAGAACGAAATCTCACCAAAGAAATCAACAATCCTAAACATAGGGCTCTATATCAAAGAAAGTTACGCTGGAAGCATAATAAGCCGCACAAATCCTAAAGGACACTAGAACCTGATACTCTGATACCACCTGTGACAACCCGACTAATTAAATACCGGGTAGCTACTCCTTTATTAAATTAATACAGAATATCAAGTTGATTCAGTCTTAGCATCACTGTCGAAAATATTTAATCAATTACTAGCCACCTAATATTTAAAAAGAGAGATGTCAAATTTTTATTAATTTAGTTAACGAAAACCAAGAATTAAATCATTAACCATCAATCGCATAAACAATCTCAAATGAATAACCAACAAAATGAAATTAACTGAGTTTGGAGTAAACACTCCAATAATAACAATGCCAGAGTAAATAAAGTCCCAATACAAGAGTCTGAATAAATAAACTAATAATCAAAATAATGATAGTCTGTAACTACAACCTCTAAATAAGAATGGGCGACATGCCCTAAATGATACAAATGACTCTGAAGGAACCAAGGATAAATATGAAGGCGTCTAATACCAAGATCCGGTAGCTTCCACAACAGCTACAACACGTAATCAGAATGGAACTCCTATGCTTGGTGTCCCTGTGGCTGGGCACTTAAAATGTTTTTACAAAACAAAATAGATTTGGAGGAAAATGGGTCAGAGCCCGAGGTGAAAACAGTTTAAAAGTTTAGCAAGTGTTTAAATTACAATTAAACAACACATATTATAAACACGTTAGTTGCGTACTCTCACATGAGTTTCTCACCTCTCAACTAATGTGAACTCCTAATGTATGCCCTTAACCCATCTTAGTTATGTCGCTAACTAACTAGTCTGTACCACTTCCTCTTTCGCATTATACCATAGGATGTCTACTCTTAATATCAAGATAAAATATGTTCATAACCCATATTCGCATTCATTAAATTACTTATCTCAAGTGTTAATTAAATTCTCATTTTTAACCCTTTCAAATATCTTAGTTATTCACATTTACTAAGAAACAATGAACCAGTCAGAAGTACATAAGTATAACACTCTCAGTACATAAATACATATATGGCACCCCTAGGATAAGTTGCGGTGCTCACATACTCTGCTATCGAGTCTCGGGACATCACGTACATAAGGACTACGAGTTTCGAATCTCTCAAGAACCGTTTCAATAAGTAAAATCACATATATTGGAGGGGAACATAGTTCACATATCCATGGGTCACGCACATACCTACGCTCCCATGGTCAACTGACTTATCAACTCATAAATAAGTAATTCACAGTCCAATGTCCTTAAGGTACCAGTCTAAATCCCCCCGAAGGCACACAAGGACAAGAGGGTCCTTTTCTATAAAAATAACCTCCCGTGATAGCAAGTATGATAGGTATGTCATACACATAAGAAATCCATACACTAGGCATTCACACAACCTAAGTAATCATATTATAATATGAGTATTCACACATTTCATCTAGTAAGTCTCGTACATAATAAGTTTAACCCGACATCAAACGAAGTATACATTTAACTTGATAATTCTCTCATCGTATCAATTTAATTACCTAAACCTATCCCAAAAGGTTACTAGGTCTCTTATTAATTTTTAATGTTATCTCAGCAATTATAAAATCACTATACTACTGTTTATACCCCTAAATTATCTTTCATTCCATTTTCCGTCCCAAATCGAAAGATTCAAACCGTCCTCACTCGGTAATCGCTCGAAATTATAACGCTTGATCCCATAAGCTATAACATTCTCCGGGTAATAACTAAGTCCTTACTGACCTTAACTAAGTCCTATAATATCAAATTTATCACCCTTGTTGATACCAAATTTAGTCTGCTGACATGGACCACTCACTCACAGGCACGTGTCTGCCAGCGTGGCAATTAAGTACACTTCTATCGAGCAACTCAAGATCATCGAGCAACTAAGAAGCCACGAGGAACTCAGGGGCCTCGAGTAGCTCGATAGTGTCGAGCTACTTAGGCGGTCCGAGCAACATAGTATTCTAATCAGGATAATTAAGGAGACGACTGCGCATTAAATGCTCATTTATTATCATACAAATGTACATGTCTATTAGATAACAACGCATTGTCCTTTCATTTGTACAACCTCAAGGCTATAAATACATTGTAACCTCCTCATTGGAGAGGGACCGGAATTTCTTGAGCAAAACATTCCTCAAGAATTCCAAACAAACAATCAACAATAACAAAGACAGTGGATGTAGGCCATTCTTGCAAGGCCTCACCACTTTAAAAATCTATTGTCTATTATTTCTTTATTCTTTTTATCTGTGATTAAAATAATTAGGACAAATCTAATTATTTACATCAACAGATTGGCGCCGTCTGTGGGAAACGACTGTAATTATCATTTTTCACCAAAATAATTCATCACCGATGGCTGATCATCCTGAATCCAGCAATCGAAATGCTGGGATCCCTCCAAATCCTCCATCTACTCCACCACATGTTCAAGATCTAGCTGGTATAATGGCTAATTTGGCTCAAGGGCAAACGACCATGCAAGAAATCATGCGTCAACTCATACAAACCATTCAGGGTGGAGTGCCAGCCCAATCAGGGCAACGAAGTGTTCAGAGAAATACTCATTTACTCTCTTCACGAACTAGGAGGACGCTATTCCCAAAGGAATCTCAGTCCAGATGCATCGATTCATATCATACTGAGAGATCTAATGATCCTTCTTATCAGCCTGGATGGACTTCGTCGGTGCGAGCTACAGACACTCAACAAAATATCACTCTATCCCTAGAAAGGACAAGTGCTCTTGAAAGATTGAGTAGAGTCTCCCCTTTTGATCGTTTGGGTCCTAGGAGGAATAGAAGTCCCCCTAGGATTATGTCGAGGAACTCTCAACGACCATCTGATTTAAAGGAAGGCTCTGCCCAATCACGACCAGCTGCTCGTCATAAAAGATCCCAAGAGGCAAATTCAACACGATCAGTTGCTCGAACCAATAGGATCGAGGAAGGAAATGATGCATGGAAGGGCTCAATTCAAAGGTTGGAGGATAGATTAGGGGAGATGGATAAAACCAAAAATCCTCTACAAAGGACTTTTGTCCGAGGAACTCCCTTCATACAAGAGATTGTGGACTTTCCCACATCGTCAAAATTCAAAGCCCCGGTAGTAACACCAAAATACGATGGAAAAACTGATCCTGTTCTCCATATAGAATAATACCAGGCAGCTGCTGATATCTATGCTGTTCCAGACGAGATGCGATGCAGGGCATTTTCAGGAACCCTTACCGGATCTGCTCAGATGTGGTATAATAACCTTCCTCAGGGGAAAATTGCGACCTTCTTTCAGCTAGCAGAACTCTTTATTGGAAATTTTTATTTTGGAGCAAAGCCAGTCAAACGAGTAACACACTTGCTAAGTGTTAGACAGAAGGCAGGTGAGAGCACCGGGGATTATATTACTCGTTTCAATAATGAGAAGCTCGAGGTAATTGATTACGAGGAGAAGACATCAATAACTGCTCTGATGAGTGGACTGTTGTTAGATAAATTGTACTACACTTTAGCCAAAGACCCACCTAGAACCATGGCAGAACTAATGGCAAAGGCAACCAAGATTATGAACGTCGAGGAAGTTATGGCAGCGAAGAAGAATATGGACACCAAAGAGACCAAGGTTGAGGTTGATAAGGCTGAGAAGAAGGAGCAGAAGAACAATGGTGGTAACATGCAGTTAAAAGCAAAGCAGGCATTGGAACAATTGAAGAAATTTGGAAATTATACTCCTTTGAAAGTAGATATAAACCACATTCTGGAAGAGATCAAAAACAACGAGGAGCTGAACTGGCCAGAGAAAATGAAGGCAGATCCTGACAAGAGGAATAAGTCCAAATATTATGAGTTCCATAAAGACCATGGTCACACGACCAAATATTGCATAGCTCTTCAGAATGAAATTGAAGCACTCATCAGACGAAGAAAGTTGGCCAATTATGTTGATCATCAAAATGGTGGAAAAAGCGACGACCGAGCAAGGCATAGGTCTAGATCTCCTCATCGAGCAAAAGAAGATAAGAAGAGAAGTTATGAAGAAGACCCGAATGATGACCAAGACGACCCCGATCTCCCCAAAAGATCGAAACAGCCAGAACGTGAGGTATTTTCTATCCATTTTGGATCATTTGAATGTAATGTCATTACATGTGGAGATGCAGGAGGCGGAGATATGACTTCTGAGAGAAAAGCTTACCTCAATGAGGCTCAAGCTTGCTCGTACATTCAACAAATAAATATGGCTGAAGATGATTGCCCGATGAAGGTGAATAAGGATAAACAGGTCATTAGTTTCTCTAAGAACGACTTGGCAGGTGTACTATATCCTCATGATGACCCATTAGTGATCAAGATGAGAATGAATGAAGTGGTGATTTCATGAGTATTGGTGGATAATGGTAGCTCGACAGATATCATGTTCTATCCATGCTTTTATAGTTTGAATTTGAAGTTATCCCAGTTGGAGCCATATCATAGACCCCTCCTTGGTTTTACTGGCGAATTTTTTTTTCCACTTAGGACGATCAAGTTGGATATGCTTATTGGTACATGGCCTGCTTGTCGAACGGAAAGAGTACGCTTCTTCGTAATGGATAAAAATGTTCAAAAAGCTTACAACATCATCATGAGAAGGGTAGTACTAAAAAAAATTCGAAGCGGTACCATCTACTTTACATCAATGTTTAAAATTCCCAACTAATTTTGGAGTATGAGTGGTGAAAGGCGACCAAAAAGTAGCTCGGGAATGCTACTATTCATCTACCGAGCAGGAGGAGCATGAAAAATCCAGAAAAAAAGACTACTACCTACCAAATAGAAGATGCGGAGATTGAAACATTAGACCCTAGAGACGAGTCCCAACTCGTGAAAGTACAGGTCATGGAGGCTACTGAGAATGTCATTCTGGACGACGAGCATCCAGAACGAACAACTCAAATTGGTGCATCCTTGAATGAATCAATAAAACAAGAATTAATTGCATTTCTAAGGCGAAGAAAGCAGACTTTTGCATGGAGTCATGAAGACATGCCAGGAATAGATCCGAATTTCTTATATCACGAGCTCAATGTGAACAAGGAAATCAAGCCAGTAAAGCAGCGAAGAAGAGTGTTCAATCCTGAGAAAAATCAAGCTATACAGGAGTAAGTAGAGAAGCTAAAAAAAGCCTCTTTCATTGAGGATGTCAAATATCCTGACTGGCTAGCAAATGTGGTGATGGTAAAGAAGAAAAATAACAAATGGAGGATGTGTGTAGACTTCACCGAGCTTAACAGTGCATGCCCGAAGGATCATTTTCCTTTACCCCGAATTGATCAACTGGTGGATGCTACCTCGGGGCACGAACTATTAAGTTTCATGGATGCTTATTCTAGTTATAACCAGATTAAAATGAAGCTTGAAGATAGGGAGAGTACCTCTTTTATCACCCCGAGGGGAACTTATTGTTATAATGTTATGCCTTTTGGACTTAAAAATGCAGGTGCTACCTATCAGCGGTTGATGAACAAGGTGTTTGCAGACCAAATCGGCCATAGCATGGAGGTTTATGTTGACGATATGCTAACAAAGAGCAAGAAAGTTGCTGATCATCTAGTTGACTTAGTCCAGACCTTTAATCAACTAGAGGAATATCAAATGAAGCTGGATCCCACAAAATGCATATTCGGAGTACGAGAAGGCATGTTTCTCGGATATATTGTTAACCAACGAGGAATTGAGGCGAATCCTGAAAAGATCAAGGCTCTATTGGTGCTGCGATCTACGACGACGAAGAAGGAAGTGCAAAGTCTCACAGGGCGAGTTGCGGAGCTTAATAGGTTTGTGTCACGAGCAACTGATAGACGTCTCCCATTCTTTAAAACACTTCAAAAGACTTTTGAGTGGAATGATGAATGCGAGAAGGCCTTTCAAGAATTAAAAAAAATACCTGGGAGCACCTCCATTGTTATCCAAACCAGTGATGGGAGAGAAATTATACTTGTATCTGACAGTTTCAGAGAACGCAGTTAGCTCGGCGTTGATAAGAATGGATAGTGGAGTGCAAAAACCCATCTATTACACCAGCAAGGCCTTCCGAGGAGCAGAGATCAAATATCTAAGGCTGGAAAAGTTAGCACTGGCGTTGATCGAAGCAAGTAGAAGGATGAGTCCATACTTCCAAGCTCATACTATAGTTGTGTATACATACATGCCGTTAAGGCAAGCTTTGTACAAACCATAGAAATCAGGAAGATTGATGTATTGGGCTGTAGAATTGGGTGAATACGATATAATTTATAAGCCTAGGTCGTCACTCAAAGGGCAAGCAGTGGCAGATTTCATCGCAGAGTTCACCTATCTAAACACCTCTGAAGAGCAGAAGTTGAATACCGACCAGCCTGTGGATGTTAAAGGATCATCGCAGTTGAATACCGAAGAGCAGCAGTCGGTAGGCGAGCAAGAGAGGATGATCAACGAGCAGCGAGTAGCGTTAGAGGAGGATAAAAGAAAGCATCAAATATTCCACCGAGGAACTCTGTCTGACCAAGAATTTGATAATGAGATACCTGTGTGGAATTTATATGTAGATGGCTCTTCTTGCACTTCAGGCAGTGGAGCAGGGGTTATTTTAAACAACCCTGATAAAATTGATGTGGAGTATGCTCTGTATTTTCAATTTAAGGCTTATAATAATGAGGCTGAATATGAAGCTATGATCGTGGGTCTCAATCTAGCTAAAACTATGAAAGCGGAGCAGGTAGTTGTATTCAGTGACTCACAGTTGATTGTAAATCAAATGTTGGGAGTGTATGCAACAAAAGGAGAATTAATGATCCAATATCATGCGAAAGCAATGGAGATTGTATCAAAAAATAAGTCATTTGTGTAATTGATTTCATAATTTGCGGGTTAAAGAAATGGATTTTTGGGTATTAATATCAAAACCTAGATTTTTGGGTTTAATCTTGAAATCAATGTCTAAATATGGGTTTAATGGTATAGAAATGGTTGGGATCAACTTTGGGTTGATTTATGGGCTTAAAATCATGAATTGATGAAGGTTTAAGAGTTCGAAATGAAAATTTAGGGTTTAGAATTCGTGGGTTTTGATGAAGAAGAAGAACCCTTCAAAATCTACAGGCCCGAATCGATTCACCCCCTAAGCGAATCAATTCGGTTTAGGGAAATTGGCAGGTCTGCCTTGACCGAATTGATTCAGACCCAAGCCGAATCGATTCGGCCTGTGGCAGAAGCCCAGATCTTTGGACCCGAATCGATTCGCCTTGGAGGCCGAATCGATTCGAAAACAGGGCATTTTGAGGAATTTTCTTTATGGTGATTTCAAACCCTTTTTGGTTGGGTTTATTGATTTGGGGTCTTCTCTTATGATGTAAGAGATATATTTTGGAGACACTAGGGGGTTTCTCACACATTGTTATCATAGGGACTTCTTGGGAAAATTTAGGAAAAATATATCCAAGTATGTATTTGGAGATGTGTATAGAGATTGTGGGGAAACCTCATTGGGATTGAGAATCATACTTATAGACAAATTGTAAGTATAAATGTGATGGGAGGCTAAGAACTCTTAGAGATAATTGCGAGGGTATGTTGTGAAATTCTAGGCCAACCTCTATGTCGAATCCTTATAAGGATAGAATAGTATTAAGCTACGATTTGGGGCCAAATGGAAGAGTATAGTTGCATACCCTTAGTAATGATAAAATTTAAGAAATAAATCCGAGAGATCTTAGACTAGGGGATCCACAAAAGTGATTGAACCGTAGTCGAAATCGAGAGCGATGGATCATATTACCACCTAGAGTAGAGTGTGCAAATTCTAGTCGGGGTAGATGTTGTTTATCGGTGTGTGATTTACAACGGGTATTTTCCCTAACAAATGAGATAATTTGATGGAGGTAAGATTGATCTTGAGGCTTATAGACTATTAGTTATGTGTATACCGATAGTCAAAATTATTACTAGATTCTTTAATGTGCTCTCAGATATAGATAGTATGCGTTGTGATGATTTCCTGCACAAATTTTGGGTGATAACCCTAATGCTGAATATATATGTATATATATACATATGATTTTGGAAGACTATTCATCATAGAAAAAATGATTGAATATGTTTCAAGTGAGAGATTGTATTCACATATCGAGGTAAAATTAAAGGAAATTGTGGTGACGGCTTGTATATCGAGGATTATGTATACTTACAATCGAGTGTATATAGATATCTTATACACATGAACGAGAATTAGTTTGTATATATAGATATATGGATATGTGAATATATTTGTATATATATCTATATAAATATGAATATATGAATATATGGATATATTTATGTTGTGGACATATATGGTATGGATATTTAAACCGTATATGATGGTTTAATGTTTAATTATATGATTGGATCATATGGATGTATATATATTGTGCATGTGAATGATATATATACTTATGTGGTTAAGCATACCCCGCTCATGCTATCATTGGGAAGTTTCCGCGTAGAGGGTGAGCATCCTGACTAGAAAAGCAGGGTGTGGATATTCCCCAGGTCATAGTCGTCCCGTGTGTTATTATGTGATTTACATTTTTTTTGGGATGAGACGTGGTGGGTATGTTTAGTCTCATTGCCGGTTAGGAGCTATGACCGCTTCCCAGGACGTTGTGTGCGTGTGTTTACCATGAGATGGGTGTCGTTTAGTCCCACCATGGTGACCCCAGTATTGCTACGTGAGCCGGGCACTGGGAAGATGATGCATGATGCAGTTTTATCGGCGATATATATAGCCGGGTATATTATTTGTGCATGGCCATTGTACATCAGATATGATATGTACTCTTGGTCATGGGTATGGATGATGATGGTATATATATATGGTTAGAATAAAATGCCTATATATATATATTTATATATCCTATAGATAAAAGGATATGAAATCTTTGTGGAGTACATCTTAGATGATTATGGTGTACTAGATTGATGGGGATTGATGTATCGCATTTAAGGAATATTTAGGTTACATCATCCCAAGGATATTATTGGAGATTTTTAGTTGTTTTAATATTGTCGCCTAAAGTTTAGTAGTAGTAGTAGTAGTAGTAGTAGTAGTAGTAGTAGTAGTATAATATGGTATGTATGGCATTATGGATCTCTAACATCGACATTGTCAAGGAGTAGTGTAACGGGGTGGTTCCTTGTTTGGATTTCGCTTTGCGAGACACCCCACGCATGAAACGTAGTGCAGTGTTGAGATTGGAGAAAAGTTCTATCAAATATTTATGTGTGGCATGATGGTGTAACAACCCGTGTAATTTTTTAGGGTATTTTCTAAATTAAGAGGAAAAATAAATTTTGAGATAAAATTATTTTTATTGCTCAAATATGTTGGATTTTATTTTTTAAGGCGAGAATTTCAAACGGTTTCGAAATCGGAATTAAAATGGAGTTTTAATTGAATTTTTATTATTTAGAAGAGTCCTCAAAACATAAAACTCTCTAAGAGTCCTCGGAACATAAAACTCTCTAGTAAAAATAATATTTTTAGAAATCCGACCGTTCGATCAAGCTGAATTTTTGTCAAAGTCCTGTCTCGTCGTTCGCTACAACATATTAAAATTTCAAGCGATTTCAACGGTCCGATCGTCCGGAATAAAATTTTTAGTGTTTGTATCTGATTAGAACTCTTTTCTTAATCAAACTCTTAATCCTTTATATATCAACTAATTCATGGCTTGGCTTTTCAAATCACTTTTTCTCAAACTTTTCAACCAGAAGAGCTCTTTAAAATTAGTCCTTTTCATATACAAACCATAACCCGAAACTTATTCAAGATTTCAACCTTAGATTATAAGGCTTATTTGGTGTTTTCTCGAGTTTGGGCTAGAACGAGATCTTATTATTTTCGCGAGAAGAACGTGATGGTGTGAATAGATTTTGACGCTGAAATTATGTGATGATTCATGTTGGTTCTTTTTGGTGGTTTAAGGTATGGGGTTTTACACAATATGCTCCTTAATCTCGCGAGTATTTCTCTCTTTGATTTCATGTGATTATCGACTCATATTTGAATTGTTAAATTCTTTTGGAAATCTGAAAATATTTGCTGGAATCTGATTTCGATTCATGTGGTATTATATTTGGTGTTGAGCATGTTGTCATGAGATTTTAATATGGCACTGAAGTTGGGCACCCGCCAATATTCCTTTTTCCGGATATGCTAGAAAAATGCATAGGCGCGGTACAGTGGTGAGGCCTGGTGACCCGGTTAATGTGTTGTTAAGAAATTATATTGATATAATTGCTATTGAGATTCGCATTTGATTTGAATATTCGTATTCGTATTGTGACGTTTTATTCACCGCTAATATTTGTTGAGCATCTTTCCTGTCGTATTGTGTACTTCCCCATATTTTCTTTTAGTGGCAGGTTATCGCGAATTTTGGGGCGCTATGGAGATTGATTTTAGCGAGGATTATTTGGGAAGAGATTTTAATACAAGAGAGAAGACTTGTATTTATTTATTTTGATGTATAGAGCATTGGAGATTTATTCTTTTAGATAGTTATTTTTATTCGAGAGAATTCTGTATTTAATTTGAAGAGATTTGAGATTAGTGGATTCTCTTATTTATATTGTGGGATTTAGATGCTCTATACCTTGTTATATTGTGGAATTGTTTAGTTTTTTCGACAATGGCGCTCCGCTCGCTCTCCCCGGGCGAGCGGGGTGTTACAGATGGATCTCTAGGATCAACGTTGTTAAGGAGTAGTGTAACGGGGTGGTTCCTTGCTTGGATTTCGCTTTGCGAGACACCCCACGCATGAAACATAGCGCAACGCTGAGATTGGAGAGAAGTTTTGTCAATAATAATTTGTATGCATGTTAATTAGAAATTAAATCTTATGATTCAACCCAAATATAAATGGGTAACATGTTACGAATTATAATTAATTAAATTATAAACCAGAATCCATTAAGCCTATTATGGCAAAAATTATTTGTACACATAATCTAGTATGATTAGAAAAGGGGTAGATTCTTGGGTTATGATAGGAAGGAAATTCTCGTGGGTATAGGCTGGACCTATGTTAAGTTAGGTTGTCCTTATATACGGGGGTAATTTTACTAAAATTTAAGGACGCGAATAGATGCGCGCCGTTAGATGAGAGGTGAGTTGCGAATCCACGAGAATGCAAATCCACTTTTAATTATGAAATAAGTGCACCGATATTTATTATGCACGGTTAACACACTTGCTAAATATTTTTCACACTCGGGCTCTGACCCGTTTACTTTTCTTTCCTGCTTGTATATATATATATATATTACTACAGGTGTCCTACCGCATGGATGCCGGATGACCTTCTATCCAGAGTCTTGGGAGCCGCGACAGGTGCGGACTGTTGCGGGATGTAGAATGTAGTCGCTTCCTCCTTTGAAAATTCGAGGTAGGATTCATGTTGTATATCGGGTTTGTACCCAAGGGATATTTATATACATGTTCATACTTATTCCATTTCAGTTGTTGTATTGGTTGTGACCCGACAGCTTATTCGGGTCTACTTTTTGTAGTATATTCCGTTGTAGTCATTTATTTCGTTTTATTCCAGCATTTCATTTACCTTAGTTCTTTCATGCATCTTTCTTTCCTTTATTAGTAGTGTTGGTTGTTGTCGGTTGCATATTTTATTTAAATTTTAACATATCGCTTATATGAGATCGGGTAGTTAGTCCTATATTATATGGTACCGACTGTTGATGTTGAGACTGGACCATCTGAAACTCCTGATTTAATGTAGTATAGGGCTGGCCACCCGTTATTATTTTAAGCGGGGTGTTACAGTAGGTAACTAGGTGGATGAGTAAACCTGGGGTGATAGCATTTTAGAGAACATCTGGTGAGTGCCTACTCGGGAGGATGGTTATATATATATATATATATATATATATATATATATATATATATGACATATGTGTGATTGTTGTAATATAGGATACGTATATATGGTGTAGATTTATATACAGATAAAATACATGAAGTGCAAATGTATTATATATGATACGTATATAAGAATATAGATATTTTGTATACAGGCGTAATACATAAAGTAAAAAGGGATTTCTTGTATATAACTATTGAGTATGTCATATAGTGAAGATTAATTAAGTTAATGGGATAAATAACTTACGAATTTAAGGTACAAATTACTCAGGCTAGAGTAGAGTGTCATGGAGTTTTAGAACAAGGTTAGTTAGATGAGGTACTGTAACTAGGAGGGTTAGGAAGACACTTTAGGTGTGCACAATAGTTGAGAGGTGAGAAGTATCTCAAGTGAGCGAGACACTAACGTAAATATAAAGAGCATTCACGCATTTTAATTGTTTCATTTTAATTCACTTGCAAAATATTTTCAAAAGGATTTGGGCGCTGACCCGTACTTGCAAAATATTTTTAAAACCTTTTAGGTATCCAGTCACAAGAACGCCAAACTTGATGATCTGTTACAGGGATGCATAACTGCAGCAGATGTGGATGTTGCAGGATTTGGACTTAATTGCTTCGATCATTTTATTCATAGAGTAGGATACAACTCAGTATTTCATTTGGGCATGCTGCCCCAACTGTTTTTATTTCAATTAGACTTTGTACTCAGTTTATTATTTATGTTGAATTATTATTTTGGATTCGAGGTTTTTAGCCGATGGTTTATTTGGCTAGTCTTTTATTTATTTATTCACTATTGATTTAGAGTCACTGATTGTGTGAATGGTTTAAATTATATTTTGTTGCATGCTGTTATTGTTTAATAAAAAATAAAATGTTGACACCAGATTTTTGAATACTAGGCGGTTAGTAAGTTTTAAAAAAGTTTCGATAGTAAGTTTTAAACTCGTCAAAAATTACACTACAAAATTTCAAATTTCAAGTTTCAAACTTCATAATTATACATTCTTCATGTATATCTTTTGATAGATCTCGTCGAGATCTTTTCAAATATATAAATTTTGTTTCAAATGGACATATATTTTTAGAGATATTTAATTTTGAAAGTATGTACAGAAAAAAACAAAATAAGGACCGATGGCAAATTTGTCAGAAAAATACAATAGACACATATAAGAAACCTTAGACTAAACATGTTTACGATCAGAACCAATATTTATACACGTTTATTTTCAAGGAAATTAATTAATTGCAATTTTTTTCTAATTTCTTGAATAACAAGATGCCCCATCAACAGACCTTTCAATGCTAACTATTTAGATACTCTAGAATGGTAAGTTTAGAGAACTAAAAACATAAATTCCTAAAGACTACTTTTGTTCGTAGGAAATAAAAAAACATTTCTTACGAACAATATTTGTTCGTATAAATTGTTACGAACTAGTGTTGTTCGTAAGAACTCAAATATATAATAAAAAATGATTATTTATATTTAATATGAACTAATGATGTTCATAGGAAATCCTACGAACTAATGAAGTTCGTAGAAAGGATTTACAGAAAAATGACTATAAATTAAATTGCAGAATTTCTTTCAAACTTTCCATCAATGCCCCTTTCCTAATTTATAAACTTAGGGTGAGTTTGATTACAAACATGGAAAATGCGTGAAAATAGTTCATTTGAAAGAGAAGTTGGAAAATGAGTGGAAAAACATATGAGTTTTTGATCTTATTTTTTAAAGTTTTCCATAGAAACCAATTCTTTGGTGGGTAGATAAGAAATATTTTTCACTAAAAATGAGGTTTTAGATGGAGCACTTATTATGTGAATGAATATTGTTCTTACATAAAGTATTCACAATGATGGTACTACAAAGACAAACAAAATATAAATAAAAACATCTAATTTTCATATTTTTTTTTTCATGTCAATCAAATACACCCTTCAAAAATGTGACTTTTACGTCAACGTTGTGAATGCTCTCAATGCGAACTATTTGATGACAAAACAAAAGCAGAGTTGGTTGCATAAATACGTAATTATGCATATTTTAAAAGTGGTATAATTTTTTTTTTAGTTTATTTTTCCATTTAGAGGTATCATGAGGTGTTCGGATCAGTTTTACGCACACATCAACTAATTTTCACTAGCGAATTAATAGTCAGCCGCTGTCCACCAAATTATTCGAGACTTGAACTAGGAAGCAAACCCGATCTAACAAGCTCAACCAAGTGGTATATGTATTGAAACAAAATCAACCCTTTAAAACCCTTTCATCCTTTGTCCCTTATACCCTATCCATGCAAATTATCTTAAACCCACGAACTCATCCCTTGTGCTCCCAGCTATGTCCATTACCTGCAACCTCACCATCTCTTTGGACCTTTCCATCCAAAACCCAAATCCTAAAATCCCATTTTCAGTCCCCAAACACTCTCTCTCTCATCTCACTATCACATGTGCCAAGAGGTCCAAAAGAACTGGGAAATTGAGGTACCCATCAGAGAAGAAGAAGCTCAAATTGAAACCTCAACCACAAATACATGTTCAAAACAAATTTGATGGCTTTTGGAGGTTATCTAAGCTTGGAGTCTCGGTTGATGAAGATCCTGGCAAAGATTTTCTTGGTATTTCAGATGCTCTGCTCCAACAAATAGCCAAGCTTCTGAAATTTCCGGTAATTTCTTCTAATTTCCATTACACCCATAAATAGTAGTGACAAAACTATGAGCGGCTCACCAAATATGAGCAACCTAAACATGAGTTGGGCTAGCCCTTTTCAATGTAGAAAACACAAATTTTAATCATAGCTTTTAAAGATGGACTATATATTTGAGTTATATTTTTTGTTAATGGGTGCCATAATGCTCGTAACTTTTAAATATAAGCGCCATATTTGAAGCATAGCTTGTAATACGAGCCCCCATCATAATTGAAGCATAGCTTTTAATACGAGCCCCATATTTGAATGCATGACTAATATGGGTTGATTTATTATTTAGGGCCCATTTTGCCACGGCTACTCATAAATGATTCGAAACACCTCTTTTTTTTGCCTGCCTGAGAAACAGATTCTTTAAGGGTCATTTGGGTTTTCATTTCTATTAGTTATGCTGGTATCAATTTCACACATTTTACACTCGTTGCGATACGTTTTTCTCACAAAAGTATCGCAAAAAGTGAAATTGGTACCAAAGTGGTAATACCTAAACCTTTAGTGCTCAAGTGATATATGACATAGCTAATGCGGGACAAAGGCGAAATGACGTATTTTTCATTTGAGAAAGTTTAATGGGTGAGTTTATTGAAAATCGAATTACAAGAAAATAAATGCTAGTAGATATTTGCACATTAATTATATGTTGAGAGAAAAATAGGTAGGGTTTGGAGAATTTTTTTTGGAGGGTGTGTTACTTTAAAAAAACCATGTTGTTGATCGATGTAAAATAATTTAAATGGGGTGTATTGAAATAATTGGTGGATGTATTAAAAAAATTGCTTTTCATTTTCATGTCTGTTCGAAATTGGTTTTGCTCCCAAGGTGTGGTGGTTCTATATCTTTCTACTATGTTAACCTTTATGTCCTCTTCTTTCTTGTGCAGGTTGCTTCAATGTTGCCGCCAGAAGCATTCTCAGTTATTCGGAAATCTTTTGATGCTAGGAAGGTTTGTACAATGTGTAAAATAATTGTGGGTTTTGTTCCCTGTATATGTAGGAATTTGGTTGTCCCTCAAAATATAATACTAGTGTGTTTGGGAAATCCAATTGCATGCTTTGAAATTAGAATTGGGGCACAATGAGTTCAAGGTTTAAATTAATTCCCAAACATGCTCCGATAATTGAACTTGGACTATGTACTAGATGATTTTTTTATCCCAATGCAAGTGATCTAAACAATTAATCATATTTACATTTAAGTCGATAAATCATATGTTGCATGGTTTACTCTCAACTAAAAAACTAGAAAATTTCAATTATTGTGTTTTTGGGTCAATTAATGTATAGTGCCCAACATAAATACATATTTTGTAAATAAGACACCTATATTAATTTAACCTGTTTAGTCCCTCAAATACCCATTAACCTAATACTCTCTTATTTTCGCCTTAGCTCCGGCGACCTCCTGCCTAAGCTCCGACAACCGATGGTGGGTGGGTGGAGGGAGGTGGGTAAATGGGTTTATGTGTGTCATTGTTTTGAGTGTTTTTATGTGGTGAGGGACTTTTTGGAACAAAATAAAAAGGTTTGGACTAAACGTTTATTAAAAAATGTTCGAAGGATCTAGATATGAAATTATGAGAGATTGAAATGGAAGTCCTATATTCCGTGTGAATATTATGTCGTGTTCATTAAATTGGTATTGGAGTATTATTCACTCTGGGTGTATTGTGAATTTGCGAATGTTGACGTTTGGTATTATAGGTGGTACTACCTTACGCGCCCAAGCTCCACGTTCGCGTGCGGAGGAGCCTCCGCGAGTTGATGAAGTGGCAGCGCTGGTTTATCATGGATTTATGAGTTTGGCATCGACACTAATCTGGTCACGTCACTAACTACTGGCAGAGGCATGAGTCACATTGCGGGTACAAAGGTTTGTGGAATATCAATCCACAAACCTTTGTGGTGGCACTGTGATGGTTGTTGTCCCCATCTAAACCCTCAATAAGCTTCTTTATCCCATACAACCCCCAACCATCTTCATCCCCCATCAAACGGGACCTACGATTGCATCCCAAATTGAAACCTGTCCAACCAGTTCACCCCAATCCGACGTCACAAACCCTAACTGATTTACCCAAACCTCAACCTTATGGTGCAACCACCACCCAAAATCACATCTCCACACCTCCAATTATAATCCTAACCACCCCAGCCCCTGCACCTCACTTCATAGGCCCAAAAAACCCTCTCCCGCACAGACCTACACCATTGACATTTACTCAAACCCAAACCCAGATCCAAACCTAAGCCCGTACCTACTAGTATTGGTTGAACCTTGGACCCGCATGGACCCTCTCCTATTTCGGCTCAGCCTCCTTCAACATCTTAACAAGCCCACCCACCCCAAAGGCTGCTAAACTCACGACTCTAGCTGTGAATCACACTCTGGCAGTATTGGAATTAATTGCAGCACAACTTATGCCACTATGCTATAACCTGTGTGTGTCGAAGGGTCAATTATAAGTTATGCACCATGATTATTGATGGAGGCTCGAGTGACAATTCAATCGCCAATGAAATGGTTGAAAAGATTAAACTACCTACGCAACCTCTTCAATCTTCGTGTTGATTATGGATCAACTGTGTTATATCCCATTTACCTTGGACTCTACATCATGTAGTTTTTTCTCATTTGCCACAAGGAGAGTGTACAACATTTGAAGTCAAATGCCTATATTTTTGCTTAAGGGGAGGAGATACAACTTCAGCCCAAATGCGAGTTGCGCCTTGATGCCTTGTCGGCGACTCCTCTCTTTTTCACCCACATGGGTGAGGCCTGTAAGACGGACATGTATTACACCACGGTGAGTACATCTTCTAACTCATAGATATATATATATTCCCCAAACTAGATTCCTTTTTCGATGTTTGCATCCCAACGGTCGATCTCCCTCCTCTATGAGACATTCAGCACGCGATGGGTTAGTTGCCTTCCAGACTGCATTATCAAATGGCTCTTGCCGAGCATGAGAAGTTTTAGCGACATGTTTCCGAGCTTTATGAGGAGTTTCTACATCCGCTCTAGGATGAACGGAAGATGATGTTCAAGACCAAGGATGGGTTGTATGAGTGGAGCTCGTTCCATTTTCACGAGGGTTATAATATAGATGTTGCGACCGTTTTTTCGTAGGTTTGTCGTCTTGTACTTTGATGATATCTTCATCTAGTGTCGATCGAAGGATAAAATTTATGTTATTTTAGTATTTTTCCTCTTGTATTCATCCCTCCGAGTTTTGGGCCTTAGCTGTGTCGGATTAGCATTGTAGTCTCTAGTTGCTTTTAGAATTATAACATTTAAAAGTATAAATACAATTATTGGGCTCCCAATTGGGTAAACCTTCACAAATTATTTTATAGTATCGGAACCAAAAGTACCGAGCCAAAAGTACCTGTTCTCTTCACAACCCCATCTCTTTCTAAACTTAATCCTAATTTAATTTGTCATAATTAAAACCCCAGGGTTTCACTGTTCATCGAGAAACCCTAGACATTCTTTCTTAACCATTTTCGACCCTCATCCCTCCTTTTTAGCCATCCCTGAACCCTAGTTACCCTAGATTAGAGGTTGCGACCATCTATTGCGAGATCTATAACATATAATGAGAGGTTTTGAAAATCACTGATGCCCTGATTTAAAGGTGTAAGGGCTTGCGGAACAAGTTGGGCTAGATTCGAACTTTTTGGTCCACGATTTGAAGGTGGAGGCTGGTGCAAACTCTTCTATATAGGTAGCAAACTACCTAGGGTTCCGACCTGCTTGATTCGCATCTTTTTGTCTCTGGTGTGAAGGTCACTAACCTTTTTCTCTTTCCTAAGTTGATCGCAAACCCTTTATAGGGTCCTACCCAGTTTATTTAGGAGGTTTCTCCCACTCTCTACACTTTATTGGGTTTTTGTTCCAGTTTGGATGTGATATAGAGCTGATATGCTCCTATTTTTTGGTTGTCGGAGTGTTCTTCGGCATTTGTGTTTCTAGCTATTTTTATGGTGATTTGTTGATTTATTATATATCTCAGATTGTCTTTCGGTGATTGTCAGCGACTCTTTGGTTGCTTTTTGGTATCGAAACTAGTCTCTAGTAGTATTCTTTAGATCTGGTTTTGATTTTTTTCAGTCACTTCTTGAGATATTATGGGTGACTTGGGTAGCGAAAAAGGGTTTTTTCATTGGTACAACATACTGCCGTTCAGTTAGTGCGACTTTCCACTTTAATATGTACGATTTTGCTTTCGGATCTCGTTTTGCTAACGAGGTGATTGCTTACCGTCACCATTCGCAATGGAAACAATTTTTTTTTTGGAACTGGTCATTCAGTTCATCTCATGTGACCAGAGTTGTGGATACCATCATTTGTCATGCGGCTCTTCCGTCGGTTGCCCTTGATCGATCCTTCTTCCCCATCCATAAATGTGAGTCGACTGCAATCTCAACTCAACCGTATTCATTTGAGTTCTCTCACCACTGGGTCAAGTCCTCTATGCCTATTATCACTATTACTTCAGATAAACTCTCGGCTTTTCATGTTACGAGTGTTAAGCTCACTTAGATCTGAATACCGAAGCCACTGATCACATGGCGGGTGACACATCCTTGTTTTCCTCATCTACTGTTTTTATTTGTCAGTACGTTTGTCTTGTGGACGACTCTTATAAGCATATCTATAGCATAGGGATTTGTGTTTGTCTCTCGATATTACTCTTTTCTCAATTTTGCATGTTCCTAATTTTTCTTTTAATTTCTTTCTTGTTAGACATCTTGCAAACTATCTCAATTGTGTTGCTCTGTTCTTTCCTGCCTATGAAGCACGAACACTCTCCCGGACGCCAACGTGTTTTGTCCGACAACGTGTCGGACACATATGAAGCACAAACACTCTTCCGGAAGCCACGAGTCAACTTTGACTCAAGTGATAGTGATTGTGCTTTATTTATGATTCTTAAGGTCAAAGTGTGTTTGAATTTTGTTTTATATGGTCAATTTTCTTAATTTCATGTTAAGAATGCTCTAATAATGTATTTTATGGAGAAAATATGTTTTATTCTATTAATATATATTTAAATATATATTATATATTATACGTATCATAGCGTGTCGTATCCTAGTTTTCGGATCAATCACGTGTCGCGTGTCGAAACACGTATTACGTCTCCGTGCTTCATAGTTTCCTGCCCATTGTCTCTTGCGACACCTGAGGTTCAAGGAGAATCCTTGGTAGGGGCTATGAGCGTGATGGGTTACTATTTTGAGAATCCTCCATCGCAGCCTCCCACATCCAATCTTAATGCTTCTATCCTGTCAAATTCTGTTTCGTACGATGTCTTTAATCGAAACTTAAATTTGTGGCATGCAGGTTTAGGTCATGTCAATTTCCAGTACCTATGTTTGCTATCTCCTTCTTTAAAGCTTGTAATGACAAAAAGAATTTATTAGAAGCATGTGAGCTCTCCAAGCATACCCAAAGTAGTTATATACTCTACGAGTCGTGCTTCTAATATATTTGATTTGATTTATTCTTGATGTGTGGGGTCATCTCCTGTTATTGCTTTTTATGGTCATTATTATCGTGTGACGTTTTTCGATGATTATACTCAGTGTGAACTCCTCCCTTTGTTTGTTCAATTCCTTCAAATAATTAAAAATTAATTGAAGACGGTGTTTCCTAATGTCCGGTTCGATAATGAGCGTAAGTATGTGTCTAATGAATTTTGGTTTTAATTTAGTCAGAAAGGGATCTTACATCTAATAAATTTTGGTTTCAATTTAGTCATAAAGGGATCTTGCATCCTCACTCGCCCTTATACCCCCGAACGAAATAGGTTCGAATAACGCAATAATTGTTATCAAATGGGAGTGGTTCGATGCTTGTTAAGTAGTATGAACGTGCCCAAATCATTTTTATCTTAAATCACACACCGAGTCAGGTTTTAGGGGGGAAGGCACCCCTTCAATGCTTTCAACTAGATACCACTTTATTCCACATTTTTCCTCGTGTGTTTGGATATACATGTTTGTTCATCATTGTAGTCCTTCTCGGCACAAATTCGATGATAAAGCTATAAGGTGTAATTTTATAGGTACCTATGCGATGTTTAAGGGGGTATCGGTGCTATGATCTTGTGTCTAAGCATATACACGTTTGGCACTCTCTTGATGTACTTTCATAAGGATATCCCCTTTTATGGGGGTTGAGCACTTTGCAGGCTCCTGTCTCCCCATCTCTCGAGGGCGAGGCTTCATCACTTGCTCGATCTATTTCTCTGTTTGATGTGGCTCCTCCTGTTGCACCATTTGAGCCCACCTTACCGGTTTACTCCCATCATCCTCGGTCGCCTCTGCGAACCCCTTATCTTGTCTCACGTAGCTCTCCCTCTACTTTGCCACCTCCTATACTACCTCCTACTTCTTATTTTAATTCTTGTTATCCTTCTCATATACAATGCCCTCCTTCCCGATATGGTTTTGTTGGTAGTGCTAATCATGTTATATATATGCATATATTCTATGACACTCTTTCGGGTCCATATTGAGCCTTTCTGGGCCAACTTGACTCTATCTTCATTCCCCGATATATGATTGAGGCTCTCGAGAATCCTAAGTGGGTGGAGGCAATGAAAGTGGAAACGGATGCTTTGGAACGAAACGGTACATGAGAGCTTGTTTCTCTACCTTTTGGAGGGAGGACCATTGGATGAAAATGGGTCTTCAGCGTGAAGTATTTGACCAATATCTCAATTGATAAGTATATGGCCAGGTTGGTGGCCAAGGGATTTACTAAAGTTCCTTGAAAAGATTTTGGTGCTACATTTGTCACGATGGCCAATCTTACTTATGTGCAATTATTGATTTCTCCCGCACTTCCCACTCTTGGCCTCGACATCACTTAGATGTCAAGAATACCTTTTCACACGGGGATCTCTTCGAGACCATCTATATGGATCGTTCTTCGAGTTTTTGGTCTGAGGGGGAGTATAGAGGGAAAGTGTGTTGTCTCTTGGAAGTCTTTTTATGGCATTAAGCAATCACCTCGGGCATGGTTTAGTAGATTCAGAGAGTTAGTTATATCCATGGGCTTTTTTCAGTGTCATTTTTGATCATACATACCTTATCCTTCGTTTGATACATCATCTTGTTGGTATATGTGGATGATATTATTATTATGGGTGATGATGTTGATGGGATTGCCCAAGTAATGTGGGGTATTGGGAAGGTGTTGGATGTGAAGGATTTAGGTTCTCTCGACTACTTTCTTGAGATTGAGGTAGCTAAGTTTCGATGATGAGATTTCTTTATCACAACATAAGTACACTTTGGATCTCCTTTAAGATACTTGATGCTTGGTTGTCGTCCGACTTCTACACCTACAGATCCTAACCTGAAAGCTCTCTACCGAGACATATGATTTGAATTCAGATCCTATAGTTTATCAGATACTGGTTGGTCATCCTATTTACTTGACTAACATGAGGCCGAATTTGACTTTTGTTGTGAGTATGGTTAGTCTACTCCACGCACCACACACTTGGATGCTGTTTACTACATTTTGAGATACTTTAAGTCATGTCCAGGACATGAGTTGTTTTGTGCCTTGGGGAGAACCTCTTATGATTTAGTGATGCGGACTATATAGGGTTTAAGACTGTAGACGCTCCACTATAAGCTTTGGTACTTTCTACAGTTCTCATCTCATTTCATAAAGAGAAAAAAGCAGGCAGTGGTTTCATGCCCTTTAGCCCGATATTGAGTACTGTGCGATAGTCCGATGTTGAGTACCATGTGATGGCTGATGATGAGATTTTGTGGCTTTTATCGATTTTTGGGTAGTTTGGTTTTATGAAAAAAAAAATCATTGGATTTATTTTGCAATAATAAGTTGGTCATTATGCTTGCATCCAATTCCGTGCTTCATGAGAGGATGGAGCACTTGGAGGATGATATTCACTTTATTCGCGAAAAAGGTAAGGTCTGGCATCATATGTTCGACTTTTGTCCTAAACGACAAATATCTTTGTCAAATCAGTTGGGTCCTCTTTTCTTTGGTCTTCCATTGCCAAGCTATACTTGATTGTATCTTTGCCTTAAAGGGGAGTGTTTGAGTATTTTTTCTTTTGTGCTGGGCCCTCCGTGTTTTGGGCCATAGTTGTGTAGGCTTAGCGTTGTAGTCTATAGAATCTTCTAGAGTTGTAACATTTTAGTTGTAATACAATTATTGGGTTTCAATGGGTAAACCTTCACAAACTACTTTTGCTTCACACATCGCTGCCATCTACTTTTAAAACAATGCCCTGACTTCACATTGTACTCCATGACATCAGCTTTCAATGACGTTGTCAACTTGTCCACGGGCTCTTCCCCTTTTACATTGTGTTGGTCTTGGTTGAGCTTCCACTGGCTGTTTTGATTTTCTCTACCACTTCTGATTTTATGGACTGATTGGTCTCCTCCTCTGCTGATTTTCTTGATCACCGACAATTCTAATTTTCTCGACCATTTCTGAATCTGTGGCCTGATTGGTCTCCTACCCTGCAGCTACCGTCTCCAGCGCATGTATAATGCCTACAAAGGCAATTTCAACCCTCACCGTCGCCAACTTGTGTTTCAATCTGGCGATTTTATCATGGTCTTACTCACTGTTGTTAAACGGCGCGCCTAGCCTCCAGGCTCACCTAGGCTCAGCATCGGCGCCTTGACTCATAGCTAAATAAAAGGAGCATTACTTCGAACCAACAAGAAAGAAATCCAATTTGGAGTACTAACCAAAGGAGTGGCACTTGAAACGTAGAAAGACCAAAAACCCAGCCTCTTGCTGAACGAGATTCTCATTCGATTTTCCAAGCCCGGTTATTGAACCTATGCTCTACTCACTCAGGCAAGGCTCCTTCGATAGGCGCGCGCCTTGTGGGCTTAGGCTTCAGGCTCGGGGTGCGGCTCAGGCGTGCCTTGTTAAATTCTTTTGGATAATGCCCCCAATACAAGAATGGACCAATTGATATGCTGATTTTACATATTTTCCAATAGAATATGGAAGATTAAATGATTCTCCACCTCGAAACTGACCGAAGTAAGTCCTTGATTCCCAGTGAAACTTTATTTTTCTAAAAAAAAAGAGAGAAACTCCAACAACATGGCATCTCAAAGTAATTTATTTGTTGCTTTTGATTTTTTTTTCCACACATCGGAGTATCTTTTATTCAAATAAATCCGTATCTTTCTTTTTGTTAATTATTGGAAAATTATATTGTAAAATAAATTTTTTTAATATATAATTTTTTTCAGATGGTGGTATAAGCTCTATCTTCTTCTGATTATGTCTCTTCATAACCGTGTATAATAGTATTTATGCTATATATTTCTAATTTTAGATCATAAATGATCCCATTATTAATAAATATACAACTTTTGCATGTTTTATAAACCTTGCGCCTCACTTTGATCAGGCGTGCGCCTCGCCTTGTGCCTAGACTCCACGGGGACTTTGGCGCCTTGGTTCGCCTTTTGCCTCTGACAACTATGGTGTTACGGAAGAAAGAGCATCGTCACGGCAAGGGTCACAGCTCGATCTCCCAGCTGATTTTCGCATCCACTGCACCTTAAATGTTGGTGATCTCTCACCCTACCAGTGCGTGCATATTCCTCCCGTTCTGTTACCTGCGGATGCCTCCTAGCTTGTCCGCTCCCACATGGATGACATTGAGGGTATCCTTGCAACCGGGACAATTGATACTCCCACCGACTCGTGTACTCATGTTATCGTTTGTTGGCATGGTAGAACTTCTGTCCTTCCTTTTACAGTAAATACAGGAGTTATACGACTAGCTTTTCAGGGAGAGAATGATGCAGGCGTATAGTTGCTGGACCATGTAGTGCCTTCTTTATGTGTTAATCTTTCAATAGTCAGTGCTATTCTAGTCTTTTGGGCAACATTAGCTTATAAAAGGCTTGCCAATTATTACATTTTGCTGGATATGAGATTATGAGAGAGGTGGAATGTGTAGGAGGGGCTTAATGATAAGCCTCTCATTTAATCATTAAATGAGATTAGAGATGATTAGTATTGATAAAAGTTCATGTGTTTATGCGACTGAGGTATTATTATGCGTGTCCAGCATATCGCGCGTATTTGTGTATTATTTATACATTAACTAGACAATATTCTAGAATTGAGGGTGCAACATATGTTATGGGACACAAGCCATCCAAAAGAGGACATATATCACCACATGTTGTTTGACACGTGGCAACCCAGTTGGGTTGGTTTTTGTTATAAATAGACTTCATTTCCTTATATTTGAAGACATATCTTCTTGGGAGAAGAAGAGTGATTTCTTGTCTTATGAGTTTTTTAGAGAGAGTTTTAGGAAAGAGTTTTGAGATGAGTTCTTTGAGAAGAATTGCATAACCTTTCACCTCTTGAGTTCCACCATAATGAGTTTTCCGGCGAATAGTACGAACCCACGAACTACTCTAACTTTGATTCCGACTGTGACGGATACGTAGGCGCAACCGAAGTTGCTCAAGTCAAACATGTACACAAATCCGGTATTTCCCCATATTTAAACTACCCTCTTACAGAATAAAAACCCAATTTTCCTTTTTTGTGCTGTTATGTGTGAATATTCCAATGCTTACTGAGATAACTATAATGCCACTAACGGGATTTCTATATATGGCCCAAGGTGTATATAAGCAATCCAATAGCTATATATAATATCTTTTTAATATATTTTTTGAATCCAAGAGCTGGATACTACTTTTATATCATATCTACCCTAGCTATCCGGTTAAACAACCAGGGCTAGAGATTACAAATTATTTTCATTGGTCAGTTTGCTTTTCTGCTCTATTTTAGGCTTATTTCATGCCTTTCGGAATTTTCTTATTTTGATTTAGGGTGTATGTGCAAAAGAAAAAAAATGAGGTGTTGTGTTTTTAATTCCTTGTATTATGAATTGGTTGATTTAGTTAAATATAAGAACACTTGAGAAAATTACACGATCTCTCAGTTACTCTCACGTGAACTAATTTTCTCTCATAATAATTCTCAGTTGCAGAAGAAGCCCAAGTTTGTATATACAGTGTTGATGGATGTCAATGAACTTCTGAATTTAGAACCTCGTACGTGGGATTTCATTTCTCGATTGGAACCCAAAATTGGGCTAATAGAGCATATGCCTCATGAGAGAGATTCTGATGATTTAATCAGCATAATAAATGATAGTAGAAAGATTGATAAAGCTACTGTTTCTTCAGAAGTGGGCCATAGCAATCACTTGGGAGGATTATACAGTTTTCCAACTACTAAAAACCCAAAAGTTGCAGTTGTTGGTAGTGGTCCCTCTGGCTTGTTTGCTGCTCTTGTGCTTGCAGAATTTGGTGCAGATGTTACCTTACTAGAAAGAGGTGAAGCAGTCGAACAAAGGGGGTGTGATATTGGCGCTTTGGTAGTTCGACGGATTTTACAACTGGAAAGCAATTTTTGCTTCGGGGAGGTTATATTTTGATTTACTTATTCAATTGAAGTTTTTTTCCCCTGCATCTTAGAAGATATTCTATTTTATACTGTGTTTTCGTTCCTGCCTATCTGTCATGAAATTTGTAATTCTGTCTTGAAATTCTCCTCTTCTTCAATTAGATTATTGTGGAAAAGTATAAAAGATTCTAGACTATGAAAATGTATTTCTGTTTTTTAATAAGTGACATGGGAGCAGCCTCTCCATATATGTGGGGGTAAGGCCAGCCGACATCCTCCTCTACCAGACCTGCAGTTAAGCGGGAGCCTTGTGCACTGGGTATGACCTTTATATATGTTGAATGTATTTGACCTTTATAAATTAAGTTGTACGCATTATAGTAGGGTCATGGGTTTATGTATTAGTTTTCTGTATTTTATTTTTATGTGACTTACTACAGTGGCATATGAAGGAATGTTATATAGTGTTGTTTTGAATTACAATCTTTAACTGCTTTGGTTTGATGTGCTGCCATATAATTACAAATCTGGTTTGAAATTATTCCAGTCGTATACATCATATGAATTTCATTAATTTGAGAGCTATTAATATTTTATTTAAGATTTATTAGTGTTTTTCTGTGCTTGTCGTTATTTATTCATTATGGACTTATGGGTTACAGGGTGGTGCAGGTACTTGGAGTGATGGAAAACTAGTAACTAGAATTGGAAGGAATAGTGACAGTGTTCTGGCGGTAAGCATCTTATCAACTTGGAAGTTTCTTTAGGGTGTGTTTGGGAACTCCAATTGAATATCTTAGAAATGTAGTTAAAATATTTTTAGTTCAAATTTGAACTCAAAAAATAAAAAAATATCTATTCCAATTCCAAGGCACTCTTATTTATTTATTTTTTATTTTATCAATTATTACAAACATTTTGAATCACTTTTTACAACCTCAGGTTATGAAAACTTTAGTTCGCTTTGGAGCTCCAACTAGTATCTTGGTTGATGGAAAACCTCATTTGGGAACCGACAGATTGATTCCACTTCTTCGCAACTTTCGGAAACATCTACAAGAATTGGGGGTGAGTGACATATCTACCCTTACTCGTGGTCCCCCTTGGGATCCGTGCTTGGCATTAGAAGGGGAAATAATATTTTTGAATTGTTAGAACATTATCAGAGAGCTATTAGGATACTCTTTTTTAATTAGGAGTATCTTTTCTTTCTCAGCTTTCTTCTCCTATTTTATTCCTTTGGAAGTTTCGTTTATTAAAATAACAAGGCCTAGCCATCTTTTTTTAGGTCAATTTCATTGGTAGCAATACAATTTAGAAACATTATTATCTGGTTATTGATTATTATTCTGCTGCGTATACATCAGAAAGAAATGTGTATTGATAGTGTCAAGCTAGCTATTGATACTTTCCCCCCTTAATTTTATTCATCTTCTTGCTTACACTTGTATGCTTAGGTTACTATCAGGTTTGGAACAAAAGTAAATGATCTGCTTGTAGAGGATGCATGTGTTGTGGGAGTTGAAGTTTCTGATTCAAGAGAGAGCTCACAGTTTACTAGCCAAAAGTTGGGATATGATGCAGTAGTTCTTGCAGTTGGGCATTCTGCACGTGATGTATACCAAATGCTTCTATCTCATAATATAAACCTGGTTCCAAAGGATTTTTCTGTGAGTTCCTGTTCATATCAGTTGGTGAAAAATAGATTCATTTTCTTTCATTCATTCCTTCTGCCACGCCTCATATTTACGTGTATGTGCCCCCCTTCTCTCTCTTTCTCTTTCTCTCTCTCTCTCTCTCTCTCTATATATATATATATATATATATATATATATATATAGTTCTGCTCTTTTGCGGATCAATCCGCATTTTAAAAGTCCGGACCGGACATGTGTCACCTGGTGGTGAGCCCAGAAAAGAGAGAGTGTGCCTATAATTTAGGCGATAATTTCTAGGCGCACCGTTAGGTGACACATGTCCGGTCTGCACTCTTAAAATGCGGACTAGTCCGCACAAGAACATTATGATATATATATATATATATATATATATATATATATATATATATATATATTTCAGGAGTTGGGGAAGAGAGGGGTGGATGGGTGGGGACGTACTACGAATTAGTTATAGTGGTGTATTAGTGAGTTTATGGCGAAGCAGCGCTGTATTAGTGGTAGTGGTGTATCAATGTCGGGGATAACAGCACTGACAGTAGTATGATGGTATTGTGGTGGGGTCCGAGAGGAGCTAGCATGAAACTTACCTATGCTCACCTTGCAATCGACATAAAAATTGATGGGTTCAGTTGGCATTTTGTAAAAATTGAGTTTGTGCAAGTAGAGTCGCAAGCAGATGACTGGGAGGGCCACCTAGGACCCTAGACCCGAATATGCGCAGTTTCAAGCCCCTTTTTTCGTTTTCTTTTTCTATTAGCACTAGTATGTGTTTGGATATCATTTTCTGTTTTCCATTTAAGAAAATCCTTTTAGAAACTTGCTTATTGCAGCGAAAGTCTTAAAGGTGTCTTCAGGAAATTTTTAAAATGAAACAATAAGTAATGGGTGTAAAATGGCCACAGAACATTCTCAAGGGCATTTCAGCAGGAACTGTTTAATACTGTAACCAAACACTAACTCATTTTCAAGAAGCACCAAAATAAAAATCTGAAGTTTGAGTTTAACACTATTAATTGAAAACAATAAAAATGCTCCTTAGTAGGATCTTAATCTCCAAATAAATATAGATTTGAATTTTTTATTTATATTTTTTCCCGGAAACATAAAAATATATGGGCGATCTTATTTAAACCCACAAATTCGATTTATATACCCCTTTACAAGTTTTAAAACTTGCTTTAGTTAATCACTAATAAATGACAAAACTATCACCGTTATTAGCCCCCATTAAAAAGATTATACTTACAATGTTTGATAGAGAAACCCATTTATCTTTGATGAACCGTACAAGGACACTTTCTAAACCTAATTTGTTCAAGTTTGTATTCTCCAGCAAATAGTTTTTCTCTCAATTTGCAATTGTACAATCACCATCGTTGTTTTCTCCTTGATGTAGGGTCACATGGAGGGATTAACAGAGAGGATGTCAATGGTGTCGACATCGTTAAGGCCATTTTGATCATTTTTAATTAGCAAATAACATGTGTTTGGTAGTTAATTAGTCAATCAAGTACGAAGCTCATTATTCTTGATTTTAATAAGTATTAATTGTTAACATTCTGGTTCAGAATCTTGGAAATTGTGGTTGTAGATGATCTTCTGAATTAACAGTTTGTTTGGATAAGGTGATTTGGTTCACAAAATTTTGAAAATTGTGATTGTAGATGATCTTTTGAATTAAGAGTTTGTTTGGAATAGATGATCTTTTGTGGCTCGAGTACACAGAGGTAAGTAATTGTAATGATTTTGAATTAACAGTTCGTTTGGATAAGAGGGGGGGTGGGGGGTGGTGTTAGATGGTTCCATATTTTTTTTTCTCAATACTCAAAATTTGATGGAAACCCCGATTGGATTGGGTGGGTTAAAAGCATTTCAACCCATTAGTTCGGGTTCATTAATAGTGTGGGCGATTAAGAGAATTGGTGGGTGTGAGTAAGAGTAGCCAAATATATTAACAATGTACAGAAGTAGATCAGAAGTGGACCAGAAGTCCACTAAGAAGAAAAGCAACCAGCCCCCCCAACAAATATACAAGGCAAGCAAAACAAAATACGGAAACGTCCTGGTCCCTGAGCTACCACCAAAGCAGAATGAGCAATGAGCCAAATCCCTGAATAGCTATCCGGAAAAGCTATTAATTTTCCATTATAACAAGGATTCTGCTGAATTGTTAACAATCAAACATAACTCAGCCCCCTTGAATTTATTTGACTCTGTCCATGTGTCTTCCTTTGATGACTCCCTATCTTCAAATATTCTTCCATCTATTTCTTTCCACAAGCCCTAGACCACTGCCGAGCAAATACTCCATGAAGTCTCCTCTATCACGATTACCACCCATGCCAAGATTTTGGCATAGCACCAATCAGATCTAATTCCAAAAAGATGAGTTCTCATAACTATTTGGGAGAAAGATTAAGTGATCCTCTTGATGTTTTTTGGAAAGGATGCACGATTGAGATGAGAGGCAAGCCTCCGGCCTTTTATGTTGAATCAAATCACACATGCTTATCCTTTTATAAGCAGCCAACCATGCAATTATACGTACTTTTGAAGGTATTTCACCTTTTCAAATCCATTCGTTAGGATCAAAAGTTGAAAGAGAGGGGGAGTCCATTGTGATATTAGAATTAGATTTACAAGAGGACCCTAAAGAGTGATCTAAAACTTCTATCATTGAAAAAGAAATTCCATCAACAATACCAAGAAGGGAAACAAAATCGTTGAACTCCTGATCAATGAGATTCCTCGTAAAGGTTAAGTTCCACGGGAAATTGAGAGGTGAGTTCCATGTTACTAAATGCCCCATGAGTAAAGTTAGCAAATCGATATAGTGTAGGGAAGAAGAAGCAAAGTTTGGAATCCCCAATCCATAACTCCCCCCAATTATTATATTTCCCATCTCCCACTTTAAGCATAATGTACTTGAGATAAAAGTTCAAATCGATTCCCATGGACTAGTTTGGGACCCCTTATCAATCACCCTAGCATCCCAAACACTCTAATGAACTCCATATCCGCTTCTAATTATGGAAGCCCAAAGCGAACTTTTTTAAAGGGAAATCTCCAACTAGGAGAGCTTGATTTCTTCTCAAGTTACTAGTGCCCAACCCCCCTTTCTGTGAGGGTTTGCAAACAATATCCCATGAAACAACTGAGTGCATTCTTGTTTGTTCTGGTTCGTATATTCCATGAACTGGAACTCATTTTAATTTCTTAATACTATTATAAAAAAAAATTCTTCTTTCTAATAGAAATTGAATTTAACACTTCCCAAGTACAGGAAATTAGAATGAGTTCCACTTCATGGATTAATTCCTAGTTGGTGACCTATAGTTCGGCCGTTTCAGTAAAGAACTCAGTGTGGCGGTTAATCAGGTTAGTAATAATATCGAAATGTGGGTGCCAAAATTAGATTGAGCAGGCATATTGAACGCGGTTTTGCATTTTGTTTGACCCGTGTATAAGAAAATAAGAGAAAAACATATATGGAATATGATCGTAAGAGCGTCGTGTATATCCTAAGAAAGGCTCCAGCAAGCTGTTGCATGAATAGATACACCTAGAAGAAAAAAGATTGACATATAATCACGTAAATTTGGTATCTATGTGTGGTTACGATAAAATCTTTGGGGATTTACTTTATACTCCCTCTATCCCATATTAATGGCTACTGTTATTAATTCACACATTTTAAGAAAAAAATTCTGTTTCCAAAGTTATCCTCCTAAAAGTGATGATATACCTTTGAACGCAAACACAAGCACTTTGATCATTGGTCTCTCATGGGTATTATTAGGATGGGTAACTTCGGAAGTTCACATAATTTTATATACTATTTGCATAAACATGATTATTCATTTTGGATGGACTAAAAAGGAAACCAGAACTATTAATTTTTGGGCTGGAGGGAGTAATGTATTAGGATTTGTAGCAGTCCTGTATGTAATTGGGATTCTTACAACAACTTATGTGATGAACAGGTTGGTTTGCGGGTTGAGCACCCTCAAGAATTAATTAACAGCATACAGGTTGGTGGATCAGGCCATTCCTTTAATGTATTCAGTTGCTTATTTAACTTTTTAATTTCTCTATGTTAAAAGTCAACTTGACTTTTTTTAGGGTTATTTTGGATTTAGACCCCAATGATTATTTGATATTGATTATGCTTCCCAACATTTGCACTTCTTGGGGTTTGACCCCCAAAATGACTTTTAGCAACGGAAAAACTGTTGCAAAAGTTTTTTGTGATGTTTTTAGCATTGCTAAAAGTCATTTTTGGGGAAAAATCTGAAGAAATGAAAATTACGGGGTTTAAACTCAATTACAAAGAAATAATGGGATCCAAACCCCAAATAACTCCTTTTTAAAATGTAGTCGATAATATATTTCACGATTTTAACCTTCCAATATTACTTTTTTCTTTAATCTTCTAATAGCAGGCAATTAAATGATGAATTGTGGTAGTTAAAGAACCGAAACATTCTTTGTATACCTACCAACAGACTATGCTCCTAATAGAAAATCTCGCATTCTCAACAGTATCAACTAAAAAAGAAAAAGTGAAATGGGTCATTATCTTCCTTTGCATCTTTAAAGGACAATAGTTTTTCTTGCTTTGTTTTGGTATTATTGCCGAATTTTTTAGACGTACAACATATCTCGATCTTCATTCTGATTGGTTGGTTTTGATTCATTGTTAGGTTATTATTTTTTTTATCGTTTGTGTTCATTATCTTTGGAGGACCTTTTGTCCTCCCATATTATATTCCCTGTTCTTTCTATCAATCAATTATTTTTTATTGAAAAATAAAATAAATGGATTTCTCTATTTTTTTTTTTGGAAAAAAATATTTTATGCATAGGAAGTTTTGAATTTCTGAATTTGAAGAAAAGTCAAGATATGAAACAATAGCGTTTGGATTTACAACTTGAGGGAAAAAGAAGTAACATTATTATCCATTTGCTGCTGATGTTTGGAAGTTGCATCATATTTGTTAGCTCATATAGGTATAAATTGTTTCGACATTGTATGCTCACCGGCATAATGCACGTTAAATGCACAACCCTGAAAAATTAACTACTTTTATTGGTGTCCTATTTAAACTTTTATCTTCTTAAAAATCATCAGCATAGTAAAATAATCATTGACCTAAAAATTTTATTCTTAACACGAGTCAAAAAAGAAATTTCATACTACGACAGCTCTTAAAGTTTGAAAGAGAATGAGGGAAGAGAGGTGAGATAATATAAGATCATAAAGGCAGGTATAGATAGTTTGAATCTAGGCACAAGTTCGCTTGTGTATCCAAATCAGAGAGATGCTTAGAGAGTGAGTGATCGTATCTTTAAGATGCGATATACGCAAAATAAGAAAAAATATTCTATTATATTCAAGGAATAGCCTCTTGGCAAAATTGGTGAGTTTGGCCTTTCTACATCTAAAATGCTGTTTGAAATACCCACATGTGACAGCGAAAAATAAGATGTAGTGCGGCTCATACACACCCCACATTCGCGCCTTCTAGTTCATTTTTATTTTGTACAGTCCATTGTATCACTTAGGTGCTTGAGCTTGCGCTTTTCACTGCCATTGTGCTTCACAGATTCAAACTAAAATATATTTGAGGGAAAGTGGTGAAAAAAAAAGAACTACACAGTTTTTTGCAAGTAACTCCCCTTCATTATATTTATTGAAAATAACAATTGAACTACACATTTTGTTACAATGATGCCCTTTTAGGTACTTTTTAGGTTTGTTTTCTTAGTGATACAGCAGGTTTTTTAGCAACACGGGGAGTTTGCATTAAAAATTGTTCACAGGTGTTTCTTGCCAAAATTTCATAGTTCAGCTTTCTTGTTTTGCATCTTCTCCGTATAATAAAATCAAGATTTTATTTAACCAGATGTAAGATGGAACTTCAACAACAAAAATGATGTAAATAGTGGAATAAATACACATACTTGCACACACAGATAAAGAAGGGGTTTCGCTCTATCTCGTATTCTCGTTTTTCATTATATTGAAAGTGATTACAAAAGGATGAGATGCCTTTTATACATGAAAGGCATGGAGAGCAAGGCACCTAATTAAGGTAAATAATCAAATGATAAATATGGAAATATAAAAGATAATCCACCCTAATTCTTCTACCTAAAATACCTCGTACAAATCCTAGACTATTGATATTGCAATTCCCACCACCCACCCAGCAAAAAAAAATCCTTCATTAATCTTTTGTTAGCCCTAAAGTCACACTAATACGTGCACGCTACTCTCCCCTTCTTCAAAAAGCTCGACCTCAAGCGAAGAGTTGATATCAACAATGTAGATGCGGGAACAGTCCGTCTCCCCTTCTTTGAAAGACACCCTTTCATGAACTTTTCCCTTGTATTTACTAACAATCAAACGGGCCGTATCAACCTCATACCCAAGCAAGACAACTGGGAAGTTTGTCTAAAATTTGCCACAATGAGGAATAGAACACAAAACCATCAATGGAGGAAGACCATACCACAACTCCATTGAAGCATTAACAACACAACTTTTCAGCGCTAAATGTTAAATCAGAAGCTCAGTTAGGGATTCAAAAGCATAAAAAATTGGATCCACATAGGCATGCCAGACAATTGAATCCACGTAGGCATGCTGAGCCAAGCAAAAAACCACTCGATGAATCCATCTCAAAAACACCACAAGAGGAAACGAAGTCAGAAAAATCATCTGTCTCATCAAAGATTGAAAGCTAAGGAGTCACCTACACAAAAACTCATCCGAATTTTGCATTTGTTTCATATCAGCAACTTATCCTCAACAAAAGTATTGAGAAATTTCCAAAATGAACTTGCCTCATCTCCTTAAAGATGGCAATAATGTCACCAATATCAAAGAACTCAGTATATCCGAACTTGGTACGAGTGACTAAAACATCTTCATAAAAATAGAGAGGAAATCACCTGGAAAGTACTACAACTAGCAGGGTTTGGGGCCATGACCTCGGAAAAGAACTTCAGATAACTTTTGGGGATAAAATCAGTTTCAGTCTATACATTGGCGGCCAAATGACGATGTCCTTTTTTTTCCAAGAATCTGCCAATTTCAAGCTGAGTTTTGTTAGATGAATGTTTTGTTGTTTTTGGTTACTATGCAACCTTTTTGTGACAATGGTCTCAATATATTTCATGTTTGTATGTGTGCAGTACTCTAACATGGCCAATGAGGTTCGCAGTGGACGTGGGAAGGTACCGGTTGCTGATTACAAGGTTGTTGACTATGTCAATGGAGTTGGTGTGAATGAGACAATGAGGCGTAGTTGTTATTCATTCTGTATGTGTCCTGGTGGGCAGGTAGAACTTTCTTCCCACCCTATGGTGATGAGTAGGGTTTGTAGCATGCAATGCAATATTCTTTAACCGGCCCATATCACATTTGTTTTGTGCTCTCTGTCTCTCATACACACACGCACGAGTTGGTGTGAAGATTTTGCTTTCTTATCAGTGCATTGGGAAAGCATCGCTATAGTGGTCTAGGTCAATTTGGTTTGACATTTTACAATCTGGTTTCTAACTTCTTTCGAACTATTAATATGATTAGGGTTATTTTGACCTACAACTCCATATTTAAGGATGGTCTTGAGTTGCACTCCCCAAAAGGAAAATATTTGAGTTGCATCCGCAAAAGTGTTATAAAATCTCGTAAACTGCCATGAATGATCATCACTAAGCGACATTTTACTAGCTTTTGTGACACTTTCGGGAATGCAACCCAAGTATCTTTTCTTTTTAAGGTGTAACTCAAAACCTGCCTTAAATATGAGGTTTTAAACACAAAAGAATCGTAATCCTTATGAAAATTTTAAATTGAATAGTGGGGGAGCCTAGGAATCGAGTCTTAAAAATTACATGGAGTTCCTTGACAAGTTCCTTGCAGGTTGTTCTTACTAGTACAAATCCATCAGAACTTTGTATAAACGGCATGTCATTTTCTCGGCGTGCATCTAAATGGGCGAATTCTGCTCTTGTTGTTACCGTCTCTGCTAAAGATTTTGAGGCTTTGAACTTCCATGGACCTCTTGCAGGAGTCGAATTTCAGGTAGTTCTATGTGATTAACTTTCAGGACCGCGTTTCTTCTTTTTCTTCATTCAGCAAAACTTCCTTATTTGTATATGGATTTTAAGGCAACTATAAGGTGGATGATATAACCATTTACCATCCATATAGCCAAAACACTCCCGGCTTTGAGTGACACTTTTGATGTGAAAAATATATTTTGAAAATTCTTTATCCACTCGACTCCCTGTTCCATATCATAATTTTTTCTCAATCCTAAACAACACCACATCATATAAATTCTATAATTATTCTTATTGTTTTTTACCAGGGCATCATGCAATAAACTTTCTGAACTATGCAATTTTTTCAAGAAACCCGTGAAGAACTACTTTTAATTTATGTTCCCCCCGGTTCCTTAAACTGTGTTTTTTGTTGCATATACACACACTGTCGCTAGAAACTCCTCAGAAGAGCATGTGTTCAACAAAATGCATAGTGAGGTGATTTTTTGAAAATAATTTTTTTTGGGGTGGGTGGAGGGGGTCTTTTAAAAAAATTCATTGTTCAAAGGGTTTTTCTTATTTTATTTATTCTTTCCTTCTTGTTATTGTTATTATTATAATATTTAAATTTGATTCTGTTACTGTTCAGAGGGAATTTGAGCAAAGAGCAGCTATCATGGGAGGGGGAAAATTTGTGGTGCCTGTGCAAACAGTTACTGGTTTTCTGGACAACAAATTGTCTGGTAGGACTTCAATTTCCATTCCCAAGTTCTTGTAGTTACAAATCTTTATCTAGCTTGACTTTCCTTTGTTTTTTCCCCTCAGCAACTAATGTACCCAAATCAAGTTATCGGTTAGGAGTGAAAGCAGCAAATCTCCATGAGTTGTTTCCAACTCATATAACAGAGGCTTTGCAGCATTCCCTCTCAATGTTTGACAGAGAGGTTGTATTTCTTTCTCCCCCTTTTTCTCTCATGACATTCCTTGTGCATTTAAGCCCAGTTGGTTCAGGGTGAAATATCTTTCACCTGAATCCCTTATTTGAAATTTATGGACCTACTTCATAACCCTTCCTCCTTAATTTGAAATTTCAGTTACCAGGATTTATCTCCAACAATGGCCTTCTTCACGGAGTAGAGGTAATCCCGCTTCAAGGGTTCTCTGATTTCCCTCTATTACTTGTCTCTTGAGCTCAAGGTCCCAACTGGTTCAGGATATAATAGTTTTCACCTAGTTGGAGTCAAATTTTGTTTACTTTTTATAGCGTGTACAATTTTTTATGATAGTATGCGAACAAAATTGTTAATTCTAAACAAGTGAGAATATTTTCTCCATTTCCCACTTTACTGGATGAAAAACATTTTACCTTGAACCAAATGAGGCATTATTTATAGATTGAAAACCTCGTAGCTTTTGAATCGATGGTTGACTTTTGTCAAACCAATAGTGATAAAACACCCACCAACAAATTTTTTGCTATGCACTAGACAAGAACCAGTTCTCCAGTTCAGATTCCTCGCAAAATTGACACTTACGAGAGCGAATCATTAAAAGGGCTATACCCTATAGGAGAAGGAGCTGGTTATGCAGGTGGGATTGTAAGTGCAGCTGTTGATGGCATGTGTGCTGGTTTCGCTTTGGCAAAAAATCTAGGTCTGTACAGTGGTAACATGGACTCGGTTTTGGGCAAGGCTCAGAATGCTGGATTGGCGAAATACTAAAGCTCCTTCAACTGTTGTACATTTTTTTTCGTGTTGTAACATGAATTCTTTAAGCAACAAATTGAACTTGTTTCTAGAAAGTGAACAAACATGAGAATTTTAGTTGGAGTCTACATACTACTTAGCTTCTAGGTGATTTTGTTTTAGTTTTTATCATTGTTGTTAGTATAGTTATAATTGTTGTCTACTTGTTTTCGGACGTAGAGGGGCAAAGATGTATAAGAGAGGTAAATGTTGTTGTTTGATGCTTGTCTTGATCTAGTATGTATGTATACTATATAGACAACAACTCCTTTTGTCCGGAATTAAGAGTGATAATTTGACATATGTTTGATTCTAGTCTTTACCTTGTGTATACATGCTTATGTTATTTCCTTGCTCTTTTTGAATGGTAATCCATCTATATATACGTTATCCTGTATAGATACTTCCCTTGTCCCCAAAGTAAGAGTGCTAGTTTGACACACAACTGTCCAGAAAATTTGAAAACTGTGAAATATAATATTTACTCTATTATGACAAATATGTTGATTTTGAATTGAATTATAATTCAGGAGGCTACTCAAAAGGTTAGGATTCCTAGATTGAGCGAGTAATATTCAACTACATATTAAAGGAGGGGGGGGGGGGGGGGGGGGGTAAGAAGGGAAGGGTAGGGGGGAAATCTCTCATAGTGGAATGTTTTGGGCCATTTCCTTTTGCAAGCTAAGACCTTTGCAAGGTAATACCGTGTTATCGTCAATGCATTTTCCAACATAAATTTAAAAAGGGATGGCACCGGGGCGGGCGGGGGAGCAATCCTCATTCCTGTCCCCGCTTGAAATCCTCATCCTTGCCTCCGCATCTTTATTAGGGCGGGAAATTCTCATCGGGTTTCTCGAAGGGACCCGATATGGCACAAAAATATATATTATTTATATTTTTTTACTTATTTTAATCCTAATATATATATATATATATATATATATGTATATAATAAATCAGGAAGAATGTATGTATGATATTCTTGCTTTTTCATGCATGATATTTTCTTCTTTTTATGTATGATATTTCATGTGCTGCATGGGTGCATAGCATACATAGCTTTTTTATGTATGATATTTTTTTCTTCTTCTTATGTATGATATTTCATGTGTTGCATGGGTGCATATCATACATACACATGCATGCATAGCATACATACACGGATACATACATACATACATGCATGCATACATAACAAATGCGCTGGGCTTTTAATTGGGTTGGGCTAAAAAATTGGGCTGGGCTGGGATTTTAATTGGAATGGGCTAAAAATTTGGGTTGGGCTTTTATTTGGGCTGGGCCCAAAATATTGGGCTGGGCTAAATCGTGCCATAGGCACGGGCATGGGCTAATATATATATATATATATATATATATAAACCTCCCTACTTAGAGACAAATCTTCTCATTAAGAAACTAGATGAGAAGCTAGAAGAAGATTCATAAAATATTAGCGACATCACAAAGGAGTATGAGGAGTTAAACAATATGATTCAATATCAAGAAAAGTGGAGCTTAATCGAAGATTTAAGAGGACTTCCAGAAGAAACTAGTTAAGGAACCATATATTTTGTCCATTTATTTATGTAAAATATGAGTTATGTTGTAATATTATTTGAGGTTACTCGGTACCAATGATGGACCAGGTCTGGCAGGACTTGTGAGAGCTCTCATACTTTATCAAACAACTTCACTTGTCCATTGTTAAAGTATGATTTAACCATTTTAGATACACCGGGTGAAACACCCTGCTTAGTTCGAACTAGCATACTCGAGGAACCTTGAGCTACTAACCATGAACTTACTCAACCAGAGAGTTTTGGCTCCAAAGATAATATATTTTCATAAAAGATCTGTGTGATATCATGCTACACCTAACACATGTCAAATCAAACTTACCTCAAATAGTGACGATTTGGTGAGTAGTTGTCTAGGGTGGTGCTGACACACTATTTCTCCACCTGACACAATGGTTGGTCACTCGAGATTTTACTCAACATTTAATGCTAAGTGCATGAGGTTCTACACGTATTACCTGACCTAAATGTACCACATTTATCTTTTGATAAACGAGACTTTTGGGCCAAAAGACTTCTTTGAGAGATTTATTACCATAGCTTTTACTCCCCCATCAATAGGCTTTTTTTCTGTTCTTCCCAAGCACACAAGCATTTATTGAGTTCCAAATATTATTCTTTCATACTTTGGTGTTAACCCTGTCTACCTGAGTGTATTTAGAGTACTTGTTCCTTTCTCTCTCTCTCTCTCTAACTACCTTCCAACAAAGGTTCATTTATTATATTGAAAAATTGTATTTATTGCCCTGTCTTGAGATATATACTTGAGTTCATCATTTATCATTAAGAGTGCATTCACTATTGTGTTATCACCATTAATATGAGTTGCACCTCAGTTTATCTATAAGCACCCTAGCAAAGAGAACTACTCTTTTACATTTGGTGACTCCGGTGGAGAGGTATTATATTAGAAATGGTGAATGATAACATCAACCATGATCTTAACTTTGACGATATTCAACGTGAGGAGGAACAAAATGTCACTGCTACTGTTGAGGCTCCTCTAGTTGTTGCTGTAGAGGGGGCTTGAAGGTAATCCTGAGATTAGGGATAATTTCCCTATTTACAACAGTATCTGGGGTTAAGGCAGCGTGGCAATTCAACAAGGCAACTCAAGCGTGGCATCTCAGCGAGGCAACTCATATTTTAGATTGTTGTGTTGCTTAGCCATATTGTATCTTTTATTTGTACTGACTATGAGCTATAACGATTGTAATGATGTAATGAGAATAATGATTATGTGTGAGGTCGAACGGTACTCGCGAGAGACCAGGCTTGGCAGGGCTGGGAGAGCTCTCATGCTCTATCGAACGACCTCATCGTGGGAACTTTGGAGGGACTTGGTTTGGAGGATTGAGAAGTGAGGCACCGTTGGGGCTTGTCCTGACCATCTTAGATACACCTGGTAAAACACCGAAGGACCCTGATCGTGGAACCTCAGGGGAAGCAGCCTTGAGTTCCATCGGGCGTTGAGTTGTGAGCCAAACAACCCTCTACTTAATGTCACATCCACTTTATCTGATGTCACTAACCAGCTACCACCGTGGTATTTGGGGCTGTCAGACAGTTGGTGAGCCACCTCTGTGACAACAGCCCCCCTGACACACAGGGGTTATGCAAAAGGCATGTCTTGGCATTTAATGTTTATGATGTGGAGACAACTAGTGCATCAGGTATTTAATGTTTGTGACATAAAGTATGAGGGATGTCTTTCACAGGCATTAATTGCGGAGTTGCCTCGGGGGTGGTGTGGGAGGCTATTTAAGGGCCCCAACCACCTCTGAGGAGAGGATGATCTCTTTTGAGAGTCCAGAAGTTATTACTAGAGATAATATACATCAGAGAGATAGACAGATAAAGAGTTATTACAAACCAGAGAGTTTACTCACCCCCCATTGTCATTTATTACGAAGCTTTTAATACTTGACAGAGATTCTTGAGGGTGGTTGGTGTGTTTGGTTGCCTGCCAAGGTGTATCTAGGGTGCTTACTTCTCTCTCCCTCTAACTAAGTTACTTCTAAGTTCATTACTACCTTCTGAGTCATACACGAGAGATTTATGAGTTCAAACTGAGTCTATCTTCGTTGAGTCGTGTTTGTATGTACTGTGGTTAATCAATAGTGTTGCTATTTAACTTATCATTACTGTACTCAAAAGGGGTCACGCCTCCATCTTATCTAAACTACCCTCTTGCAGTTGCTATCACGGGGAACACTCGGGTGGGACAAGCTTCCACGAGTGCTGTCATGGGCCCCAGTAAGATGATTAACCTCATGTGCTGTCATGGGGCCCAATAAGATGACTAACCTCATGGTGATGTTTGGCACAATGATGGACCCAAGCTCTTTCGCTACCCAGCACCACCTGTTGTTCTTTTGACGGGAGAGTCCATTCTACTTGCAATACCTGTTAATCCCTTTGTGATCAATCTTGCTGCTAGCCCAACCATTGAAGCATCTGTTGCTATCGTTGAGTTGGAGACTTGTGATTCACTTCAAATAATTTTAGAAGATCAATTCATTGAAGGTGAATATTTGTCCTTTGAAATTTGTCCTTAGATTTTATCAAGGATGAAATTATTCCAAGTGAGATATATAATGCCATTGGAATGAGAATACGAGTACCAAGGTTCAACCTATTAGAAGAGAAGTTGTATCGAAGAGGATATTTCAACATGCTGTTGCGATGTATCACAAGAGAGAAAGTAGAGGTAGTCCCGAAAAAATCTCACAATCTAGCTCACATTTGAAGGAGACAAGTTGTACGAATAACTCATGACAGTTGGCTATTATTAGCCAACTATGGAGAAAAGTTCAGCTGAGTTCATTCGAAAGTGCAAGGCGTGCTAGCTTCATGGCAAAATCATTGATGCTCCATCGATAGAACTCAATTCACTATCAACTCCCTATCCTTCCCATACATGGGAGTTTGACTTGGTGGGGAAAATCAAACCACCATCTAGAGGCAAGATATGGATCCTCGTGGAAAATGAGATTTTTACGAAATGGGCAGAAGCAATACCCTTAAAAAGAGCAACGATAGGTGTGGTGGTGCAGTTTATAAAGGAGTATATCATTTGTCAGTTTGGCATTCCGAAAGTTATTATGTCAAATAATGAAAATCTATTTATCAACAAAGAATTGACAACGCTAATCGATAAATTCGATTATCCACCACACCTAAATAGTTACTTACTCAAAAGGAAATGGCCAAGTAGAGGCCACAAACAAGACCTTGGTTAATATTTTAGTTAAGATGATCGAAGATTTTCTGGCTTCGTGGGATGACAATCTCCCTATGGTGCTTTGGGCTTATTGAACAACTAAGAGGAAAACAACAGGTTATAATTTTTTTCCCCTAGTTTATGGAGCTCAAGTAATTCTTCCGGTAGAGTTAGAAGTACCTTCTGCTATATACACCTTACGAAGCAACATACTCCTCAGAGAATGCATGTTCAACTAGAGACACTAGATGAACATAGAGATAATACGAGAAGGCACTTCCATATTTACACGAATAAACTTTCCAGGGCTTATGTGAACTTTGTGAAACCAAGAAAATTTATAGAAGGGAACTTAGTTTTGAAAGCTACTGTCAACCATGTTAGAGGACTCTCATTGCCTAAGTTTGCATCCAATTGGGAGAGACCATATATTGAGTAGGAGTCACACTATTAAGGTTATTGTCGAATCTCAGAGATAGAGGACGATAAACCTTTCAAAGTCAATAATAAATAATTAAAGGTTTATAATGTGTAGAGAACACTTGCATTCATTTTTTGTTACTCCTTTACTCTTGGGACTTTGGAGTGCAATGGACCACATGTAGAAGTTTGTTTACAGTTTGATATAAATAAACAAGTGTCGAAGCAAGATAAAACACGGATTGAAGAACAAGAGTTCCTTTGTATTTGACTTGAAAATATTTATAACACAAAATTGGTACCATTGCCCAGAAATATAACAGAGGGAAAATCTATCCTAAGAGAAACCGTAAACCAGGATAAGTGAAATAGTCATCAGGAAGAAAAGAAGCAATATCTTTGGCAACATTGTGTTGATACTCATTTATAGCATATATATGTGAATCAACTTCAACCTTTAGCTTTAACTCATTCTCACGTTCTCTCATGGCTCTGGACAAAGCTTCCTCAACTTCTTTCACTTATGGTTACACTCTTCAATGCAAGTGTCACGTTCCTTAAGTTTTTCTTCCCCGACTCTCAGATCCTCAACGTTCTTGAGATATTGAAACCGATAGGTTAACATGTTGGGATCTTTGAGGTACCTTAAGTTGTTAATAAGACATGATAAATTAAATTCATCATTCTTGTAATCTTTGAGGTTTCGCAGGTATTGATTCAAGGTTGATCGATCTAAGTTTAAAATTAGGGTGTTCATAATATCAGATAAGATGGATGCCATGGCTTGAAGTATATATCCCATAACCATATTATTCGGCCTCACACAATCAGCAGTGAAAGTCTCGGGATAAGAATCAATTATTCATTCTAGCACAGTGCATAAGGAACCTTGAATGAAAGGGATGCTTCGAAGCACCTGTAGATACGACTCGGAAGGTGTAATATTGGGCATGTGAACACCACAACCAAATCCACTTTCTTTCCCTACCCACACTAGTCGTATAACCATGATCACTTTCATAAGAAGAATCTTCTTGCGAAGGAACTGCCACAACAGGATCAACATCCATCACTTGAGCAGGCACATCAACTTCAGGATGTTCCATTTGACGTTCCACAGGAGGAACGCTCTCTGTCATAGTCGGCACAAGAAGAAGCACAAAAAGAGTGAGTCAAATTTTGGTGAATTTCTTCTTTACCAAGAAGGTAAAATGAGAAAATCTTAGCAAAAATTTAAGCTAAGTCACCAAGTAGGTGCATTTTCTTTTTAAGAGTTACCCATGCAAGGTACATCACTAAGTAGGTGACAAAACATGAAATTTTTTCCTTTCTATGTTTTACTCAATCAAATAAACAAATCACCAAGCAGGTGTCATTTTAAAAAAAATCTTGTCCAAATAGGGTGAGTCACCAAGAAGGTGTTTATTGAGAAAAATATATATACCCAAGAAGGGTATATCACCAAGAAGGTGTCATTTTAGAGAAATCTTATCCAAGCAGGGTGAGTCACTAAGCATGTTCTTATTTGAAAAATAAAAACATATACCCAAGTAGGTTACATCACCAAGCATGTGTATATTTAGAGAAATCTTCCCCAAGCAGGGTCAGTTATCAAGCAGATGTTGATTCGAAAAATAATAACCATACCGAAACAGGGTATATCACCAAACAGGTGCATGTTTAGAGAAAAAGTTTCCAAGTTTAGTACATTGCCAAGCAGGTGACTAGAGAATTTTACCCAAATGAGTTAGTAAAAACCGCTAAGCAGGTTAGGGTTGTCATTAAGGTATATCCAAGTAGGATATAGCACTTAAAACAACAAAAAGAGTAATGAGATTAAACAAATTGGCACAAACATGATGATGAGGGGTAATTTTACCTCATCAACATCTGGTTGTATTTAGAGTTCAATTTGAGATGGAACGATGGCTGAAGGCGTATGGTTGCTTCTTTAGATGAAGCTTAAACATCAACAATGGGGGCACCCTCAATAGCCAAAATCATTGGCTTGCTCGAAACAGGCAAAACCTGCAAGGACAAAGAAACAATAGCCATTGAGGTCAAATCAACCTCAGTGGGAGAATATGAATTCTCCCTCATTGGACCACTAACAAGGTTGAAACAACATAATTTGATGAAGCTTAAAATGAGTTCATAGATGGAAGGCCAAGTAAAAGTTATAAATATTTTATCAAAAGAGAATACCTCAATGATGGTTAAATGAACAATAGAAAACTTGTCCTTAAAGTACCATAACAGAAGGTATCCTAACTGGGAAATTCAACTTTATAACTAGGCGAGGAAGCATCCCCTTATTGATTGACCTCATAAGGGCTGACACATATACTTCAGAACCAAAATGTGGATGGATATTCACAAATAAACCATTGAGAATCACAAAAATGGAGATCACCTAAGGGATCAAACTAAGTTTAAAGTGAAAATTACCTTTGTTATAAAAACAAAAGAAAACTCAGGAGAAGGTGGGGGAGAAATGGAACTTGGCATTTCAACAGTTCCACCTGAGTCACCCACTGACTCTTCACCCATGGGCAACTTTTGTGACACCTCAGAATGATTTTTAGATGGATCATGCCTAGAGGAAGCATGTCTCATGGAAGATCCCCTAATTGTTAATGAGGGGGGCAAACGAGGAGTCAAAATGACACCTTATTCATCACGTGCACTGACAGAAGCTTTTAGGGGAGGCGTGTCATCAAGAATTGACATGAATTCCATTATCGGCGAGCAAATATTCTTTAAAAGGGGCCAAAATAGGTGTTAGAAAGATCCTTCTTATAATTAAAAACAATAAATCAACACTTTAAGATTTTTAACTGGCAAAAGAGAAGAATAAAGAGTGGCTTACTTGTTGAGCTTTGTGAGGAGGCTCAGATAGATTAACCTGGGAGAAACACCCGCCATATTTTCAACATCCAACGTGTTTTGAGAAGAACCTGAGGACGAAGAAGGTGGTTCAGTAATGACTACATGCGTTACAAACATGCTTTTGCCTCAAAGTACTTTTGCCCATGACGGGCAGCAGAGGAAGACACCTATTTTGCTTGCTCAACAGGAGAAACTTATTGCGTGGAACTTGAGAAATAACAGAATCACGAGATAAAAGCTGCCTCTCCCTATGGGCTAAAACATTACTCGAGCTCACAGGAGAGGGTGTCATCCTACTTAGAACATCAAATTCCATTAATTTCCCCTTTTGCACAAGAAGTGGATTGATAGGGCGAGTGGCCTTGAGAGGAACCCCACTAAAATCTAAAGGCACCTATGGTGGACTTGGACTTTTTTGAGCTTTTGCGACCGTTTACCCTTTAGATTAAAATGTGGCAGAGGCAACCTTCCTTTTTATTCCACCAATGGCGGTGGAAATGTTCTTTTCGCCTTTTATCACTGAAGAGTAGTGTTAGCAGTTGGAGCTAAAGGAGGAAACTCCTTAGAGTTTGATCTGTCGGTAGGACTAAGGGGGAATATCGATGCTTTGATGGAGAGGTTTTTAAACCAAGTTCATTTTCCCCAAACCTTTCTATGTCAGGATAATTGGGCCCCGTCTTTGTTTCAAAGTACGCAAAAGCCTCAAGTTGGGTTCGCCAATGGTGGAACTGCCAACCCAACGAAGCATCTTCAATGTTGTCATCATCGGGAAGAACTACGTTTTACCTCAACACACTTTGAGCAACCATAACCCTCATAGTAAAATCTATATTGACGGTCATGAACGTGTGATCTTCCCTCGAGGAAGCACACTCAAGTTTGGTTTTTTCCTGTATAAAAAACAAATTGTCTGGAAAACCTATGTGGGTTAAAGGCTTCACTTTCAACTTCCCACTCAGTATGCGAGGGAAGACAGCTGGGGGTCACTAGAAGAATAGACAAATTATCCTTAACAACTTCCTCTCCTCCTAGAACAAGTTTCACCGATGATGCTGCTGACTTAATGAACGATAATTTTTTAGCATTGGTCTTTTAATTATTAAGGATGAAATATAAAACATTGGAAATCCTCAATCAAAGGCAAAAGAGGTTTTTTGCTTTGCTTCTGTTCCATTGAGTTATACGTGGTTTTGCCAGAGGAAGCACAAATATATCTAAAAGAGCAAGTGCAAGCCCAAGGAACCTTGCATAGAGAAACCCCATAAACAAGATAGTATTGGAAAAGTTCGGATGTCATGACGACCAACTAAGTGTGCCATATCGAGATGACATCTATCCAACCACGTGTATGAAGAATCGAGAGTTAGATCTTCTAGGGGATATTGATCCCACGAGCCAACCTAATAGAAATATTTACCAAGTCCATGCGTGGTGGTCGTTTAGCTTACCAGGGATAAAGACTCAAGAGAGCAGGGATAAAGAATCAAGAGAGCAGACAGAGGATGTAAGCAGCTAATTCTATGTCACCACCATAACTTGGAAAAAAGTTATCAACATGTTTAACTTTTTTCTTTTTTTGCTCCGGTGTAATTTTGACAAGAGGTTGGTAAAAGTACTTGATCAATCGGCCAAAAGTGGCCTTCCTAGAATCACCTATACATTCACAAAAAAGCCGGTCAAGTGTGGCACGTTTTTTCCTAGAATCACCTATACAACTCACAAAAAAGTTATACTCATAAGTTGTTCGGTGTATTAAAGTTCCTCGGAGAACTCTTGTTGGTCGGAGCGTCTGAGTTGATTGGGGAAGCAGAGTTCCTCGTCGCAGTATGGCTCCTCGGATGGTATCTATTGCTCGGAAATTGCCACGTGTCTTCACTCAATTGGGCCATGTCAGCAGACTAAATTTGGTATCAACAACCATAAACAATTTTTTAAACAACTTGGTCTCTTTGGCAAATCCTATCCTTCTCCCCAAAGTAGGGAGTGCGGCAGTAGGAGGAGAAGAACAATTCTTTCACTCTGCCCAACTAACGGCGTTGTCTTGGCCGAAAACTTCAACGGTTGTGCTTGAGGAATCCATTTGTGGGAAACACTTGAACTTTCTCTTTCTAGAAAAAAATCTTGGAGGATGGAACATTAATGGAAAAAATGAGACACTTCAAAATAAAAATGATGAAGTGTATTAAGAAATTGGGGGAAAATTATCCGTTTGGATTTTAGGCAGTTCAATTACCCACACGCGTTTTGAAAATTGTGGGCAAAAGATGGCAACGATGGTTTGATTGATGCGATCCAATGAAGAATCAACCCCGTGACGCCACGTATCGTTAGGTGGCAGAGGTGTTAGACGATTGGACTGCTGCATTAAATGCAAGAGATATGCACATATCTTGCTCACACGTGTAGTACCTACTTGCCACATGTTGAGTTGTTTTGGTTCAAGTTGTTTCTAACAGCGGTTTGACGGATCAAGTTATCTCGAACTCAGGTCTATCGGTTCAAGTTGTTTCCAATAAAGTTTTGACGAATCAAGTTATTTCGAACAAAGGTCTATAAGGCCTATTCCAATGGTTAGGTTTCTAAAGCCATTTCTTGTTAACAGTTAATAAAGTTTTCTATCCATTTGGCAGCATGCCTAAATATGTGGAAGAATGATTCTACTGCCCTTCTCCAGCCGTCACTTTCTATCCATGTGATATGGCATGGATTTTTAAAAGTAAAACATCCAAAATAGAGAAGTGGCAGAGAGAACTGGAAAAGCGGCAAAAAAGTAGAAGTTTTCAGTTAAAACTATATATTTCGGAGGGAAATAATAGTCTTCTTCTTTCTGTCAAGATAAACGTGGGTTGCCATGTCACATAGAATAACTGTCGCTACATTTCTACATGTAGAAACGAAGATGGAAAATCTCCATCTGACTCAGCTGCCATGTGAGATTCACGGGTCTTAGAAATATTGGGTTGGAGGAGTTTTTTTTGTATTCCTATTTCTTAGATAGATTTTCGAACTGTTGGAAAGAACCATTGGAGATGGCCTAATTTTCAGGATGTTTTGAGCTGAGGTTTGATGGATCAAGATGGATTGAGAAGTAATTCCTCGGGTTAAGGTGTTGCGTACAAAAATTTCTTATTTACACAACAAATTTCTGTACAAGGAGGCAAATATAGTTGAGGCTTATAGATAAACCTCTACTTAGAGACAAAAATCCTCCTTACGAAACTAGATAAGAAACTAGAGAAGGATTCATCAAATATTAGTGACTCAACTCTTAAGGGTTGTCCAATTTCTTCATAAAGGTATAAAATGTCACTCCCAAATATTAAAAACGCTTCAAAAGATCACCGATAAACATCCAAACGCTTATTTTTTTGGTGGATGCAAACTCTTAATATCAGCTATCATTTTTACCATATAAGGACTTAGTTTGCCTTTAACCAAATCTCTCTCTCTCTCTCTTGGTTTTTTAAGGCTTTCACCCAAGCTCATACCTATGGACGACGATAAGTTTTTCCGTTACCGTTTTTCATTGTCACTCTCTCACTATGAATTGACAATCTTTGAGATCTGCATTGTCCCTATTGTTATGATCCATTCCAAATAACCCTTCCATTCCAGTGACTTTAATGCATTTTAGTCGTTAAGTATATCAAAATGGTGCTTTGATTTGACGTTAAAGGACTCACATGCCGTCAAATGCAATGTTTAGAATACGATGAGTACAAAGAATGGCACTGCTATAGTCATGGAGAAGATTGAGGACTAGAGCACTTGGGAGAAAAATAAGAAGAAAAAGTGTACGAGATGTACAAAAGGAGCTTGCATCGGCATGGGGTCCGATTTCATAGAGATTTTCCAGTAAGCATGGTTTCATCTATATATACTTATACAGTAATGCTACTCTTACCGAATATTTTTACTCATTTCATACCCAATGTGCTTTAAGGATTTGTACCTTGACGGGACCCACAACATAGTACAATACCTTTAAAACATATTCGGTATGAAATGAGTAACAATTTTCGGTAAGTGCATCATTATTCATACTTATGTACTTGTGTTTTTGAATCAGCTTTTAATTAGTTGGAGTCAAACTAAGAAAGAAAATCAAAAGAAATAAAAAAATAAGAATTAGTTTGATTTTTGTTTATTTGATTTCATAGAAAATAGGATTAGTTTGATTCTAACTAATTGAAAGCAGATTCAATAACACTAAGTATACAAGCATATAGAGATGAAACCCCACTAACCGGAATTTTTCTATGAAATCGGATCCCATGCCGATGCAGGCTCCTTTGTACTTCGTACTCATCACATTATAAATTCAACATTTCAAGGCATGTGAGTTCTTTAACATCAAATCAAAGCACCATTTTGCTATACTAAACGGTTGAAAATGCATTAAAGTGGCTGGAATGGGTAATAGTGATGTAACACCCTCAGTAAGGGCACCACGGATCATATTGTTTTAAATAATTAAAAGATGAAGGGATTACTTTTAGGTAGTTATTCTCATAATTTTTTTAGTTACACTAACGTAACTCAGTAATGTTACACTTGAATTATGAGACTTGTAGATGTGAATTTACCATAATTCAATTCTAGAAAATGACAAAAACTTGAAACAAACATGAACTAAAGGAATATGTATTAGCTATCAGCTATATAGCCAAACGAAAGGAGCATACAATAACTAGAGAAACTGCAGTCATTGGAGTAGAAATTGCATAAACATTGGAGTAGAAATTCAAGCCATACCACAATTCAAATTATGTAATAACTAGAAGACAATGCATATTGTTATGCACAGAGTTAAAAAAATTTCCAAACCATATACATCATTGTGTCTATAAGTATCTCAACATAACTTCCTTTGAATTCATTTAAAAATACAGAGTACAATTCATTTTTCTAAACAAAACTTTTCACTGTTAAATTATTCCTTCTGCTGAAACTCAATTTTGCTAGTACCAATGACGTGAGAATGATGACGAAATCAAAGCCTTTTAGCAATTGATTCCACAGTGCTTAACATCAGGCCCCTTAGTTTTTAACACAAACGGATCGATTCTGACCCATAGCAAGGAGAATATTGAGGCCAAAAGAACTGACCATATTACAACAATGGTGGGGGTCCTGTTCTGTTTTCCCATTAGACCCTTTAGGAATGGGTAGAGATGGACAATCACCCAAAATGCGAAGAAGAGCTTTCCGAATAGTGGCCCCCATGACTGAGACCCATTGTTTATGGCATCAGAGATGCCAGCCACAACGCCAACAAGGTTGATAATTAAAATTGTGGTTGGAGGAATAAGAAGGGTAGTCCATTTAAAAGCATACAATTCTCCGAAATCTTCGTCATCGGATGCCTTTGATGTGACTGTGAAATTAGTGTCTATTCCAGCCAAAATCTTTAAAAGACCTTGTACGACGGCAAAGAGGTGGGCTGACACACCACCTATGACCCAAAATTGCTCGTTTCTCCACCATTCCTCGATGCTCACTCCACTCCATCGTAGCTCTAGAATGCCCGTAGTGAAGATCGAAAGAAACAGAGCTATGAAAAAGAGACTCGCAAAGGTACTTATCTGTATCAAGAATGAACTCAAAGTTAAGTTCGGTAGTGGAAAAATGAATGTTGTACCCTTGCCTTAGAAATGGATGTAAGCAGTTCTAGGAATTACCCGTGCCTACGACACTGATTATACCCATGCCTGACACTACTCGCACTCAAATTGGGCCATTTTGAAATATATAGAAAATTCAAGGGGCGAAAAAAGTGTTTCAAATCTGGGGAGGGGTCATTTTTGCTATCTTGAACTCCAAATGTGTCTTTTGCCAATTTGGCAGGTGGCATGCAAGGCATTGCACCAAAAAGCATTTGCATGACATACACTGATATAGACACGTGTGTGCAGCACCACTAGTTTTTAGGTTTCGATCAATTTTGCCCCTACTTTTTTATATGAAAAGTCCATTGTGACTTATGTTTTGGCAGGATAATGAAAACCTTCTTTAATATAAGCCATTGGGTTCAGTCCCAAAATTTCATACTGAAAAATCTCATAACAATACAAAAAATGAGCTGGTTTTAATGTAGATAATTTCAATGTTTGGTGTAGTCATCCCCCACTTAGGGTGGTGCGATTCCTTGCAAATTTGGTTATGAGATCGAAAAATAGTTCATCTTTTTTCAGAAGTTGAAAAAATAGTAGAAAAAGATAGGCTTGGTGAGATGTTCTCTTACTTATTTGGTTTTCATAAAATTCAAATCTTACCCACCTCGAGAGAAAAGTAAGCGAACATAAATAACTCATCTTTTTTTACTCTCATTTGCCAACACCTCATAAAAATTAACTATTTCTCAATATTTTTTTGACTCTGCAATCAAACTCACCCTTAATGTTTAAATTGAATAGAAAAAAAAGAATTATGTTTTTACCTCGGGCATAATGAATTTTCCTGTGAGCAAGCAGATGGCAGGTAGGGTACAGTAGGCAAGGAGAGGTATGGAAGTGAATGGATAGACAGTTGTGTTAACATAGGCAAAACGCTCGAGCCACTTTAGTTTTCCTCCCTTGTAACCGTACCAGACGGGGCTGTGACGACTGAAGAAAATCTCAACTGAGCCAAGAGCCCAACGAAGCACCTGGTTCAGACGATCGGATAGGTTGATTGGAGCAGACCCTTTAAATGCAGGCCTCTTCGGCATACAATATATTGACCTCCAACCACGGCAGTGCATCTTGAAACCTGTTAGGATATCCTCTGTGATAGAGCCGTAGATCCAACCCAACTGCATTGGAAAGAGCACTTAGAAATATCAAACAATGCATCAATAGGAGATTGCAGGGCGTGTTAACCACTCTATCGAGTCCCAAATTAAAAGTCTCTGTTTAAAATTCATGAGTATTAAGATAAATTTTTTTCCTTCCAATTTTAACATCACCAGATATTGAGTTTCTACTCACAAGGGATGTTAAGAGTTCATGATATTTTAGATACCATTTTCAAAAACATGACTCCCAATTCAGGAGGGCCTAAAAAAAAACATTACACTTAATTGGGACAAGGGCTATAAAAGTGTCCTTTGATTCCTACAGGAAGGAACATGAGGCACTGATACACTATTTAGAGAATACAAATATTGAAACTACGAGTTAGTAACTCAATGAGTCGACTCGAGCTCTTGAACTTATAGCCTTTGGGTAAAAAGCTCGGTAAGCCACAATGACTCTGGTTAATTTTGTTATTATAAGGGTACAATTCATGGTTTCAATCACTTGAGTGTCAAAATGAAGTTGACTCGACAAGTTTTGAACCATAGACTTGTAGGAGAAGTTAATGCTCATCTCTCATGTGTCGTGTTAATTGATTCCCACGACTCTTTTATTTTAGGTGTTGTGGTTGTTAGTTATAGTTTTTTATACGCGACACCTATCGCAAGAGTGTCGTCTTAATATACCTTTCACGACACATATATGTTAAATGTCGTAAAAACCATTTCATGAAAATGACATTTTCTTGTAGTGTCATTTTATAAATGTATGGATAATGTAGTGCAACTTATGCATATCTTACCAATTCACAATAGTAGAAAGACTGCAAATAGACGAGGTGATATTTGTTATATTGATCTGAATAATGTATACTTTAGTAACTCAATATGCATGACAATGTTGGTTCACTATATATTTGGGAATTTTATGTAATTTTGAAATGGAAGCATATAAAAATTTTGATATTAATTACCTCTAGACCCCATTCCGTCTTATCTTCATAGCCGCAACTGATCACATGAATGGCTTCTTTTAGCAAAGCTGCGGGGCTTGAAGAAGGTGGAACTCCACCTTCAACCATCAACGTCGAAGTCACAAAAATCGCCGACTGTCCAAACTTCTTTTCAAAATTCATTTCGGACATCAACAACCCACTATCGTCATTGAATTCTGTTCATAGGTATGAATTTAAATTTCATGTAGTTGAAGGAAGGATATAAAATAACATCATATCTTGTATTCAATATAATTAGTGTAAAAACCTTGAGTGTTTGCAGCATCTCCCTTCACACCATGTTTGGAATGTTGTTTTTTTCGGCGACCAAAACATGGACAACAGTCACAACTTACCATTTTTGGGCGCTTTGGACCCTTTGGGGGATTATAGCCATATAAGGCTTGCCTTCTAAAGACACATCCCGTGCCAACATATACAGGACCTTGAATTCCGTCTAGTCCTTTCATGTTAATCTACCAAAGACGAAAAATATATAAATTAGTGTGCGCACTCGCACACACAAAAAAAATCAAAATTGAAAATTATAACTAATTAATTCTGATACATTAAAAAACACCACCTAAACTATCAGAATAATTGCAAATACTTCCATGAAATTTTATATTTGCGAAAACTCCAAGCACCATTCCCACCGCTTGTAATTTACCTTTTGTGTCACTAAACTAAATATTAGCAACACATTGGGAGTTGCAACTTTTCATAGTTTAGGGATTAGCTTCAATACTACAAGGTGTTTGCAATCTGAGCAATGGTTTAGGGAGTTGGTTTCATTTTACCCTTGTTAGTTCAGGACTAGACATGTTATAATTATATATATATTTAAATCTTTTCTTCTTTCTTCCTTTTTTATTTCATTTTCCTTGTTTATTTCTTCTTGTTGTCCTCCCAGGAACTTACATCAAAGAAGACTGTGTTTCGGTTGGCATATCGATCGTTCCTGTCAATGCCATCAAATCTTTGAGGGAATTGGACATAGCAAACCTTTCTCCCAATTTGTGGGTCCATCAAGAAACACATTGCTTCTCTTACAGCCTTGCTGTTGTTTAGGTAATGATCACAATCCAAGTTCAGCATGAAGGGAGCATTTGTAAGAACCCCAGATACTCTAACCTGCACATTTGAAAAAAAAACAATAAAAAATTTAATATTTTTTATTTAATTAGTATGCAGTTTAGATGCTGGCCTAATTTATTACGTGTACAGCTGAAACGTAAATTTTGTACCAAAAAACATAACACTTTTTTTGGTAAGAGTAGCATTTTCTTGGAGACAAGGTGAGAGAGGGAATATTTTTTAGAATTTCTTCTTTCTTCGGAAACTAATTGATGATATTGAAATGATTGTGTTCTCTTTACCAGGGCATTCATTGCACCGGCTTTCTTGTGATGTTGGAAACCAGGCCTCTTTTCACGAGAAACATAAACAAGGCGAGGGAGCTCATTTCCTTCTGCATCAACACCTCCACTTTGGCCTAGAAAGACTTGAATCATACCGGGATGATCCTTTGTGTTGTTTCCTGGCCATGGTGTTCCATCTTGCATGATCCAACCTTCTCGAGGTGCTTTCATGGCTTTTGCAACGAGGGCATTGACCCTAACCTTGAATTCTTCATATTCTCTCTGCCATACACACAATACATATAAGGGTCCGTTTGATAGCACAAAAATTCCAAGGCAAATTCCCAAAAGTTGGAAAATTCTGATATTTTTCAGTTTTTAGGCTGTTTGATAGCCTTAATTTGCCCTGGAATTTGTTTTCTATGTACAACACCCCTTAAGCACAATTTGCCACCCTAGGGTGGAATTCAATTCTTTGGGGGGGTCAGGTTTTTGTTTGCCACCTTTGGGTGGCAAATCACTTGAAACCAATTTTTTTTATAACTCTATATATTTCATAAATATATAAATATATATTGTTAATAAATATATAAATATATATATATTTCGTATATTTTAATATATATTCGTATATTTTATATATTTTAGCACATATATGTATATTGCGTATATTTAAATATATTTCATATATTTATATATTTCGTACATTTATATAATTTATATAATTCATATATTTTAATATATATTTATATTTCGTAAATTTGGTATATTTCATATATTTCATATATTCCTTATATTTAATATATATTATTTACAAAATATATACATATATATAATATATATGTATATTCTGTATATATACATATATACATGTGTATATTCTGTATATATACATATATACATGTGTATATTTTATTGTATATGTATATAATATATGTATATATTCATAATAAATATGTATATTCTGTATATATACATATATAGATGTGTATATTATATTGTATACGTATATTATATATATGTATATATTCATAAATACATAATATATATGTATATATTCTGTAAATAATATATATTTAGTATATATATATATATTTAGTATATATATATATATATATATATATATACAGAATATAATATTTTGTATATATGTAAATATATATTCTATATATATATTCTGTAAATAATATATATTTAGTATATTCAGTATATAATATAATATATATTCATATATTAAATATAATAATATATTTAATATATGAATATATTTCGTAAATAAAATATTATATTTTCATAGATTTTGTACATTTAATAATATAAAAATCTATTATTTGTACATTTAATAATATAAAAATCTATTATTAAATGTACAAAATCTATTAAATATAAAAAATCTATGAAAATATAATATATTATTTACGAAATATATGAATATATATTATACTATATGCGGAATATATATATTTCGTAAATTATTATTAATTTCCGGAAAAATATACAAAATATATGAATATTCCAAAAATTAATAATAATTTACGGAATGTATATATTCCGCAAATTATATTAATTTTCGAGAAATATATATATTCCGCAAATAATATAATATATATTCATATATTTTGTATATTTAATAATATATATTTATTATATATATATATTCCGTAAACAAATTTTTCATTTTTATATCTATTTTCCAGCTTTTGCGTTTGATAGAAAATGTGGAAAATTGATGATTTTCCAACTTGTATCAAACAGACACAAGTTGGAAAATATTCCTTTGCCTTGGAATTGTTTGCCCTGGAATCAAATGTCCTGAAATCATTTGCATTTTCCGAGTTTTCTATCAAACGGACCCTAAGTGACTTCCAATTGATAAGGATTGTTTTTCACTGTATTAAGCCTCATGTTATGTTCATGGATTTTAGAAAATTAAGAGGAACACACAAAGGAAATGAAAATATATGGTATATATTACGGAATAAATTATAAAATATATTTTTTTGGTAAAAGGAAAAAAAAAATCCCAATTATGTAGTCTTGCAACTAACCCCTTTGAACCATTTTTAATGAAGAAAAACTCCCATAAATTATGCATTTTGTTGCAAGGAATCCCTTAAATGTTTCTAGACATTGCCCTAAAAAGTCTCTGCAAGAGGTTTTTTGCAACAACCTGGCATAATGAGCGAATGTTTTCCATTTAAAAATAATTTAGGGAAAGTTCTTGTGAAAATTGTATAGTTCAATTCTTTCCTGTTTCACTTTTTTCCTCACTGTTTACTATAACCTAATATTACAATAATCACCTGCAACATACTTTTCTTCTGGGCGAACAGAAAAAAATCCCTTTCAGATATGCATTTTTTTGGTTAAAAATATTCCTTAAATATATTTCATGAAAACAACCTCATCGAATTATGCCTTTCATTGCCAAGACTCCCTATCTGCAACCAAAGCCTTTGTAGCAAACCGAGTAATTTAAGGAAAATTTTTTACATTAAAAATAATTTGTTTAATTTCTTGCAAAAGTTGCATAGCATGTGGCATCAACGAAATCAATAAAAAACATATTAAGATAAAGACCTTCATAGCTCGACGCTCCTTAACAAATGTTGGTTGCACTTTGTCCTTGAGGTAATCAACTTTGAGAGAAAAATACATCTCTGGGGCTCGAGGCTCAATAGAAAATTTCTTGCAAAAGGGAACCCATTTTCTAGCAAATTCTGCAGTTTCAGATAGCGATTCAAAGCTGAGCATTGAAGCTCCATCATCAGATATATAGCATGAGGTTTTGTCAACTGGGTAATCCATTGCCAAGATTGACAGAATTGTGTTGGCTGTAACAAGGGGAGGTTCCTTCATGGGATCCACTGTACTGACGAATATATCTACTGGCGATAGCATATTTGGTTCGCCTTCCCTTTCGTACCTATATTGCAAATTTCATCTTCAATTATATGTTCTTTGATATATAGTAGTCTTTTGGTCTCAAATTAAGATTCTTTATTTAAAGTCAATTTTATCTTAAGAAAGCACCATAAACAATAAGATCAGAACTTATGTGGTAAAATTACATGAATCTCTCATTTTGTTTGTTATAAATATAGATGTCTTTCCTTTTGCTTGAATATACAATTGTGTCTTCATGTTGCTGAAATTCATTATGCTTTTAATGATTTCCACGCCACATTTTTTCTTTTCTTTTCACATTTATATCTCTATCAAAACTGAAATTAGTAAGTAATCAGAAGTCTTTGGAGGCACCTGAAAGAGAGGCGATCGAGATATGTTTCACGATCAATGGGGAACCACTTTGGGAACTGATCAAGGATCCATGAGAAGGCGAACCAAATCTCACAGATAACCGATGTTAGCCAGAGGCCAAGCGCGTCATGGACCGGGTTCAAGATTCTATAGCGAAGGAAGATGGCTAGAACGAAGAGCCGAGTTACAATCACCATTCTATACGGGTTGATCTTGCTCGATGCTATCGGCACCTTCCTCGATAGTGGCTGCCTTGCTTCATCTACCCTGCAAATCCAATAATGTTACTCTTCATTCACCCATGCACGTCAACAATTGTCACATTAAAAATCATGGTTTTAATTAAATTCTCATTTACGAGCATTTGTGGAGTGAAAGTTAGTGTTGTTAAAATCAACAATTGCCATAAAAATGATGGTTTCGGAAGTTTCGTATGGTCATCACATTTATATTTGGTCTTTGCAATTGTAAAAGAGCTAGCCATGCTTTGAATTGTATTAATCAAATGCCCTTTTGGTAAATTTATGAAGTAAGATTCAATAGTGCCCAATGAAATTTGAGAAAAGATTTTTTTTTTAATCTTTTTGTCCTCATTAAATAACATCCATAATTATTTATTAAGAAATATAAAAATCATAAAACGAAAAACAAAAAGGCCAGTGCCACAATGATACTAAAAAAAAATTGCCCATTCACTTAACTTTGTATTTTAGCCAAACAAGAATTTCTTACTATGTTCTTTGATTTTTCTTTGCTACATCCACAAAAGAAACATTCATTGTATATAATTTGGAAATGGAAAACGAAAAGGAAAAGGATTCTCGCTCCTAATTTTTCCTTCGTAATAATATTTAAAACAAAATATATTGAGAGAAAATTGAGGAAACAAAAACGGAAAAAATTCCCTTATCATCTCTGTTTCTTTCTAATCTGAACATTAAGAATGTATTGGGTAGCTTCTTTTCCTTTCCCTAAACATATCGGCTATGCAGATAAAGACATTTTAAGACACTGTTGTACTTTTAAATTAGTCATATATGTTTTTTAGTTGTTCTAATTGTTCAATTAGGTTTGTTTTTATACAAAATTTCAATATTTATAGCACACATTTGTAACAAAATTTGAGACATACATGGCCATGTCGTGATCAGCGGAGTCATCAGCTTCAGGTCCCAGATTCCCTTGTTGCATCTTCCAATCATCCATCCTTTCTTTCCATCCTCCCTCTTTCTTTTCATCCCATCTCGCACTTCCTGTCAAGTAATATGATTTAAAATAAATAATACAAATATTGTAATAGTTCCCCATTTCAATTATTGCAAAAACGTAAATAGTAAGATCCTCTTTCGTTGATTGTGGTCCTTCGTTTTATATTTTTCATTTTTTATGTTAGGTGCCAACTTTTACATGGTTAATGTAACACTGTGAGGCAGTCATATTAAGTAAAGCGGGAGCCTTGTGCACTAGGTAATAAGAACTAATTACATTTCATATGCATGTAGCAATAGTCATACCAGGCTCGGAGGATGGGTACGGGTGCACACGTTTATGTAGAGTAGAAGACAACATCTGCTGATCCCCATGAGCATGGCTTGATATTGGGAACTCACCACTTACCTGCATGCATATGTTGTCATGTAATTTAACTTGCAAGTAACCATTGAATCAAGCTTAAAAACACTAATATAGAAGTTTGTCTAAAAGAATATCAAATTAGGGAAACTCCCTTGTATATATTAATAATTTACTAGTGCAATTAGTTTTTGGCTTCACAAAAATCCCTTGCTGCAAATGAATTTTACATCCAATCCCTTGGTGAATGGAGTATGTAAATGTAGCTTTAAGGACTAGAGTTTTTGCTTACGGGGCGAGACCGAATGCCGGCAATAACAGGTGGGTAGTGGGCATTACTATCACCATCTTCTGGTCCTCTTCCATAGCTCATTCTCCCATGAAGCATGGCTTCTGCGATATCTTTGTTCTTGTTTTGTTCATCAATGCCCGTTTTGAATTCATGTTCAATATCATCCACATCTTCTTCATCTTCATCTCCCTCCACCCTTGGGCTCCCTACATATCATTCATATAACAAAACAATAATTGGGGACTGAATCAATATGTACATGTTTGTGTATGTGTATTTGTTAGTAAAATTTTAGCTGATCACCAAACTTCCACATCAACAATGTTAGTTGATGTGGTGTGTGCTATCGGTATGCATAAATAATGTTACACTAATTAAATAAAATATCTAATTTAATAGATTTTGAGGACTAGATTACTTGCTTAAGAGTTTCTAAACCGTCTAAGAGACATCCGTTTTTTTATTTTATTTTTTAAATCACAATTTTGACATTTGCCTTTTCATATTTAGAAAGTTATCCCAAAATGTGTATATGAAATCAATGAATAATATATTGTAGGCTGTTTTATGAAAATATAAGTTTTTTTTTATTTCAAGTTTATATAAAATAATATATACATAGAAATAAAACATGCATGTTAGGGTGTCGTAGAAATAAAACATGCATGTTAGGGTGTCGTATACACAAATTTATAAAAATACTTCAAGTACATGCAAAAATAAGTATAATACATGTTTTTATCTGGTCATTTATTTTTGTGTGCACTATGTTGTTTAATGCGTAAGGACTGCATCATCTAAATTTTATCCAATCAAAATATATGTCTAGAAAGGGAAGTTCCAATCTCTAAATGATGATGTCTCCATAAATTTATTAATAAGTGTGTAAGGTGTTGGATGATTTTAATATTAATGGGTATTAATGGTTAGACAAAATAAAAGGTTAAAACCATTAATTAGTTGGAATAAGAAAAGACAAGGAAGTGGGAAAACCAAAGTCCCACATTGGAAAAGTATGAAAAAGTTAGTGGGTTAATAAATGCTCTTGTGTCATAAGAGATTACTTGTGTGCATTGAAGTGTATGCTACTAGTGTACACCTTAGGCACCAAGGATGGTGCTTTGCACCATCCGCACACGCGTGCGATTGGGCGCTTTAGAGGCTCACTTTGCACGTACGCATCGTCGCGAGGAGCAGTAGGAACCTTTGATTTTTGACAACGTCAAAAGATCAAACGGTCCATATTAAATCCATAATAAATGACACATAATTATGCACGTACGCATCGTCGCGAGGAGCAGTAGGAGCCTTTGGTTTTTGACAACGTCAAAAGATCAAACGGTCCAGATTAAATCCATAATAAATGACACATAATTATGGCGCTAGTGGATCTGAACCGTCAGATTTTGGCGCCACTTCGTTAAGTATTAATCCGTACAGTCGCACATTTTTAGTTCAAATCTGGAACGTTCAAAATATAGTTATATATCCAAGGGTCGTGATTAAATGACCTTTGGATGTGGTCTGTTCATGAACAAACACCACAAGACGCTATATATAGAAGGCAAATTCCTGTCATAATTAATTCCGAAAATTCTCTTTCTCTCTATTATTTCTTCTTACCAATTTCATAGAGTGTTCTGGGTTATTCTTCAAGTTTGCTACTTGAATAAACCCGTGGATTTGTTGTATCTTGGAGGTAATTTGCCTAGACCCGTTAGCAAACTCTGTACGAGTGGGGGCAAATAACACCTTAAAGACAGTAGTTTATTATGCCTTAAATCCAATCATCTATTCATATTTTATGCATAATTAAAAATTCCTCAACATAAGGTGCATTCACTAGTGTTTAAGTAGAGGGCGCTAAATGTTAGCTAATGCATGTTTCGAAACATTATTTTGTCAATATAATTCATCAATTTACGGTCTAACATTGCTCAAATATCATATGTAAACTTAGGGTGCATTTAGGCTTCTTAAAAATACAACAGTATTAGACCAAGAAATGTATAATATTATACCTTTGAGGCGCTTATATCTGGTCCGGCACTGTGGGCATAACTGGCTGCCTTCTCTCCTCTCGTACTCATAGCACGGGCGGCACACCGGAAAACCACACTCATTGCATGCAACAAACAAGTCTCCGTCCACCGTAAGTCCGATCTCATCACCACATATGTCACAAACTTGACCATTCAAATCCTTTAGAGGTTTATGCTGCACCAATTTGTTACAAAACCCCAATTTAAATCATCACCAATTATATCAAAATTTTAAGGTAATCTATCTACGGTGAGTTTTTTTTTCCTAACCATAGTTTGGTTTTGATTTAAGAATTATTATTATTTTTATAAGCAAATGAGTCATATAAAAATTCTCGTCTACAGGAGCGGAATCCCGTATAGCATAAGTATACCAGCAAAAGAAAAAGACACCCTCTCCAACAAACCCTACCCAATAGAAAATAAAAATAAAAATTAAAACTAGTCACACCTCTGTAACTCCTCCGAGAAATCAATGAACAAAGAAAGGAGAAGAGATTATTCCTATGGCAGATAAGATTTACTCCATTAGTTTTGTTATTGGTTTTTAAAAATGGAACAAATGAAACTCATAATGGAACCAAACATTATATCTAGGTCCCATTTATTGGGTCAACAAGCTTATAAGTCCTATTGACTTTTTAATAATCCTATGGGTCCTATTCCAATTTTTCAGAATTTTTTTTCACAATTTTACCCTTTTAAAACCAACCATCCGTAACTTCCTTGAGGAAGTTACATAAGTGGTTGAACTTTTTTTTTAATCTTTAAATGATCATAACTTTTGATTCACAAATCCGTTTTTCGCAAAATTACTATTTTTGAAATCTGCTCGACGAGATCTATCAAACAAGATCCATGAAGATTATAAAATTCCAAAGAAAAAAATTTACACAAACAGTAAACTTTACTGTATGCACTAGAATATGAAATAGTTTTATGTCTGTGACATTTCACAAACAGACAGTAACATTTTCTGTGGTAATACTACACAGTAAATATATATATATATACATCCGGGGGATCCAAACCCTCTTTTTTAAAAAATACCTTATATTTAGAGGTTCGCGCTAACGGCATCCAATCCTTACCACCATTGTTGGAGCTTCAACGACCTTCGTCAGAGCTCCGATTTGGGGTGGGTAAGGGTGGCATGTGGTGCCGCTGGCGCAGACCTTTGAAAATAAGAGACTTTTGAATAAATGGGCTTTGAATCCACCGGAGTATCATGGGGTGCCGCTGGCGCGGACCTTTGAAAATAAGATTGGATAAATGGGATCGGGATCACCTGGAGCGCCAATTTGGGGTGAATAGAGGTGGCACAGAACTTTAAAAATAGGAGCATATTGGATATATATATATATATAGTTTGTAAAAATGTTATAGATATTAAACTTTATTGTATACACCAAAAAATGAAATAGTTTTATATTTGTGACATTTTCACAAACAATAACATTTACTGTGATAATATATTTATGAAATAGTTTTATATATATAACATTTTCACAAACAGTAACATTTACTGAGTTAATATTACACAATATATATATAACATTTTCACAAACAGTAACATTTACTGAGTTTATATATATATATATATATAAATACACACACACACGGTAGATCCAAACCTCTTTTTTTTTTAAATTACCATATTTTTAAAGGTTTACGCTAGCAACATTCAATCCCCACCACTACCCACCCCAATTGTCGAAGCTTCAACGACTTTCATCAGAGCTATGATTTAGGTGGGTAGTAGTGGCATAGGGTGCCGCTGGCGCGGACCTCTGAAATTAAGAGAATATTAGATAAATGGAGTTTGGATCCACTGGCGCTCCGATTTGGGGTGAGTAGGGGTGACATTGGGTTAGGTTTATATCTATAAGATTTTTACAAACGTTAACATTTACTGTGTTATAACACAGTATATATATATATATATATATATATATATACGGTGGATCCAAACCTCTTTTTTCTGATATTGTCTTATTTTTAACCCCCCGCGCTAGCGGTATCTAATCCTGACCACCACCAATTCCAATTATCGGAGCTCCAACAACCTTCATCAGAGTTCTCATTTGGGGTGACATGTAGTGCCGCTGGCGCGGACCTTAGAAAATAAGAGAATATTGGATAAATAGGGTTTGGATACACCGGCGCTCCAGTTTGAGGTGAGTAGGGATAGCATTGGATTAGGTTTATATCTGTAATATTTTCACAAATAATAAATGTTACTATTTGTGAAAATGTTACATCGGCATCCCATGCCACCTTAAATCAGAGCTCTGATGAAGGTTGTTGGTGCTCCGATAAAGAGGGTGGGTGGTGGTGGGGATTGGATGCCGCTGGCGCGGACCGTTAAAAATAAGATAATATCAGAAAAAAGAGGTTTGGATATATATATATATATATATATATATATATATATATATATATATATATATATATATATATATATATATATATATATATATATATATATACTGTGTTATATGAACACAGTAAATGTTAATGCTTGTGAAAATGTTATAGATATAAACCTAACTCAATGCCACCCCTACTCACCCCAAATTGGAGCTCCGGTGGATCCAAAATCCATTTATCTAATATTCTCTTAATTTCAGAGGTCCGCACCAGCGGCACCCTATGCCACTACTACCAACCCAAACCATAGCTCTGATGAAAGTCGTTGAAGCTCCGACAATGGGGGTGGGTAGTGGTGGGGATTGAATGTCGCTAGCGTAAACATTTAAAAATATGGTAATTTTGAAAAAAAAATAGTGGTTTGGATCTACCTCGCGCGCGCGCGCGCGCGTGTGTGTGTGTATATATATATATATTATGTAATATTAACTCAGTAAATATTTTTGTTTGTGAAAATGTTATATATATATATTGTGTAATATTAACTCAGTAAATGTTACTGTTTGTGAAAATGTTATATATATAAAACTATTTCATAAATATATTATCACAGTAAATGTTATTGTTTGTGAAAATATCACAAATATAAAACTATTTCATTTTCTGGTGTATACAATAAAGTTTAATATCTATGACATTTTTACAAACTATATATATATATATATATATATATATATATATATATATATATATCCAATATATATATATATATATATATATATTGGATATATATATATATATATATATATATATATCCAATATGCTCGTAAATTTTTAATGTTCTGTGCCACCCCTATTCACCCCAAATTGGCGCTCCAGATGATCACTATCCCATTGATCCAATCTTATTTTCAAAGGTCCGCGCTAGCGGCACCCCATGATACTCCGGTGGATTCAAAGCCCATTTATTCAAAAGTCTCTTATTTTCAAAGGTCCGCGCCAGCGGCACCACACGCCACCCTTACCCACCCCAAATCGGAGCTCTGACGAAGGTCGTTGAAGCTCCAACAATGGTGGTAAGGATTGGATGCCGTTAGCGCGAACCTTTAAATATAAGGTATTTTTAAAAAAAGAGGGTTTGGATCCCCCGGATGTATATATAGATATATTTACTGTGTAGTATTACCACAGTAAATGTTACTGTCTGTTTGTGAAACGTCACAGATATAAAACTATTTCATATTCTAGGGCATACAGTAAAGTTTACTGTTTGTGTAAATTTTTTTCTTTGGAATTTTATAGTCTTCATGAATCTTGTTTGATAGATCTCGTCGAGCAGATTTCAAAAATAGTAATTTTGCGAAAAACGGATTTGTGAATCAAAAGTTATGATAATTTAAAGATTAAAAAAAAAAGTCTAACCACTTATGTAACTTCCTCAAGAAAGTTACGGATGGTTGGTTTTAAAAGGGTAAAATTGTGATTTTTTTTTTTGAAAAGTTGGAATAGGACCTATGGAATTATTAAAAAGTCAATAGGACTTATAAGCTTGTTGACCCAATAAATAGGACCTAGATATAATTACCCCTTCTTATTTCCATCTAGAGAACATACGTTACCAAATTATAACACAAAATATGAAAATGAAAATGAAAAACAGTTTTCTACAATTATACGGGCATAAATGTCTCTAAAATTTGATTTGTATTAAAGTGAAAAAGGAAGAAATAAGTTCAACGTCGTTTCCAGAGAAAATAAATGTCATTAGGATGAAAACCCGAGAAGAAGCATTTTATACACTTATGTACACAAAACTTGATGTAAAAACCTACTACTTATAGCATGTTAGGAACCAAAAAAGAAGTTAGTTTCCAAAGAAAAAAATGTCGCTAGAATGAAAACACGAGAAGAATCATTTTTGTAAAGGAGAGAGAGAGAGAGCAGTGATATAAAGTTCCAACTTTATACATGTAACTAGTTTATGTGATTATTTACCTCTTCATGACCATGAATGACAACAAGCTCGTTACGGTTGTGAGACCCGGCAACTAAGCCGGCGCTGGCTTCCATGGTGAAATGTGAACTTGGTGGTTTTCTTGTGAGAATGGGATTGGGATTGGGATTTTGAGTTCTTTTTAATGAATGAATGAGAGGGGAGGGGTACTATTATCATTCTCTCTGCGCTAAGCTGTCAACATATGGAAGTTGTTGTTGGTTGCAGAGTCTCCATTGCCTTAAAGTTAAGCTTCCTCTACCCGTTATTTCAACTACCGTTTATCTATTGTCTCTCTCTTGCCTATTTTCTAACGACCTTGTGCACATTTTCTTTCTTATTTTCTCTTCACCACTTCAATATAAAGTTAATTACATAAACTTTATAAAATTCTCAATAATAATTCTTATTAACTAAAATTTATTCATCTTAACGGGTTTTAACTGGTAAAGGGGATTAACACCAAATCCGATTCGCTTTAGTGTTTTAATAGTTGTCCGGATATGACTGAAAATCACTAAAAGTTACCGGTTAATTAATAACTACATATTGATCTGTATGATGCTATCTTGTGGTGCATCATTTTGGTTGGTCTACCCTATATTAAACAGGATGTAACTAACCCTAATCTACTCAAGAGTTAAATACAATTTTTCTACAGAATCACATTATCATCACCATTAACTTTTGCTTATTTTAATTTCAATCATTTTTGGGTAATCCTTCCTTAGGCTTAGTAGTCTAAAGACTAGTGAAAGCATTGCACATTAAAGAGGTGTATGGAGTGCAACATGTGATGTATATATGGGTATCGCAAATATAGTTTTAGTTCACCTTTGTTAGGAGAGAGACCGAAGTCATTACCCCGGGTCCCAAAATGAAGGTTCAACATAAGATGTCAATACACTTCAATCTTAAACTGAGTTATTTGACCTGATTTTGCTTTAAGATTAAGATAAACTTAATAGGTAATTAAAAACTCAAGTAAAAAAAACAGGTAGCTTCAATGATGTTTTTAATCTAATATGTCATACTTTCTACTATATTCTTATATTTAAAAAAAATGTGTGAACAGATTCAAAATATAAATATTTTAATTAAATATATAGATTGACATAAATAATATAAAAATAGTACTTGTAGTGAAACATGACTTACAAACATCGAGTACCAAAAACGCTATAATCTTGACTGGATCGAGTCTACTTTTCTACAATATTTCCTTAAGACAATTACTTCTCTGCTAAGGTACTGACGAATCTTTGAACGATTGCATCCCACGGTACAATGGCATTACAATGTTAAAGTAGTACTCCAATTAACGTTGCCTGCGAACCAAATGCTTCTATGAAGAACTATCCTTCAAGTGTACACACAACTGAGCTTAATGGTTGTGACATACTCGATATATGAAGACTTTCAATATCGAAAAATGCAGGGAGGAACATGACATATATATAGGAGAGAATGTGTCTTTTCAAAACAGATGCAAGTCTGTTCAGAAAGCCACAAAAAAGAAGAAAAGATAATTATTCAGACATAAATTGCATGAGAGTAATTGTTTGAATTCCATAAATGGGTCAAGTCGAAATTTAAGGCTCAATTAATTCTGAAATTCATTTGAGACAGGCAAAATTTAATAGAAGAATTTTGTAAGAAATTTAAATAAAATGTGGCCCTAAAAGAAAAACAATGCCCAATGCAATGGCGGTGCCCGCTTGCATGCGGGTTTTTGGGCCAAAGCACAAACCATGCATAGTGTACATCCACTTTATCTCCTTGGGGCATCCATGCCTTTAGGCCATCTCAGGAGTAGATATAAAACTCATTTTTCTTCTAATTTTGTTTGTGGGATTAACCCACTTCACCCAACTACTAGTTCACCCACTTCAATTGTGGTCTCATTCACTTCTTAATGGTTTTGAACGTGTGAATATACCATGTTAATCTCATTATAGAGAGGAACGCAATTGTACGTGGACTTACCCCAAAGGATGTGCGGGTCCCACTTTATTTGGGTCAAAGATGACCCATTTCGTGTTTAGAAAATCATTATTTTCCAAAAATTCCACACATGAATGAAATCGGTAGATGAAGTACAAAAACACATGTGGACACTATAGAGAGTTCAATAGGAAATTCAACGCACGGGGAGAGGTAGCTTGCAACTTTGAGCCTTCCTTAGTGATAGTCTATTGGATTTACTAACTAAGATATGAATATAACTGTAATAACCCGTATTTTTAAAGAATTTAAAATGAATTAATTTTGTTAAAATTTAAATTACACGTGTAACGTAATTTAATGAAAATATGTTGGATTGATTAAATTATTAACCGAGAATAAATGATTATTGAATAAAAATTACTAAGTGAATAGTAATTATATAATTGATGCCACAACGAGTGACAGTGACGTGATAATATAATATCGGAACCGGATGTCGTGAGTGAACTAAATATGGTAGAGATAGAAAATAAATTATGAGTAACTCGGATGATGATTTTGAGGTTACAATGGAGTCTAAAAGCGTCAAAACAGTCAAAATAGTATACTTGGTATGTAGTTTGGGTCCCGGGACAGTTTTAGACATAAATGACAACCCGAGAGGGCATTTTAGTCATTTTATAACCTAGGGTTAACGTAATTTCAAAATTTTAAGTATTATAAATAGTTGTGGTGATGAGAAGTTAGGGTAAAGAGATTAGAAAACAAGTGGAGGCCAGTAGAGTGGAGAGGAAGAGTTTTCTTAGATCTCAATAAAGGGGTTTGGAGAATTCAAGCTCATTTTATCATCACAACCACTCTTGGAGGAAGGCTTATAAGAGAAGCTTCATCAAAGAGGATCAAATCAGACCATTTTAATATAAGATAAGTATTTATCTTGCAATATTTATTAGTTATCATACACATGTAGAGTAGGATATTGATATTAATGACAATTCATATTGTATTTATAATTTGATGAGAAGAATTATAATTGGGAATATGATTTGATGTAGAATAAATTCAATTACATGGAGAAACTAAAATCAAGAGTTTTGGGAGTTGAATCATGGATTAAATTTGGATTTTGGGAGAATTTATATGAAGAACACAAAACTATAGAATTTATGATTATGAGGTGCTAAATCTAATTATATGATGAAATCGTATAGATTTTATTCACGATTTACGTTAGAAATCATCCCTATAGATATCTTTGATGTTTAGTAATGTTAATTTAAGAATTGAGATGTTTGTACAAAAGTTTTGTCACACTTTGCCTAATTTTGGCGTCGGCCGCTATCAAAACTAAGCTGGGCGCGAGTAAATAAATACGATTCTTAGCATGAGACTGATATGAGACATAATAAAATTCAATCCATTAGTTAAATATTTTAATCAATCCCAAAGGATAATAACAACTGAACGATAAAATATGCATCACATGCTAAAACTTTGAAAAAATCCAATCTCCAAAAATGATTTCATTAAAACTGAGTAATAATCAACTGTGAATAATCTAACTGAAATCCTCTAACAGCTTTGGAACCGAAAGGCCTAATAAAATCCAAATGAAGTCTCATATTGAAATATGACTGAAAAGAAAGTCTAACTAAATAAAGCGATAAAATGAATAAACTCCAGCTGCACCTCCAAACGATAGCCAATAAATCCTATGCAACAACTCCAGCACTAATACCTGAAAATGTTAGTCAACGCACGAGGTCAGAGATCCGATCATGAATACACACTACTCCCCTCAAATAGGGTCCGTGAACCCAGACAGTAGCATTATACATGATAAATATCACAATAGAATATTTTAATTAATACGAAATAATTAAACGCATGAAAGGTAAATTACTAACCACCCCCAAAGGTTCATATAAAATCATACCAATATCATTTTAAATATCCCGCAGTCCTCAAATTGTTAATTTAATTAAATTAACCCAAATTATCATTCTTCTCACTTTTTTTTTTATCTTACTTAAGAATAGCGGTCCTCCCGCCTCGGGTGATTTCTCAACCAAAATACACATCCCCTCGCCAAAACACCAGCTAGTCTGTTTAACTGTCGACCCTTGCTATATGACAAGCTTCCACATACAACACGACATAAAACCCCGACTGACCTGTTTAAACTGTCGGCCCTCGCTGATTATGCCGCCAATATATTTTAATAGCCGTTTTATTATCTTAGGTATTAAATTATCAATTTCTCAATTATCAAAATTACCCCACCCTTTTTATTTATGTGAGATCCTCAATAACCCTTAGTCCCATACCTAAGGGTCCCCAAGGTATATATACGTCCTGTCCTACGCATAGGATGAATTTTTAATATAAAATACATCCTAGTCTCATGCCTAGGGTAACGCAACGATAATAGGACATAAAAATCATCCCACCCCCGGAATATAAAATCCTCACGAATGTACACTAACTAGTCCCATACTTAGTAAGCATCCTAAAATAGAGATGGGAAATATAATACTCAAAAGCCCCTCGTCCTCGCGATGTCAAAAGTGACTAAAACAAATCACACAAAAGACGATTCAATATGTATAACATAGCAATTTCATCATAAAGGTTCCAATTTTAATTTAAATCAATTAATAACACTGTCGTTGTTTTCAACATAATTCATTCTTTTCAATAATATGAATTCATTTAACATGCGATGATATTCAATATGACATAATCGTTCTCCTTTATAAATCTTCTAATTTTTATAAGTGTGTTTGCGTCCTACATAACATATAAATAATCACATAACTTCTACATGCGAACCTACACCCCCAAAACCATAAAAACCCAATAATTTAACTTACGCACCCAAGGGTTTCAAGAATTAAATCACATTAAAAAGTTTTATCAAAACAACTCCAAAACTAGTGCCCATTTTCTCTAATTAAGTTGCTAATTGATTTTAATAAAAAAACACGTGATTAAGGATTTAGGCGAGACTTAAAATGCATAATACTAAAGGAAAGGAATAGAGTATTCATGGCTGAAATTAGTTGGATAAAATTATGGTTGGACTCCTCTTGAGAAAACACCATTTGAATCTTCAATTCTGGAGTTAAAACTTGTTAAAAGTTAGGGCTAGGGTTTGGAGATGAGAGGAAATATGTTTGGAGAACCTTACTGGAGAAAAGCTTGAGAGAAAAGTGTTTTGAAAGTCCCAACCCCGTATTAGTTTTGGTATATAAAGGGTTTAAGAGTTATAGAATAATTAGGACTCTAATCCGCCCACCGCCCCTGTCGCTCGAACGACATACGCTGTCGTTCGAACGAGATGCTACGTCATTCGAACAACATATGCTGTCATTTGAACGACCCCAGCATCAAAACCAAATATTTAAAACACCGCCTTGTAACACCTCGTCTAATTAAATACCGGATAGCATATGTTGTTCGAATTAGTTTCTAATAGTAGTTTCTAATTAAATACCAAATATTCAAAAGGTTACTAGGTCTCCTATTAGTTTCTAATGTTACCTTAGTAACTTAAAGTCCCTCAGTTACTGTTCTTATCCTTACATCATCATTAATTCCCATTATAGTTTCAATTCGAACGATTTCTAATCGTACCTCACTCGGTAGACCCTCGTAAGCAATAACATTCAATTCCATAAGGTAAACCATTTTTTTCGGCATCAACTAAGACCCTACTGACCTTAACTAAGTTCCACAATATTAATTTAAACATACTAAGAATCAACATCGGCATTGAGATTTTCATTAAGACTTAAGGGAAAACAATTGCCAAAAATCAGAAGGGGTCGATCGATCGATCGATCGACATTCTTGAGTCGATCGATCGATCAAGCAGGTATCAACCCAGATTTCTCTTAAACAGTTACGGGTTTCTTCCTTTTTACATCTTTAATTCTTCATTAAAATGTCCCAACTCCCAAGAAAGTTCACTAATCATCCTATTAACATATCAACATCATCTCTAACGAATTAGAATCATTAAGCCCTTATGGATCATGAGTTTCTTGGGCAAAAACACCCAATTTTCATAAAAACCCTATTTCTCCTAATTTCCTCAAGAACACTATATAATTCAATAAAAATTTATTATTCTCTACCCATAAATCATAAGTTCGTGGCTGCTATTATCTCCAACGTTAAACTACATGCAAGGCCTACCCAGATTACGATTTCAATTCTTCAAATCCTTTTAATTTTCAATATTCAAGGTTATTCTCCAATTCTAACCTAACATGGATGATATATGAGCTAAATTATTGCAAGTTAAATCACTTGCCTAGTAATGAAGATTCTGATCCGATGAAATAGACGTTATGGAGATGATCCTTGCTTTTCGATCTATCCGGTGGTGGTGATGGTGGTGCAAAAGTCTCTAAGTGGTGGTTCTACATTGGAAACTTCCTTTCTTCCACTCTAATGACCGTTTATGATTTTTGGTTGAGAAACCCTAAGGGACTCAAGTGTTGGCTAAAATTAATTGTCTAAAATTCATGGGTCACTATTCACCCAACAATAGGAATGACTAAAATACCCTCCCGGTTTGCCGATTATGCCTAAAAATTCCTCTGGACCCAAACTAAATCCCCGGCTAGTATTTTATGACTATCTCAAACCTTCTAGACATGTTGGCGCACTCAAAATGATCATAAGGATGACATAAAAATAAAATACTTTTAAATCCATTAAATTGGGTCCTGACACGACTGACACGCGCGTCCCAACTTAATTATCGAAAGTGCCGTATTTTTAACTCACGATAATTTTAATAAATTCATTAATCACATATTATCATAATCACTCAGTAATATTCAACAACATTATAATAATCAAATACTAACTCTCGTCTCGCTAGCATTAAAATTCGGATTAATTTTTCCAATTAATTATCCCAAATTAATTTATTAAATCTCATAATTAAAAGCCATAAAAATACAGGGTATTACATACTCCCCCCATAATAACGGAATTTTGTCCCGAAATTCAAAAAAGTAAGTCATACTTGGAAAAATTAGGTATCCTCCAGCACTTAAAACAAAATTCAAAATAAGGCTCAATCACTACAACCCCCACTTCACAACAAGTTTGTTGAAGAGTCTTAATACTTTATCTGTTATAGGGTTACACCTCAATAAATGCACCTCATGTTGTGCTCTTACTAAATAACATTTGAATAAGAATAGCCTATATATCATTGGCCGCATTATCTCAATATTATTGTGAGTCCGCACCTCACTACGTATCAACCCTCGCATTTATCTAGACACAAAACTCTCATCCTGGGAGAAACCATAGAACATCTAACTACTCTTGCCCGTTCTTTGAATATCTGTTCCTGGCGTTATGACTTTTACACAAGGGAAATCCACTCACGACTGTTAGTGGTTATCTCATTTTAGTCATCGGACTCTAACTCCATACTGATCTAAAACTCTGATAGTCCACCCACTTCTAAACATCCAGAGAAAGAATGATAAGGTTTATCCACACAAAACCTCAGTAAGCACCTTGTCCACTATGAATAGATATGGGTGCTTTCACCCAACTCTACCATTAGGCAATATCTTCTCCCCATTACCATAATATACCTCACTAGCTATACCCGTTTTGGAAATGAAATGATCGCAATGAATCCAAAATTGATTTCATATAGTTCCACCAGTCGTCAATCACCTTACGCCTACTCCTTGGGCTATAGGTGAAACAACCTTCTCAGAACGAAACGTTATCTCCACTACTTCCTGATACCCCACGTTGAAGGTGGATTTTGGGATCTCATCCTAGTTTTAAATAATACTGGGTAGGACCACGTACCGGTGTGTTCACTATCTAATAGTGTAAATCACCCAAGGATATAACATTTTCTCTCCTTCTAGACAATCTGTCCCACATGTTCGAAGGAACTCGTTACTTATCTATAAGTTGGAAACCCCTAAAGGAAATTTACCAACTTGACTCTTCCATCACTGGAATCGTCGGTTTGATACAAAATTATCTCGTTAATCATCTTACCCCAAATCGATCTACTACTTAGTATACCCCTTTCAATGCCGACTTTCACGAATAATCCTTCCCGTTAAGTGATACTTAATAACCCTCTTCTTCTCTCGGCGTATACCAAACGTTTCGACCCCTGCACTTTTTTCCACGATGCGCTTCTGTAATTTATTTATTTTTATCCCTTATTGACATCATCACTCTATTTATGCGTAAGCCACTCTCAACATTCAATTGGGTGGAACTCCACTCCAAATTGTCCATAATAGTTAAATATTTGCCTTTCAAGAGATACCCCCTTATTAAATGGCTTTCCACTACCTTTTCACCAAATTCGGACGTGCTACTCTAATTGCACATGAGTATACTGATTATCACCTTGTCTTACGACGCTTAACCCATTCTACCACTTTCATTTCGTCATATTAATCCCATAAGTAATAATTTCACCCATCTATGTCTCTCCTTCCGGCGATTACTACATTAGCAAACGAAGATGTCTACACCGCTTATAACCTGTGCATGCGAGTTTAAACATCATAAATGCTTCATATGTACTCCAAACTCTTTATTTCCCCTGCATTTGCAACATGGCTATACCACTTGGGCGTTCTCAATCACCCCCGAATTTGAAATCCTAAATCCTCCTTAACCTCATTGCATCCTTCAACCCGCCGTAATGAAACCAATTTTTTTTAGTACTTCCTCACCACACCACTGGCTCTACTGGCCTTATACCTTAATTTACCCTTTAACTTCCAGTTTTAACTACATACTTCCATAACGATCGAGGAACCCAAATCATGGACGAATGGCCAAACATCTCCTTACTACCAACCTTACGTTAAGTTTCATGCGTGGGATGTGTTGCAAAGCAAAATCCAAACAAGGAACCCCCGATACAATACTTCCTAGCATTGTCGGTCATCAGAAATTATTAGGCCCTCGGTCCATAACATGTACCCCTATATTCCCGTTTCTTGACAATCAAGTTACATCTCCTTCCGTAATTACACTTAAGCAAGGAACTCCTTCCGAAAGACACTGTCTCTTAACATTAATGGAAATTACCTTCCATAAACATCATGCAAATATAATCGGGGTTCTCAAAATCCCCTCCCCAAACTTACAACTATGAGTAGTAACTCCCACATCTCTAAAGGGTGATATAACAATGCACGCTTCTTATTACTACATCCTGAGCGTTAATTATAATAATCGACTAAATCTTTTCGCTGAACGGTATACTAAATACACTCCGATTTATATAAATAAAGTCTCTACACATACCGGGAACAAATATCGAAGACCATTGTACTTTTCGAAGTCTCAATAATATATATATATATATAATCGCGAGCCCGACCCTCTCGCAGATGGGGCCTCGCCAGAACAAAATATTGTACACCAAGGTAGTAACCCCAATAAACTTGCAATATCCGCACACTATCGGTATAAGCATATTATAAAACTATAATTAGGTTAATATCATACTCGTATAACACAACACTAAAACGAGTAATTTCAATAAAGTATATACCACTATTAATATACCCATTTATCCTCCGCGGATAACACTAAAGGTAACCCCATTATACCAGGGAAAAATATGCACATAAATAATAACATTGCAAAGATACTCACTAAACTCGACTCTCATGCGCATATAGCAGTAATAAAAATGTAGTAACTCGTTCCTGACACATACAACACGCAACATCATCTGAGGATATAACTCATACTTTTATCTTGTCAATTGCCCTGGCGGCTCAAATGGTTCCTGGACTTAACACACCCGTCCGTACCAAATCAAAAAGTTTAATAACTATTTCCCTTGCTAAGCACCATACCCTTATCCCTATACTTGCTTCGGGAAACATTTATAACGCACGGGTTTTACTCCCTACAAAATACCTCTACACATACTCCACTTATCTCCGGTCACACTGACCATGTTAAGGTGGTCCTTCTCTCGGACGTTGGTAGTCTCGACTCTGATGACTGCCTCCGTTGTTCCCTTAACTTTGATGGACCTAAGGAACACGCTACTAGTTTCCACATCTCTTACTGAAATCACCATTGCTCGATAACAATTCAGCTATCCGAATCATTTCAACGGGTCCCCCGATGGGCCTCCCCCCTATGGTGCTTCTCCAACACCGTTTCCCCCAGTCTTACTCTATATAAATTCTTTGATTCTTGTATCTCCCCACACAAGGTATCGTTTATCCCATATTAACAAAACGTGATGTTATTTCCATCTGCATTGACCGTCCAAGCAGAATTCCCAGAAGTGCTAACAATTCTTCTTGTATGTAAATTCTCCCTTTAATGTCCTCTTCTCTATTTCACCTACTTCATCCGGTGTAAGGTTCGCTAAATAATTAGATTTTTTCTCACAAAGTGACCTCTGTTCGACCCTCTTGTGTGAGTTCAGAACAACATTCACATCTCACCCTGAACATCTGATTAAAGAACTTATGGTCAAACCATACGTATGCGCCTTCTCTTGACAAACATTCCACTTCTAACTGTGGTGGTTGCCTCTCACCATTGAAACTTCGCTCTTACGATACAAGGAAAAAATTTACCCCAAATTTTCACTCCCGATTAGCCATACTCTGACATATGCCCAAGCCTTTGAATATTTTACGTCCGTTGGCTAGCACACGTCATCTCCACATTTTTAGTATTTCCACTGCGGGTTCTTTTAAATGTTTCGACTGACTCTCTCCCAATCCAACCTTGCTGGGTGAGTGTAATTTGACCCCACTTCCTACTATCGTTGTACCTGGAAGTCACAAGTCGCGCCTTAGCCGTCTTTACTGTCCTGGACTTCCGTTCCATAATATGGGTGACTTCAACTACGACCATCTTTCTTTAATAAATCAAATCACCTCAACTGATCTTTGCCTCCTGCTGTCCGTCCAACTGTCTTCACCTGACGTACTGCATTGTTCGGCACACGAACACACCCGAATGCAAATAAGATTCACTATCATATACATTATAGCAGGAGAACGAAATCTCACCAAAGAAATCAACAATCCTAAACATAGGGATCTATATCAAAGAAAGCTAAGCTGGAAGCGTAATAAGCCGCACATATCCTAAAGGACACTAGAACCTGATGCTCTGATACCACCTGTAAAACCCCGTCTAATTAAATACCGGGAAGCTACTACTTTATTAAATTAATACAGAACATCATGTTGGTTCAGTCTTAGCATCACTGTCGAAAAATATTTAATTAATTACTAGCCACCTAATATTTAAAAAGAGAGATGTCAAATTTTATGAATTAAGTTATCAAATAACCAAAAATTAAATCATTAACCACCAATCGAATAAACAATTTCATATGAATAACCAACGAAATAAAATCAACTGAGTCTGGAGTAAACACCCCAATAATAATAATAATAATAATAATGCTAGAGTAAATAAAATCCCAATACAAAAGTCTGAATAAATAATCCAAAAACCGAAATAATGATAGTCTGTAACTAGAACCTCTAATTAAGAATGGGCGACATTCCCTAACAGATACAAATGACTCTGAAGGAACCAAGGATAAATATGAAGGCGTCTAATACCAAGATCCTGTAGCTTCCACAACAGCTACAACACGTCATCAAAATGGAACTCCTATGATTGGCGTCCCTGTGGCTGGGCACCTAAAAATATTTTTACAAAACAAAATAGATTTGGAGGAAAACGGGTCAGATCCCGAGGTGAAAATAATTTAAAAGTTTAGCAAGTGTTTAAATTACAATTAAACAACACATATTATAAACACATTAGTTGTGTACTCTCACATGTGTTTCTCACCTCTCAACTAATGTGCACGCCTAACGTATGCCCTTAACCTATCCTAGTTATGTCGCTAACTAACTAGTCTGTACCACTTCCTCTTTCGCAATCTTCCATAGGATGTCTACTCTTAATATCCAGATAAGTTATATTCATAACCCATATTCGCATTCATTAAATTACTTATCTCAAGTGTTAATTAAATTCTCATTCTTAACCCATTCAAATATCTTACTTATTCACATTTACTAAGCAACAATGAACCAGTCACAAGTACATAAGTATAACACTCTCAGTACATAAATACATATATGGCACCCCTAGGCTAAGCTGCGGTACTCGTATACTCTTCTATCAAATTCATGTACATTACGTACGTAAGGATCACGTGTTCCGAATCACTCAGGAACCGTCTAAATACAAATCACACATATTGGAGGCGAACATAGTTCACATACCCATGGGTCACGCACATAGTTACGCTCCCATGGTCAGCTGACTTATCAACTCACAAATAAGTCATTCACAGTCCTATGTTCTTAAGGTACCAATCTAAATCCCCTCGAAGGCACACAAAGATAAGATGACCCTTTTCTGAAAACTAACCTCCCGTGATAGCAAGTATGGTAGGTACGTCATACGCATAAGAAATCCATACACTAGGAATTCACACAACCTAAGTAATCATATTTCAATATAGGTATTCACACATTCCATCTAGTAAGTCTCGTACGTAGCAAGTTTATCCCGAACATCATACGTAATATATATTTAGCTTGATAACTCTCTCGTCGTATCAATTTGAGTACTTAAACCTATCTCAAAAGGTTACTAGGTCTCCTATTAGTTTATAATGTTATCTTAGTAACTTAAAGTTCCTCCCTTACTGTTCTTATCCTTACATCATCATTAATTCCCACTATAGTTTCAATTCGAACGATTTCTAATCGTACCTCACTCGGTAGACCCTCGTAAGCAATAGCATTCAATTCCATAAGGTAAACCATTTTTTCGGCATCAACTAAGACCATACTGACCTTAACTAAGTCCCACAATATTAATTTAAACATCCTAAGAATCATCATCGGCCTGGGATTTTCATTAAGCCTTAAGGGAAAACAATTGCCAAAAATCAGAAGGGGTCGATCGATCGAAGAAAAGAGGTCAATCGATCGATCAAGCAGGTATCAGGCCAGATTTCTCTTAAACAGTTACGGGTTTCTTCCTTTATACACCTTTAATTCTTCATTAAAATGTCCCAACTCCCAAGAAAGTTCACTAATCATCCTATTAACATATCAACATCATCTCTAACGAATTAGAATCATTAAAACACCCAATTTTCATAAAAACACTATTTCTCCTAATTTCCTCAAGAACACTATATAACTCAATACAAATTTATTATTCTCTACCCATAAATCATAATTTCGTGGCTGCTATTATCTCCAACGTTAAACTACATGCAAGACCTACCCAGATTACGATTTCAATTCTTCAAATCCTTTCAATTTTCATTATTTAAGGTTATTCTCCAATTCTAACCTAACATGGATGATATATGCGCTAAATTATTGCAAGTTAAATCACTTGCCTGGTAATGAAGATTCTGATCCGATGAAGTAGACAGTATGGGGATGATCCTTGCTTTCCGATCTATCCGGTGGTGGTGACGCTGGTGCAAAAGTCTTTAAGTGGTGGTTTTCCATTGGAAACTTCCTTCTCTTCCACTCTAATGGCCGTTTATGATTTTTGATTGAGAAAACCTAAGGGACTCAAGTGTTGGCTGATATTAACTGTCTAAAATTCGAGGGTTACTATTCACCCAAAAATAGGAATGACTAAAATACCCTCCCGATTTGCCGGTTATGCCTAAAAATGCCCCGGGACCCACACTAAACCCCCGACTAGTGTTTTTTGACTATCTCGAACCTTCCGGACACGTTGGCGCACTCAAAATGCTCATACGTATGACATAAAAATAAAATACTTTTAAATCCATTAAATTGGGTCCTGACATGACTGACACGCGTGTCCCAACTTAATTACCGAAACTGCCGTATTTTTAACTCACGACAATTTTAATAAATTCAATAATGACATATTACCATAATCACTCAGTAATATTCAACAAAATTATAATAATCAAATACTAACTCTCGTCTCGCTAGCATTTAAATTCGGATTAATTTTTCCAATTAATTATCCCAAATTAATTTAAAAAATCTCATAATTAAAAGCCATAAAAATACAGGGTATTACACGCCTTTACACTTAGAAAAATATTATCCAACTCAATAAAAATGTACCTTCTTGTTAAAATATTTTAAAAATCATTCTAAATTTTATTATAACTCCGATTTAATTCCGGTTGAAAATTTACTACTCAAGTATAAAAATCAACATGTTTAATTATTAAAGACCATTAAATCCAAAATTTTATTTTTCTCAAATATTCCAATCAATTAATGAAATTAATTAATAAAAATACGGGGTGCTACATACTTCCCCACTAGCAAAGTAATTTCTTCCTAGAAATTCAGCAACTCGTAATCGCGCAAAATAAGATAAGGCTCACATATGCCTCCTCGTAGAGTACCACAATTTGGCGCTCATACACCTAACCTACCCGAACATAATCATTGATAAAAATAAAATATATATAATGCCTAGATATATAAGTATTTAAGAAAATATTACATACCGCGATACTCTACTAGCCACGCAATCTATCCTGCTATGCATGAGGCTGAGGCAAATAACACCTCCCATAACCGGTATTGGTTGGTGCTGCGGCTACTCCCTGACCACCTGACGCTGTCGGTACTGCTGATGCTCCCTGAACACCTGTTGCGACGAGAACTGGAGGCCTCAGTCCTTGCTGTCCCTGTAACCCTTGACCTTGTTGCGCTTGTGTGACTTGACCCTGTTAGTCTTGTGCCGCTTGTCCTTGTTGGCCCTCCCTATTTGTTGATACCAAATTTAGTCTGCTGATATGGCTCAATTAAGTGGAGATACATATCAATCTACATGGCACTAACAAATATTTCTGAACAATATCTTGACTTCGAGGAACTCAATTTCCCCGACCAACTCTGATACTCTGAGCAGAAGGTGCTCACCGAGGAACTTAACTGCACCGAGCAACTCATGGATACCGAGATACTTAGGCGATCCGAGCAACTTAGGCGGTCCGAGCTGCACCTCGATCAGAGCATTTATTATCAGACAATTAAGAGGATTAAATGCGCATTAAATGCTGAATATTATCATATGGATGTATACGCTTGTTGAACAGCTATGTATTACCCATTCACATGTACAGCCTCATGGCTATAAATACATTGTATCATACTCATTGTAAAGGGACCGGAATTTCTTGAGATAAAACCTACCTTGAGAATTTCTAAACAGTCAATAATAGCACCAACAGTGGACGTAGGCCATTTGTTCAAGGCTGAACCACTTAAAAATCTCTTGTCTTATTTATTTTTATCTGTGATTAAACAATTAGAGATAATCTAATTTTTTACATCAACAGATTGGCACCGTCTGTGGGAAACGACTGTAATTTTCGTTTTTCACCAAAAATAATTCATCAACAATGGCTGACAATCCTGAATCCAGCAATCGAAACGTTGGAAACCCCCCAAATCCATCCGCTCCTCCAAATATCCAAGATCTGGTAGGAATCATGGCCAGTTTAGCTCAAGGCCAGACATCCATGCAGGAAACAATGCGAAAACTCATGTAAACTATCCAGGGTGGAGCATCAACCTATTCAGGACAACGAAGTGGTCAAAGAAATACTCATTTACTTTCTTCACACATTAGGCAAAGCGATTCATATCGCACTGATAAATCTGAAGATTTTTCTTATCAATCGGGTCGAACTTCGTCAGTACGAGCCACAGATACTGAACAACACATCACTCTCTTTCCGAAAAGGACCAGTTCACTGGAAAGATTGAGTAGGGTCTCTCCTTTTGATCGATTGAGCCCTAGGAAGAATAAAAGTCCTCCTAAGGCTGTGTCGAGAAACTTTCGATGAACATTTGATTTAAGAGAGGGTTCTGCCCAATCACAACCAGCTGCTCGACAAGATAGATCCCAAGAAGCCACATCCACGCGATCAATTGCTCGAACCAACAGGCCCGAGGAAGGAAATGATGCGTGAAAAGGATCTATTCGGAGGCTGGAGGATAGATTAGGGGAAATGGCCAAGTCCAAGAATCCTCTACAAAGAACTTTTGTCCAAGGGACACCTTTTGTCCAAGCAATTGTGGATTTTCCCACACCATCAATGTTCAAAGCACCTGTTGTGACTCCTAAATATGATGGAAAAACCGATCCTGTCCTTCATATAGAGCAATACCAGGCTGCTGCCGACATCTATGCTATGCCAGATGAGATGAGATGCAGGGCATTCTCGGGAACTCTTACAGGATCTGCTCAAATATGGTACAATAATCTTCCTCGGGGTAAGATTTCAACTTTCTTTCAACTGGCCGAGCTTTTCATTGGAAACTTCTATTTTGGAGCAAAACCTATTAAACGAGTAGCACACTTGTTAAGTGTTAGACAAAAGGCAGGTGAGAGCACTAGGGATTATATAACTTGTTTCAATAATGAGAAACTCGAAGTTATTGATTATGAGAAAAAGACAACGATTACTGCTCTGATGAGTGGACTGTTGCCCAACAAGTTGTATTACACTTTGGCTAAGGATCCACCCAGAACTATGTTAGAACTAATGGAAAAAGCGGCCAAGATCATGAATGCCAAGGAGGCTATGGTTGCAAAGAAGAATATGGATACCAAAGAAACCAAGGTGGAGGGTGATAAGGCCAAAAAGAAAGAGCATAAGAACAGTGGTGGTGACAAGCACTCAAAAACAAAGCCATCATGGGAGGTATTGAAGAAATTTGAAAATTACACTCCTTTGAAGGTAGACATCAACCATGTTCTGGAAGAAATCAAGAACAACGAGGAGTTAAACTGGCCAGAGAAAATGAAGTCAGACCCTGACAAGAGGAATAAGGCCAAATATTGCGAGTTCCACAAGGATTATGGCCACATGACCAAAAATTATATAGCTCTTCAGAATGAGATCGAGGCACTCATTAGACGAGGAAAAATGGCAAAGTATGTTGATCGCAGAAATGAAAGAAGAAACAATGACCGAGCAAGAGAGAGATCTAGATCTCCTCGTCGAGCAGAGGAGAACAAAAAAAGAGACCATGAAGATGATACAGAAGACGACCCCGATCTTCCCAAAAGACCAAGGCAGCCAGAACGTGAAGTATTTTCAATACGTTTTGGATCCTTTGATTGCAATGTTATTACAAGTGGAGATGCAGGAGGTAAAGACCTTACTGCAGAAAGAAAAGCTTACCTCAATGAGGCTCAAGCCTGTTCATATATTCAACGAATAAACTTGGCTGAAGATGATCGCCCGAGGAAGGTCAACAAAGAAAAACTGGTCATCGGTTTCTCAAAGAATGACCTCGCAGGTGTGATGTATCCTCATGATGACCCATTGGTGATCAAAATGAGAATGAAGGAAGTGATGATCTCGAGGGTACTGGTTGATAACGGTAGCTCGGATGATATTATGTTCTACTCGTGCTTTGACAGCTTAAATCTAAAATTGTCTCAGTTGGAGCCTTATCATAGTCCCCTCCTCGATTTTGCTGGCGAGAAAGTTTTTCCACTTGGGATGATCAAGTTGGATATGTTCATTGGTACATGGCCTGCTTGTCGAACAAAAAGAGTACGCTTCTTAATGATGGATAAGAATGTTCAATCAGCCTATAACATGATCATGGGAAGGGTAGGATTGAAGAAGTTCGAAGCAGTACCATCTACGGTACATCAATGCCTAAAATTTCCAACCAATTTTGGAGTAAGAGTTGTGAAGGGTGATCAAAAAGTAGCTCGGGAATGCTACTATTCATCTACCGAGCAGGAGGAACTGGAGGAATCTAGGAAAAAGACTACTACCTATCAGGTGGATGAGGGTGCAGAAATTGAAACATTGGATCCTAGAGACGAGTCGCAACTCGTGAAAGGTCAGGTGGTGGAAGCTACTGAAAACATCATTCTGGACGACGAGCATCCTGAACGAGCAACTCATATAGGTTCGTCGTTAGATGCCTCATTAAAATAGGAGTTGATAGTTTTCTTAAAAAGTAGAAAACAAACTTTTGCTTGGAGTCATGAAGATATGCCCGGAATAGACCCAAATTTCTTATGTCACGAGCTCAATGTGAATAAGGAAATCAAGCCAGTGAAGCAGAGAAGAAGAGTGTTCAACCCTCAGAAGAACCAAGCTATACAGGAGGAGGTCGAGAAGCTCCAGAAAGCTTGCTTTATTGAAGATGTTAAGTATCCAGACTGGTTAGCAAATGTTGTGATGGTAAAAAAGAAGAACAACAAATGGAGGATGTGTGTAGATTTCACCGACCTCAACAAGGCATGTCCAAAGGATCATTTTTCCTTGCCCCGAATTAATCAACTAGTGGATGCTACCTCGGGACACGAGCTGCTGAGCTTCATGGATGCTTATTCTGGTTATAACCAGATTAAAATAAAACCTGAAGACAGGGAGAGTACTTCTTTCATTACCCCTAGGGGAACTTATTGTTATAATGTTATGCCTTTTGGTTTAAAAAATGTAGGTGCGACATATCAGCGGCTGATGAACAAGGTGTTTACTGAGCAAATCAGTTGCAATATGGAAGTCTATTTTGATGATATGCTGACAAAGAGCAAGAAAGCTGCTGACCATCTAGTTGACCTAGGCCAGACCTTTGATCAATTGGATAAATATCAAATGAAATTGAACCCGACCAAGTGCATACTTGGAGTACGAGAAGGCATGTTTCTCGGGTACATTGTAAATCAATAAGGAATTGAAGCAAACCCTAAAAAGATCAAAGCTCTGTTAGGGCTGCGATCTCCAACGACGAAGAAAGAAGTGCAAAGTCTTATAGGGCGAGTAACAGCACTTAACAGGTTTGTATCGTAAGCAACTGATAGATGCCTCCTATTCTTCAAAACGCTCCGAAAGACTTTTGAATGGAATGAAGAATGCGAAAAAGCTTTTCAAGAATTGAAGAAATATTTGGGAGCACCTCCACTGTTGTCCAGGCCAGTGATGGGAGAAAGATTGTACTTATATCTGGCAGTTTCAGAAAATGCAGTTAGCTTGGCATTAATAAGAGTAGAAGATGGAGTACAAACCAATTTATTACACTAGTAAGGCCTTCCGAGGAGCAGAGATCAGATATCCGAAGCTGGAAAAGCTGGCACTAGCACTGATCGAGGCAAGTAGAAGAATGAAGCCATACTTCCAGGCTCATACCATAGTCTTATATACCGATATGCCATTGAGGCAAGCCCTTCACAAACCAGAAAAATCATGGAGATTGATGTACTGGGCAATAGAACTCGGTGAATATGATATAATTTATGAGACTAGATCGTCACTGAAAGGGAAAGCAGTAGCAGATTTTATAGCAGAGTTCACTTATCCTGATACCCCCGAGGAGCAAAAGCTGAGCACCGACCAACCTGTGAATGTTACAGGATCATCAAATTTAAACCCCGATCAACTTAAGTTGATCTGAGAGCAAGAGGAGAAGATCTGATGATAAACTTTATTTCCCTTGATTTAGGGCCATCTTGGATGGATCCCATCAGGGCATATATTGAGGAGGGAGAATTACCAATTGAAAAACTCGCGGCCAAGAAATTGAAGTTTAAAGCTGCTCGTTACGTATTGACTAATGGTGTTCTATACAGACGAGGAATGATGGCAGGTTTGCAAAGATGTTTGCATCCCTCCGAGGTGAAAGACTTGATTGAAGAGGTTCATAAAGGATCTTGTGGAGCCCATGTGGCAGGACGAACGCTTTTGCAAAGAATAATGATGCAAGGATACTACTGGACAACGGTGAGGGCTGATTGTATAGCCTATGCCAAGAAATGTGACAAGTGTCAGCGTTTCTCCTCCATTCGAAGAGCTCCCCAAGCATTGTTGACACCCATTACTTCCCCTTGGCCATTTGCTATGTGGGGAATTGACTTGGTCGGGCCACTTACAACGACTAGAGGAAGATTTAAATATCTCATCGTCACAGTGGATTATTTTACTAAGTGGGTAGAAGCCGAGCCTCTTATCGAAATGACATACGAAAAGGTGTACCAATTTATTTGGAAAAACATCATTTATAGATATGATCTTCCCCACACATTCATCACCGACCATGGAACACAATTTGACAACGAGGAGTTCGCTACCTATTGTCATCAGTCAAATATCTTGAAAATCCACTCAGCACCAGGCCATCCTCAAAGCAATGGACAAACTGAAGTGACAAACAGAACATTGCTAAATGGATTGAAGAAAAGACTGAATGACATGAAAGAAAACTGGATCAACGAGATACATTCAGTATTGTGGGCTTATCGTACTACTCCCCGAGCAGCAACTGGAGAATCTCCATATATGGTGGCATTTGGAAGTGAAGCTGTTATACCTACCGAGTTGGGCCTCCCAACACACCGAGTACTGAATTTCAATTCCCCTGTCAGCGATTTAATGAGAAGGTTAGACTTGGATATGCTCGAGGAAGCCAGAGAAGAAGCAGCCATCAGGAATGCTGCTTACCAACAACGAACAACTGTGTTCTACAATAAGAGAGTGAAGAAGTGCGACCTGAAAGAAGGAGACTATGTGCTAAAGAAAGTGATTCAAAAGCACAACAAACTAGAAGTGAACTGTCATGGACCTTACCGAGTTACAGAAGTTGTTCGACCAAGAACCTACAGAATAGAAACTTTAGATGGGGAGGAGTTTAAGAATGCATGGAATGCAGAACACCTGCACAAATATTATCAGTAATGTAAACTCTCATGTAATGCAGTTTCATCAGTATGAATAAAATGTGAATATTCTACCCAATTCTATCCTTTTATTGAAGTTTTTCCGCGGAATACTAGTGTTACACACTACTCAGCAAAATCCACCAACCCCGGTTGGTCGGGAATAAAAAATACTTCCCAAAAGTGCCAACTCCGGTTGGTTGGGAAGAAAATCAACCAACTCCGATTGGTCGGGAATAAAAAATATTTCCCAAAAGTACCAACTCCCGATTGGTCGGGAATAAAAAATACTTCCCAAAAGTGCCAACTCCGGTTGGTTGGGAAGAAAATCCACCAACCCCGGTTGGTCGGGAATAAAAAATACTTCCCAAAAGTGCCAACTCCGGTTGGTTGGAAAGAAAATCCACCAACCCCGGTTGGTCGGAAATAAAAAATACTTCCCAAAAGTGCCAACTCCGGTTGGTTAGGAAGAAAATCCACCAACCCCGGTTGGTCGGGAATAAAAAATACTTCCCAAAAGTGCCAACTCCGGTTGGTTGGGAAGAAAATCCACTAACTCCAGTTGGTCGGGAATAAAAAATACTTCCCAAAAGTGCCAACTCCGGTTGGTTGGGAAGAAAATCCACCAACTCCGATTGGTCGAGAATAAAAAATATTTCCCAAAAGTGCCAACTTCGGTTGGTTGGGAAGAAAATCCACCAACTCCGGTTGGTCGGGAATAAAAAATATTTCCCAGAAATACCAACTAAGGTTGGTTGGGAAGAAAAAATATTTCTAAAAATCCACCAACTCAGGTTGGTCGGGAGTAAGAAGCTGTCAACTACAGTTGGTCGGGAACATTTTTTAAACAAAGCATGAGTATGTGATAAAAGTCAGATAATGGCCTAGAATTAAAAAGTTATCAAGCAAAATTTTGTGATACTCGTAACATTACCATCAAGTTGGTCGAGAAACAAAATATCATCAATTTTGATTAGTCGTCAAATGATTACCACAAATTCAGGATAGTCGACAATCAATTTTAACCAGCTTTAGTTGATCAGCAAATAACACAATGTTGTTATCTTTTTAACATATATACATACACTTATGTAAAGTGTTTTACAAAATATCTACAAGACAATGGCAATCAAGATTTCAAAGAAAAATAGAAGTTTCTCATTTATTCAAAACAAAGTACATTGAGAATAAAATACATAAAAATTATTACATCAGAAATCCTATTCTATGGGTTTCTTCCCCTCTGCCTTTGAAACAGGTTCTTCACCAGCAGGAGGATCATCTAAGGCATAAGGGGAGTTAATGAAATTAAGGTCTTTGAACATCCTGATGTTCATCACAGATGGTCAATCGAGTAGGTGCTCGGGGAGAGATATCTCAACATTGGAATGGAGACTGTAATTGCCAAGATACTTAGAAATCAAACACTGAGGGATTGCCCGAGCAGGAATCCATCTCATGTCAAGTTTGAATGGTGGCAGTGGCAGGTCGAGCAACCCAGGATTATGGTAATCCCACAAGTAGTGACCCTGTTCCAATTGCAGTACACCCAAGGCATTCAACCACCCTTGTTTGTAACCCTCATTATTCGCATTTTGGATCCGATCATCCAAATGGTAGAGAGCCTCATTGTAGCCAGCCATCCAGAACTCCCTAGGCTATTTGTGGAACTGGTAGGTTAATCTTTCTAACTGCTCGTGGAGATTCTTCACCAAATTCGTTTTATTCTCCAAGCTAGAATTTGGGCAACCAGTTTCTCGTCCAAAGTTTGGATTTTCTTAGACATCTCAGCCAATGCCTGGTTTTTTTCCATCAATTGGAAGGCTTGATTTTACGAAGCCGATTGAGTTCTTTGTTCCTCGACAGGAATCCGAGCAGCTCTTGCTCGTCCCCGAGGAGCCCTTGCTCGTCCCCGAGTAGAGGTAGAAGGACCAATCCTTATCAAGGTTTCTATTTTATCCCCCAGGTTGGCGTTTTCGACCTCCAAGAAATAGAATCCCTCATCGTTCACAGGGACCAAAGCTTTTGAGGTAGAAGCTGCAGATTTCAACTGAGATACCTCTCTTTGCAGGTTATTATTTTCTTGCTCCAAAAACTCAGCAATCTGTCTGTGCTCTTCGACCTCACCCTTCAAAGTTCTCTCCCTCACATTGTAAGCAACAAACAATTTATCATACCCCTTGTCAACACTGAGTTGTTGATACTTTTTCTCGTATCCCTCGTGTAAAAGGGCTGTAGATTCTTATATTGTTATTGAAGCTCTTCAAGAGTGCCCTGGAGGTCTTCAATCATTTCATAATACGCTATATTGTTAGCCACTGCACGGTCGAGCAGGCACTTTAAATACTGGTAGGCTTCAACTGCTCGTTCTGAAGCTTTTGGACCAAGTATATCAACGATTTGAGCATCAGTCAAATCTGCATGGCCAGCTTTGAAATATTCGTTGCACTGTCTCATCAATTTTGTATCATGAGAAGATAACAATTCCATCCTGGCCATAAACTAGTAAAAATAAGAGATAGCAAGAATCAATAAGGAGCAAGAGGAAGAGAGACAACAGTATGAATAGGCAAAACTTCAAATTTTATTACATCATAAAAAATAAGTACATATTTCAGAGTTACAATTGGAAAAAATAAACAGAGAGAAAAATCCGAACAACTCTACACCTTCTCCTTGTCTCCCAAAACTTTCTCGGAAGGCTGAGACGAGGAGGTAGGTTGCTCAGATGGTACAGATGGTTGCTCGGTGGGTGCTGAAGGCTTCTCGGTTGAAGTAACGAATGGTTGAAGTTGTTCGCAGGAAGGCTGGACAACTGGGGGATGAGGAATTTGATCTCCCATCACCATGGAGGATTCCTCAGAGGCAGCTTCGTCCTCTTCTTCTTCTTTAGGAGTTGGAGGGGGGGCCAAGGATGTGTCGCTGAAATAGATCACAATTCTCATCAACCTTCATCTCTTGCAGAGCAGCGACCCAGCCATCCCTAAAGTACTTGAGGCTACCATATTCCACTTGTGACATCATGGCAGCCAGACCCTTATTCCACCCCTTATCACAGCCGGCACTGAAGGACTTCTTTACAGCCAACTTCCTTTTCGCCTTCTCCGAGGAAAGCTTCTCGGAAAGCAGATCCTCGGCAACCTTCAATTTATTCTCCACTTCTTCCTTCTGATGACCTACTTCACGAAGCTTGTTCAGCTCTTCCTCAACAACATTGAGCTTACCTTCAAGCTCCCCAGCATTTTGGAGCTTCCCTTCCAGCTCTTTATTCTTACTTTCTAATTCTTTATTTTCTTCTCCAATCCCTTGGAGACTTCAACAGCTTGATTCCTCTCCTGATCGGTTGAATTGAGCTGCTTCTCCCTGACAGCTTTATCATCAACATACTTCTGACTAGAATCTTTCAGAGACTGCGTCAAACCCACCAAAGCTTCCTCTACACCTGACGAGGAACTTGAAGCTCTAATAGCTTCATCCTTCTTCAAAATTGTATTAAAACAGGTTACCAACTGTGAAAAGAAAATAATAGCAAGTCAGTGCACAGATATAACAAGGGAAAAATGAAAGTTTAGGATAATAATACTTACAGAAGCAATATGACGAGCAACTAAAGTGGTAACCATGTCCCGAGAAAGATTTTCTTTAATACCTTGGATCTCGGGAATGATCCAAGACTTCACCGAGCTCATGGCAGAGACCGGGGCAACAAAAGTGGGAACACCACTTCCAGTAGTCGGGGGCTGAGCGATGAATTCAGCTAAATTGACCGAGGAGCTTTTCTTCAGCCTCCTCAAAGGAGCATCAATGGTCTCGACCAAGGATGTAGTCTTAGTCGGGGATATGGCTATAACCTCGCTTGGAGCCGCGACCTTGCTCGGAGCCACTGGGGGCTTCTCGGTAACCTTCACAGGAGCAGCCGGAGGAGGTGCATCAATTTTTCTTATCCCTTCTTTTGGGACATCATGTTTGCTTTTCTTTGCCTCTCCAGCAACAGAGGCAGGTTTCTTAAAGAGGGCAGGAGCTCTTCTTCTCTTCATTCTTTCACTCAGAGGAATATGTGACTCAGGTGAAGAATTTAAAGAAGTTGGTACTGGGTCTACGTCACTTATCACCGGACGAGCAGTAAAAGATGAGGTGTAACTCTTGTAACATAAAGAAAGCATAAATTCAAAAATAAAGTAAAGTAAAAACAACCTATCCCATTGCCATAGGGAGGGCATCTGGGACCCTGGTACACATCATTTCCAGTTAGAGGAGCATGTTGCCAATTTTTTATAACAACACCATGCTCAAAATAATACCTATTGGCATCTGGGAGATTGACCACTAAAGCTCTATTTAAAAACCTAGTTTTTAAGTAGAAAGTACTATCGCCGACAACCCATCTATAGCAAAACATGATTTCTGGAATTCCTATATGAGTTTCATGAATCTGATTTAATCTATGAACTCCATTAACTATTCTCCATGTATTGGGGGCTATTTTTGCAGGAACCACGTCAAAATATTGACAGAATTCCAGACACAAAGGGTTTGGGGGAAAAGAAAAGCCACATTCAGCAACGAAGAGACTGGGGAACCAATGTCCCTCAGCTAAACGAAAATAATCTGAAGGCTTAGAAAGTTCCTCCAAAATAACCCATGAAGGAATAGAGAAATCAGAACGAAACTTATCAAGCGATTCAACAAGGTAAACCATGGCAAATAAAGGAAATAAAAGAGAAGAAAGAAGATCTTACAGGAAAAAAGGATGGATCTGTTGACAACGAATGATGAAAAGGATGAACGCACAAGAGAGAGAGAAATCAAAGATACAGAATTGAAAAAGTAAAAGACGAAATGATTTTCTGCAACGTTTAAATACCTTACCTTGGGAAAAGGTAAAAATAATGATTACAAAGGGAAACGTTTACGCTACCAGCGGCTAAAAGGACAAAAAGGGCACGGAGATCAAAGCAGTTAGAAGAATTTGAAAAGTCTGACTCTATGAACTCGAAAAGAAAAAATAAATGCAAAGAAAACGCTCCTAAAATTCAGGATGACCATTTAATCCTGCCATGTTTCGAGAAGAATGTTCCACACTCCTCAGTCTGTGAAACATTGGGGGCTTCTGTTGATACCAAATTTAGTCTGCTGACATGGGTCAATTAAGTGGAGACACGTGTCAATCTACATGGCACTAACAAACATTTTTGAACAATATCTTGACTTCGAGGAACTCAATTTCCCCAACCAACTCTGATACTCCGAGCAGAAGGTGCTCATCGAGGAACTTAACTGCACCGAGCAACTCATGGATACCGAGATACTTAGGCGGTCCGAGCAACTTAGGGGGTCCGAGCTGCACCTCGATCAGAGCATTTATTATCAGATAATTAAGAGGATTAAATGCACATTAAATGCTGAATATTATCATATGGATGTATACACTTGTTGAACAACTATATATTATCCATTCACATGTACAACCTCATGGCTATAAATACATTGTATCATCCTCATTGTAAAGGGATCGGAATTTCTTGAGATAAAACCCACCTTGAGAATTTCTAAACAGTTAATAATAGCACCAACAGTGGACGTAGGCCATTTGTTCAAGGCTGAACCACTTAAAAATCTCTTGTCTTATTTATTTTTATCTGTGATTAAACAATTAGAGATAATATAATTTTTTACATCAACACTATTGTTACACTGAGCCGCTTGATGTCCTATTTTTCCACAGACAAAACATGAACCCTTAATAGCTGTTGAATTCATCCCCCTGTTTTGCTCACTCTGTTGTCCTTGATTTGTTCTCTATTTCTTCCAAGATTGATCATTACGACCCTTATTCTCACCACCTTGTCCATTTGACTCTTGTCTCTTTCCCAACTTCTTTTGATAATTGGCCTTCTCTTGCCATAGTAACATTTCGATATCTACCAACTGAGCATAAGTAGTGTACGCTGGATTTTCCATCACCATTTGTCTAATCTACCAAGACAATCCCTTAATGAAACACTTCATTTTTTCCACCTTAGTGCTAAAATATTCTGGTAAAACCATAGATAAATTTGTGAACTCTTATTCATACTCGACAATCAACTTTGAACCTTGCTCCAAGTTCATAAATTCTCGCTTCTTCGCATTCCTATTTGCATACGAAAAATACTTAGTGCTAAAATTTATCAGAAAATCTGCATAACCCAACGTATCTCTATCCTCTGACGTGGTGGCACTCTCCCACCACTGTAAAGCATCGCTAATAAGCTTAAATGTTTCTAACATATGCTTCTGCACATCCGTGCAGTCCACCATCCTTAAATGGATCTCCATGTACTTCCTCCATTGGTGAGCAACTGTTGGGTCAGATTCCCTTCTGAAGGTGGGAGGATTGCCCTTATGAAAGCTGGTTCTCACCCTATCCCAAGCCGAAATGGGTGTACCCCGCTGCTGTGCCTCTATATTCACCAATCTATGTCTCCCCATCTCTATACCGGCCTCCGTGGCCTCACGTATGATAGCCGCTAACTCCTTAGCCTCCAACACAATCTGACACTACCTCTCCTGAGTCGCAGGACCAGAATCAGACTCCTCTCTCCTATTCTCATATATCCTTGTGTTCTCCATCTGAAAAGATAGGAACAAAACAACATTAGACTCAGATTGACTAAGAGTACAAATCATCAAAAGGGAATCAAAGATAAGCAACGCAGAAATTAAAACGAACTCATAACCTATGAGACGTAAGACCATGCTCTGATACCATCTGTCACACCCCACCTAATCCTGTCGTCGACCGCCACCAAAACTAAGTCGGGCGCGAGTAAATAAATACCATTCTTAGCATGAGATAGATATGAGACATTATAAAATTCAATCCATAAGATAAATATTTGAATCAATCCTAAATGATAATAACAACTGAACGATAAAAGATCCATCACATGCTAAAACTTTGAATAAATCCAATCTCCAAAAATGATTTAATTAAAACTGAGTAATAATCAACTGTGAATAATCTAACTGAAATCCTCTAACAACTTTGGAACTGAAAGGCCCAATAAAACCCAAATGAAATCTCATAATGAAATACGACGGGAAATAAAGTCTAACTAAATAAAGCGATAAAATGAATAAACTCCAGCTGCACCTCCAAACTATAGTCAATAAATCCTATGTAGCAATTCCAGCACCAATACCTAAAAATGTTAGTCAACGTACGAGGTCAGAGCTTCGAGCATTAATACGCACTACTCCCCTCAAATAGGGTTCGTGAACCCAAACAGTAGCATTATACATGATAAATATCACAATAGAATATTTTAATTAATATGAGATAATTAAACGCAAGAAAGGTAAATTACTAACCGTCCATTAAGATTCTTATAAAATCACACCAATATCATTTTAAATATCCCACAGTCCCCAAATTGTTAATTTAAGTAAATTACCCAAATTAGCATTCTTCTCACTTTTTATCTTACTTAAGAATTGCGGTCCTCCCGCCTCCGGTGATTTCTCTACCAGAATACACATCCCCTCGCTAAAACTCTTGCTGGTTTGTTTAACTGTTGACCCCTTCTACATGATGACCTTACACACACGACACGACATAAAACGCCGGCTGGCCCGTTTAAACTATTGGCCCTCGCTGATTATGCTGCCAATATATTTTAATACCCGTTTTATTATCTTAGGTATTAAATTCTCAATTTCACAATTATCAAAATTACCCCATCCTTTTTATCAATGTGAGATCCTCAAAATACCCCTTAGTCCCATACCTAAGGGTCCCCAAGGTACATATACGTCCTGTCCTACCCATATGATGAATTTTCAATATAAAATACATCCTAATCTCATGCCTAGGCTAACCCGACGATAATAGGGCATAAAATCAGCCCACTCTCGGAATATAAAATCTCCACGAATTTACACTAACTAGTCCCATACCTAGCAAGCATAAATTTTAACCAAGGCCTACCCGCTAGTCCCATACCTAGTAAGCATCCTAAAATAGAGTTGAGCAATATAATACTCAAAATCCCCTTGTCCCCGCGATGGAAAAAGTGACTAAAACAAATCACACAAAACACGATTCAATATGCACAACATGGCAATTTAATCATAAAGGTTCCAATTTTAATTTAAATCAATTAATAGCACTGTCATTATTTTCAACCTAATTCATTCTATTCAATAATATGAATTCATTTAACATGCAATGACATTCAATATGACATAATCATTCTCCTTTATAAATCTTCTAATTTTTATAAGTGTGTTCCCGTACCACATAACATATAAATAATCACATAACTTCTACATGCAAACCTACACCCCCAAAACCATAAAAACCCAATAATTTAACTTACGCACCCAAGGGTTTCAAGAATTAAATCACATTAAAAAGTTTTATCAAAACAACTCCAAAACTAGTGTCCACTTTCTCTAATTAAGTTGCTAATTGATTTTAATAAAAAAACACGTGATTAAGGATTTAGGCGAGACTTAAAACGTATAATACTAAAGAAAAAGAATAGAGTATTCCTGGCTGGAATGAGTTGGATAAAAATCTGGTTGGATTCCTCTTGAGAAAACACCAATTGAATCTTCAAATCTTGAGTTAAAATTTGTTAAATGTTGGGGCTAGGGGTTGGAGATGAGAGGAAATATGTTTGGAGAACCTTACTAGAGAGAACCTTGAGAGAAAAGTGTTTTGAAAGTCCTAGTCCCATATCAGTTTTGGTATATAAAGGGTTTAAGAGTTAGAATCTAGTTAGGACTCTAATCCACCCCCGCTCCTGTCGCTCAAACGACATACGCTGTCGTTCGAACGAGATACTACATTGTTCGAACGACATACGCAGTCATTTGAGCGACCCCAGCGTTAAAATCAAATCTTTAAAACCTCGCCTTTAGAGTTAGAAAATATTCTCTAACTCAACCAAAATGTACATGCTTGTTAAAACATTTTAAATATCATTCTAGCATTTTATTATAACTCCAATTTAATTCCGGTTGAAAATTTACTACTAAAATATAAAAATCAACATGTTTAATTATTAAAGACCATTAAGTCCAAAATTTTATTTTTCTCAAATATTCCAATTAATTAATTTAATTAATTAATGAAAACACGGGGTGTTACAAGTTTGAGGATTTGAATATGGTAGAAATTCGTAACAGAAAAATGTTTGAGGAAGAAAACCCCTGACACTTTTCAAATCGATTCGGCCTAAGGGCGAATCGATTCGGCCAATGGGCAAATCAATTCAATTTGCCCAAAATTGAAAAATGTTTCTTTTATTAAACCCATAAATTTTGGATAATTCATGAGGGAACTTTTAGGACATTTTAACTTATGAAAAGGAATGTAAAAATGTCAGAAGTGTAACACCCCGCCTAATTAAATACCGGGTGATCAGTCCTTTATTAAATTAACTCAAAGTATCCAGTTGGTTCATTATTATCATCACTAAGGGTGTGAATCAAATCAAATGGATCGAAATAACCGAACCGAATAGAACCAACTTTTACGAGTTTTTAAAAATTCGCTCCAAAATCAGTTTTGAAAATGAAGGACCGAATGTATTCGGGTCGGTCTTGGGTTTGGTTTTAAAAAATTGATCTAAGACTGGACCAGACCGGTTTAAATATATGCATATTAAATAATAAAAATATACATGTTAAATGTTAATAAACAATAACAAGGGTCACGAATGAGCCAAACAAAAAAAACCCTTATTCATTCTCTCTCTCTCCTCCAAAGAAAAGGCACCGCTGCTCTCTCCTCCTAAACCACACGGCTGCTCTCTCTTCTCCACCCATGCCGGATGTTCTTCGCCGCTTCCCCCTTCGCCGGATCTTCTTCCTTTGTTCATCATCGACAGGTATATTTCTTCCCGTTTTATTATTTTTTTAGCTTCTCTTCATACGGTTTCAATAGATATTTTGTTTCAACAGATATTTGGTTTTCGATTTCAACATAAATGTGTTTGTACTTTGGGTTTTTGATTTCAACAGATATGTGGTTTCAACAGAAATGGTAGAACTACACACATTGATATTTCAACAGAAATGGTTGAACTACACAACATAAATGGGTTTTCTTTTTTTTTTTCTTCTATTTTTTAATCAAACCATGTCCAACCGAATTGGATCGAACCCGAACATTATTTGGATCGAAACACACTTGGACCAAATAAGATTAATCACATCCGGTCTCGGGTTTTAATAAACATGGACCGATTAATTCGGTCCGATCCATAATAATGTCAAAACTCGGATCGAATCGGACCAGACCGTGAACACCCCTAAGCATCACTGTTGAAAACATTTATTTTATTAATCACCTAATAATTAATTAAGCTAGTGTTAGAAAAATCAATCCATTAGTTAAAATCCAACAATATACACTGATAACACATTCACCATTTTCATGAACAAAAATAATAATGATAAATGAACCATTTCCCTGAATTTTAAGAAACTAGAATAAACATCCTAGAAAATATGTCAAAACCAACCAAATATTATAATATCAATCCAACTAATAAACTGAGTATTGAAATAAAGTGAGTACAATCTCTCTGACATAAATAGAAACTGGAAATGGGCGACAAATGCCCTAAATGGAATGACTAAGCATGAAAATGAGATGACAAGAATGGAGGTGTCAAAAGATGAGGACTTGCAAATCCCACACTACCTGCAACACTCAAATAGTCCAACGGTCTAAGCCTCGCGCCTCTGTGTCTGGACACCTAAGATAATTCTACCAAAAAATAGATTTTGCAAGAGACGGGTCAGAGCCCGCGTGTAAAAGATTATAAAATAATTTAGAAAGTATTTAAAAATTTTAGTAAAGAAAATATGATATGCATATTAGTTTTTCGAGCACTCACTTGAGATTCTCACCTCTCAACTATTGAGAACGTCTAACGTACCTCTAAACCATTCTAATTATTTTTATCACACTTAACTAGGTTACGCACATATTAGAGACGAACATAGTTCCAAGCTTATGGGTTACGCATATACCTACGCACCCATATGACCATCATCACTATCATTCTCATAGATAGCCTGTACCTAGGTTCTATGTTCTGAGGCACAAATCTAAAATCCCCCAGAAGGCTCCTTAAGATAAGACTGTCTTCACTTTAAGACCTCCCGTGATAGCAAGTATGGTAGGTATGTCATACACATAATAAATATTACTATAGTCATTCACACAAACCATCAAGATCATTAGGTATACACACAACCCAAATATTATAGTTCATACGTAGTATTACTCTCATTACTACTTACATTATTTATTAAATTACGAATATTCTCTCTCTCTCTCTCTCTCTCTCTCTCTCGTAATTTTCAAGGATAACTCACCTCTACAAATACCTTAAAGTATTATACCCAAATAAACTCCAATAATTATGCACTATATCGAAATTCATCGTACATTATTTAATCTCAATCGAATTAACTATGTCGCACCAATTTTAAACACAAGGGAAATTTTCTAGAATTCTGACTCATTGCTCAGACGAACCTGCATCTCATTTTAACGATAAATCCAAGTCACTTGAACGAAGACTTTCCATGAGATGCCACCTCGCTCAAACGAGATCCTATCTCATTTGAACGAGATCGCACTGTATCATCTCCCACCTCTACCTGTAGCGTTTTTGACCATTTCAAATCTAAAAACCTCTACAGATCAATCCCAAACACCAATCAATCAGTTCTAATTGATAATCTAACATGCATATATGATTTCTAACAACCTAGAATCATTAAATCCTTAATAAATAACCCTTAAGTCCGAAATCCCCAATTTAAATCAATTAAACCCTAGTTTTTCCCATTATCATTCAAGAACATAATGGACCCAGATTTGTTCATCACAATACATCATAAATTCATGACTTCTAATCTACCTACATGAGGGTTTAATATATTTCGATTTCATATGGTAATTAATCATCTTAAACCTCCAATTTCATCAAGATTATGATCAATACATGGGTATTATGCACCTATACTAACATGAATATGATTATTGCTAAAGGTTTGCAAGAATTAAGCGCTTAACTCAAGAAATAAGGTGTGATCCATTGGTTTAGTTGGTCCTTGCTCTCCGATCTACGCGGTGGTGGTCTTGGTGGTGTAATTGGTGTACTAGTGGTGGCTCTAGCCTTAGAAACCTCTCATCCTCCTTCCTCTTTTGGCCTCTCTGTGTATAACAACTGATAACCCTAATCTAACCCACGTACATGATATTTTATCCTTCTAATTTACATCATTAATTAGACTCTTAAAATACAAATTACCAAAACGCCCTCCCGGGATGCCGGTCTGGCCAAAAATTATCCCGGGACCCAAACTAGACCCCTGGGTAGACTTTTATGACTATCTCGACCCTTCCGGACACAATGGCGCACTAGAAATGACCATTTGGGTGGCTTATAAGTAATTTACTTTTTATTTCATTAATTTAGTCTCGACATGACTGACAGACGCGTCCCGACTTACTTACTGTAATTATCGTATTTCTCACTCGTGACAATTTTCATAAATTTACCATCATATATTACTTTATTCGCTCAGTAATATTCTATATTATTCTCATCAATAAATACTAACCCTTATCTCGCTAGTTAATATTTATTTTAATCAGGATTAATTATCAATTAATTTTTTTCCATTATTTAAATTAATCCCACATTTAAAAATAATTAAAAATGATGGGGCATTACATACTTCCCCCTAATAACGGAATTTCGTCTCAAAATTCGAAAATAATTTATACCTAATAAAATAATTTTGGATATCGATTACGCATCTCATTCTTATGGTCGTAAATATACTCGTCGACATTATGATGCCTCATAATATCACTTCAGATTCTTGCACACAATTGGGTTGATGTGCAAAAAATTTACTCGCAAAAGTCTTTTGATATCCACTATTCATACACTAATGGCACTGTTTCAGTCAATGGTGTGTTTCACTACAATCCATGGTTAGTAACAAGTTCATTTAAGTCCTTATGTACTTTTGTATTCCTTTATGCTTAAGGTCTCACTTATATAATGGTACGCAAGACTATCATGGATTCGATAACAAGACACCAAAAGATGTGTCTATACTCCAATGGCTCTGTTATCATGATGTTAGAAAATACCTCACTTCGATAGGTATCAATTTCCTTATTGCCGTACCAAACCATCTCTCCTCGCGAAATACACTCTCATCAATCCCTAACTACTCATGTCAGGACTCAAAATTTAGTTTCCACCAAAGTACTCTCACTACATTTTGAATTATATGAAATGAAATGGAGTGGGTCAATCCTTGTTAGCGGACCATGTATCATCTTGGGTCCAAGAAACTAATTAGTTCCCTTTTTTCAACTATCCAAAGGGAGGCAGGAAATTTTCTTTTATTAAGCCGCAAAATCACTAAGTAGTTAATATTATGCTAATCACATACCGCCCTACCAGTTGTAATTAGTGTTTCTAATTACTCCAAAAGTTTAAAATATGCATCCTCGCATTTTCCACATTTTATATCACCCCTTTCGAATATACATCATCCTATGATTGACACGACTATCTTAAAGAGAAATCCCATCTCTATCGCCTCCTGACACTTTCTATCCAAGGTGGGACTCAAAGGTCTCGTTCTAATTTACATCAATATTGGGCGACATTATGTGTCGGTTTACTTTGTCTCATTTAATAGCATGCTGGGCACGCTGCCTAATAATATAACACACCTTAATATAATAACGGTTATTTTTCCCCTAAACAATCTGACACACCTCAATATAATATGGAATTTTATTAATTTTTGTAGCAAGCCCATTCATGGAAACATCAATCTGACCATCATTTTGGTCGGTAGTATCGCACCAACCTTTGTACAAGTGGCACACGTGAATACTTTACTATATCCCACTCAACTAGAAATTCACTCACTTATCCTCTTATACCACGTGGAATATCTTACTCCACTTATTCTGAGATAGAAATTTTTTTTGGCCGTGCGTTGGCTTCAAATTTGCGTACTTCTTAGGCCCCTTTTTCCCATTATTCGAATTTTACAAACTTAGCAATGTGCGAACTACTCACATCATTCTTAATGTATTTCAACTCAACTTCCAACTCACCTCAACTCATGTCCATACTATCTCCTTTCCTCAAATGAAGTTCGACCTTGCTTACATTTCCACTTGTTTTTTGACTGTCCCATAGACACATTCACAATATCTTTCTAATCCTTTTTATCATAAATGGTACCAAAAACCAAAATATTCATGGTGCCCATACACCCTATATCCCTTGCACAATTGCACAATCGTCTCTAACTTTCACACGTAACATACTTATCTCAAATCCGCCCCTACCTTTTCAATATGGCTATACCGTAAGAGTAACTTCAGTTACCCTACAAATATAATTTGGTTCTCCATGAGACGACCCCACCTATCAACTAGTGGTAAAAATGTCCCATGCTTCCCATATAGCACTACTTGAATCTAGAGACCTTACAGCATAGATTAACTCTCAATTCAAGTTTTCATCTACATGCATATATAATAACTAAAGTGATAAATTCGTACTCTAATGTCCAATACCTCTCTCGAATCTTGACATTTGCTGGGATTCATGTGTGGGATGTCTCGCAAGAAAAATCCAAACAAGGAACCCTCCCGATACACTACTACCTAGCCTTATCGGCCATCAAGATCTGTAGGTCCTGTGCACTTACTCAGAATATCTATAAGATTATCCCCAAACACACAAGTATAACCGTCCACTCCCACAGTACTAAAGGAGTTTATACAACACATCGCTATTACTATTACTAGTTTTTCCTTACTAAGTCAATAATGAGATAAATTTCCCCACTCGACAGCAAACGTAATATACCCCAACTCATATAGGTACAGTTCATACACACTAGAATTATATATAATGAAACAACTATAACCTCTAGAGTCTCCTCCACGATGTAGTATAAATGCAAGTTTATTCTCTTTTAGGTGACATATCGCTAAATAACACAATCATGCCCTTGAATAGCAAACACGGTATCCTTGCTGTAATAGCCCACCACCGCTCAACCCGTCGCTAACCAGTCCAAAACCAAGATAACATCATATTCGAATATTATTTCTCGAAATGAGTAAATTCACTAAAACATAACCTCTCAATGACTATACCCACTTTCCTGTAGATGGGACTAATGACCCCCTCTACTAAATGGTAAAATATAAGCACACATCTCGTGTCACACAAATATACCCCATTTACCCTAGGATAGACCACGCACTTTTAATCGACAATAACACTGGCGGTCCAAATGCTTTCTGGACATAACACCCCTGTCCAAACTAATTCACAAGCTTTTACAACTATTACCCCTATTGGGCATCCTGCTCCTGCCTACTAACTTTCTACAAACAAGGTCGATACATGTGACCCTACCCTACACACATAGGATACTTTTTTATATCATATCTCTATCTCTGGCCCCACTAGACATATTGGAATTGTACTTCTTTTAGACCTAGTAGTATTATCCTTGACTGCTACCCTTGTTGTTTCTTTGTCTTTTTTGCTCGGGGAAACACTCAGTCATCCCAAGTGGCTCTAATTAAATCCATCATTACTCAGTAGAAATTCCCATTGATCTACATCATTTAAATGAGTCCCCTATTGGGTATACCTTTGTGGTGTATCACCATTATTAATTACTTTTAGTCTTGCCATTCTCTGGCTGTGTTCCCCAGCTCTCTTGACTCCCTTCTAATGAAAGCCTTGATATAAACTTTAAAAGTATGTCATTGTCGTCATGTGTATACATCGTCCAAGACTGATTTCCCATAAATATTGACGACTCCTATTCGTGAATCCATTTTTACACTTAAGAACATTACTATCCATTACCTACCTCCCCGGTTACGAAGTCCTCTTAAATGGATAATTTTTTCATTACAATTAGCCTCTGTTCATCTCTCCTATAAAAAGTCTAGAAACTTCCTTCCCACATCTGTTTGAATAGAAAATTAAAGAACTTGTGGTTAAATTACACCCGACATTTCTCAATTAGTTCCTTATCTACATCCTTATGTGGTAACTATCTCCCAATACGGTAGTACTACTCTTATGAGAAAAAATTAATACAGTCCTTAAAGCCGAAGTGTCACTGCACTTCACCCTACGAAACTATTTTGGGATTTTCTCCTCCAATTATCCTATCACACTCCTTTTCTCCTCGTATCCATATAAGCACACATCATATTCCTCATATAGTTCCTCTCACGAACTCTGGCTTGGAGCCTAAGTTAACACATATTACCGTATTACCCTTAAAGTCTAAATTATCCATTTACATATTTAAACCATTCTAAAATGTTAAAAAAAAATTAAATTTTATGAGTGGCTTTTTGAAATATCCTGCTACTTTCCCTCACCCCTTTGTCAGCTATATGGGGTGAGTCTTAAATTTCAACCGCCGTTCTCTACGACGGTGTATGGGGAAACCACCGCACTCTAATGATTTGTTTTGCGTCATCTTCCTGAACCATAATCATGGTGACTTCTCATTTACCATTCACTAGAATACTTTATAGCTTCAACTGAGCCTTTCCTCTTGCAGTCCTTCTAATGGCCCTCGATTTTCGTCTTATGTTGTTCGATTTACAAAACTCAACCGAATTCGCATATGATTCGTATCAATTATAGTGAATAGCAGGAGAATGTAAACATATGTATGAAGATGAATACAATAATCCTATAGTAGGGATCTATATAAAAGAACGTAACACTGAATCGTAGTAAAGCGCACAGACCCTAAGGACACTAGAACTGGATGCTCTGATACCACCTGTGACACCCCACCTAATTAAATACCGGGTGATCGATCCTTTGTTAAATTAAATCAAAGTATCCAACTGGTTCATTCTTATCATCATTGTGCAAAATATTTATTTTATTAATCACCTAATAATTAATTAAGCTAGTTCAGAACAATTAATCCATTAGTTAAAATCCAACAATATACATTGATAACACATTCACCATTTTCATGAACAAAAACAATAATGAATAATGAACTATTTACCTGAATCAAATGAAACTGGAATAAACATCCCAGAAAATATCCCAAAACCAACCAAATATAATAATATCAATCCAATTAAAAAACTGAGTACTGAAATAAAGTGAGTACAATATCTCTCTGACATAAATAGAAACTGGAAATGGGCGACACATGCCCTAAATGGAATGACTAAGCATGAAACTGAGATGACAAGGATGGAGGCGTCTAAATATGAGGACCTTCAACTCTCACACTAACTACATCATATCAAATAGTCCAACGATCTAAGCTTGGCGCCCCTATGGCTGGACACCTAAAATAATTGTACAAAATAATAGATTTTACAAGAGACGGGTCAGAGCCCAAGTGTAAAAGATTTTAAAACAATTTAGCAAGTATTTAAAAATTCCAGTAAAGAAAATATGATATGCATGTTAACGTTTCGAGCACTCACTTGAGATTCTCACCTCTCAACTATTGTGCACGCCTAATGTACCTCTAAACCATTCTAATTATTTTTATAACACTTAACTAGGTCGAAGTCATAAACCTTATAAACCCTCGCCCGTAGGAATGACCCGTATTCCCAACATACTATTATAATTAACCATTTCTGCATTTACTATCCCAAGTAAGAATTTCACAATAATGTGAAGTATTCACATAATTGATTCAATTCCATTTACATACTCATCTACATATTCACACTGTAGATTAAATCACAAGTATTTATTTTTTCATTACACTATTATAAAAAAATACTAATAAGGCACCCCTAGACTTAGCTGCGGTGCATGCATACTGTGCTATCAAGTCTCGGTACATCTCGTACTGAATAAGGACAATCGATTCAGAATCACTGTCAAACCATATAAATACAAGTCACACATATTGGAGGCGAACATAGTTCCAGGCCAATGGTTTACACACATACCTATGCACCCATATGACCGTCATCATTATCATTCTCACAGATAGCCCGTACCTAGGTTCTATGTTCTGAGGCACCAATCGAAAATCCCCCCAAAGGTTCCTCAAGATAAGATTGTCCTCTCTTTAAGACTTCCCGTGCTAGCAAGTGTGGTAGGTATGTCCTACACACAATAAATGTTACTATAGACATTCACACAACCCATCAACATCATTAGGTATACACACAACCCAAATATTATAGTTCAGACACAGTATTACTCTCATTACTACTTACAATATTTATTAAATTACGAATATTCTCTCTCTCATAATTTTCAAGGATAACTCACCGCTCCAAATACCTCAAAGTATTATACCCACATAAACTCCAATAATTCTACACTATATCGAAATTCATCATACATTATTTAATCTCAATCAAATTAACTGTGTCGCACCAATTTTAAACATAAGGGAAATTTTCCAGAATTCTGACACGTCGCTCAGATGATACTGCATCTCATTTGAACGAGAAATCCAGGTCGCTTGAACGAAGACTTCATGCGAGATGCCACCTCGCTCGAATGAGATCCTATCTCGTTTGAACGAGATCGTACTGTATCGTCTTCCACCTCTACCTGTAGCATTTTTGACAATTTTCAAACCTAATAACCTCTACAGATCAGTCCCAAACACTAATTAATCAGTTCTAATCGATACTCTAACATGCATATATGATATCTAATAACTTAGAATCATTAAATCCTTAATAAATAACCCTTAAATCTTAAATCCCCAATTTAAATCAATTAAACCCTAGTTCTTCCCATTATCATTCAAGAACATAATAAACCCAGATCCGTTCATCACAATACATCATAAATTCGTGACTTCTAATCTACCTACATGAGGGTTTAACATATTTTTATTTCATATTGTGATTAATCATCTTAAACCGCCAATTTCATCAAGATTATGATCAATACATGAGTATTATGCACCTATACTAACATGAACATGATTATTGCTAAAGTCTTGTAAGAATTAAATACTTGCCTCGAGAAATAAGGTCTGATCCGTTGGTGTAGTTGTTATGGTTGCGATCCTCGCTCTTCGATCTACTCGGTGGTGGTCTTGGTGGTGTAATTGGTGCACTAGTTGTGGCTCTAGCCCTAGAAACCTCTCATCCTCCTTTGGCCTCTTTGTGTATAACAACTGATAACACTAACCTGACCCACGTACATGATATTTTATCCCTCTAATTTTCGTCATTAATTATACTCCAAAAATACAAATTACAAAACGCCCTCCCGGGATGCCGATTTGGCTTAAAACTGTGCCGGGACCCAAACTAAACCACTGGATAAACTTTTATGACTATCTCGACCCTTACGGACACAATGGAGCACTCTAAAAGACCATTTGGATGACTTTTAAATAATTTACTTCTTATTCTATTAATTTAGTCCCGACACGACTGACACGTGTGTCCCGACTTAATTATTGTGGTTATCGTATTTCTCACTTGTGACAATTTTTATAAATTTACCATCATATATTACTTTATTCGCTCAGTAATATTCAATATTATTCTCATCAATAAATACTAACCCTTATCTCGCTAGTTAAAATTTATTTTAATCCGAATTTGTTATCAATTATTTTTTTTCCATTATTTAAATTAATCCCACATTTAAAAATTATTAAAAATTACGAGTTATTACAAGAAGGACTATAGTAGGGATTTGTTCATATAAGTTGATACGAGTGACAAATTGGGATAACTGATAAAATGTCCCTAATTGAAAAATGAAGGAAATTTGAGAAGGATTACTTGGTGATGAGTGAACTTATATTTGTAACCAGTAGGATGCAATGAGAATAACTAAGGATTTCAGAATGGGTAATTAGGAATATTAGAGGAGTGTATGATACTTGAAATTATATGAATTGGAAGTATAATTGGGATTTATGGTACGTCGAATATAGGAGTGATATACACTACGCACGAGTTGATGAAATTGGGTCATGTGTATACTTATTGAATAATCTATAAATAGGTGGTGTGAATACCTATAGATATGATTTGATTATTTTTGTTAACATACCTACGCTGCCTGCTATTAGGAGGTTTACACGCAGAGGGCGATTGTGACAACCCGTTATTCGAAATAAGGGGTGGCCAGCCCGATACTCCAATAATACAGGAATCATGGATGGAATCATTCTCAGCACCGTGACAACATAGAGAGTATACGGGATAACCACTCAATATATCAGAAAACGGGTTGTCAAAAATTTCATTTTGTAATTTAAATAAAGCATTTTAAACAACCCATAATTGAAAACAAGTGGAAACCCCAAAAGTATATATATTACAACTACGACAATATACAATAAAAGGACCGAATATGATATCGGTCAGCATAATTTCATACAATGTACAACAAGTTCAATAATTTACATATTACATTCATTATACAATTGCAACAGTTTGGGCCACACGCCCGAATAAAGACCCGATCATAACTGGAGAACAATAATGAAGGCGTCTACATAAAATATCTCGTGAAATCCGCAAAATGTCACGGCTCCTCAAAAGACACTGGAATGGGGAGTCATTACGGGAGACATTGCGATGGAGCACCTGAGCGACTATATTATATACGTGCATAATCAAGAAAGAAGAACGGGTCAGGGCTCGGTTTTTATGTGATCACCAGATAAATGACAAGTATGACAATTATGAACAGTTAATCATGGGTGGTAAAGGTGATATTCTAGCATGATAACGTCATATAATGAACTAAGACAATCGAATGATTATAAAGTGAAATTCAATTATATCAGAGAATAAGAATAATCATAAACCTTTTTCATCTTTCACCCTTTTCATTTTATCTTTCCATTCCTTATCAGGAATACAAATTTTATCATGTGCTCTTTGTGTCACGTATCTCATTTGTATGCTCTTTGTGGCATGTATTATGCTCTTTATGGCATTGCATTAGGCTCTTCATGGCATTAATATCCATTAAGTCCCACTTAATGTTATAATATTTATAAATATACATATATAACGATTCTAGGACCGCCCGTCCGGATTTCCCCACTGTGCGCGCCCCTAAATAACCATCATCTTCCAGGGCCTATCATCAAGACAACCTGAGATCCTATCGAAACGTCGGGAAGTGGCCATATGCCTGCGGGGTAGTCATAACCACACCCGGAATTACCTACCCATCACAGAAAATATAAAACAAGCACTCATATGGCCTAGGACTATATCCACCCTGCATTCATTAGCCAGGGGGCTTCACCTTACGCACGAACTTCCCTTAAGATGGTATTTAGAGAGGGCGTGTTTCAACCATTTTATTAGTTACCATGACATGATTTAATAAATTATCACTTACTTTATCCATTTCATTTTATCAAAACATTATGGTTATCCGGAGCGATATGTAAATCACATCATCATAATAACCTCGAGGATTTTTTTTTGGACTTCATACTAGACCATCATACCTCAAATTAACTTCTAAAGTCTCCAAGCACACTTAGTAATCTCCTAGATTCCTACTAATAATAAATGGAAATTAATGCCTAAACATCACTTCACGCACCCTCGAAGTAAATCCCATAAATACTAATTCTAATTTTGGATAGTAAACTAACTCACCTAGAACTCTAGGAATCTAACTTAACTTCATACAAGAAGGTTCCTAGGCCCTAAGTTTAAAGAAAAAGGGTTAAAATTGAAAACGGAAAACAATTTAAAATGCAGGATTTCCGAATCGATTCGGCCAGAAAATATGGGCATCTGCATAAATGCCGAATTGATTCAGACTAAACCGAATCGATTCGATTCACCTAAACCTGGAAACTGTCCCTGGGCGAATCGATTCGATCAGACCGAATCGATTCGGCCCTGCGATTTTTGCCAATTTTGGCTATGGAGTCTTGGACTCCAAATTTACCCCAACTCAAATCCTTTCAACCCAATATCATTTATGGTCATCAATGCATAATAAGTACCTCTAACTACCATCATGAACCTCATTAATCATCCGAATCATTCTTGAATGATTCAAGAACCCCAAGTCCTTAAAAACCCTAAACTAGTTAAACCATGATTAATACACAATTATCACAACTAATAATTTATCTTAAACCACATATAGCAAGTAGAAACTTTCCTCAATCTTTGCAAATGCAGATTCTCCTTGTGTAGTAGCAAGAATCCCACCTCAATCTTCAATCTTTTCTCCTTTCTCTTCCTTTCTCTTACTCTCTCTAGGTTTAGGAATAAAATTTGGGGAAAATAGAAGACTTAATTAAGACATAAATCGTGCCTTGTCTATAATTTGCCATTTAAGTGGTAAATACCACATTAAATGGTTCGCAACTACACATATATGTTAAACCCAGTCAAAAGTGTCCAAAACCTCAAAATACAACATGGCACACAATTTGACTATTTAGTACGTTTCGGAATCAACTATAGCCTCCAAATTATCATTTGGATATTTTATAATTCATTCTAAGCTCCGATTCCGTTTTAAACCATAGGGTCATTTTAAATCTTATGACACTATAAAACTCAACCTAAGGATATTTAGATACTCCTACCGTAATTATACAACAAGTCAGTAAATATTAACTTTTCTTCATTAAGTTAATACTTACTCCAAATTATAACATTTTATATTTAATTACCTCACATAGTAAGTAAATATAAAATAGGCTCTCATAAGCGAGGGTTGTTACATACTCCCCCCCTTATGAGGGAATTTTTCCCTCAAAATTCAAGCGTACCTTGTAAGAAGAGATATGGATACTTTTCCCGCATGTCGTCCTCACGTTCCCACGTAGATTCCTTAGTGTTGTGATGACTCCATTGGACTCTCACCAAGAGTACCTCGCGAGATCTCAACTTACGCTCCCCATGTTCTAGAATAGCAACCGGTTGTTCTTCATATGAAATGTCGGGTTGCAAGTCAATGTCCCAGAAAGGAATATGCCAAAGGGCATCTTCACATCTCTTATACTTCTTCAGAGAGGAAACATGGAATACATCGTGAATTTGTTGCAAAGGTTTCGGCAAGGCAAGTTGATAAGCCACAGGACCCACTTTCGCAATAACTGGAAAAGTTCCAACAAAACGCGGCGCAAGCTTTCCTTTATCCCGAAACGCTTAATGCCCTTCATTGGTGACACTCGCACCAAGAGTTGGTCCCCAATCTCCAACTCCATGTGTCTTCTACCCGCATTGGCATAACTCTTTTGGCGATCTTGGGCTATCCGAATGCGATTCCGAATGAGTTAAATTTTTAAAGAAGTGTCTTGGATCATTTCAGGTCCAAGGAATTTATTATCACCCACTTTCAACCAACACGCGGGAGATCTACATGGTCGGCCATAAAGAGCTTCATAGGGCACCATTCCAATAGTAAATTGGTATGAGTTATTGTAAGAGAACTCAACCAATGGGAGTTATTGTTCCCAACTACCCTTGAAATCAAGCATGCACATGTGACACCCCGACTAATTAAATACCGGGTAGCTACTCCTTTATTAAATTAATTCAAAATGCCAAGTTGGTCCAGTTAATAGCATCACTGTCGAAAACAATTTAATGATTACTAACCACCTAGTATTTAAAAAGTAAGTGCCAAATTTTAATTAAAGTCTGATTAACATGCAACAAGTGTAATAAAGAATAATAACACCATTCACCATAATGAAGTAAATTGAATAACCATCACATAAAGTAAATAAAGTCTGCAGGAAAAACTCCTCGCTACAATACCACAACTGGAAAGTAAACTGAATACTAAATCAATACATGCCAAAGTCTGAAAACTGTAATGGAAATGTAACTCTAATAGAAATGGGCAACATGCCCTACAACTGATAGATAATGAATCTGGAATCCAAGTGATAGAAGCGTCTACAAGCAAATCCCTGTAGCTTCCACAAACAGCTACAGCTCATCACCTGAATGAGTATCCGATGCTTGGTGTCCTTGTGGCTGGGCACCTAAAATGGTTTTACAAAGAAAAATAGATTTGAAAATCAAACGGGTCAGAGCCCGAATGTGGAGTTATATTTTAAAAACCTGCAAGTGCTTTAAAAACATTTAAAACATTAAATGCAAAGTACATGTTAGGACGTGCACTCACATGATATTCTCACCTCTCGTCTAACTGTGCACTCCTAACGTAAGTACCCATCTACAACAACACAAACCACTAGCTAAGTGACATCATATCTAGCTAGACTATCATAGGTCCTACCCTTATTACTCGGTTCTATTAACATTATAATGCTCGTAATTAAGTAGGGGTTTAACGTAAACTCAGATGCTCAAAATGCAATATATATCACTATCAGTGAACTCGTTATGTTTCTCGAAACAATACCGTAATTATATTCACAACATTAACATGAAGGTTCCCATTAATTAAGAGTATATTATTCACATCATAAATATACAATATAAGCACCCCGAGAACTAAGCTGTGGTGCGCACATACTCTGTTATCCATCCCGGTACATCACGTACATAAGGATTACATATTCCGAATCTCTCAGGAATAGTTCACAGATAACAACATCACAAACAATGGAGGCGAACACAGTCACATGACATGGGTCACGCACATACCTACGCTCCCACGATCAGCGGACTTATTAATATCCCAATAAGTCTTTCTATGACCTTTGTTCATCAAGGTAACCAGTCTAAATCCGGGCAACACAAGGATTAGAGGGCCCTAAGCGAACGCAAACCTCCCGTGATAGCAAGTATGGTAGGTATGTCATACACACAATTCATATACCAATACTAAGTAAACACACATCTTAGTAATCCCGTAGTTTAATCGTAGTACATATCGCATTCTCGTACTAACTTATAATTATCGCAATTTATACTATTCCGGTTTATCATCATACGCGCCATAATCTATTCTCACGTCGTAGTAGACACTCACGTCTCAACCCAAACGGTTCATTGAATTAAATCTCTCGTATATAATTTACTCCTCGTAATAACCCAAAAGTCCCAAATCTATCCTTACATCATCATAGGAAGGTTATCTATCTCCTCGAACAAGTTTACGGGACTCCAAAAATCAAAACAGTCCAAAAAGGCCCAAACTGCCAACTCGTTAGAAGTCTCGTTCGAACGAGACTGTTCGAATGAGATTCCAGTTCGTTCGAACGAACTGTACCTTCTAACGATATCTCGTTCGAACGAGATATCGAACGAAACTGCCCCTCGTTAGAAGCGACTGGTCAACTCGTTAGAAGCTCGTTCGAACGAGCTCGTTCGAACGACCTGGGCAGGGGCTTCTAACGACCTGCCAGTTTCGTCCCAGATTTCTCTAAGTTTCGTTTTTCACCATTATAACTCCTCAAATCTCTTCTAAACTATGTCCCAACAATCGTTTTAAGGTCTCTAAACAACCCTAAACATATTATATCACATCCTAACACGTTTTGAAGGATTAATCCATCCTAACATCAATCAAATTTACAAATTTCTACACTTTTTCCCAATTTTATCATGAACATGAACCCTAACTTTTTGAATCATAAATTATCCCAATATAAATCCGTTTTACTTTCTTCCAATCACAAATATCATGAGAATACTCATCTACCTATCATTCTACATGCAATTCTCCTCAAGATTTTCAAGTTCTAAGTTCCAAATTACATGGGTTTTCATATTTCACCAAGAACAAACATAAAATTTGAATTATCTAACATGGAAGGAACATTCTCTGAAATTAAATGGAATTAAGTCACTTGCCTTGATTCGATTTCTGATTTTGGTGTTGGTTTGATGAAGATTTCTGCAGAATTTCTTCTCTTCTCCAAGCTTCTTCTCCAATGGTGGCTTAAGGTGGCTAGGGTTTTCTTTGGGAAAGTTGTAAACCTAATGATAGCCTCCGTAGCTTAAAGGGTTAATATGGGTTGGTTAGTGGTCTTAGTGGGTTAAATCCACATCAGATTAAAACTCTCAATTTTCGTCACTTTTAATTCCTCAAAATGTAAAATTACCAAAGTACCCTTTATGATGCCGGTATGGCCTAAAAATACCCCGGGGTCCAAACTACACCCCCGGCTAGTGTTTTCTGACTATCTCGACCCTTCCGGACGCGTTGGCGCACTCAAAACGACCATAAAGATAATAGAAATAAAAATCACTTTTATAATTAAAATAATATACCATGACGCGGCGGTCACACGCGTCTCAACAAAATTCCCAAATTGCCGTATATAAATCTCACGACAAATTTCATAATTCAATATTCATATAAAAACATGTATGCACATAATCAAATACCAACTCGCATCTCGTTAGTATTTATAACCCGGATTAATTTCCAATTAATACGCATTTAATTAATTAATCCCAAAAATAAATATAGCCAAAAGTACGGGGTATTACAGCACATACGGAGCATATCCTCCAACATTTTGTTTACTCTTTCAGTCTGACCATCTGTTTGAGGATGATAAGAAGTGCTTAACTTCAATTCGGTCCCCATGGCCTCTTGGAAACTTCGCCAAAAGTGGGAAACAAAGATTTTGTCTCGGTCAAAAACTATATTTAAAGGTACCCCATGAAGTCTAACGACCTCCTCGATGAATAATCGAGCATAACAAATAGTGTCATAATCAGTACGCACGGGTAGGAAATGTGCCGACTTAGTCAAGCGGTCGATAATTACCCAAATAGAATCACAACCACTTGGTGACCTTGGCAAGCCGGTAATAAAGTCCATCGATATGATCTCCCATTTCCACACCGTAATCTCCAACGGTTGCAACAAACCTGCCATTCGCTGATGATCTATCTTGACCAGTTAACAAGTAGTGCATTGAGACACAAATTTAGAAATATCCCGCTTCATGCCTGGCCACCAATACTGGCGGCGCATGTCTTGATACATCTTATCCCCGCCAGGATGTAAAGTGAATTTTAACCCGTGAGATTCTACCATTACCGCTCGTCTCAAATCCCCCTCTTCCAGAATAATAAGTCTTCCATGGAAGTGTAATCCACCCTCGGAACTTATCGAGTAGGATTCTGCTCCCTCGGACTGTAATCGGTGCATATGATCCTAACATCCCTTATCCCTTCCTTGGTCTTCTACCACTCTTACCACAATGGTAGGAGTAACGGTCATCACGAACATGAACGCTCTCACCACCGCATCCTCCTGACTGAGCTCTTTCCACTTAGCCTTCCATACATCAGCTAACTTTTCCTCAGGCCTCCTACTCAAGGCATCCGCTACTACGTTCACCTTGCCCGCATGGTAATGGATATCAAATTGATAATCTTTAAGGAACTCCAACCATCGACGCTGACGCATATTCAAATCTTTTTGTGAGAATAAATATTGCAGCGATTTATGATCCGTAAAAAAACTGAATCTTTCCCCCAAGAGATAATGCCTCCAAATCTTCAAGGCAAAGACAACCGCGGCGAGTTCTAAGTCATGCACTGGATAGTTTCTTTCATGAGGCTTGAGTTTGCGGGAAGCATACGTAATAGCCCATATCTCTTGTTAAAGCACACCTCCTAATCCTTCAAGAGATGCATCGGTGAAGACTAGATATTACAATCCCGATTTTGGTAATGCAAGGACTGGAGCTGAAGTCAACCTATCTTTGAGCTCATCAAAAGAAGCCTGGCAAGAATTATCCCAAACAAATCTCACTCCTTTCCGGGTCAAATTTATCAAAGGGTTAGAGATCTTCGAGAAACCTTTGATAAATCGACGGTAATAACCTGCCAAACCCAGAAAACTACGAATCTCGATAGGTGTCATGGGCTGACCCCACTCCCTCACCGCAACCACCTTATTAGGATCCATCGATATACCCTGGAATGACACAATATGGCCCAAAAACTGAACTTTCTTCAACCAAAAGCCACACTTCTCTAACTTCGCATACAATTGGTGACCCCTCAATCTTTACAGGACCAATCGTAAGTGAGTAGCATGGTCAGATTCTGTCTGAGAACAGACTAAGATGTCATCGATGAAGACAATAACAAATTGGTCAAGAAAGTCTCGGAATACTCTATTCATGAGATACATAAACACGGTGGGGGCATTGGTTAATCCAAAGGGCATAACCAAGAATTCATAAGATCCATATCTGGTCAGAAACGCGGTCTTGGATACATCCTGCTCCCGTATCCTCAATTGATGATACCCTGTCCTCAAATCGATCTTAGAGAAGTACAACGCACCCCTAAGTTGTTTAAACAAATCATCAATACGAGGTAAAGGGTATTTATTTCGGATGGTGACTTTATTCAAATCTCGATAGTCCACACATAACCGGAGAGAACTGTCTCTTTTCTTTACAAATAACACCAGAGCACCCCATGGCGATGTACTGCGCCTAATAAATCCCTGCTCCAACAATTACTGAATTTGATCCCTCAACTCCCTCATTTCCATAGGAGCCATACGGTATGGATCTCTAATAATCGGTGGAGTCCCCGGCGCTAAATCAATCACAAACTCAATCTCCCGGCTTGGAGGTAATCCCGGTATTTCTCCAAAATAATCTTCAAAATCTCTAACAATCGGAATAGAATCCAGGGAAACAACTACATCCCTAGAAGTATCCTCCGCAATGCAATATAAATAGGTACTCGTACCTCCTTCCAAACTAGGCAAAACCACCAAGAACATCTCTTGTCCCGGAACAACGAAGACTATACTCTTCCCGTAATAATTTACTATCGCGTGATATTTCATTAACCAATCCATGCCTAAAATCACGTCATACCCGACCATGTCAAGGACGAGCAAATCGGCCTCAAAGCACAAATTACCAAGATTAATTCCTATATTTTTACAAACAAAGAAAATTAATGAACCATCACCCAAGGAAGATTCCATGCTCGTGAAAGTACTCAGGGCAAATTTTATCAATTCTGTAGTCTGAGCAAAACTCCTAGAAATAAAGGAGTGTGTCGTACCTGTATCAAATAATACCCGACCCATATGCCCTTGGATGAGAAACTTACCCTCGATTGCTGGCGGTGCTGGAGGGGCTGGAGGAAGCATAGCCTCCTGAATGTGATAGACCCGTCCATACTACAGTTGCCCCTGTTGTAGAGGAACAACCGGATTAGGTGCCTGTGGCGGAAACTGAACATATGGTTACCGTGGAGCCCTAGGAAGATGTCCTCTAATCAACTGAGGACACGACCTATTATAATGGCCCAACTCTCCACACTGAAAACATTTATTCATGACATTCTCCCGATTCCGTCCCTGATTGTTTCGGAACTGCCCAAAACCTCGACCCTGCTAGCCTCTACCTCCATTCCCACCTCTACCTACTGGATGTTATGGCGGTCCACCTTGACCCGGCCTATTATTGTTGCCACCCGCATTAAATCCACCAAAGCATTGGCATTTTGACAAATCCCCTAGCTGGGGGTCTCTCTCTCTTTACTTACTCCCTGAAGATTGGGATGAAGGAGATGCTCGCCCCCCAATCCCATTACTTCCAGGTTTTCCCACTTGTCCTAACGCAGTAGCCTTCTTTCTATTTTGCACAAACAATCTATGCTCTTGGCAATGAAGTAGTGCCGCATTCATCACATCCCCAAAAGTTTGTAAAGCCGGATTTCCCAACAAATGTTGTTTTATTCGCCAATGTAAACCTCCCACAAACTTGGAGATTCTCTTCTCTTCTGGAGTCACCTCATCCGGTACAAAACTTGCCATTCGGGTGAACTCCTCTTCATATTCTGCAACAGATCTCTCTCCCTGCACTACATCTTGAAGCTTCCTTCGCATCTCCCTTTGAACTACGGGAGGGAAGTACTTTCGATCAAACAAGGCCTAAAAATTAGTGATTGTCATCGTATCCCTATGTTCTGGTGTAGTCATAGACTCCCACCAATGTAATGCCTATCCGACAAGCTTGAAAGTAACAAGGATTTTCTTTTTCTCCTCACTACATTCTACCATTCGAAGATGGCGTTGCATGTCTTTCTTCCACTGATTTTCCCTTATAACATCCGAGCCTCCATCGAATTTCGGGGGATGGACCTTTTGAAAAGACTCCCTAACTATTTCCCACGGAGAAGGTCCCCTAGGAGCTGGGACATCCGGCGCTCTCTGCTGAGCTTGTGGCATTTGTTGAGTCACCGCTGTCATAGCCGCAATAACTTCTTGGGCCACTATGTTCACCACATATGTAGCATTAAATGTACCTTGTGGCAGCGGTGGAGGACCAACCTCCCCTTCCTCAACTTTATTACGTCTCGCTGGGCGACCTCACTTAGGCGGCATCTGAGATGGAGAAATAATAGAGTTAGGATGCTATATAAAATAATCTATCTTACAGAAGATCGCAAACATAAACAACAAAGCAGTCCTAACTTTAGGCTCTATATCAAAGAACACTACGGTAGAACGTGACAAGTTCACATAGATCCTAAAGTCTCTAGAACCTGATTCTCTGATACCATCTGTGACAACCCGTTATCCGAAATAAGGGGTGGCCAGCCCGATACTCCAATAATACAGGAATCATGGATGGAATCATTCCCAGCACCGTGACAACATAAAGAGTATACAGGATAACCACTCAATATATCAAAAAACGGGTTGTCAAAAATTTTATTTTGTAATTTAAATAAAGCATTTTAAACAACCCATAATTGAAAACAAGTGGAAACCCCAAAAGTATATATATTATAACTATGACAATATACAATAAAAGGACCGAATATGATATCGGTCAGCGGAATTTCATACAATGTACAAATAGTTCAATAATTTACATATTACATTCATTATACAATTGCAACAGTTTGGGCCACACGCCCAAATAAAGACCCGATCATAACTATAAAACAATAATGAAGGTGTCTACACAAAATATCCAGTGAAATTCGCAAAATGTCACGGCTCCTCGAAAGACACTGGAATGGGAAGTTCATTACGGGAGACCTTGCGGTGGAGCACCTGAGTGAATATATTATATATGTGCACAATCAAGAAAGAAGAATGGGTCAGGGCCCGATTTTTATGTGATCACCAGATAAATGACAAGTATGACAATTATGAACAGTTAATCATGGATGGTAAAGATGATATTCTAGCACGATAACATCATATAATGAACTAAGACAATCGAATGATTATAAAGTGAAATTCAATTATATCAGAGAATAAGAATAATCATAAACCTTTTTCATCTTTCACCCTTTTCATTTTATCTTTCCATTCCTTATCAGGAATACAAATTTTATCCTGTGATCTTTGTGGCATGTATTATGCTCTTTATGGCATTGCGTTAGGCTCTTCATGGCATTAATATCCATTAAGTCCCACTTAATGTTAGAATATTTATAAATATACATATATAACGATTCTAGGACCGCCCGTCCGGATTTCCCCACTGTGCGCGCCCCTAAATAACCATCATCTTCCAGGGCCTATCATCAAGACAACCTGGGATCCTATCGAAACGTCGAGAAGTGGCCATATGCCTGCGGGGTAGTCATAACCACACCCGGAATTACCTACCCATCGCAGAAAATATAAAACAAGCGCTCATATGGCCTAGGACTATATCCACCCTGCATTCATTAGCCAGGGGGCTTCACCTTACGCACGAACTTCCCTTAAGATGGTATTTAGAGAGGGTGTGTTTCAACCATTTTATTAGTTACCATGACATGATTTAATAAATTATCACTTACTTTATCCATTTACATTTTATCAAATGCATTATGGTTATCCGGAGCGATATTTACTTCACATCATCATAATAACCTCGAGGATTTTTTTTTGGACTTCATACTAGACCATCATACCTCAAATTAACTTCTAAAGCCTCCAAGCACACTTAGTAATCTCCTAGATTCCTACTAATAATAAATGGAAAGTAATGCCTAAACATCACTTCACGCACCCTCGAAGTAAATCCCATATATACTAATTCTAATTTTGGGTAGTAAACTAACTCACCTAGAACTCTAGGACTCTAAATTAACTTCATACAAGAAGGTTCCTAGGCCTTAAGTTTAAAGAAAAAGGGTTAAAATTGAAAAAGGAAAACAATTTAAAATACAGGATTTCCGAATCGATTCGGCCTAGCCGAATCGATTCGACCAGAAAATATGGGATTGCATAAATGCTGAATTGATTCGGACTAAACCGAATCGATTCGATTCACCTAAACCTGGAAACTTTCCCTGGGCGAATTGATTCGGCCAGACCGAATCGATTCGGCCCTGCGATTTTTGCCAATTTTGGCTATGGAGTCTTGGACTCCAAATTTACCCCAAATCAAATCCTTTCAACCCAATATCATTTATGGTTATCAATGCATAATAAGTACCTCTAACTACCATCATGAACCTCATTAATCACCCGAATCATTCTTGAATGATTCAAGAACCCCAAGTCCATAAAAACCCTAAACTAGTTAAACCATGATTAATACACAATTATCACAACTAATAATTTATTTTAAACCACATATAGCAAGTAGAAACTTTCCTCAATCTTTGCAAATGCAGATTCTCCTTGTGTAGTAGCAAGAATCCCACCTCAATCTTCAATCTCTTCTCCTTTCTCTTCCTCTCTCTTACTCTATCTAGGTTTAGGAATAAAATTTGGGGAAAATAGAAGACTTAATTAAGACATAAATCGTGCCTTGTCTACAATTTGGCACTTAAGTGGTAAATACCACATTAAATGGTTCGCAACTACACATATATGTTAAACCCAGTCAAAAGAGTCCAAAACCTCAAAATACAATATGGCACACAATTTGACTATTTCGTACGTTCCAGAATCAACTATAGCCTCCAAATTATCATTTGGATATTTTATAATTCATTTTAAGCCCCGATTTCGTTTTAAACCATAGGGTCATTTTAAATCTTATGACACTATAAAACTCAACCTAAGGATATTTACATACTCCTACCGTAATTATACAACAAGTCAGTAAATATTAACTTTTCTTCATTAAGTTAATACTTACTCCAAATTATAACATTTTATATTTAATTACCTCACATAGTAAGTAAATATAAAATAGGCTCTCATAAGCGAGGGTTGTTACAGTGATCCCACCTTGACGATTCTCGTGAGGTATGGGTTAGTGAACCAGAACATGGAACTTAGGGTTGTCCACTACGTTTTGTGTATTAGTAGGATTGACATGTCATTTGGGTACGTTAGGTATATGCGTATCCGAAAGGCTTAGAACCATGTTCGCCTCCACTGTGATGTTGATTTATTTTGGTTTCGAGAAAACATGGCGAACCAATAGTCCTATATTGGGTACGAGAGGTACATGGACTTGATAGCAGAGTATGCTAGCATCACAAGGGACCATTCCGGGGATACTATTTGTGTGTGTATATTGTATGTGATATATATATATATATATATATATATATATATATATATATATATATATATATATATATGTGTGTGTGTGTGTGTGTGTGTGTGTGTGTGTGTGTGTGTATCAGTGTAATATACCTACTTATGTAACACAGTAGAATTGATAGATGATGAATATCTAAAAAGAAAATTAATTGGTGAAACTTAAATAAGTAACTCAATAATAAAATGGGAATAAATAATTTGTTATTGAGATTGTAGTACTGTATAGTATGGAGATATATGAGAGAGTTGGACTTATCCCGAGTAGTAAAATGGCTTAGCTAGTTGGGCAGGGAATATTAGTTAGGTAGAATACGTTTGGTGTGCACATTAGTTGAGAGATGAGGATCTCAAGTGAGTGTATGCAGATAATACATGTGTGGTAAATAATTGATTTAAATGGTGATTTAAATATTTTCAAAATATTTTACTTGGTCTCTGACTTGTGTCAAAATATTTTCAAAACATTTATGGTGGCCAGCCACAGGGACGCCCAACTTAGAGATCCTATCCAGTGACACATAGTTGCAGCATTGTGGAGGCTCACAAGATATTTCTTAGACACTTCTGCTTGTTTTCTCTATATAGGAGATTTCATTATCAGTTATCTATCAGTTCATCCGGGCGTGTTGCATTCAGACTCTTTATTTATTTCAGTTATGCAACGGATTGTATTCAAATTTTATTTATATATTTTAGATTGTGGTGGGATTTTATGCTTATAGAATCGATGGTTTATTCGGTATCCTTTATTTAATTATTCACATGTTTCATGTTGTTTAGACTATACTCATGTGGTAATGGTTTAATTCATTTAAATTATTGTTGCGTGTGTTAAAAATAAAAGATAACATTTGACACGAGCTTATTTTGACATAGGTGATTAGCAAAAAAAAAAAAGTTTTCGACTGTGATGCTAAGACTGAAACCATTAATGATTCTGGTTTAATTTAAAAATGAACTTATCATCCATGATTAAAATTGGAGGTGTGTCACAATAACGTCTTAAATTATTAGCCCTTTATGTAAACCGAGATAATAGGTCTCACAGATATCATTCCTGTACAGAGTTGGTTCTAACTATTATGTTCATTTTGGCCCTCAATATTATCAGGTTTTACAAATTCTTTAAAGAATCAAGACTTTGAGATTCTTATGGAATTAGCCCCCACTTCATACTCACATAGTTGATTTCCCATTAAGATTTCCCTATCCTACTCCGTTTGTTTAACAAGTTATAGTGATCATTAAAAGTAATGCTTAACATATCTTACAACAAGATGCACTTCTTCCATCATAGGAATGACTAGAAGATATAATTTTGAAGTGAAACTGAAGTGTCATTCATAACTTTATTATCACATTGAACCTAGATATTGGGATATCTAGTCAACTAGGTTGGGGTGTCATCATAGTGACTCTTGTCATAGGCTTTTAAACCTATTCCCTTTGATGTTGAATAAACTTTATCTATTAGTAAACATTTTATGAATGGATCAGTTAAATTATTCTTTGACTGTACAAACACGATGGAAATAATTCCATTGATGAGAAATTATCTAACGGTATTATGTCTACAATGAATGTGTCTAGACTTTTGTTAATACAAAAAAATTTATGCCCTTGATATTGACGCCTTATTATCATGATTTATAGCTATGGAAAACATAGGGTTTGTCTAAAAAAGAATATCCTCTAGAAAATACAGAAGCCATTTATCTTTTTCCCATACTTTGTCTAAAGAAACAAATTCAGATGCCATTGTTGATCGAGAAATGCAAGTTTATTTTGAGAATTTTCAAGATACGACTCCACCTCCCAATGTTAATACATAACCGCTTACAAATTTCGTCTCCTCACTGTTACCTTCAACTACCACTGGGTACCTTGTGTAGTGTAACACATAGTTCATAGTGTACCTTAAGTACTTTAAAACCCTTATTTGCGCTTCCCAATTTTGTGTACCTCGATTATACGTGTATCCACTCATTTTTCTTACGAAATAAGTGATATCGGGTTTTCTAAAATTCATAATGTAGATTTGAATCCCAATAGTTTGAGAATGTTCTAGTTGAGAAACTTCATTCCCATTATTCTTTTTCGAATGATGCACTATTAAAAAATGTATTGTGGCAACTGCATTTATCTTTGTCAAACTTATTAAGAACATATTCATGTAATGAGATTCGGATAAGATCAAACCATTCGAGTTTTAATGATCTTTATGCCCAAAATGACATCTTCCTTTTAAAGGTCTTTCATGTCAAAAAAAATTTGTCAAAATTTTCTTGATAGAATTTATTATGCCAATATGTGTTCCTATGATTAACATATCATCAACATAGAGACAGATAATGATATATGCATTACTAATTTGTTTAACATGAGCACGTTTATTACACTCCTTAATTTTGAACCCATTAATCATCATGACTTTGTCAAATTTTTCATGCCAATGCTTGGGAGCTTGTTTCAATCCATATAAGGATTTCATAAGGAGATAATTTTTTCCTCTTATCCTTTAATAATAAAACCTTCAGGTTGTTCCATATATCTTCATTTAAATCACCATTAAAAAAAAAATTCACGTACATTTGGTGAATTTCAAGATTATATAAGGCTTCAATGGAGATTAGAATCCTAATGGAAGTGATTATAGTTACATGGAATACATTTCAAAGAAGGTTAAACCTTCTTCTCGCCTACGTCCTTTAACAACCAATCTTTCATTATATTTATCAATGGAATTGTCGATTTCATTTTCCTTTTGAAGATCCATTTACACCCCCATATGTTTATTACCAGGTGGGATTACCACCAATTCATAAGTATTAGTCTTCTTTATGGATAATAAGTAGTTTCAGGAGTAGATTTTTGTTTTCCAAGAATTTTTGGTTCACTTTCAAATAAATAAGTTAAAAAATCAAAAATTTAGGAAATTATAGTCCCAACTCTCTTACTACGTCTAGCTTCCAAAAATTCATCATTATTAACGTGCCCGGTATTATGATTATCACTATTAGATGCAATATCATGTGATTGTTTATGATTACGCACAATATACTTACTTATTACAAAGAAAAATGTCTTCAAAAAATTCCATGTCATGAGATTCAATTATAGTATGTTTCATGTAAATACGTGATGTTATATTTATGCACTAGAAATCTATATGTGCTATTATTATTAGCATATCCAATGAATACCCAAAATACTGTCTTAAATCCTATTTTAGTTGTTTTAGGAGGATGTATAACCAGCTCAATGTGACACCCCATAAAATATATAACTAGATTGATCAGGTCTAAAATAAATAATGCATGCATCTAATCAATTGAATACCATTCTAAGCATGATATCTAAACTAATATGCGTAAAAACAAATAACTGAATAAAATTGACACAAGTGAATAAGACAACATTAACTCTGATACCATAATAAACCACAATGAGAAAATCCATTAAGGAAATAGAACTTTCTCAGATAATAAACTAACTCAAACTGAATAATAAATAAACAATCTCCAACACGAAAATGGTGTAAATAATAATAAAAGAGTGACCATGCAGGCTCGACACTAACATCCTATGAGAACAACAACTGAAAAAGGAATGTATATACGAAATTAGGGAAGAGCCTGAAACTGCAGCCTAGGTCCTGAACAACAAGTCTACATCGTACAAGAGTTTAATGGAATTTGGGCTTGAACAAAAACTACACATCCTTCTCTCATATTTTAGATGTTTTAAGTTATTTCCAACTCGAAAAACCATAAATATCACACGCGTCTAATCCGAATCCCAAGTGAACCCAATGATTAATTATTATTATTATTATTATTATTATTATTATTATTATTATTATTATTATTATTATTATTGTTATTATTATTATTATTATTATTATTATTATTATTATTATTATTATTATTATTATTATTATTATTATTATTATTATATATTGAATAACATTAAAGGTTCCATACTAATGTAAGTTTATACATCTCAAATATATGAACATATAAGTAAGATAGTCTCTACGTCTAACATCCACATAACTACAGCTCCTGACACGTACAAGTAAATGGGATATTCTCAAGCCCGCAAATAAGTATAAAGGCATATCCCTATCGCTTTCGGGGATCACTCGTGCATATTAAGTATAGTTATAGGTCATCCCGAACCTATAACCTTGAAGCATCAATAAATGGATAATCACTATGCATTTTCATCATAACGAACGACCTCCATACCCAAGGCTCTAAGTTGGATCTCTCATGTATATTCCCCCTCTTGATGTGGGTATGTTAGTCATAGGACAAGGGTAAATGACTAAGATAAACCCCGTCTATATCACCATGGTACCCGCGCAGTTGACATCCTACGTGTCCGATCAAAGTCCTTTCTAGTACGTCACCCACCAATTGGACCAAAAAGAAACATGAGCACCTCGATATAGACCATTACAATGTGTGTGAACCAACCATGTCCGTATCAAATTCTCAGTTTGAAAAAATGATAAATATACACAAGTTTTAGGTTAAAAATGGGTTGTTAGGGTAAAATTTTAAAGCAACAATCAAATGTCCCGAAAAGAGGCATAAACACTTCGAGGTGGATGATTTTAAGGTGTTTGAACTAGTCGTGTCCTTATCGGACTCTCAGTTTAATAAAACCACAAGTATACTTAATTTTAAGGTCAAAATGGGGCTTTGGGCGTGAAATTTTAAAACAGCAACCAAATGACCCGAAAAGAGGCATGAGCAACTCGATATGGACCATTACAACTTGTGTGAACCGATTGTGTCCTTATTGGACCCTCGATTTATCAAAATCATATATAATCTACATTTAGATTAAAAAATGGGGTGTTGGGGTGAAATTTTAAATCGCCAACAAATGGACCGAAAAGAGGCACGAGCACTGTAATATGGACTATTGCAACTTGTGTGAACTGATTGTGTCCTTATCGGATTGTAGATTTAAGAAAACCATAAGTATACACACTTTTAAGATTAAAATGAGGAATTAGGGGTGAAATATCAAAATAACAACCAAATGGAGTGCAATAAGGCACGAACACGTCTATATGGACAAATGTGTAATATTTTTGAACTAAACAAGTCATTATTAGACTCCTGGTTGTATAAAATGATAATTATATGCAAGTTTTAGGTTAAAAATGGGGTGTTGATTGTGAAATTTTCAAAAAGAAACCAAATGGCTCGAAAAGAGGCACAAAAATCCCAATATGGATCATTGCAACTTGTGTGCACAGACCGTGTCCTTATCAGACCCTCGATCTATCAAAATGACAAGTATAATCCTCGATATGGAAGAACGTAACATATTCGATCTAGTTGTGTCCTTATCGCACTCTTGGTTTAACAAAACCACGAGTATACGTAAGTTTTAGGTTAAAAATGTGATTTGGGGGGTGAAAGTTCAAAACAACAACCAAATGTCCCAGAAAGAGGCATGGACACATTTAGATGGGCGAATGTGATATGCTTGAATTGGTTGGGTTTTTTTTATCGGACTCCTGTTTTAATAAAAATGATGAGTATACGCAAGTTTTAGTTTAAAAAATGGGCCACTTGGGTGAAATTTAAAACAGTAACCAAATGGCCCGAAAGGAGGCACGAGCACCTCAATATGGACCATTTGTATGAACTAGCCGTATCCTTATTAGACCATCCGTTTATCAAAATGATAAGTATATGAAATTTTAAGGTTAAAATGAGGCGTTGGGTAGTAAAATACCAAAACGACAACCAAATGGCCCATAAAGAGGCCCGAACACCTTGAGATAGACGATTATAACATTTTTAAACTAGTTGTGTCCTTGTCGAACTCCCACCTTAACAAAAATAATGGGTATACGCAAGTATAAGTTTTTTAAACAATTTTTCCTTGAATAAAACTTTTTCAATAGTATTTGATTACTGATATCTCTCTTTTTTAGAGGGTGACATTTTCGTATTAGCTTTTATCAACATGGAACACGTGAACAAGTCAATAGTTTACACCAAGGAGATTGTTTAATTATTATTGCTATTGATATTCGGGTTTGTCTATATGATGTATTATGGAAGTGCAGACTTTTGTGATATTATTATTAAATTTTATGGTCGTGCAGTTATTTTATAATATTTTTAAATTTTATGGTCGTGCAGGCTCTATATTAAAGCAAGTTTTATATTAATAGGTTTCAAAATGTCTAGAAAATAGAAGAAACTCTGACCATTACTTTGGTTTGTGCATTAGTTTATAAACAATGGCATGCCAGATTCGCAATTTGTTGATTCTCCTGATTTATTTGCAAATAATAAATATTTTTATATTTCTTGAAAAATCTAGCAAGATTTTAAACCCTGCCAAAAATGTCCAAAATAATTTTTATATTAATTATAATATAATTTGGCTCGTTTTAAACCATTCCAAAAGCGCACTAGAAAATGAAAAGCTGGTACGGTTTAAAATCATACCAAAATTGTGTCAGATTCAAATATGGCACGGCTTTAAACCGTGGTTTAAAACTATGCCAGATTGTTATTTAGCACGACTGTGTCGACAAATTTACAATCAAAAAATTCAAAGTTCAAGTCTTAGTCTCGAAGTGAATGAAAAGTCGAGGGAAATCAGATCGATGCGATCTACTTGGCAATCCACTTGCTTGTATTTTTTCTTATAAATAAGACCCAACACCTCTCTTTATTCTCACCAATTAACCAATTCTCTTCTCTTTTCTCTCTCTTTCTCCCCCTCTCTCTAGAATTTTATAATGTTCTTAGTTTAATAAAATTTTTAGTTTTTTATAATTATTCTCTTAATTAGTTTAATTATTTTAATTATTTATTTATTTTATTAATTGCTATAATTGCTTTGATAATTGTTATAATTTAGTTTATCAATTTTATTATTAGTTTACATTTTTTCTAGCGTGTTAAGAACTGGAAAAGTAATTATCACGTTTATAATCATGTCTCACTAGTTAAATAAGTTATGGATTATCATCCCACCCATTTAAAAATAGTGTTTCTTCGATATTTTGAAATATAAAAGTATATTCACAACTTAATATATTTTGAATTTAGTACTATGGAGGCTTCACATATAAAGTTAAGCATTATATGTTTATCATATATTAGAAAACAACACTCGCATGATTAAAGCTTTCGTCTTTCATCTAAGGCTAATACTTTGCATGTTTGATAGTTTGCCTAGGTGAGAGTGTGACCATTGAAACAATTGTGATCTTTATAACTCGGATTCACATATTTCAAAGGTCAGAGGAATGATCCACAACCTCGCTCGCATATAATTTAAAGTAAAAACTTTCAAAATAGATTAAGTCACCAAAACCAGACAAAACCCATCATCTTTTTGTTAATTCTTTTTATAATATTTTAAACCCCAAATCAAAGTAGTTTTAAAATTATTGTTATGTATTTAACTATTTATGGATTCGTTACCCTACTTATCACTATATTCATATAGCATATAAAGTTTTGATTTTGTTTGCATCAAGTCGATATGTTGATAAAAATAAATGGTTGGCAAATTTTACGCAACGCTTGATTTTTTACTCGATCAAAATGGAATTGTTGTCGGGAAGATGAAAACAACAAAGTTTAAAAATACATTGATTTATTATTTAACAAAATTGATTTCTTTATTTTTATTTTATTTCTTGAGCTAAAAACTGATTTAGAGGTTCTTGCTTTAATTTTCAAGTCGTTAGGTTTGTTTGTGATTGATGAACATCGAACTCAACTCTTATATATTTAAACATGGCATCATCCTCAAATAGTACTTATAGACACTCAGAATTTTGGCGACCACCACCTTCATCTAATCAGGATTTTACACTCGACAGAATGCCCATTCAATTGATTTGACCTACGCAATCACCTTTTCCCACCACTACACTTTTCGTATAATAATCTCACTCTCCACCAAATTCATCCCTCATCATTTTCCTATGGTTACACTAGTGCAAACCTTGGGAGACTATCTCCATCCGGATACAATGATGGGAAATCTTATCTTCGAATTGGCATAATTAACCTTTTGTTTATTTTCACGGAAGGGAAAATGAAAGTCTTTATAGACATATACGTGACTTTCATGAAGTATGCAGTACTTTCTCATACCAAAATTGTTCTTAAGAGCTTGTACGACTCAAATTATTCTCCTTTTTCAAATAGGATAAGGCTAAACAGTGGTTAAATACCTTACCACCCAACTCAATAGGTAACTAGCACGAGTTACAAGATGCTTTAAAAGAATTCTTTCGAACTCCTCCACTTAGTCAACACCAATTGCATCTCCCTCTCGAAGAAAAAATCCTTAGTCTAGCATACGTAAGCTCACTTTTTTTTATCATTTTCTTGATGAGATGGCTACCATTAGCCTCCCCCGCATTATCTTAAATGCATTAGAGAAGATAGCCTGTAGGGAAATGGTAAATAGCTTCTCTACGACATGCTTATAACTAGGATTTGCAGTCATTTTGGGTTCCCAGAGAGAGATAATGACATAGTGAGGCCTACACCACCCTTCCTTAATGAGAACATCATCAAGAGATACTTTCGAGACACTTACATAAATCATGTTCGTACAAAGTGAACATGAGGAGAGGATGAGGACGAGGGGGAGGAGATCTGTCATATGGAGTGCAAAGATGGCTCACGTGGGCAATATGATTTTTTCAAGCCTGGGATGTATGCTAGATGCAATACACCAGGAGCTTAGAAAGTCGAGGGTCAAGGGCATGCAAGATTATCAGGCCCTTCGCATAAAGATGCAGGAGTTTTGAGCTTAATATACACAGGATATGAAGTGCATACGATCGAGTTGAAAACCGAGCGTCTGTGTAAGAATGGTTTTTCCATGAAGGGTTGTAAGAATTCCCATGCGGTGCACTGAAATTACCCTTAAATCCTCCAATACCACTCACTTGATCTTAAAGCATAACTTTATAGGCGGGTATCATCGGGCATTCCTCTGCTGAATGTCCTGCCTTATAAATAGCACAAACCTTCTTAATGGGGTTCGGGATGGATCCAGTTGGTCCTCTTGCACATATCTTAAGTAATTTTTGCATTCCTTTCTCAAGTAGATCGAGTGGACTGGCCATTATAGTATCCTTTTCTACGTGAAATAGGCTGGTTGTCGATGGAGTTGTGGTCGTTTCGCACATTCGATTATGAGCACTAGGGTCAGATGTATCCCATGCTTGGGTAGTCTCGGTGACATACCTCAGGTGAAGCTCAACGTCATTAGCGTCTAGGTCGACAAAGGGACCATCACACATGGTTTCAATGAGTTATTTGGAATTTATATTCAGCCCATTATGGAATAAGGAAATGATTTGCAATTTATCAAATCCATGATGAGGGCACGAAGTGGTTAACTCGTTAAAATGGTCGTAACATCGATCAAACGACTTATTTTTTGATTGTTGAAAGGTTTGAATTTGATCCTTGATGGAGTCCGTTCGATGTGGAGGAAAATATTTTTTAAGGAATTTAGATTGCAAGTCGTTCCATGATGCAATCGAGTTTGGAGGTAAAAACCATAGCCAGGTCATAGCCTTGTCTTTTAGCGAGAATGGGAAGAGTTTTAGGCGTAGCACATCGTTTGTGCAAGTTTGATCACTGAGGGTCTCGTACGCCTCCTTAAATTCCCGGATGTGGAGATATGGCTTTTATGATTCCATTCCATAGTAGTTGAGAAGTATCTAGATCATCCCATTCCTGAAGAAAAATTTCCCTGCATTGTACGGGAGTAAAATTAATCCTGGAGTGACAGTTCGCTCGGTATATAATATTTCTCTCAAAGGGAGGTACGTGACCTCTTCCTCACCTGCGGCTACACTACCATGTTGTGACATGGATCTCTCACTTGATGACTCTGTATCCTCACTTGGTATGCTCGGATCGTGCTCCATGGTGTGTCTTAAGAGGGATGTCGGAGTGTTACTTGCAATTGAGTGTTGAGGTGTGGGAGGTGGAACCCAAAATTGTTGAACGTTTGGAGTGTGAGGGCTATCGGGATCGTACTCAACTATCGGGTTTTCGTAAATGCTGCTTGGAGTATTTTGGGGAGTTAGAGTGAGTTCAGGATTTTGCATTAATAGGCTTTTGAGAGATGAAGTATCTTTTTCTACTTTTTAAATTTTTTGAAATTGTTTTTTTTGGTCGAAGTTTTAGATTAACGGAATCTAACCTACGTCTACATAAGTCCCCAAAAATGGCGCCATTTTGATCGAGTGGAAAATCGAGCGTCCATGTAATACACTAATCGTTGTTATCGGCTTCCAACCACAATACAAAAACCTAAACTTTAACTACACTCTTGCGGAGTATAGTGGCTAGCCTGGGTATCGAATCCACAGGGAAATAGGACGAGAAAATCGTGACGACAAAGGTAGGACTGTTAACCCTAACTTGAATCTAAAATGAAACAAAAAGATGATTGAGATGGGAAATAACTAATTAACTAAGTGCAAACTAAATTAAACTACTGTAATAACTATGTGAGCAAAATTAACTAACTAAGAATGACTTATTAAAAATGAAGGGAAAACAGGTTGGGAATACAATCCCCCAAACCCTAGTAAATTTACCGTATAGAATGCTAGAATTTTGAATTAGAAATTTAATTAAACCCGGTCTTTAGTACTCCCAAGCATTACATATATGAAATTCAAGACCGCATCATACATAATCAAAGGATGAGTAAAGCAGTGTCGCAATAGCTACACACGCATAACATCCTTAAACACCACGATTACCTAGGGTCAATCGAGATAAAAAGGTCTATGATGGTTATGACAACCACACAACATGATTCATTCAAATTTCATTTCAAACCCTAGTTTCTACATGGCTAAATTACACCGGGTTGGGTTCATGCACACCAACCCTTAGAAATCTAGCCTAACATGGTGCAATTAATTAAAAACATGAATCCTACATTGCATGTAATTGAATCAATAAGAAGACTATCTCTAAGCATGTATAAACGAATTGGAAACCCAAAAAATAAAGAAATCCTGTAAATAAATAAACTACAAGATTAAGAAAGAAAGGAACAAACTTTATTAAAGAAAACTTGTAATTCAAACAATAAAAGTACCTACTTGATGGAGAATTGTTTTCTATGATTATAAGCTACTCTCCTACCTTCCTCTCCATGAAAAACTATTCAAAACTATGTTTTCTAAGTCAATACAAAGATACAAATACGTTTTAGAAGAGTTTGTAACATAATAGGACTCTTTGGACCAATAAAAGCTTTTAAGCAGAATTTCGCGCATCAGGCACCCCGAACCGGTTCGCAGGTACCCCGAACCGGTTCTCCCCTTAACCGATTCACACTATGGTTCGGGAAATCTTGCTGGTTTGGACCTTCTTTCCTTCATTTTCAACACTTGGAAAAATTTTAATGCTTTCTTTTTTTCTTCCTTGGATTTTTCTTCAACTTCAAAGGGTCATAAATCTTTCACCGTATCTCGGATTTGGGTGCTGTCATTTCCAGTGTTATCGTTGTTCCGAACTCTTCAACTTTCCAAAGGCCCGACCTCCAGTATCAAGTTGCAGAATTACAAAAATTCCCTTGAACATACCTTCCTAGCCTTTTTTTCATTGTTTCGATTTCTCTTTCGCACCGCTTGCATAATTTGCCTGTAAAACACATAAGAGAAACATAAAACACAAAATACTTGCAACGAAGGTTAGTATCATAATTATGAGTTAAATACATATCAATTTCACCGCTCAGGTACACAAAGGTACTGAAATTAAGGGGGTAAATATACGATATGTATGCCCAATCAGCATATCACAGGTGCACAGGGAAATCTACTATCACTAGCACGGTACTGATTCCATCACACCATCTTTTCGTCATCCCTAGCACATGATCCTAGTCACCCGAACCATCTCGAGGTAGTTACATAGAAACAACCCGCACTGACATGTCTACGTATTTATCTATATATTAATTATTAGTTATTTTTAATATGTAGGCTTAGTTGACTTAGAGTAAAAAATTTGTACTTAAACAAAAACTTTCAGTATTAAAGTCATATTATTAAATTATATTTATTATATTCTTATGTTGTGTTGATATATTATTATGCTTCATACTAACATATTTTCGGGAAAAATTCCAGTATCCGTAAAGCACATCATCTCTAAGTCATATCTATATACCTGGACTAATACATTGTTTTGAATTTTAAAACATTGAGGACAATGCAAAAACTAGTTAGAGGGTGTTAATATGAATCAAGTGAGTTTCATATTATTATTAAGAATGATTTCATACTAAAAAAATATTTTCTTTTGTAGTTGCAATAAACCATGTATTTTTTTTTGGAACAGAAATTTATTAATAAGCTTAGTAGAACTAGCCTCTCCTAGTGGCTCTTACATGCACTAATGAAAATAAAAATAAAAGACACTAAAATTTGCCAAATCTAGAACGAGAAAAATACACTCTTAAAATAATTTTAAGACCCAATTTTTCCTTTAGCATGGCTTTTTTGTCCTTTGAGTGCAATCTTTTTTTATCGCACTCATCTCTTCACGACTTAAGCCATTACATTTCTGCGAAGCATTCACAGTCGATGTTTTAGATAGGGATAATGAAGGTCCCCCCATCTTGCGTTGTGAATTAAAACTCTTTGGAATTTTGACAAAAAGATCGAGACCCCGACTGTCATGTACCTTAACTCCAATCGGCTTCATCAAAGTGAGGTCACTAGGGATAAGAGTTTTTATGTCCTTCTTATCCCCTTTATCCGAGCCCTCACACCTGGATCCATACGAGGAAAAATCATCATCAGAATTATCGTTCAAGTGTTGCAAATGTTTGTTACTACCCCCGCCTTTAAATTTAATAATCTTATGGCTTTCTCGAGCACACATAGAACCGTGGGCAGGATTCAAGATAGTGCCTGGTTGAGTCAATTTTATAAAAGAGCTCAGTAGTACTTTTACCATCTTTAAAATGCTCTATACTACACTTTAATTATGTAATGATGCATTTGCACAGTGAATGTAAATACTTTCATATTTTCTAAACAAGTGAGTGTTCGATAAATTTAAAAACATAAGTTTATGGACCATGTGAGCGTCTGAGTTCTCTCTCATTTACGTCTGATATAGACATTCTTAAATTTCTTATTCAATTATTTTAACCCGTTGGTAATCTCTAAATATTTGTTTTGATTGTCTTACTAAAGGCTTGACTATTGAAAAGTTCAAGGAGATTTAATGTTTAGGCTAACCCCAACTAATAATCCAGGAAATTCATTTTTTCCCACCACAATGACCAACTTTTCAAAAGTTTATGCAAATATAAACTCAAAAATTGAAATAAGGGATTGGAAAAAGAAAGAAAAAGAAATGAAAAATAAGAAAAATACACAAAAATGGTCGAAAAACACAATCCCTAAAAAGGAAAGAAAAACATAAATATGGGATTAAAAAATTATTTTAAGAAAATAAATCTTAAAAAATAACACTTATTTTTAAAATAAATTCCTGCATCAATTTAGAATTGTCGAAAAATATCACCCACTCATCCATTTTTTGCCCAAAAGTCCTATAAAAATGTGAGGCCTAACCCATCAAAAACAAATGAACACAATTTTCTTTTACATGCTTTATTAGGCAGTATCCTTTCCTTAGATTATATTTTTCCTTTTTAAAGCACACATCTTTCATCATTAATATGCGCATACCTTAGATTTCTATTATAATTACTCTTTATGCCATTATGTCATGAGTGATCCATGCCTAAAATGATTTGAAGTGCCTTCGTTTATTAAGAGTGGTCCCCGATGGGATTTGAACTAACGCACGTGATCTTTGCAAATCTACTCATAACTCAGATACATTACCCGTAATAGGAACCCATGTTCCATATCGCTTATGCCATCATTATATGTTTAACTTTAAGCATAAATGTATGATTTAAATAGTTTTTGGACTCTTGGAGAAATCTTCTTGTCATTGATATTTTCTAGTAAATCGATTAGACACATGTTGAACTTTTGGAAAACATGAAAGCAACTATGTTTAGAAATGTTCCCGATGTTTATGAGTATCATTTATGCAAACCCTCATGAGATAAAATTCGTCCTTTAGTAAAGCCCAGTGGTCGAACGACTTGTGGCATAGGATAAATGCAACCATATTTCCCGCGAAAGTGGATCTCTATCCCTTTTTATAGTCTATGAATAAACTTAGCATGTGTGACATGCACATATTTTTTCCTTCATTACTTCGAAATTGAAAGGTTACAGCCTACAGGTGCATTTCACAATCTGAACGACATTCTCCTAAAGGCAAAAGTGACGTAAGGACATGTGAAGGTGGTATTTTCTTGATCAATTAATATCTGGTTATAACCCAAGTATCCATAAAAAAATAAGTGAAATTCGTGGCCATCTACTCTCTCTAAAATTTGGTCTACAAAAGGCATTGGGAAATAGTTCTCTTAGGTTATTGCATTCAATTTCTTCTAGTTTATGAAGACTCTGTAGCCCATGGGGATTGACGAAAGGACAAGTTCTCAATCAGTGTTCTCGACAACTGTGATGCCTATTTTTTAGGCACCACCTGTGTTGGACTAACCCATTCACTATCATATGTAAGGTAAATAATACTTACATTTAATAGTTTGATAACTTCTACCATAACCACATTACTTATATTCGAGTTTAAATATTTCTACATTTGACAAGAGGGTTTGGCATCCTCCTCTAACTAAATGCTATGTGTATAAATTGAGGGACTAATCCCTTTTAAGTTGGCAATGCACCAATCTATAGCATTTTTGTGTTTTCAAAACACGTTTAAATAATCCACCTCCTGACCTTGGTTAACGTTTACATAAATTATCATAGGAAACGTGTTGTCTCCACCTAGGAATACGTACTTTAATTCTTTTGGAAGCATTTTGATCTCAAGACTCGGCATGAATATTTTTATGGGAATAGGAAGGTTTCTCTAGGGGGAGTTTCTCAAAGTGAGAAATCCACATGGATTCTTTGATTATGCCCTTACTACTCTTGTCATTACTTCTCTTTTCATATTCTTTCTCTCTATCCTCCATCATATCTTGCACTCAATAATTTTCTTCCATCTTTCTACCCAAAGAATAGCGACTTATTTTGAATTTCTCATCGAACTCTGTAAGTGTGTCACTCTCTAGGGTGTTGGAAATACATGCCTATAATGAATCTTTAAAATTGGAGAGGTAAAACTATTTATGGATTATTGTCTTAATGCAAGCTATAGTGTCGGTTATGTCCTCAATGTAATCAAATAAATTGGGTTGCTTGAGCAGTGAGAACACATTCACTTTGACCATCATATTCCTCAAAGATAATTTCATGATTCCATTCCTAGAGTTGATGTTAGCGTTAACTATAGCTAGGAATGGTCATGCAAAAGTTATACGAATTTGAGAGCCTCCTATCTCCACGGGTTACATATCTAAGATGATAAAATCTAGTTCGTTGTAGAATAGCTATTTGTATGATCACATCTTCCAAAATTCTTGATCTATCAATAAGCTTTAAAGTGACTTCCATCGCCTTTATTTTGCCTACGTTCAACACTAGATACACATGAGAATAATTTAGGAGTGACCGGTCAATTCTTCTTTCCCTAATCACATAAGAAATAGTGGGGCAGACAGGGAATTCAAATTTTAGGGCTATCTCATTAATGGTAATTGAGCTTGCCTGTTCAAACATGTATGCCTTCTTTTTCACATTTTACTTTCATTTAATGGGGCATAAATATTAAAGAACTTGGCATTTTGTGGCACATGTTTAATCACTTATAATTGGGGAACATTCATGTTCACTTATTTAAAGAGTTACAATAACCTTTCGTTTGTTTCTCTATCTACTGCAGGCTTAAGTCGCTGAGGAAAAATAGTGTGACTTGGACTAACCAGTTTTGACTCTAAATTCAGCTCGTCTCCGTCTCTTAAATTTTTTGAGATGCGTGGGTTCTGAGGTAATCCCTCTTTTAGATTAGGAAGAATCTCTATTATGGGATTTGGATTGAAGGGTCTCAATGGAGTTTAACTGACTTGATTGTTGATAACCTTTCCACTACAGAGGGTGTTATGCCTTTGGCATGTTTCGTATCGGTATCATTGTAATTTACACCCTGAATTCTCATTTGGGCTTTTAGATTCTGTTGGCTTTATTCCAAGAGATGTGCTTTATTAAATCCATATTAAGTTTGAACTAGTTATGATACAGAAGCTTGTATCATCTGCATTGTTTCATCCATTTACAACATCTGAGTTGATTGTGGATGCATAGATTATTCTAATGGGTTCATCCCTTGGTCCAATACATGAGGTTCCTTCGAGGTTTTCTTATAAGGTGGAACGTAATGAGGGTGATTTGGAGCTATTTTATCGGGTTGTTCAAATTGAGGTTATGGCTGAAATTAATGTGGAAATTGACCATAAGCAAGAGGTTGATTTTAATTTCCAATTCTTGGGAAATCCATGGTTGGTCATTTTTCTATCTAAAATTTGGATTATTTTTCCACTCGAGGTTGTACGTTTCACTCTATGGGTTATTAAATGGCCTTCTAAAACCTCTCATATCATTTGAGGGGTTTTAATTATGCTCCTTTTAAACCTAGAATAGGCGAACACTCTTTAGTCGGGTGACTAAATGTGTCGCAAATTTCGCACTCTTTTTCCTTAAGCCGTGTCTTTGGCTCTTGGCTAATTTGCATCACCTCGACCCTGGGACACAGCGGAGCATCTTTATCATGAATATCCTCTTGAACAACCTTGAGATGGTACAAACTCCATTGTTATTGCGTGGGGGCAGAGGTTCTATTATAGGAGCGATCATTTTTGTTTGAGATATCCCATCCACATGATGTTCTGGTCACAAAATCCAGATGTACTCTAGCCAGATCCTCCCTCATGGTAAGAAAACTACCTTGGCACATAGTTTTTACCAATTTTTTTTTTCGTGGGGTCCAATGCACCACGAAAAATTGAGATTTTTCTCATTCTATCATAATCATGGTGCGGACATTGATGAAATAATGCCTTGAATTGTTCCCAGCACTTGTTAAATGTTTCATTCTCCATTTGAGATCATTTTTATTTCTTTCATAAGATAGGTATTCTTATGAATCGAAATGAATTATTTAAATAATGCGTTGTGCAACGTGCTAGTTACCTATTGAGTTGGGTGGTAAGGTCTTCAATAATTCCTTAGTCTTATGCTTTATAGAATAGGATAATATTTTGAGTCATATATGGTATTGTCAATGGTTTTGATCTGAGAAAGTATTTCACACTTCCTTAAAGTCACTCATATATCTATAAGGACTTTCGTTTTTCATTTCACGATAAGGCAACAAAATTATATTCATTCCAACCTAATTCCCAGCATTGTACGAGTATGTAATGTAACCAAGATTCGAAACTGTCTTCAGATGGCGATAGTCACCCAAGGTTTGTGCTAGTGCATCCATAGGAATATGTGTGGGTGTGAATTTGGCGGAGAGTGAGGTAATTGTACAGAAGGTGGAGCGGTAGGAAAATGTGATTGCATAGGTAAACTTGATTCAGTAGGCATGGTGTCGAGTGTGAAATCCTGATTAGACAAAGGTAGTGGTCACCAAAAGTCTGAGTGGCTATAACTGTTATTCAGGGATGAGGACGGGATTAAATCTACAAATTCACCATCGAAGTTTAAGTTGAGTTCGATGTTCATCAATCACATAACGAACCAAACGGAATGAAAATCTAAGAAAGAACATCTAAATCACTTTTTAGCAAAACAAATAAAATAAATATCAAGAAAACAACTTGATTAAATACAATATTTTATTTTTGAAGTTTGTTATTTTCATCTCCCAAAAATAGTGTCATTTTGATCGAGTGTGAAATCGAGCGTCATGTAAAATACGCTAGCCATTTTTTTGTCACTTTGGTTTACAGTCCCCGAACTGGACTCGAGGGGAGTGGGTTCATCTATGTATTCGAGAAATGAGCATCTATGGTGTTGAAGCTCATTATTTTAATCCCTGTAAGGACGTGTAAGTGCTTGTATCCCGATCCGTCACTTCTCCCCGAGGTTAGGTTTTATTGGTTTGGTGGTTCGATGTTTTTGCCCTTGGAAGATGTTAGATACCATATCCAATTTTTCTTGCATGCCCTTGGTTTAGATCCGAGCCTAGATATTCCGTATGTGAGGTAATTAGTCACGAATATTGCATATTCACGCTCGTTATCTTTATGCATTCTAGCACTTTTTATGTTTCTTATGCCTATATTTATGCTCCTTAACCAAACAACCTCGACTTTGGATATATATATATATATATATATATATATATATATGCTTTGCAAGTATTAATTGAGCTTTTGTAGGTATTGGAATGCTGAAAGTGAGGATTGGTTGCATTTCGAAGAAGATCCATTATTGGGCTCAACTTCAAGGGAATTTTAGACATTTCACACTTCATCTACGACTTATGGAAATTCCACGAAAGCGTAATTCATTGAGTTATCTTTGTCTGGAAGCAAACATCATGTCGTTTCGAGTTCAAATGAAGAAGTTATGGCCATTTTTCGTTAAGCACTTTTCATCCTATGTGAAGACTAAAGGAGGCCAAAAAATAGGGGACCGATCAATCGACCCAGAGCCCCTGATTGACCGGTGATTCAAAATTTAGTCTACGAATAAAACAAGGGAACTCAAGCCACTACCCCGATCGACCGATCCTGCCAGATTTTGGGCGGTTTCTCTATTTTGTTTACTTTTCCTTTTATTTCTTTTCCAACTTACTATATAAACAAACTTAGTTTTTTTTTTGTAAAATATCTATTCTTTTAGTTAGTGTTAGATTTTGGTTCTCTTTGGGAGGCTAGGTTTTGGAGAAGACTTTGGGTGTGTCATTTATCCCTCATAGGGTTTACCCATATAGGTTGTGTATTCATCTTCTCCCTCTTTAATCCAATCTTCCATTATTTATTTACTTTCTTTGTAACTTAGTTTTATTGATTTATTTATTTATTTCCTTACTTTTCTTTCATTTAATTTATGTCTTTCATTATGTTGTGTAGCTAATTTAGTTTAGGTTGAGATTGATTGAACTCGCCTTGGGCTGATTTGGTTTCTTTGCATTGGTGATGGAGTTTATGAGTTTATTTCGATTGGATTGTTTTTAATTTTATACCTAGAAAATTTAACCTGGTATATCATGTATGCTCCATATTTACGACCTTGTGTGAGTAACTTCCACTGTATTTGTTGACGCCAAAATCATAGTAGGCTTTTATAACGATTTAGGGGGTGACAACTTTAGATTTAATTAACTATTGAGATAAGATTAGATCTTGATAAACTTGTAGTCCCATGTAACTATTTATACTAATTAATCTGAGGTGAGGGATATTAGTCTCAATTTATAGTTTTTATTCCTATTATTGATGCCTATACTATCTTTTTTTTGTTATTTGTTATCTTTTACACTTTTATTCCTGAAGTATTAAATTAATATAATTCTAATAACTAGTCTTTGTGGATTTTCGATACCCAGACTGGCCGATGTACTCCCTTAAAAGAGTGTAGTTAATTGTTTAGGATTTTGCATAGCGATGGGAGTCGAGCATAACGACCAGCGTATATGATCGAGGTAGAAAAGTAGCGCGTGTCAAACGCTGATCGTTGTTTTCTATTCACCTCCTCAATACAAAAACCTAAACTTATGACTACACTCAATTGGTGAGTATAGCGGCCAAGTTCGGGTATCGAAAATATCCAGTGAGATGAGTTGCTAGAATTTATAGGATTTAGTACTCCGAAATCAAAGTGTAAAAGGTGATTACAGACTAAAAAGAAAAATATGCATAAAAGGGAAAGATTAATCTAGGCGAGTGTATTGAAACTAGATTAACAAAGCGAGTAAAACTATAGGTTGCGTCGAATATCCCTCACCCGAGTTAATTTGTATAAAATGGATACATGGGTCGACGAGTTATTTAGAATGCGTCTCATTTCGACAGTTAATTGAACTAAGGTTTGTCACGCCCCTAAATCCGCATAAAAGCTAAATAAAATTTTGGCGTCAACAAATACCCCGGAAATTGCGCACTCAAGGTCGTAAGCACGGGACATACATGATATGCCCCGTCAAATCTCCTAGGCGCAATAACTAGGACAATGCACTCAAAATAGACCCGTAAATACCATCACCAAAGCAAAGCACCGCGTCAACTCGAATGAGTTCAATTGAAGCACAACCTAATTTAAATTAGCTAGAAAGCATATTAAAAACGCAGTAAAGAAACACGATAAATCTACCTAGAAAGCAATGTAATAAAGCATGCAAACCTAAATTAGAAAGCATTTAAATTACACTACAAAGCAAGAATTAATGAAATACAAGCTATATTAATGGAGAGGGAAGATGAAAGTACCAATTACAAACCCTAAAGGGTGTCAATCCAAGAGAGGAAGAAGAAGAACTCTCAAATCCCCCAAACCCTAATCTACAACTCTCTAAAATCTATTCTAAAACTTAATATATGATTATTACTACAAAAAACCTTTATATAGTAAGTGGGAAAAAAGAAAAGAAGAAAGAAAAGAAAAGCAAAATATCTCATAAAAACAGGGGATCGATCGATCGACCCAAACCGTCGATCGATCGATGGTTAAAAATGATGCCCACTGTCTCCCACGATTTGGTAAAAACCGAGGGATCGATCGATCGATCCCTTTGATCGATCGATCAATCGATTAAGCAGGTATCAGCCAAGCTGCATGCTATTTTGGTGTGTTTGCATTTCTCCTCCGCTAAAACTCCCGTAACTTCTTCGTTCTGAATCGTAATCGCGCACCGTTCGTGGCCACACGAAGCTTGCGATGAGTGATACAACTTCCATGTAGATGTTGGGCCAGGTGCCCAATCTGTGAAAAGACTAAAATACACTTGAACATGAGATCGTGTACGAAAATCGAGCAGAATGCATCCGAACTTCACACTTAGCATCCAAATACCTGTAAAAGCTCAATTAACCCCTGTAAAACATGTTAACATAGAAATCCGAGGTTGTCTGGTTAACGAGCATAAATATAGGGAATAAGATACCCGAGGGGGCTAAAATGCATCGGTTCGAGGGATAAAATACGCAATATTTGCGTCGTATTACACTCCCTAACTTACACATTGTTAGTCCCTAGCAATGAAATAAGATGCAACAAGAACTACAAGCAAACCAAAAATAGGAGATAGTGCAAAAGTATGGTATAAAAGCAAAAGGCCACTTTTGCGAGCGATTCGATTGCATTTAGCGTATGCAATAAGCCGTTAAACTCCTAGGTCACCCTAGTGGACGAGTGTCGTCTCGTGAGGGTATTCAATGATGATACCCACAAACATCACATGGTTTTCTCAAAATATGCCCAAACCAACATGCGACAAGCCCAACAACAATGAACAAGATTTCATACGCATTATTAGCACATTCAATGAATTCAAACAAAAGTCCAAATCATTAACATTATAGAATGCAGCTCATAGAATTGAAACCTTAAAATGTGGGAGGGGAGCGAGCACATGCAAAGTGTGATTTGGCAGAAAACTTATATAAACCGGATAAGCGTTAAAGCAAGCATACATTCAATCCTCACGGGCATTACACTCATCAAGCGAATTCACTCAAAACAGGGAGGTAACACATGGAACATGTGGGCATAAAGAGTAAATGTAAATGGAAACTAGGCCGCGCACATGTCACAAATGAAGAACGCTACATATAAAATGAAAAATTATAATCTCAATGAAGATACCGCACATTAAAGGAGGCGAAATGCATTTTCACAGATTATCACAACTATTATGACTTTTGAATTACATCAACCTAAGATCACATAGGACTTTAATAGGGTTGTAATGTAGGTTATGGCTAGGGTATGAAATGAAATGAAAGTATGTACGGATTCAAAGTGTTCAGGATGAAAACTCGGGATAATGGGAAAATGCAAGCAATATCAAAATTTGAAAACAAGTTCCAAAAAGGCATTAGATATATCATCGGGGAGAGTAATCAAAGATTATTGAACTATATACACAACATTTACAACTTTCTCTTTCTTTTTCTTTTCTTCTTTTTCTCATGTTTTCTTTTGCTTTTTGCTTTCTCTTTTTCTTCACTTTTTTCACATCTCTTTTCTTTACTTATCAAACTCTCAAATGCCAAAATTGCAATCGACATCACAACAACAACATTAAATCCCAAGTAACATTCCAATCAAAGGCATGAAAAGTGTATGTATGGTTTAAAGCTCCAATTTAGAGTTGGTATGTTATGAAACGAAGGGCTGTATTTAGGCTCAAAGGGGTTAACGAGGGTAAACATATAAGGGTGAGGTCAAGGTCAATATGCATGATATAACAAAGATGTCCTATGATAATTTGAAAAGTTTACGCAATTCTCGAGTCAAAACAATATATGAAAATCATGATCAAGTAACACATTTCAAGTATAAACTCACTTAATGAACGATCAAATGAAAGAATAGTGAGATTACCGACGAATTCAACGTTTTCAACGAGAAAAGAATAGTGTATACACTCACAAAAGATGAAAGGTACAAAGCTTACTTAGTGTAAGTATATACAATGCAACAAAAGATTACCGAGTTATTAAAATCTTAAACCAAATCAATATAGCAATAAAAGTGCATGTGCTCATGGGATTAAAGTTTAATTCATGAAGTTATTCATAATATCAATTATCAAGACTAAAGTATAATAACTTCTAAAATCGAGAACATGCATCATTAGGATGTCTATTGGATCGGGCAATTTATCATCGGAAACAAAGGCAAAAAGCCCAAAAAAGGAGAAAAAAGAAAGAAAATATTTTTGAAATTTTTGAATTTTCTAAGAAAAGCGTACTAAGTAACTAACATGTGAGAAAAAATATGGACTAAATAAAGAAATGGATAGAATATCCCACACCCCCTAACTTAAAACCTGACATTGTCCTCAACGTGAATTAAGAACCAAGTTAAAGAGTGATATTACCCAAAATTGGAGCAATCCCCATAAGAACGAGTCCAAAGAATCTACAAAACAAGTTAGTACCGAGCATAGCAAAAACAAATAACAAAAAGTTAACTAATTACACTAGACTAAATTAAAAAGGAAGGAAAAAATAAAAAGAAAGAAAGAATAAAAAGCTAACTATATACAACCTACTATTTAGGCTTCACACTAACTATACACTAGAAGTCTAAATACGTGAGGGTCCACCATAAAAATGATTTGACTTTGGAGGATAATCAGTGTACCCTCACATACAAGCATGCATTCCAAAAAATATGAATTTCGTTTGAAAAACGGAAGGCATGTGTAAGGCGGAAGAAAGTAACCATCGCTAATTAAAAGTTTTGGAGGGACGATGGGGGATTTGGATTGAACGGGTGACAAAAACATGTGGGGATCGAGAAAAGCCTAAAATTCTCCCAATGATTTTGAAAGTGGAATGGGAGGCGGCGCACACGAAGGTACAAATGCGATCGTGGAAGGCGACTCGAGCAAGTACTCCTCATCAGTGAAAAAGTTTAAAACATTAAAGTTTGAAACCGAATCATTGGGTACTTATGACGGTGTGATAACAGAGAATGAAAATGGGGATGAAAGAAATTTAAACTCATGAGATGAATCATCATCGCATGAAGATTGAGTTTCGAAGGAAATAATCTCATTTTCAATGAAATGTTCTTCTTTGGGGGCCAAAGAAGAATTCATTTCATTACAAATAGATATTACGTCATTTTCATCCTCACTTTCAATAACTATTACGCAATGGGAAAAGTCTAGAATGGTTTGTTCCAAAGTAGGCACAAAGTCCTCATTTGGTTCAAAACATTCCTCGACTTCAAAAGTCTCGGAAGCAAAATCGTCGTCGAGTTCAAATAATAAATTCAATTCATGTTCTCAACAACGATTTTCTTCACGACAATGATTTTTAATTTTCTCATTCATATACATACGCAAGCCCTCACCGAATGTCATAGGTCGAGGTACGGATACACGAAAATGGGAACTTTGAAAATTACCATTGGACTTAAACGAAAACTCATTATTATAGGAATTTTGAAAACTATTCGAATTCGTTTCAAAATTCCTATAAGGAGGTAAAGGCCTAAAATCATTATCATCACCATAAAAATTCCAATAACCTAAGTTTTGACTTTCGTTATACTCGCCCAAAGTCATATTTGACTTTGAAATTCTTTGGGATTCTTAGTATTCACCGAAAGTCATAGGATTACGCACATTTTGAGAATTATAACAATGATTACCGGAAGAATTGGAATAAGACATGCTTACCCCCAAATTGCCTCGACGTGGCGAATTCCACAAAGTAGGTGCACGCGGGAAAAATTCGAGCGTTTCTAAGTGCTCAAATGTGGAAGTCCTGAAAAAATATTAGCAAATAATAAAAATAGAAAGAAAATACTATGAAATATGAAATCAAATAAAGTCTAAAACAATCTCATCCCCGAAAACGGCGCCATTTTGATCGAGCTCGAAAAGTAGCACGTGTCAAACGCTGATCATTTTTTTCTGTTCACCTCCTCAATACAAAAACCTAAACTTATGACTACACTCGACTGGTGAGTATAGCGGCTAAGTCTGGGTATCGAAAATATCCACTGAGACGAGTTACTACAATTTATAGGATTTAGTACTCCGAAATAAAAGTGTAAAAGGTGATTACAAACTAAAAAGAAAAAGATGCATAAAAGGGAAAGATTAATCTAGGCGAGTGTATTGAAACTAGATTAACAAAGCGAGGAAAACTATAGGTTACGTCGAATATCCGTCACCCGAGTTAATTTGTATAAAATGGATACATGGGTCGACGATTTATTTAGAATGCGTCTCATTTTGACAGTTAATTGAACCAAGGGTTGTCACGCTCCTAAATCTGCATACAAGCCTAATAAGATTTTGACGTCAACAAATACCCCGAAAATTGCGCACTCAAGGTCGTCAGCACGGGACATACATGATATGCATCATCAAATCTCCTAGGCGCAATAACTAGGATAACGCACCCGAAATAGACCCGTAAACACCATCACCAAAGCAAAGCAACGCGTCAACTCGAGTGAGTTCAATTGAAGCACAACCTAATTTAAATTAGCTAGAAAGCATATTAAAAACGCAGTAAATAAACGCGGTAAATAAAAGCGATAAATCTACCTAGACAACAATGAAATAAAGCATGTAAACCTAAATTAGAAAGCATGTAAATTACACTATAAAGCAATAATTAATGAAATACAAGCTATATTAATGGAGAGGGAAGATGAAAGTACCAATTACAAACCCTAAAGGGTGTCAATCCAAGAGAGGAAGAAGAAGAACTCTCAAATCCCCCAAACCCTAACCTACAACTCTCTAAAATCTATTCTTAAACTTAATATCTGATTATTACAACAAAAAACCTTTATATAGTAAGTGGGAAAAAAGAAAAGAAGAAAGAAAAGAAAAGCAAAATATCTCATAAAAATAGGGGATCGATCGATCGACCCAAATCGTCGATCGATCGATGGTTCAAAATGATGCCCAATTTCTCCCACGATTTGGTAAAAACTGAGGGATCGATCGATTGATCCCTTTGATCGATCGATCGATCAAGCAGGTATCAGCCAAGCTGCATGCTATTTTGGTGTGTTTGCATTTCTCCTCCACTAAAACTCCCGTAACTTCTTCGTTCTGAATCGTAATCACACACCGTTCGTGGCCACACGAAGCTTGAGAGGAGGGATAAAACTTCCATGTAGATGTTGGGCTAGGTGCCCAATCTGTGAAAGGACTAAAATGCCCTTAAACGTGCGATCGTGTACGGAAATCGAGCGGAATGCGTCCGAACTTAACACTTAGCATCCAAATACCTATAAAATCTCAATTAACCCCTGTAAAACATGTTAACATAGAAATCCGAGGTTGTCTGGTTAACGAGCATAAATATAGGGAATAAGATACCCGAGGGGGCTAAAATGCGTCGGTTCGAGGGATGAAATACGCAATATTTGCGTCGTATCAGTATATCTTTATACACTTGCACCGAAGTTTGCACCTGTTTGTCTTGAGGGGTTGTCTATTATTTAGTGTCTGCAGTTTATTTTATATAAAAACAAATAAAAAGGTTCTAGTAAGCCCTTTTGGGTTAATCCTAGGGTAGGTTTAGGATTGTGGATAGTCAAGAGGTTCTTAGTATGGGGTTCGAGAATCGAGTTATGATTGGAGAAGGTATTAGGAGCCCCACTTGCTCTTTATTCTTCCTTAATTTTATGTTTATTATCACACATTACATTATTTGATTACTTTTTAGGTTATTTTTTCACAAGATTAGAGACCTTAGTTTTAGAGTTCCTTAAAATATTAATAGGTGCTTAGGTATAAAAATGACATTAATGAGAGGTGAAGGAACATCACTAAAATAAATGTGAGTATATAAGAGTGATTGTGTGTGCATGTGTGCTTGGATAATGGGTGGTAATTAGTATGTATGTAGATGGTTGCGAGGGAGCTCCGCTTGTAAAACGAGAGACCATTAAAAGTGTGCATGTGTGTGCACAAGAAGTTGCAGTTTGAGATAGTTTGATATCTCATTTAGGACTGGAGGAAAAGAGATAAGAGATGAAATCATCTTAGAGGAAAAAATATATTATGAAACATATTGTTGAGGCTTGGGGTTGGAGTGGACCAGAATCCACCAAAAAAAGATTTATGTATACCTTACAGACGTGGCAAAATACATGTAGGCGTCGTAAACCTCAGGCTTGCTTTGAGGTGATGGAAACAGGTGGGTTGGACTAGAGATGGGGGCATCCATAAGAAATAATAAGTCGAGAGATGTATTATTAGTCTTGGGATTTATGGGTTTAGTTAATTATAGTGCCTATATACCCAAAAGGACCCGAGATAAAAGCCATTACAGTTCCAAGATATGAGACATAATTACGGGTGTCGACGATGGGATACCGGGTATACAATATACAATATTATGGTATTTACGGAGCCTAGTCCTTAATATAGCATTTTTGTTATAAGTTGGATTGATATGTTCATATATTAAGAATACATTAATCAAAGGCCGATGCTCGACAAGTATTTTGCTATAAACACATATTCGTGGGTGATGTCATAGTGACGGGCTTTGTTTTCTCGTATAAGCGATGAGAGTAGTCTGAATTTAGACTTTAGATTTAGCAAAATTTCGGAATGACTCGGCCTTCTGACACTTTCTTGAGAACGGTTTTGAAAAGTATGTTTTCATATTGTATTTAATTGTGGAATTTGTTTAGAATTTATTTAACATATGAGTATGTCATTTCATCTCAACAAACTAAGGTACTGAGTTAAAATCCAGACTTGTAAAATATAACTGTTGTAAATAAAAAAGTACCACTTCAGTCGTTTAATTAAAGATTAAACTATCTAAATGGCTCTGAACAGTTTATTGAAGAAACTCTTTAGTTAAAACAAATATCTTAACACAATATGTGTTTAAAACAGTATGAACAAGTTATTTAAGGTATAGGTTTACCAGTTTTGAAAACCAAAACTTATAAAGAAATTAAATCAACACAGCCTCAAGAAAGGGATGAGAGGTAGAAGAATTATACAAGTACAATTTTTAACGTGGTAAAACCCCACCCAATTGGGGAAACATCCTTGGAGGTCTCTACACCTCAAAAGTAAAAATCCACTAAAATAGAGTAACAGGTTACAAAATATTTAACAATCAAGACTAAACTAAGTTAAAAAAATTATACCAACTCCTCTAGCGTTTTCTGACTTCTCCCAAGGCTCTCATGTTGTTGATGTCCTATCAGCTTTGAAACTCCACTCCTTTTAGCTTTACGTCGACTCAAATGTCCAAAATCTCTCTATCAGCACCTTTTAGTGTTGTAGTGTGAAAGTCTAAGTGATGATGTGCTCGAAATCACATGCATGTAACCCACACACACTTATTACAGACCAAATGATTATCAAATTACAAACAGATTCTAAAATGCAAAGAATATTTCTAAAATCAGTTTGATCAAAACTTAGACTTTGGACCGTTCAATTTATCCACAGATTAAGAGGGAATCTTGCTTTACAAAAGAGCTAAGATCCTAGACACTTTCGTTATTCAAAAATATTTACAAATATTTCACAAAATGTGAAATAATTGAAAGTGTACATACCCAATCAAGATCTTAACTCGATCTAAGTCCAAGTACTCTCAAAAACTTAAATAAAAAATGATTTTGTTGGTTTAGGGTTTGAAAGAAACATAACAGTTTAAAACAACTAACAAAATTAAGATTTCTTGAAAGAAGAAATCAAAACCAGTAAGATAAAACGTGGAGTGTATCACAGACTAACAAATCTCATATTTTTATGAAAGAAAATGAGATTTGGAAAACGTGACTTGGTTGGACAAGAGATTAAGAACAAGATAGGATGGATCTTCTCAAATCTAGAACTAACTCAACTCTCAGAACTATTTTCATGTGAGATTTGGCCGAATTTAGGTTAGGGTTTTTATTTTCTCTCTCTTTTTGTTTTTTCTCTCTCTCTCTCTCTATCTCTCACTTCTCTCTTTTTTCTTTCAAAATTGAGGTGAAACAAAAGTTAGAAATGAAAGGAATAAGTCTCATTTTATACAAGGAATAGAAGGATCTGGAACGTCTCAGGTAAATGGACGATCAAGATTTGATCGAAGGAAATCTAATGGCTACTAAAGCACCGTATTTATAAAAGCTCTGATTGGTTTAAGAGTTAACACAAGGATCAAGTAAGAACGCATGCACGCCATAGATAAAAACAATCCAAGGGTTCTCAATCATTCTCAGTTATGAGAGTGTAAAGAAACACATATCCAACCATTATAAGTTCAACACATGTAAGGTAGAGATAACTTAAAAAATGTGTGTTTTGATATTAAAGAAATACAAATTTTACTCACAATATTATGTAGCGCTTTCGGTTTCTACCCAAGATAAATTTTAACAGCTTTTACTAATTAAAAAATAGCCCACAACATTTGTAAAAAGCCAATTTTAAATTTTTAAAAAATTATTTATAAAATCCTGGAAATTATTTAAAATATCCCAAAAATAATGGAAAAATTATTTTAGGGGGATTTAACTCACACACACCCATATTATGAAGAATGCAACACATGAATGCAATCCTAGGTGAGGTGTTGGTGTTCTACCTTTAGGAACAATTTGAGGAATTCAAAATGAAGAGTCTGAAAACTTTTTGGTCAAACTAGGATATGACTCAATTTTGTCACTATTTCCAAACTAGATGAACACCTATATAATATAGACTCAAGTGAGTCAAAGATATAGGGTGCTTCAGTAAAGTGCATTTTCGATCCCCTAAAAGGGGTCGGGATAAATTAAATAAAAAGATATGAACAATTTATCACAATATGTATATGGGTTATTAACCCAAAATTTCTGCAAATTTTCTTTACCCTTATAGCGTAAGGTGAATTTTTCCTGGGGAAGTGTCCGGTATGAGGTGGCATCGTTTAGTCGAGCAAAGCTTCATTTAGAAGAGCTTATTTTTGTGAGTTGCATGCATAGGTTGGAATTTTTATTTCGAAGGAATAAATGTTTCAAAAGTACGAATTTCACTCGGGGGAAGTGACTTTTCAAAAATACATACTTCATTCGGAGGAAGCAATTTTTTAGAAGTACGGACCTCACTCGTGACATTTTTAACTGAGCTCAAGTTTCTCGGATGCTCGAGGGAGAAGAATGTTAGAAAATAGAATCAATGTTGGGTTTCGGGGTACTTTAAGAAAGCATGATATCAATTATTTATGGAATTCACAAATTTCCAATTTTAAACTTATTTAATTTGAGTCAACCTTCAATCCAAATTAATTAAACCCAACTCATGCATCTATGTGGATAAATCAAACATGCAGTCACAAATCAAGAGACAAATAAATTTTAGAAAAAAAAACATTTCGAGCAAAACCTTTATTTCACTGTATAATGTAAATCGCAACTTACAAATTACATAGAGAAATTTTCAACGAATTTCCCATAGAAAATCCATATAGACCGAAGCCTAGCACCATCAAAGATTCCCTTAAGTACCTCAAGAACCGCAGCTTCCCCTTCAACAGTGAATACCCACGAGTATCCCCAATGGCTGCAGCCATCAGCAAATAGCTCCTGCAAGAACTATAAATCTACCAGTGGAGAAATATTCTCTATAAGAAAAACTCCGACAAGAAGTGTTTTGGGTTCAAAACGATTCACAAAATTATATGGGATGTTTATGTGAATCAAAACAAAGTTTTGTGCCCTAAAAATGAAGACTAAAATTCTGTAGATTTGCAGTTTTCATTTGGCAAAAGTCTTAATGAAAAAGTCCTTCAAAACATATATTTATGGCAAAGCAAAATACTTGAGGCAGCGGAGTTCATTCGAATGACATTAGATGTCATTAAAAGGGACCTAAGAAACGACGTGATAAAATGCAAAAACAGTACATGATTTTTTAAAACACAAAAGGAGCGACCTATCTCGCAACCTATCAATGACATGTGATGTCGTTCAAAGGGGTCGTTTCAACGATATATCAATGTCGTTTCAACGACAAAAGAAAAAAAATATTATTTTAAAAAACTCACCTACGGGTCTTTAAAAAATTATTTTGACTTAGAAAAATGCCTTAGTTTGATAAAAAAAAAATAGTTTCAAAAAATATTCCAATACTAGCATAAATCATACTCGAAACTTAAACACAATCCTTACCAAAATCAATCTCTTAGATGTCCGTTGTTGAAGAAACTTTGATATTTGGATCCATCGTCTTAAACAAGTGATTGTGAACTTTCTTTGACGATTGTAGTGGTATACGACGTACTCAATGTAAACGTAGGACTATATAAATGATGTCCTTATAAATCTCTCCACATGTCTATGCTGATACAAAATAAAAGCAATTTGAATTATCAATCAAATGCCTATACAAATCTAATACCCTTCCATGAACCCAAAAGTGGAAAGATACTAAAAAATGTAAGTCTTCAAAAATCTTCAACTTTAAATCTCTTCAAATAAAATCTCTTTGATTTCCTTGCGGCTCTTCTACGTGCTTTCCAAATTATCATCAAAGTCCTACACACAATAAACAAACCAAATACCTTCGTGACGTATCGGGATTGGAATGAGATAAACAAAAATCAAATCAAGTCAAATCTCAAATAACCCTCAAATTCAAACTCTCACTCCCCCATAATCCATAATTCATTCTCCCCTTTTTTATTTGTCCGAAATAGATAAGTAAAAGAATAAATAAAATAAATATAGAGTGTCACGACAAGCATAACAAATATATAACAATTACGCTCATGCGAGGATATACTCAAATGGCTTTCACAATCTCTTTTATTTTCTTTTTCAAAATTTTCAAGCAAAAATACTTTTAAAAAATTAACACATACCATGAATTTACACTAAGATAACCAAATCCTGGAAACGAAATGAATAGGCGTGAACAAATTCAATAGGAAAGTCAACTCAAACATTCATAACATATGTGAATGATGAATATGGATACTACTAACGAATGAACTCAAAATGTTACTTAGGTGTAAAAATTATTGAATTCAAATGATATCGACTTAATCTAATCAACAAATCAAAGTCTAAAATAATTTCCACACCAATTACATCTAAAAATATGTAATGATTTTTCAATACTTTGTCAGGACATGCAAAACCCGTTATTTATTTCCAACCAAACTCCCTAACTATAATAATGACCATATTTTTCTTTTCTTTAAAATGATCATATTAAACTAAACTATTTGTCCTTCGCTACTTTTTACTATGCCATACTTTTTTAGTCCCTTTTAAATGGTGGATTTCACACAAAGGTTATTTTCTCCTCTCGTAGCCCTTTCCCATGTACAGTCCTCATTTTTTCATATTAAACAAATTCCTCACGGGCAACGGTTCTTACATGAACTACTTTCATTGTCAAGTTTTATCGCATTTGGCTCATTTTAAAGATAGGATTGAGATGAAAATACTTTGACCAACATGTAACATACAAGTACAATAATTAAATAAATCTGTGCAAGTGTGCATTAAAGGAGACGAAGAGTCAAACATGTAGAAAGTAATCTCAAATCTTATTTTAATGACTTCAAACATTATAAAGCACATGGATGAAATGATGTATCTTCTTGTGACTCGGTCATCCTAAATGTCCATCCATAAATGGTGTAAAATAAAATACAAAAATCTTTTTGTCTTTTTCCCAAAAATTTATCAAAATAAAATATTTTTGGCTTTTTCAATTTTTTTCTCAAAAAAATAGAAAATCTTTTTGTAATTTCCCAAAAAATATCAATATGGAAAAATACATACAAAAGTACACATGTCATAACACTAAAAAGAACATATCATGAAGCACAACTAGCAGATGACAAACAAACCATGCAAGCAATCAATAATATGAAATAACATATGATGCATCATCTGCAAGCATGTGAGAATCAACCAATCTAGCATTTAGCGTCTCCAAAACGGATGTACTAATCCAAATAGGTATGTACCTAACTATAGGTTTATGGGAACCGATGGGACACTATCCTTAAACATCTTAGGACCTCTTTCAAGAACGAAACAAAAATGCCTAAGGTTACCTTTCCTAGCACAATATAAACAAGTGTAAACGGGAGGAATATAAACTATGGGTTGACCTTTTTTTAACATCCTTGGTTTTTGTTTACACTCTAATACAAACTATGGTCTTGGATTTAACACTCAAAGCATGAGAACAAGACGAGCCATTACCATCACTATTAACACTATTCGAGTCTTTTAAATCATTTTTCAACTTCAAAATTTTAGACTCAAGCAAAGAATTAGACTCTTCCAATTTTTGGGACTCCTTCTTCATATTTTCAATTATACTTAAAACGTTATCTCACTCTCCCTCAAAAAACTCAAACTTATCCCTAAGAGTCTTCTCACGTGCTTTAAACCATTAATCAAAATATTTTTATACTCTTTGTCACAAACACTAACCCTAGAATTTTTTAAATCCTCTTATTATTTTTCTAAAACAATGACTCTATCATCACTGTCCTTCTTGTCCACTTTTAAAGATTTAAAGTCATCATATAAAGTACCAAACTTCTCATAATTGATATCTCTTTGATTTTGAAAAGTTTGCAAAAGTTCCAAAATATTTTTAAAATTGTTTTCAAGAAATTCAATTCTTTCGACAAACTTCAAATTCAAATGAGAATCCATTGAGAGACAAAAAAACAAGCACAAGAGAGATGAATAATCATAATTTTTAAATACGATTAATATCACAAAATTTTATGAAAAAAAGGATCTCATAATATTTTGATGAAACCTGCTCTGATACTAATTTGACAATGTGAGTAGTCGAAATGTATTAGTCGAAAAAATAAAAAAAAATTAGGATCACTCAATAACTTGGAGCAACCTGCTCTGATACCAATTTGAAAAAGCGTGATATCAATTATTTATGGGATTCACAAATTTCCAATTTTAAACTTTTTTAATTAGAGTCAATCTTCAGTGAAAATTAATTAAACCCTAATCATACATCTATGTGGATAAATCAAACATTCAGTCACAAATCAAGAGAAAATTTAAAGAAAAAACCACTTTCGGATAAAACCTTTATTTCACTATATAACGTAAATTGCGACTTATAAATTACATAGAGAAATCTGTAATGAATTTTCCACAGAAAATCCACACAGACCATAGCCTAGCACCAATAAAGATTCCCTCAAGAACCTCAGCTCCTCCTTCAGTAGTGAACACCCACGAGTACCCCTAATCACCACAGTCATTAGCAAATAGCTCCTACAAGAACTATCGATCCAGCAGTAGATGAATCTTCTCTACAAGAGAAACTTTGACAAGAAGTGTTTTGGGTTCCAAATGACAAAAGTATATGGGATGTTTGTGTGAATCAAAAATGAAGTTTTTCCCTAAAAGTGAAGACTAAAATTCTGCAGATTTTCAATTTACATTCGGCAAAAGTCTTAATGAAAAAGTCTTCCAAAATTAGAATTTATGGTAAAGAAAAATACTTGAGGTGGTGGAGGTCGTTCGAACGACTTCTTGATATCGTTTGAATGATATTAGATGTCACTAGATGCGACCTAAGAAATGACCGGTTAAATGCAAAACAATATGTGGTCATTTAAAGCACAAAAGGAACAACCTAGATCCTGACCTACCAAACGACATGTGATGTCGTTCGAAAGGATCATTTGAATGACATATCAATGTCGTTTGAAGGACATTGGTTTGTCATTTGAATGACAGAAGAAAAAAATATTATTTTAAAAAGCTCGCCTACGGGTCTTCCAAAAATTATTTTGACTTAAAAAATGCCTCAGTTTAATAAAAAATAGTTTCGAATAATATTCCAATAATATCGTAAACCAAATTCAAAACTTAAACACAGTCCTTACCAAAATCATTGTTGAAGAAACTTTGGTATTCGGATCCGTAACAAATGATTGTGAAGTTCCTTTGACGGTTTCAGGGGTATACGACATACTCAATGTAAACGTAGGACCATAGAAATTATGTCCTTACACCTTCTATAGGTTTTGATTCAGGTTCTTTGTCCATTCACTCAAAGGATCTTCCATGTGTATAGTAGATAGTGGTGAGGGAGACACATGTAGGGTTGGGGCAATATTGTAGAGATTTTCTAATCATTGTTTAGGGTTGTGAATAGTTTAATTTAAGTATTTAACCCTTTGGTCAGAGGCTTTTAATCCTTTGGTGAAATGGTGTATAGGGGCCTTTAACCATTCAATTAAAGGGCCCCCTACGATGGATTTTGTCCTTTTGGCAATTTTTTGGTTTTTTACTTTTGATCCCTCAAAGTTTTATTTCTATTAGTTTCCCTTACTCTTGTGGTAGGCAAAAAATGGTTTTTTTGAGATGAGTGTGTATGTGGGTTTTTTAAAAAAAGTATAAAACTATGGGGGAGAAATGGGATTTTTGGAGAGAGGTGAGACATTTAAACGTTTGGTCAAATAGGACCTTTAACCATTTAGTTAACTCTTTTAGTTGCTCGAAGCGTATTTAATGCATGAGCAGCCTTCTATTTTGGGAAATTCCTCCTAACTCTTTTCAGTAATGCTTTGAACTCGAACGATGTTATTGTTCCATTTGTTTGTGTCAACTTATTTTTCTCATAATCTTGTTCCTCTCATATCACTATGGACATCGAAAGTGGTGGAAGCATTAGTATGACGGATGCCCCATTCGTATTGTCATAATTAAGAAATCTCCTTATTAATGCGAGGGCTTATACCTCTTTGCCTATCATTTTGGTGAGCTTAGGTGACGTTACCTTATTGTCCCTAGGACTTTTTGCTCTGTCTCTGCCGACTATCCACGTTGATTTTTGTGTCCTTCCTGTGCTCCCCTCAACTATTACAGTGGTCCATCATAGTGAGGATTAAATTGTTCACATTTGTCAGTGAGGAACCGCATTTAGGATGTTTGCATTGACTCTGGATTCGACTCTTTTTGAGAATGAAGTTAGTTGACTTCTGTAGAAGGGTGTCTACCTATAAAAAAATAAAAATATTATTTTATTAGAAATACTGAGAAGAAACCCAGGGTCCCGACAGAAACTCATATTGAGCAGGAACCCCCCCGGGGTCCCGACAGAAACTCATATTGAGGAGGAGCCACCCCAGGGTCCCAGCAGAAACTCATATTGAGCAGGAACCCCCCAGGGTCCCAACAAAAACTCGTATTAAGAAGGAACCCACCTAGGTTTCCGGCAGAAACGCATAATTGAGAAGGAACCACCCCAGGGTCCCGACAGAAACTCATATTCAGCAGGAACCCCCAGAGCCGCTGAAAGTGTCAGCGCCGCTGCAAGGGTCTACGCCGCTGCAAGGGTCAGCGCCGCCGCAAGTATCCGCGCCGCCGCAATGGTCGGCGCCGCTTCAAGTGCCAACGCCGCTGCAAATGTCTGCGCCATTGCAAGGGTCAACGCCACTGCAAGTGTCGGCGCCACTTCAAGTGCCAGCGCCGCTTCAAATGTCTGCGCCACTGAAAGTGTTAGCACCGCGACAAGTGTCTATGCCGCTGCAAGTGTCAGCGCCGCCGCAAGTGTCCGCACCGCTGCAAGTGTCGGCATCGCTTCAAGTACCAGCGCCGCTACAAGTGCCAGCACCGCTTCAAGTGCCAGCGCCGCTTCAAGTGTCAGCGTCGCCGCAAGTGTCCGCGCCGCTGCAAGTGCCAGTGCCGCTTCAAGTGCCTACGCCGCTACAAGGGTCGGCGCCACTTCAGGTGCCAGCGCCGTCGCAAGTGTCTACGCCACTGCAAGGGTCGGTGTCGCTACAAGTGTCTGCACCGCTGCAAGCGTCAGCTCCGCCGCAAGTGCCCGCGCCGCTGAAAGTGTCGGCACCGCTTCAAGTACCAGCACCGCTGCAAGGGTCAGCGTCGCCGCAAGTGTCGGCACCGCTGCAAGTGCCAGCGCCGCCGCAAGTGTCCGCGCCGCTGAAAATGTCGGCGCCGCTTCAAGTACCAGCGCCGCCGCAAGTGTCCGCGCCACTTCAAGTGCCAGCGCTGCTTCAAATGTCTGCCCCACTGCAAGTGTCAGTGCTGCTGCAAGTGTCTATGCCGCCGCAAGTGTCAGCGCCGCCACAAGTGTCGGCACCGCTGCAAGTGTCAGCGCCGCTTCAAGTACCAGAGCCGCTGTAAGGGTCAGCACCGCCGCAAGTGTCTGCACCACTGCAAGTACTAGCTCCGCTCCAAGTGCCTGTGCCGCTACAAGTGTCAGCGCCGCCGTAAGTGTCGGCGCCGCTTCAAGTACCAGCGCCGCTGCAAGTGTCAGCGCCGCCGCAAGGGTCGGCTCCGCTGCAAGTGCCAGCGCCGCTCCAAGTGCCTGCGTCGCTACAAGTGTTAGCGCCGCCGCAAGTGTCAGCGCCGTCGCAAGTGTCTGCGCCGCTGCAAGTGTCGGCGCCGCTTCAAGTACCAGCGCCGCCGCAAGTTTCGGCGCCGTCGCAAGTGTCTGCGCCGCTGCAAGTGTCGGCGCCGCTACAAGTACCAGCGCCACCGTAAGTGTCGGCGCCGCTGCAAGTGCCAGCGTCGCTCCAAGTGCCTGCGCCGCTACAAGTGTCAGCGCCGTCGCAAGTGTCTACGCCGCTGCAAGTGTTGGCGCCGCTTCAAGTACTAACGCCGCTGCAAGTGTTGGCGCCGCTTCAAGTACTAACGCCACTGTAAGTGTCCGCGTCGCTGCAAAGGTCGGCATCGCTACAAGCGCCAGCACCGCTGCAAGTGTCAGCGCCGCCGCAAGGTTCGGCGCCATTTCGGAAGCCAGCGCCGTTACAAGTGTCTGCTCAACTGCAAGGGTCAGCGCCGCTGCAAGCATCGGCGCCGCTCCAAGTACCAGCACCGCTGCAAGTGTCGGCGCCACTTCAAGTGCCAGCGCCGCTTCAAATGTCTGCGCCACTGCAAGTGTCAGCGCCGCTGCAAGTGTCTATGCCGCTGCAAGTGTCAGTGCCGCCGCAAGTGTCTGCGCCGCTGCAAGTGTCGGCGTCGCTTCAAGTACCAGCGCCGCTACAAGTGCCAGCACCGCTTCAAGTGCCAGCGCCGCTTCAAGTGTCAGCGTCGCCGCAAGTGCCGGCACCACTTCAAGTGTCTACGCCGCTACAAGGGTCGGTGCCGCTTCAGGTGCCAGCACCGTCGCAAGTGTCTACGCCACTGCAAGGGTCGGCGTCGCTACAAGTGTCTGCACCGATGCAAGCGTCAGCGCTGCCGCAAGTGTCGGCGCAGCTGAAAGTGTCGGCGCCGCTTCAAGTACCAGCGCCGCTGCAAGGGTCAGCGTCGCCGCTGCAAGTGCCAGCACCGCCGCAAGTGTCCGCGCCGTTGAAAATGTCGGCGCCGCTTCAAGTACCAGCGCCGCCGCAAGTGTCCGCGCCACTTCAAGTGCCAGCGCCGCTTCAAATGTCTGCGCCACTGTAAGTGTCAACGCCGCTGCAAGTGTCTATGCCGCTGCAAGTGTCAGCGCCGCCGCAAGTGTCGGCGCCGCTTCAAGTATCAGAGCCGCTGTAAGGGTCAGCGCCGCCGCAAGTGTCTGCACCACTGCAAGTACCAGCTCCGCTCCAAGTGCCTGCACCGCTACAAGTGTCAGCGCCGCTTCAAGTACCAGCGCCGCTGCAAGGGTCAGCGCCGCCGCAAGGGTCGGCGCCGCTGCAAGTGCCAGCGCCGCTACAAGTGTCAGCGCCGCTGCAAGTGTCAGGGCCGTCGCAAGTGTCCGCGCCGCTGCAAGAGTCGGCGCCGCTTCAAGTACCAGCGCCACTGCAAGGGTTAGCGCCGCCGCAAGTGTCGGTGCCGCTGCAAGTGCTAGCATCGCTCCAAGTGCCTGCGCCACTACAAGTGTCAGCGCCGCCGCAAGTGTCTACGCCGCTGCAAGTTTCGGCGCCGCTTCAAGTACTAACGCCGCTGCAAGTGTCAGCGCCGCTGCAAGGGTTCGGCGCCGCTGCAAGTGTCCGCGTCGCTGCAAAGGTCGGCATCGCTACAAGCGCCAGCACCGCTGCAAGTGTCAGTGCCTATAAGTGTCCGCGCCGCCGCAAGGGTCGGCGCCATTTCGGAAGCCAGCGCCGTTACAAGTGTCTGCTCAACTGCAAGGGTCAGCGCCGCTGCAAGCATCGGCGCCGCTCCAAGTACCAGCGCCACTGCAAGTGTCCGCACCGCTGCAAGTGTCAGCGCCGCTTCAAGTACCAGCGGCGCTGCTAGTGTCAGCGCCGCTGCAAGGGTCGGTGCCGCTGTAAGTGTCCGCGCCGTTCCAAGTGCCAGCGCCGCTACAAGTGTCAGCGCCGCTTCAAGCGTCAGCGCCACTACAACAAGGGTCACTACAGCAATAACATTCGAGATGTGCCCGTGAGAGTCACCACAGAAGTCCAAAATTGAGAAGTACCACTGCAAGGGTCAGCGCCGCTGCAAGGGTCACTGCAGTAATGACAGTCGAGAGAGTCAGCATCACTGCAAGGCTCAGTGCCACTACAAGGGTCACTGCAGAAATGTTATTCGAGAAGTGCTGCTACAGGGGTTTCGACAGAAACTCATATTGAGGAAGTAGCTATCGCGAACAACTCATCATCATGAAACATCAGTCTCTAAATGAAAAACCACACTAACACTTTACTTTCTTGTACAGGTTGCCTAGTCGAGCAAGCAGGGCTCGAAACAGGCGCGTTGGGACCTCCTGGGAGTTTTGGCTTGGCGGCTGAGGGACAAGGTATGTTGAGCAAGCTCAACCACTTAGCACTATAGGATTGAGAGAATACTAGTAGGAAGACCCAGAAGTCACCCAGTCCTCACACACCTCACACTTAGTCACAAGTGAAGTGAGCAGCCAAAGGGCTGGCTGCTCACAAGAAAAGAACCGTGTATAAAATGATTTTAGAGGAGAGGGTCCTCTAAACCCCTCTCAAGAAAAATGATTTTAGAATGGGGTCCTCGAGACCCCCCTCAAGCTTGCAAATATTTTAGAGGAGGTGGTCCTCGAGACCGCCCCTCAAGTTTACAAAGTTTGTATCAAAGTTACCGTTTCAAAAGATATTTAGAAAATCAGATATTTTTTCTCCATTAGAAGACATATTTGCTTTTGAACTTTGGTCGGCGCCAGGGGGCATCTGCCAGAGGGGACAGGCAGACCTGCCTGCAGGTAGGGACAAATAGTACACTGCAGACTTTGTCCCTCACCAACCCTCTAAGTTTTGGCGCCAAAAGTGCCAACCCAACCTTAGTGTCCAAGTATAAATAGGACCCCTGGGCAAGGTCATAAAAAGAAAAAAAAGATAGACAAGAGAAATTGCACTATTACTCTGCTAAAATATCACCAGACCTACCTAAGTATTCTCTCCCTGCTCATTCTCTTAGTGCTGAGTGCCTTGTTCCTTCACTCCCCACTGACAGCCATCACTCTCAGGTGTTTCCCTTGAGAAAATTACTATTTTTGTTGTGAAAGTTCATCTTCTTGCAGGGAGTGAGTTAAAGCTTGAGTCCATTATTACCAGAAGGAGAAGTTTTCTTCAGAAGTTGCACCAGGAGACCTTGAAGAACTTGCAGGCAGCGTCCATTGGAGTGGGTCACGCCTCACCCTTTCCAGTTATTCATAGACCCCAGTCTCACTACCCTCCTACAACTTCATTTGGTTATTTCTTTTGTAGTATTAGCTTTTATGTGTTGTCTCTTTAATAAGGATAACTCAACGGAGTTCCAAAATGCCTTAGGGCACTACTTTATTACTCGACGCTTAGTGTATGTTTGGCAGCCCAATTCCAAGCTTTGGAATTGGAATTGGGAGGCCCAATTCCAATTTTTTTGTTTGGTACATTAAAAAAGTCCATTCATTTGGAATTCATTTGGAATTCTCTTGGGCCCAATTCCATAAATCAATTCCATATCATTTTGTAGAGATTTTGAAATCCAATTCTCACTAGAATTCAGATCGGGACACACACTAGAAAAAAAAAACACACACACAAAACCCTCCCCTTCTTGCTCTCTCTCCTCCCACGTTAGCAGCTCCAATCTCCGGTAACCAACTCTCACCGGTAAAGCTCACGCCGGCAGCTATCAACTCTCCGGGAAAGCTCACGCCGACAGCTATCACGCCGGCAGCTCTCTCTCCCTCTCTCCGTTCATTTTTCAGGTAAATCTCCGGAGATCTGATATATAGAGATCTGATATATATCTGTGTAATCTGATATATACCTGTATGTATGTAATCTGATATACTCTGGAGATTACATTACATTGCACATATAGATCAAGATGTATGTAATCTGATATAATCTGACATATATATATAAATCTGATATATATATACATATATATATATATATATATATATATATATATATATATATATATATATATATATATATATATATATATATATATATATATATATAATGTATGTAATCTGATGATATATGATATATATATATATAAATCTGATATAAATCTGATAATTATATATAAATCTGATATAAATCTGATAATCTGATAATATATATAAATCTGATAATCTGATATATATATATATATATATATATATGTAATCTGTATTTGTAATCTGTATTTCTGTAATCTGTATTTCTATATTTCTGTAATATTTCTGTAATCTGTATTTCTGTATTTCTGTATTTCTGATATATATGTAATCTGTATTTCTGTAATCTGTATTTCTGTATTTCTGATATATATGTAATCTGTATTTCTGTAATATTTCTGTAATCTGTATTTCTGTATTTCTGATATATATGTAATCTGTATTTCTGTATTTCTGTAATCTGTATTTCTGTATTTCTGATATATATATATATATATATAGATAAAAAAAAAAGACATACAGATAATCTGATATATATATAATGTATGATCTGTATTTCTTTTTTTTATCTGTATGTTTTTTTTTTATCTGTATGTCTTTTTTTTATATGTATGATCTGTATTTCTTTTTTTTTATCTGTATGTCTTTTTTTTTTTTATCTGTATGTCTTTTTTTTTATATGTATGAGATCTGATATGTTATTTTTTTTTTATAAACAGTGTAATCTGATATCTAACATATATGTCTTTTTTTTTTTATAAACAGTCTTTTTTTTTTATAACAGATTACATACATAACAGTTTTTATTTTTTTATTTTTTATAAACAGTCTTTTTTTTATAACATATATGTCTACTAATATATGTATAAACAGTCATATATGTCATTTTTTACTAATATATGTATAAACAGTCATATATGTCATTTTTTTTATAAACAGTTTTTATTTTTATTTTTATAAACAGTCTTTTTTTTATAACATATATGTCTACTAATATATGTATAAACAGTCATATATGTCATTTTTTTTATAACATATATGTGTGAGTGATGTGTCCACCAAATGTGTATGCGACAGACATGTCACCGTGTCCCCCAAATGTGTCCACGGACCGGGTCCCTGTAGCATCACTCATATATTTATGACTGTTTATATATATGTATATGTGTATCTGAGATAATCTGTATTGGTAATGTATATGAGATAAACATCAAGCTGTATTGATAAACTGTTTTGGTAATGACTATTTATATATATATGTATGCAAAATAAAATGTTATATAAAATGTTGATTTTTATATGTGATTTTTTTTTATATGTATATACATACTAAATATCTGATTTTTTAATACATATTTCAGAAAATGGATCAGTGTTTGTCGGGGATTCACGACTTGGTTAGGAATGAAAATGACACTAGAGAAAAAAAGAAAAGAAAAATAGTTGCAGGATATCATATAGTTATTTCGGCGGCAATTGCGGTGTGGTGGCATAAAACACATTTATTAAAGGAGCCTTCCGAAGATTTGAGAAATGCAAGACAAATATATTTGAGAAGACTTTATTATGGAAGTGATACAACTTGTAGAGAGCAATTGCGTCTTGGCATAGATGCGTTTAATAGTTTATGTAACAAATTACGTGATAAAAAATTATTACGTGAAACGGCACACGTTCGGATAGAGGAAGCTGTGGCTATGTTTTTATATATGGTTGGACATAACCTAAAGAATCGGGTTGTCAAGTTTCAATTTATCCGCTCAGGGGAGACAGTTAGTCGACATTTTAATGCGGTTTTGGGCGCTATAATTAAATTAGGGGGTGAGTATTTGGTCCAGCCCGAGAAAGAAATTGAAGGTTATGAAGATGAAAAGTGGGAATGGTTTGAGAATTGCCTTGGGGCTTTGGATGGGACATACGTTCCCATGACAGTTCCTTCTCAGGATGAAGCGAGATATCGAAATAGGAAGAGTTTTAATGCAACAAATGTATTAGGAGTTTGTTCCCGTGATTTGAAATTCACTTATGTTTTAGCTGGATGGGAAGGGTCCGCTGCGGATGGAAGAGTTTTACGAGATGCACTGGCAAGACAAAATCCATTAATTATTCCAAACGGTGCACATCCTATTCTATTTTAAATAATTCATAATATTTTTCTTTTTTTTTTGTTCTATTTTGAATAAACTTTCTTCGAATGTAGGTAAATACTACCTTGTTGATGCTGGATATACAAATGGACCTGGTTTTTTGGCACCTTATAGAGGCACGCGTTATCATCTTAATGAGTGGTCAAGAATGGGAAATAATCCACAAACATACAAGGAGCTATTTAACCTTCGTCATTCAACTGCTAGAAATGTAATCGAAAGAGCCTTTGGACTTCTTAAGAAAAGATGGGCTATTCTTAGATCTGCTTCTTTTTTTGAGGTGAAAACTCATGTGAGAATTATAAATGCGTGTGCCATCCTCCACAATCTTATACGAATGGAGCAACCAAATGATCCGTTATTGGATATGGTAGACGAGGATTTGCGTAATGAAGAGCCAGAAGAAAGTGATGAAGATTGTATAGATGAGGATGATGTAATGGATAACCATGGTGCAACCAATATAGATCGTATTCGACATGTGCAAACGACTAGGGAATGGACGCAAAAAAGGGATGCATTAGCACAAGCAATGTTTCTTGCATACCGAATAAGGCAGCGTCGATGATAAATTTTCATCTGGCTTACCTTTCTAGTTATACACTTGGTTTTAGCTTACTTGAATTTATTTTCAAGTGTACTTGATTAATGTGTATGGTTTTAGTTTACTTGATTAATGTGTGTGGTTTTATCTTACTTGATTAATATTGTATGGTTTTAGCGTACTTGATTAATGTGTATGGTTTTAGCTTACTTGAATTTATTTCAAGTGTACTTGATTAATATGTATGGTTTTAGCTTACTTGAATTTATTTTCAAGTGTATTTGATTAATGTGTATGGTTTTAGCGTACTTGATTAATGTGTATGGTTTATTTATTTTAAATTTGATTGTTGTAAAGGAATGGATTCTGATTCTCAAGTTAGAGAAGGGACTAAGAAGGGGAAAGGCTATTTCTCATGGACCCCGGAGATGGATAAAACATTATCCACTTGCTTTGTAGATCAAATTAATCAAGGGAACAAGTTGGATGGAAAATTTGCGTGGAAACCTGCCGCATGGACTAGTAGCATAAATATCATGATGGATGAACACCACATTTCCGTGACAAAGAAAAATATCCAATCACGCCTCAAGACTTGGGAGAAGCATTATGATGTTATAAGTCAAATGCTATCAACATCGGGGTTCTCTTGGAACTACGATAGGGGTAGAGTTGATGTTGAAGAAAGTGTATGGAATGCATATGTGCTAGTAAGTCTTATTTTAACATACTCATTACTTTTGTGGTATATATTATGGTTCTTTTAAAGACTTTTTATTTAATCTTAACATTTAAAATTGAATTTATTTTCAGGCTCATCCTAAAGCTATCCCATATCGAAGGAGAATTACAATGGATAATTGGGATAGTTTATGTGCTATTTTTGCTCAAGATCGTGCTAATGGGGATGGTGCTCGAACGGCATTAGATGATGAGATGGAAATGACAAATAATGAAGAGTCTAACAACTTGGAAGATACATTGGAGATTGATGAGAGGACCCTTGAAGACGATGCCACACATACATCTCGAGTCCGAAATGAACAAGGGAAAACCAATGCATCATCTTCATCTATTTCTCGCTCGAAGAAGAGAAAGCATTCTGGTTCTGAAGCACTTTCGAATGTCTTGGGGCGCATGGCGGAGTCACTTGATCGCTTCTTAAATTCCGAACCTTCCAAGGCAACAACTCAAATGGTATTGGATGAGGTTTCGAAGGTTCAAGATTTGGATGAAATACAAGTCTTGAAAGCAGTTGATCTTTTGATGAATGACCAAAGGAAATTTGATACTTTTTCTGGTCTTCCGAATGAGCTGAAAAGGCGATGGATTTTGATGCATCTTGGCGCGTGATTATTAGAACAATTTATTATTCTAATATGCATTGACTTGTTATGTTATTAGGTGGACTTTTTTTATTATGGTAATGTTGCTTACAAACTATTCTAGTTTTACAACTCTTAAATTTAGATGGAACTTCTATTTGTCTTATTTTAATGCTACTTCAAGTATTAATTCTTGTTAAAGTGTGATGTGATTTGATTCCACTTTTTTTCTTAATTAAAATCTTTATTAAAAGTATAATTTTTTAATAGTTCACAAACTACTAAAATTTCAAAAAAATTCTATAATTGATCCAAACAAGGGATTTAGAATTCTAGTAGAATTCCAAAAGAAATCTACACTTGAACCAAACAATTGAAATGGAATGGAATTCCTTGAATTTCAATTCCATAGAATTAGAATTCCAATTCAATTCCAATTCAATTCCAATTCCGCGCATCCAAACGGACCCTTAGTTTTTTTAGACTGCATTGACTCTTTCAGAGTAAGGGTACAATGATCATAACTAGGGTTTTCCTTGTAACAAAGGGTTTTTTCGTGTTTGTTTAGACCAGGGCCAAAGTGATATCTTAGGTTTCCTTTGTTTATCTGATTCAAAGACAATAGCGTGTCTGTATTTGAATGTTTGCAATAATAATATAGTGGAGAATCAAGTTTACATAGTTCTCTTGATTGAAAAGTTGGGGGATCAAAGAATTTTATCCAAGTGAAAGGTTGGTGGCTCAAGTGGGCATTTTATGCAAGTTGGGAATGTGTATGGGTTTATATTATTTTACCTTCCTATTACAATCTATTATTTTTATATTTAAATCGATTTCTTCCCTTTCACCACAAATAGGTTCAAGGAAAGAATTTCTTCAATAGATCGATATTAAAAGGTATAGAAAATGTGACTATATCGAGATCATCTAAGGTAGTTGACCCATCGGAGTTTATTTTGGTGACAACATCGGGTCCTCCCCAATTAAGTGAAAATTTTCCTTTCACGAGCCCAAGCAGGTTTGAGATTATCTTTTAGGACTAGTTCCCCATCTTCTACGTTCCTCTTCTTAACCTTTTTATGAATTCTCGGGCAATATTTTATTGTTATCCATAATTGTGATAAGTGGCCTTTAGTCTTCTCGCATCGAGGAGAGGTAGCTCATCATAGCAGTCTTGGACCCAATCAGTTTCGTCCACTTATCTTTTAATAATCACCCTTAATGAAGGTATATCGAGGTCTATGTGGAGAACTGCATGCTTTCCATAAACCAATGGGTAGGGTGTGTCCCCTATTGAGTTTCTCTTTGTAGTGCGGTTTCCTAAAGATCATATTAGAGTTTGTCTAACCAATCGTTATAGGTATCTATCATATTGTTGATGATGTTCTTAACATCTTTGTTAGTAACTTTGACCGCTCCATTGGTTTGGGCCTAAATAGGGAATATTTGTTTCGAGTAATTCCAAACTCATGTAGTAAGTTTGAAACCGCCTACTTGAAGTGATAACCATTATCTTCCACTAATTCGCGAGGTATGTTAAAGCGGCAAATGATGTTCCAACCTATTAATTTTTCCACTTTTTTATCATGTCGAACTAAGTAGGATTTGGCCTCGACCCATTTGGTGAAGTAATAGACTATGACTATAGTGAACTCATACCCTATGGAGGTTTTAGGGGAAACTTTACTTATAATATTTATCCCTTCGATGGAGATGGGTCTGGTTCAGGTTATGCAGTAGAGATCTTGAGGTGGTAGGTGCTTCTGTGGGGCATAAAGTTGGAACTTGAGGTATTTTTATATGTAGTCTGTGCAATCCTTTTGCATGGTAGTCCAATATTGTGGCTATTAGAATATTATGGAGATGAGCCATATGCTGAATAACATCATGTAAGGACAGAGTTTGTCAATGACTAATACGAGAGACACATAAGAATTTTTCAAGGCAGTGTATTTGAGCTCATTGGATACTAGTTTTTTACTGACATAGTGGATAGAATATTCCTTTTGAGAATTTTGTATGTATTGGGGCAACATGGTTCCAGTAAACATATCAGTTATGGTCATGTGGACGATGAGAGGTTGTCTTGTTAAGGAGGTACTAACTAAAATACCCGATACTTTTATGGATAATTAAATTACATGAGTGGGTGTAATTTATTAATCTGAAAATTTAAAGTGAATAAGATGGACTAATTATTTCATGTTGCAGGTGAGTAAAAGCGACATGTGATATTATTTATGCGAAAAACACATGTGGAGATGTGTTGGGTTAAAAACATTAATTTTTATTAAGTAACTCGAATGGGAATTTTGAGTGCACGGTTGGTCTCGGAGGGGCCAAGATAGTCAGAATCGAGTACTCGACGCCATTATTTAGGTTTTGGGGACTTTTTGAATTAGTAGGGACTCACATTGGTGTATACGAGTGAATTTTGGGTTTAATAAGGGATAACCATTATCTCTTTCTTATAAGGGCACGGGAGAAAGCAAGAAAAGAGAGAAAAGAGAAAGAAAGAAGGAAGAAAAGGGAGAAAAATAAAAGATTTTCGGCCAAGCTCCGACGGATTCCGGCACGGGATCGTCGGATTTATCCAACCAAGCAAGTGTTTAACTTTCTTTAATGATTTAGGTGTGTTTATTTTTTATATTATAGTTAATGATGAAAACTATAAGATTTTGGGTTTGGGATTCTTGGACAAAAATGGATTTTTGGAAGATGATTTCATAAGAAATTAATGAGATGATAATCCTACATGAAATCTGAGCTAAAATCCATGTTAATGGTAAAATCTTTGGTGAGAAAATTGGAAGAAATGATAATGGTGGGTTTAATAAGAATTAGGGTTGAATTCTTGAATAAATTGAGAAATCCCATAAATTAATTGGCGTGTTGGATAAATCATAGCGTGTAGATATATATATTGATGTTGGGTGACGTTAGAAACCCTAGAATTTGAGTTGGAGGATTTTTAGAATGAATTTTTGGAGTTGGAGATGATGAACTTCCAAAACTGTAGGGACTGGACTGGTTCAATTTTGGAGATTACCGGATCGATTCGTTTATCACCAGACTGGTTTGTTTTTCGTAGCCACCAAATCGATCCAGCTTTGACAGAAAATCAGAGAAGTTTTTCTTGGCCTAAAATGCATTGGAGACGAATTCCTTTTAGAGATAAATGTTATGGGATCCTAATAAGAGTGCGAGGACCTCTAAAAGAGTAATTGGATGTATAAGTCTCGGGTTAATGGGAAAGATTCGGGGTTTAAATTTAGGAATGTCTGGGATGAATGACATTCGAGGAATTATTCGACGGGTTCATACATATATATTCATGCATGAAAAATATATATGCTGACTATATATATATATATACAGGTATAAAGACAGTATATATATATATATATATGATGTGATTTTAAATATATATGTATGTGAATGATATATTTATGTGAAGCATACCCCTCTAGTGCTATCATAGGAAGTTGCGCGATGTCGATGAGGCCCTGGCTTTAGGAACAGTAGCGTATAGTCCCCAGGTCATAGTCATCCAGTATTAACCGTGTGTGAGGTTCAGGGGTAATACGTCTTGGATATGACTCGTCTTATTTCCAGAGAGGAACTACGGCCGCTTCCTATACATTGTGATTTGGTTTTTACCATGGCGGTGTGAGAGTTCGTCCACGGGTATGCGAGATGATATGTGAGTAATTCTCAGGATGATGATAGCATTGTAAGACTGCATCCATTGAGTTATAGCACTAAGGGATGGTCGTTATACTTATATAGTGTGTGATATATAAGTATGGATATACTTGATGTGTATAGTATATCATGTCATATATATGTATATATATATATAATATGGGACAATGGTGTTATGAATAGTGCCTTAGTGGGGGTTGTCATGCATGATAAACATGTATGACATCTTATGTGTTGCATGCATAGATACATTATTATTTTATTATTATATTTATTAAAAAAATAATATTAATTTTTTTTTTTTTAGGTTTTTTAATTTTTTAAGGTGTTTTTTTTTTAAAAAAAGACGGGTTATTATGGGTTGAGTTTTATTACGAGGGAAAATTTATCATCGTGCCCTCGAGCATGGGCATCCGCTAGTATACATATATAACAAAGTTGGAAACTTATGTATGTCATAAGATGAAAAGATGATGTCATCCAATGAATTTTTTCCTGTATTTCCTCTTTTGCCCCTAAAATTTTGGATTGCCCCTCTTTTTTACTTTCCAAACTTATGCTTTAATTCAAAATTTGGGGGTTATTTCCGTAAAAATCACGATGACATTGCCAATGGGACTTGAAACTTGAAAAACTACATCTGATGGTCCAAAAAACCCACCTCGAGCCTCTCACCCACTCTGCTAAAATAAAAAATGCCCACCTCGATTCTGCCAAACTGTGCAATCTCTCACCCACTCCCTCTTACACACCCATTACCTTCTCCGACCACACTTCTCCAGCTCCTTATCTTCTTGGTCGAGTTTGTGTATTTTCTTTTATTTGGGTGCTTTGAAACTAGAAGGAAAATCATCCTCACACCCACTTCAATTCCCCCTCACGACTCTCTCGGTATCCATATCTCTCACTCTCACGGTTTCATCTCGGTATCCACTTCACCCCCCCCCCCACACTATTTTGGTAAAAACCCACCTCTGTTCGTGTTGTTTGGTTTCAGAAATCGTTTGGTGTTCTAAAGTTATTCTTTCATTTAAGGGTTTATGTTTGTAGTTTTAAGATTTTTGCTTTTTGTAATTTAGGGTTATGTAATTGATTTAGTTTTTTTTAATGGGTTTGTGATGGATTTAAGGGTGTATTATACAATAGAACTCACATCTATTTTGGACATTAGCAGGTATTCAGGTATTCAAGCAAACAACGCGCTTGAATATAGGTATTGAAGCAAACAACAAACTTGGACATAGAGGTATTGAAGCAAACAACAAACTTGGACATAGAGGTATTCTCTATTTGAAACCCTCTGTTTGGAGTCAATTTTTCAGGTATTGATTTTGTCATTATTTGTTCGAAAATTATTATTGGGGTATAAAGATAATATTATACCTTTGTTTGTAGTCGATTTTAGAGGTATTTTCTGTTTGGAACCCTCTATTTGGAGTCAATTTTATAGGTATGCTCTCTCTCTCTCTCTCTCTCTCTCTCTCTCTCTCTGTTGTTGGGGTTATGCCTTTTTTTTGGTACATAACCCATAGAAGAACCCCATTTTGAGTCGATTTATAGGTATATTCATGTATTGGGTTATGGTGTTCGTAACCCATAACATATTATGTTGGATCTTTCTCTTTATTATGTTGGACGGGTATTGAGTTGTTGGGTTTGTTGAGTAATATTATCATATAAAGGTGGGTTTAGTACGGGGGTTGATATGTGCGTGTTTTTATTTAGGGTTCAGGTATGGAGAGAGAGAATAAGTGTCGGTTTAGGAGTCTGCTAGACATGTACAGTCTTATCTCTGTACTTTATGTCTCAATTATAGCTCTTAAATTTTTTATCTGATTATTGTGTATGTTTTTCTTATAAAAGGGAGTTGACTGGACATGTATAGATTCGATTGCTGAAGGAAATAAACTGTTGATCGACATATATTTAAGATAAGAGTTTGAAATAGCTCGATCAATCGAAAATTAAAAAGCGATCCTTCAATCTATGTAGTTCATTTTTGTCGGCAAATCCGATCGTCTTGAACAAATTATTTCTATTGTATTGGAATAATTAAGACCACTCTATGCAAATGTGGCTTGATGATCCCTAGGATGTGGACAACAATGTTGACGAAATAATTAACGAGTTGGTTACCAAATATTCACGTCATATATCTCTCATCCCTGATCCGAAGCGTGATAATAGTCCATAACTAAGTTCCAGATGTTTTTTTGTAGAAATATGCAGTGAGAAGGGGATCGAAAGAATCAAAGAAGCGATGGCTTTAAAGATGAAAGAGCTGCAAAATAAAGCTAATGATATTGAGAATATAGCAGTAATTTTTTAAGAATTTGAAATATAGCAGTTTATGTTAAAAGTCGCACTTGAAGCTGAAGCTGATGATGTTAATATAACAGTTTATGTTAAAACTGCCCCTGCTCTCTTCAAGATGATGATTCTATATTTGTATACTAACATCATCAGCGTGAGAATATATCACTTGAAGAGTATATAACGTAAACTGATGATGCTATATTTTTATACTAACATAAACTGAAATATATATTAACTGAATTTGGTCATATCTTTTCATGGAGAAAGGCAGCTACTGTAGGAGGGGCTTAATGATAAGCCTCTCATTAAATTATTAAATGAGATTAGAAATGATTAATATTGACAAAAGTCCATGTGTTTATGCGACTGAGGTATTATTATGCGCGTCGGACATATCACGCGTATTTGTGTGTTATTTACATATTGTAGAGGGGGCCTGAAGGTAATCCTGGGATTAGGGATAATCCACCAATTAGCAACAGTGTTCTGAGGATAAAACTCAGCGAGGCAGCTCAGCGTGGAAGCTTGGCGTGGCAACTCGTACTTTAGCTTATTGTTACTTTGTCATATTATAGCTTTGTTTATATTGACTACGAGTTGTAACGACTGTAATGTTGTAACGAGAATAATGAATGGGTGTGAGGTCGAACGGTACTCGCGAGAGACCAGGCTTGGCAGGGCCTGGGAGAGCTTTCATGCTCTATCGAACAACCTCACCGTGGGAACTTTAGAGGGACTTGGTTTGGAGGATTGAGAAGTGGGGCACCGTTGGGGCTTGTCCTGACCATCTTAGATACACCTGGTAAAACACCGAAAGATCTTCACCGTGGAACCTAGAGCAAAGTAGTTTGAGTTCCATCGGGAGCTTTGCTGTGAACCAAACAGCCCCCTACTTTATGTCCCATCTACTGTAGGTGATGTCACTAGCCAGCTAGACAACGTCAAGTCTGCACTTGAGTAAACCACCGTGGTATTTGGGGCTGTCAGACGGTTGGTAAGCAACCTCTGTGGCAACAGCCCCCTGACGCACAGTGGTTAGGCAAAAGGCATGTCTTGGCATTTAATGTTTATGACGTAAAGACAACTAGTGCATCAGGTATTTAATGCTGGTGACATAAGGTATGAGGGAGGTCTTTGACAGGCATTAATGACTTAGCTGCCTCGGGGGTGGTGTGGGGGCTATTTAAGGCCCCAACCACCTCCAAGGAAGGGGATCATCTTCTGGGAAGAGGAGGGTGATTTTCTTATCTTATGAGGTTTTAGAGAGAGTTTTGAGATGAGTTCTTTGAGAAGAGTGGCAACACCTCCCATCTCTCCGAAAAACCACCACAATGAGTTTTCCGGCGAATAGTACGAACCCACGAACTACGCTGACTTTGATTCCGAGCATAACGGATACGTAGGCGCAACCGAAGTTGCTCAAGTCAAACACGTACAAAAATCGGGTATTTCCCCAAAATTAGACTACTCTCTTACATTTGGCGACTCTGCTGGGGAGGTATTCACGATCTTTATCGTGTAACGCCTCATTCGTGATCAGAAAAGTGGACGGAGATAGAGGAAAGCGGTTGACAAATCAACATTCTGCTCGAACATTCACCAGAGAGATGTTCAACTCCATTTCAGAGCTTCTGAATGAGCAGATATTGAGCGATACAAATATCAAGTCATTGTTGAAAGATATGGTAGTTTGAGTTACACCCCATGAAATGTAATAATTAGATTGCTTTCATTTTTCTCGGGTGGGAATTGTAAATGATATATGTAATTTATTTTATTTTATCTTGAGATAAAAATAAAATAAAGGGGGCAAATGGATATTATGATGTAACATAGCTTGTAGTGCAAAGCTTCTTCGACATCCTCCGCGACAAGGTTGGATTGATGAACCTTCAGAGTATAGTAACATCCAAGCAGGTCATTACAAAAGCTTCTTCAGTTTCTTTCGCAAAGAGTTCAAACGGGTTAATTAGTTGTCACTCAGAAATCGACAAAGTCATAGTCCTCCTTCATATATGACATCATATTACAAGAACTTTGTGAGCATTGAGATAAGTCTTCTATAAAGGTGTATCAAAATTGTTGCTAGCTGAACCACGATCGTTATGACTTAACTCGTCCGAAGAAGTTGGTCATGGAAGCAAACAGACGAAGGACCACGCTCAGTTTGTCAGGTACGGGATCCTATCCTGAAAAGAGATACAGAAGAATGAGTTTACAAAAAAATCTTAACAAACGTTTTCGTTGTTAAGTCACCGTTATAAGGTGGAGATTATATAAAAATCTTAACAAGCGTTTTCGTTGTTAAGTCACCGTTATAAGGTGGAGATTATATAAAAATCTTAACAAGCGTTTTCGTTGTTAAGCCACCGTTATAAGGTGGAGATTATATATAAAAATCTTAACAAGCGTTTTCGTTGTTAAGTCACCGTTATAAGGTGGAGATTATATATAAAAAAATAAAAAAAAAAAAAAATAAAAAAAAAAAAAAAAAAATCTTAACAAAAGTTTTCGTTGTTAAGTCACCGTTATAGGTGGAGTTGTTGAAAAATCTTAACAAGCGTTTTCGTTGTTAAGTCACCTCTAACGGTGGAGTTTACGAAAAACCTTAACACGTGTGTTTTCATTGTTAAGTCACCTCTAACGGTGAAGTTTGCGAAAAACCTTAACAAGTGTGTTTTCATTGTTAAGTCACCTCTAACGGTGGAGTTTGCGAAAAAAACTTAACAAGTGTGTTTTCATTGTTAAGTCACCTCTAACGGTGGAGTTTGCGAAAAACCTTAACAAGTGTGTTTTCATTGTTAGGTCACCTCTAACGGTGGAGTTTGCGAAAAAACTTAACAAGTGTGTTTTCATTGTTAAGTCACCTCTAACGGTGGAGTTTGCGAAAAAACTTAACAAGTGTGTTTTCATTGTTAAGTCACCTCTAACGGTGGAGTTTGCGAAAAACCTTAACAAGTGTGTTTTCATTGTTAAGTCACCTCTAACGGTGGAGTTTGCGAAAAGTCACCTCTAACGGTGGAGTTTGCGAAAAACCTTAACAAGTGTGTTTTCATTGTTAGGTCACCTCTAACGGTGGAGTTTGCGAAAAAACTTAACAAGTGTGTTTTCATTGTTAAGTCACCTCTAACGGTGGAGTTTGCGAAAAAACTTAACAAGTGTGTTTTCATTGTTAAGTCACCTCTAACGGTGGAGTTTGCGAAAAACCTTAACAAGTGTGTTTTCATTGTTAAGTCACCTCTAACGGTGGAGTTATTGTTAAGTCACCTCTAACGGTGGAGTTTGCGAAAAAAACTTAACAAGTGTGTTTTCATTGTTAAGTCACCTCTAACGGTGGAGTTTGCGAAAAACCTTAACAAGTGTGTTTTCATTGTTAAGTCACCTCTAACGGTGGAGTTTGCGAAAAACCTTAACAAGTGTGTTTTCATTGTTAAGTCACCTCTAACGGTGGAGTTTGCGAAACAAAAACTTAACAAGTGTGTTTTCATTGTTAAGTCACCTCTAACGGTGGAGTTTGCGAAAAGTCACCTCTAACGGTGGAGTTTGCGAAAAACCTTAACAAGTGTGTTTTCATTGTTAGGTCACCTCTAACGGTGGAGTTTGCGAAAAAACTTAACAAGTGTGTTTTCATTGTTAAGTCACCTCTAACGGTGGAGTTTGCGAAAAAACTTAACAAGTGTGTTTTCATTGTTAAGTCACCTCTAACGGTGGAGTTTGCGAAAAACCTTAACAAGTGTGTTTTCATTGTTAAGTCACCTCTAACGGTGGAGTTATTGTTAAGTCACCTCTAACGGTGGAGTTTGCGAAAAAAACTTAACAAGTGTGTTTTCATTGTTAAGTCACCTCTAACGGTGGAGTTTGCGAAAAACCTTAACAAGTGTGTTTTCATTGTTAAGTCACCTCTAACGGTGGAGTTTGCGAAAAACCTTAACAAGTGTGTTTTCATTGTTAAGTCACCTCTAACGGTGGAGTTTGCGAAACAAAAACTTAACAAGTGTGTTTTCATTGTTAAGTCACCTCTAACGGTGGAGTTTGCGAAAAACCTTAACAAGTGTGTTTTCATTGTTAAGTCACCTCTAACGGAGGAGTTTGCGAAAAAACTTAACAAGTGTGTTCTCACCATTAAGTCACTTCGTAGGTGTGAGTTTGCGAAATACATTAAAAAGTGGTAATTTGAGCAAGTCAATATTATGTACACGCACAAGAAACCTCATCGAGAATGAAATAAATCAAAAACACATGCATACACTAAAAGATTAATCGAGAACAATGAAGTAGTTATTATGTAAACCATAATAATACTTTCACCAAACTTGAGAACGACTAAGTAGTTATTATGTAAACCATAATAAATACTTTCACCAAGCTTGGTTGAGAATGACGAAAGAGAATGCTAAGGTAGTTATTATGTGTTCATGATATTACTCTTTACCAAAGCAGAGTTACAAACAATCGCAATAAAAATGTGGATGCATGATCATTTAAATAGGAAAGGGGGCAACACTCGGTGTATATCATTCATATGAAAATAATGATAAACGAGGTCCTTCGGAATAACCTATGAGATCAAAGCTGCAAAATGGGATTTAAGATATGAGATATAAAATTGATGTATATCATATAACTGAGATATGGAATATGAGATTGCATTATATCATAAAATGTGATATATGAGGTAAAAGTACATCATCAAGATGAAATGAGATATGAGATTATTACCCACGATCCACAGGTCGATCGAAAATATGAAAACTGACTAAAATTATTTCGTACATACAGTCGATATATTTTAGACATGTATCCATATATCAACTATATGTACGAGGGGGCAAATGTAGGAGGGGCTTAATGATAAGCCTCTCATTAAATTATTAAATGAGATTAAAAATGATTAATATTGACAAAAGTCCATGTGTTTATGCGACTGAGGTATTATTTCCACCAATTAGCAACAGTGTTCTGAGGATAAAACTCAGCGAGGCAGCTCAGCGTGGAAGCTTGGCGTGGCAACTCGTACTTTAGCTTATTGTTACTTTGTCATATTATAGCTTTGTTTATATTGACTACGAGTTGTAACGACTGTAATGTTGTAACGAGAATAATGAATGGGTGTGAGGTCGAACGGTACTCGCGAGAGACCAGGCTTGGCAGGGCCTGGGAGAGCTTTCATGCTCTATCGAACAACCTCACCGTGGGAACTTTAGAGGTACTTGGTTTGGAGGATTGAGAAGTGGGGCACCGTTGGGGCTTGTCCTGACCATCTTAGATACACCTGGTAAAACACCGAAAGATCTTCACCGTGGAACCTAGAGCAAAGTAGTTTGAGTTCCATCGGGAGCTTTGCTGTGAACCAAACAGCCCCCTACTTTATGTCCCATCTACTGTAGGTGATGTCACTAGCCAGCTAGACAACGTCAAGTCTGCACTTGAGTAAACCACCGTGGTATTTGGGGCTGTCAGACGGTTGGTAAGCAACCTCTGTGGCAACAGCCCCCTGACGCACAGTGGTTAGGCAAAAGGCATGTCTTGGCATTTAATGTTTATGACGTAAAGACAACTAGTGCATAAGGTATTTAATGCTAGTGACATAAGGTATGAGGGAGGTCTTTGACAGGCATTAATGACTTAGCTGCCTCGGGGGTGGTGTGGGGGCTATTTAAGGCCCCAACCACCTCCAAGGAAGGGGATCATCTTCTGGGAAGAGGAGGGTGATTTTCTTATCTTATGAGGTTTTAGAGAGAGTTTTGAGATGAGTTCTTTGAGAAGAGTGGCAACACCTCCCATCTCTCCGAAAAACCACCACAATGAGTTTTCCGGCGAATAGTACGAACCCACGAACTACGCTGACTTTGATTCCGAGCATAACGGATACGTAGGCGCAACCGAAGTTGCTCAAGTCAAACACGTACAAAAATCGGGTATTTCCCCAAAATTAGACTACTCTCTTACAGCTACAATCATATTCTTAAGCCCGCCTCGGTTAAGCATCCAACATATGTTCCATAAGCTTACACTCCATTTGTTGGTATGCATGAGCACTGCTAATCTCAGTCAATATATATGCTATATTATTACATTTTTTTCATGATTTTGGACATCTTTTTAGGTTCATTAGTCATATTTGTTAAGTGATAGTTGAGGTAGGAAACATATGAGAAGAACTTCAATGGTGCATTGTGTTGCGTTTCCCTATTTTACGGTTACTGTATCGTCATACACATTTCTTAACATGGGTTATTGTCGTTGCTTTTCTCAGGTGCAAGATAAAATGACATGATGTCGTCCACACTTCATGGTTCTCCGGTGTATTGTGCACACACCAACTTGAACGGGAATGTCATATCTACTTAAGTAAATTCCATGACCTTCAAGCATTGGTATTGTATTCATTCTTTGGACATTTAACTTCGGTTATTATGTGGCTTTGGAACTTTTTTAAATTCTTTCTTTGTCTTCACGGCTGCTACTTTTGGAAATTTTTCCATCTGATCGACCGGTAAAATTAAGTATTCATTGCCTCTAGGATCCTCTCTCCTTCCTGTATATGGAGCTATTTTATGCCTCTTAGGAATTCGGGCATGCTCTTGCCATCCTCTGTTGCTTCTCAGCATACATAGCAAAAGTACTAATGACAAAATGACTAAAAAGAACACCGAAACAATTGATATCCAGACTATTTGTTTAGTAGTTAAAAACATTTTCCTTGCTTTAGAATTTGATTCTGCTGTTGAAGATGGGCCATCTACCTACTTCCCAGGTGTTCGTTTCGGGGGTGTTTGCCCAGAAATAGGTGTCCAAAAAGGTGGTGCGGGTTGGAATCGGCGTGAGTCCAAAAAGGTGGTGTCTTTCAAGGTAGGTTGGAAGCGGTATTTGGCGAAGGCGAGTCCCAAGTGGAGCATGGCGAGACCACGCGCTGCCACGACACATGAGCTACTGAGGGTGTGCAGAGATAGGTTTGCGATTACCTTATAGTGTTCTAACTACCTCACAGTACACTAAATACATTTAGAGGATTGAGGTTTCTGATTTGGCTGTGGATATTAGATTTTGGGCACTTGACATTAGTAAAATGTATTGGGTTCATTCTTAGTATTGTTTACGTTCGTTGTGTGAATTTTTCATATGCGATCTTAATTAAGCATTTCATTTTTCTTGCAGATTTGAACTCACTATCTTTTTAAGAAATTAAGGCAACCTGAAGTGATTGCCGACATTACTGTATGTTTTAATTCTCTATATATTAATACAATCTCAGTTATACTATTCTTTGCTTATGGTGTATCTATCCCCACATTATTCTTTTGAATCTAATAATTTGACTGATGGTTAGTGTGCAGTGTTTGAAAATCAGTTAGAGGTCGAAGTGTTGTTGGGAGAGCATGTTTTCTTGACAGTGGGAGACTACTTTTTGAGCACAAGAGCTCAGTGATTTTGTTTTATTCTTTTAGAGTCATTGTCCTGTACTTTTTAAACCCCTATTCCGATGATGTGTTAATTATTTTGTAGTCTTTTTTTGGCCTGCCTTTGTAATTATTGGCTCAATTTTTGTCATCAAATTTTTGTTAAGAACATAATGAAAATGCTATTTCTGAATTCAATCCAATTTATGCAATAATTTCCTTCTTTGCAAAGACTATTCTACAGTGAGATTAGTTGGTCTCTGTTTGTTGATAGTAATTATGCCTTAACAATATTGAGGTTTATTACAAACAAGTAACAACCCCTCTCAATGAGTCCATATTAACATAGTAGTACAGTTGTGTTATCTACGATTTATTATTGACATGAGTTTTTTGGTAGGTCATGTAAAGATGAAAATAAGGGAAATCAAAACAAAAATTGAAATCAAAATTAAATGGGTTCGTAAAAAAGACTTTTTGACTTGGTTTGTACATAAACACGGTGTATGTATATATATAATTTTTTTTATAAATTTCCATTTTTTTAATCTAATAGGTTCATTCCATAGGTTATATAAAAAATTGTTTATCTGTTGCGAACAAAATAAAATACATATGGTCCTATCAACAACGTACACTTTCGAAAATTAACGCCGATTAAATAATTTTGTTGGGGGAACGAAATTGTTTTAGTTTCGCAATTACGTACTTTCAAAAATATGTCATTTTGCGATTACGTATTTTTTGGAAATTTTCATCGTGCCTTCAGGCACGGGCATACCCTAGTATGTATGTGTGTGTGTATATATATATATATGGACTAAAACAAGGAAATAAATGTGAGTTAATTTCTGGTATCCGGGAGTGTAAAATCCAGAATATAAAATGTAATATATGTATATAATGATGAGACTATTATATACGAAATAATAACCCTAAAATTGAGAATGGGGTAATAACTAGTGAAGGTTATTTAAAATAAATGGTTATATGAGAAGCGAGAAATTATAATGTATAAGCTTGGGCAAACGCTTAGAATATTTTAAATACACGGGGTTTTTGAGAGCGTATTGACTTAGCAGTTTTTCGAGGTGCTATTTAGGTTGGATAGCTAACTAGGGTGTCTTAAAATACATGCGTTAGGTGTGCACTGTTAGATGAGAGGTGAGGGGTATCTCATGTGAGTGCGACATCAATTTAACTATGAAGAGTATCATATTGTGTATATTAAAGTAAATTAAGCACTTGCTATAATGATTTTTAAAACCCGAGCTCTGACCCGTATCTATTTTTTTCTTTTTCTTTCCCTTTGTATGCTTTTTAAGTGTCCATACACAAGGACGCCTGGATGACTATTCTTTCGAGTCAGACATGCTGCTGCAGTTGTGGATGTTGGCAGGAAATTGTTTTAGACGCTTCTATCCTTGTGATCTAGATAGGAGGTATTATTGTAGTAATCGGGCATGTTGCCCAACTGATGTGATTTATTTTATTTATAGCGATTTTATTTTACGGGCATTCGATTTGGTTGCAATACATGTTTACCGAGAGTCATCGGTTATTTATTTATTTATTCCATTTGTTGATTCTATTCCTGCATGAATGGTTTTAATTATGCATTAAGTTTAAAAGATTAGAAAGTTTAAAATTTTGACACCAGACCTAATAGGTTATTAGTAATTAATATGGTTTTCGACACTGATGCTGAGAATGAAACCAGATGAGATTCCTATTTAATTTGATACAGGACTGATCACCCGATATTTTATTAGGAGGGGTGTCACAGGTGGTATCAGAGCATCAGGTTCTAGAGTTCTTAGGAATTTGTGCGGACGTACTACGCTTTCAGCACTGCCTTCTATTTGATTTAGAGCCCTATGTTTAGGATTGTTGATTTTTGTGGTGAGATTTTGTTCTCCTGCTATAGTGTATATATATTAGTGAATCTTATTTGCATTCGGGTGTGTTTGTCTTCCAACAACGAATGGATGGCCAACAAAGGCCGTGGGACACAGTAGGAGGCAGGGCTCAGTTGAAGTTGAAAATTTTGGGGACGAGGATCGTAGTCGAGGTCACCCCTATTGGTTCTTGGGAAGATGGAGCTGTACGGAACGCTTGAGTGCGACATATAATTTCTAAGTACCACTATAAAAGAGAGTTGTGCCAAACTAGACTCACCCAGTATGGTTAAGGTGGGAAAGAGTCAGAGGGGTCTTTGGAGAGGACAGCATGTTGGAATGTTTGTTAATGCGGAGATTGTGTGTGTTAGATAATGGATGTAAGATACCCAAAGGCGTTGGCATATGGCAGAGTGTGGTATACCTGGGAGTGAAAATTTGGGGTAAATTTTTCTTATCTCGTCGGAGCAGAGTTGTTAAGGTGGAAGTAGATCACCACATTTTAAAATCAAAATATTACATTTATGGAAGGATCTTAGATACGGTTGGACCGTAAGTTCCTTCACCTTTTGTTCATAAGGAGACATGAATAGTGTTCTGAACTCATCACAGGAAGGACCGGACAGAGGTCCAATTATGAAAATGTATTTTAATAATCTAGTGAATTTTATACCAAATGACGTAGGTACAGTGGGGAAGAAAATTCTTTAGTGGGTAATGGACTCACGAGAGGAGTTTCCAGAAGTGTGTTCCTTAGGGCCAGCAGAACTTTGTGAACAATGAGGGTAGTCATCGGGTTGAGGCTACCAGTGTTCGGGAGAAGGACAACCCGAATACAGTCAGCGTGACCAAAGATAAATGGATTATATGGAGAGATATCATGTGGGGGTAAGACCATATGCATTGATTTTGCCTAAAGTGAGTAAAGGGATAAGAGTATGGTGCCTAGTGGGGGAAATGATTAAGATAGTTTTTGGTTTGGTTTGGACAAGCGTGTTATGTTCGGGAACCACTTAAGCGGCCAAGATGATTTATAAGATATGAATATGAGTTTTATTTTCGGGTGAATGAGGTATACTTTAGGTGACACGAGCGAGTCACAGTATTTTGATTAGCGCTCGATTAGTGTGTGAGACGATTTTAGTGACTATATCGATAACATTATTATGTATATGTATTTCCTATTGTTTAGTGATGTGGTATACGAGAATGATGTTATCCTGGATATAATTTATATTTGATTTAAACACCTTATCAGACCTAGGTCCTGGACCGACAAATTTCAATAACCAACAGAGCTGTGTTGTAGTGTATCTAAAGGGTTCCTTATTTGGATTTTGCTTTGAGAGACCTCCCACGCATGAAAGTAACAAATGTCAGGAGCTGAGAAAGACCTCCCATGCACAAAAGCAGCAAATGTTGGGAGTTGGGAGATGTTAGACCCTAGGACATCGTGGATTATTGTTCTTAGTATAATTAAATGGATAAAATTATTGGGATTCGGTGTATCCTTTAGACGAGATGAGTTTATATATTTATGTATATATGTTATGATATATTGTGTAGTAGACTTATGTGTATATGTTTTCTGGTTAAATTTGATCCCCGTTAATAGGTATGTTTACTGATGTGATTGAGGTTAAGTTGGCTTTTATCAAGCAGAGAGACATAACTCGTGATTTATCTGCGCTAAGAAACTAGTGATAGTGAGAGCGTCGTGATATATGTGGTCTTCTGTAACATATAGTGGATGAGTATACTATTATGTAAAGATACTAAAGTTTGAGGGTATGTGCTATGGACTGAGGGACTAACAGATTTTGATGTTCCGATAATACTAGGTAGTAGTGTGTCAGGGGGTTCCTTGTTTGGATTTTTCTTTACGAGACGTTCCGTGCATGAAACTTAGCGCATCGTTGGAAGTGGGGAGATGTTGGGTCTTTAGTTCCCGAGTCTGGTACCTCGGTTATTATACAAGTATCTATTTATAACTGTGAGTTAAAAGTTATATTATGATATAAGACCAATGGAGCCCGTTGTGCTATGAAAGAGCACTAGAAAAAAATTATTCTTTTCATCGCAACTTGAATACCCAAGTATGATAGCCACAATGAGAAGTAAAATTTTGATTTATGAGGTGATTAAGAATACCCAAGTATGATAGCCACAATGTGAAAGCGAGGGCAATAGGATTATATGTATTACGTGTGAAACGTATGTGATGTTTACGTTAATATGCGCAGATTATAATGTGTGTGAGTGCCCTGGTTAGCTAATTTCAAAATTGTTCGAGATAGGAGGATGTGGGAGTAAACGTGTGGAATGTTAGCCTGTGGGGAAGTTATAAATAAGCTAGAATTGCATGAGGGATTGAACGTCGTGTGAGAATGACGATAATCCAAGTATATGTGTGCATTGAGAGTGATGATGCTGAAATCTAGCACCACTAGATAAGTGATGATGAGCTCAAACAGTAATAGCCATGGCAACCATAGAGATTTATATGTATAAGTGTATAGAAGGAGGTGAGTATAAGAGGAATAAGACAATGATGTATAGTGGTTCATCCAATTTGGCCTACATCCACTGTGAGTGTGTGATCCACTAAGTATGGGCACTAATGGCCTTGGATACAATGCACATAAGCTCACTTTCTCTCTCTACTGTGTATACAAGCAGAGTTTCAGCTAGGGTTTTCAATTATCGATCGATCCCCTGTAGGGTAGTAGGTGACAAGTATATATAGGTCTTGGGGGGTGTAGTGTACCCCCCAAGTATGCATGGTGCATGTGAATGATGATTTAGCCAATCTCATGTTGACACCTGTAGATGCCAAACGATGACATAATATTCCCTCACGTGAGGGGGTGATTTTGTTATAACAGTCTTCCACATGCCACGTGAGCCTCATGAGCACTATTCCACGCGTCTCCCAAGCCACGCGCTGTGATGATGTCACCCTCGGCCTGTGACATGAGGCCGAGGGCAAAGTTCCCATCGGTAATGAGTCTGGCCCAATTTAGGCCTCGTACTGTCGTACCCTCGGAGGGTTGTCTGGGCCTGATGAGGGGTCGGCCCCTTGAAGGGTCGTCTGGTCCTGATGAGGGGTCGACCCCTTGAAGGGTCTTCTGGTCCTGATGAGGGGTCGTCCCCTTGAAGGGTAGTCTGGGCCTGATGAGGGGTCAGCCCCTTAAAGGGTCGTCTTTTCCTGATGAGGGGTTGGCCCCTTGAAGGGTCGTCTGGGCCTGATGAGGAGTCGGCCCCCTGGAGGGTCGTCTGGGCCTTGTCCAGTTGCAGGGCACCCTCAGCCTGGCCGAGGGTACATAAGGGTATATCAATCACCCCCCATCCCTTAGCCATCGATGTTGTTGAGATGGCTGAGGGATAGTGTTTCCCTTGAAATGAGTGTATGGTCAGTTAGATGCATGACACCTGTCAAGTTTTTATCCAACGTCATTCCAGTTTTCTAGGCGTGGCGGCCGCACACTACTTGGAACTTCGGGCGCTAATGATGCCCTCCTCGCGGGTTGTACTCTGCATTGGTTAATGGGCCCATTCATTATAAAGGTATTTAAGCAATTTTTGAAATTATTTCTTTCTTCTTCTTCGCGCCTAAACTCTCTCTCTAGCTTATCACCAGCTTTCTAACCATTTTTGCAATTTCAATGTTTCAAGTTTGGCAGTCTCGCTATTTTTTCTCAGGTAATCCCTCTGTCCTAGTGCCCTCTTTATCTTCATTTATGTTTGCTTTCTTGTTTTAGGCTAGCAGGGTCGGGTTTTCCTTTGGCTGTTTCATAACTTTTCCGACGTATTCTCCGGTGGTCTGTTCTTGAATGTTCTTGATAAAAACCCTTTAATTCTTTGGTTTTGATCGAAAAGTCCAACCTGGTCAACCGTGAGATTGTTTGTAGTTGGCTTAGCCAAATTATTCTACGTGTAGGGTCTTCCCCTTAATGCTTAGGAGGCTTTACAGTTTAGCCAAGGTGTTTCCATCCCTGAGAGAGAAGTTCCTCATAGAGATTAGGCGAATAGAGGAAGAGGAGGAGAGAAGACGAGGGGCCGACCCTAATTGGGTAAGACCCATTTTTCCCATTCCTCTAGCCATAATAAAACCATCTGAGTCTTGTGGGTCGTCCGGTCATCCAACCGAGAGTCATTCAGGAGAGATGGATGAGAGAGCGTTATCATCAACTGGAGATGGGCCTTCTGGGAGGAGAGAGACGTCTGATCTAAGCCCAAGCCGATAGGCCGAGGGTGTGTAACCTTCCGAGGCTATCCCTATGACAACTTTATACCCCCATGCCTTCCAGATGGATTTTCCTCATGGGCCTCTGACAAGTGATGAGGCCGAGGGAGATGGGACTGAGGACTCAGATGCTGACCCAGTTGACACCTCTCATGCCTCGTCCTATATTTCCTCAGTCAGGGATCGTGACCTCTTGTTGTGGAGGCATGCATTTGGTGTGCCCCCAACATAAGTATGAGGGTTCCCTCTGAGTCTGAGACGGTCTTTGAGGGTGAAGAGGGAGAGATAGCAGTGTACGAACAGATGTTTAAGGTCGGTGTCAAGTTCCTCTGCACCCTTCCATTGTTAATATACTGTCAGCCCTCGACGTCGCCCCCTCTCAGCTTCCTCCTAATTCCTGTAGGACGATCCTCGGCTACATCTCCTTGTGTAAGAATTCTTTCACTGATGAGCCTTCAGTGGACGTGTTTTTGGCCTGTTATAATATCACCTCCTCGTCCAAACAGCCTGGGTACTATCACCTGGGGGCAAGGAGGTATGATAAAAAACTTCTCCACGTGGCACAAACCTCCAACCACGATTGGAAGAAGAGATTTTTCTTCGTCTCTAAAGAATGGGAATTTTTTGTCGAGGCTCAATATTTGGACGATGGTCCGAGGGTTCCAAGAAGATAGTCTAACCCCCCGATGAAGGCAAGGTCAGATCCCGGACTTAGTCTGGATGAGAAAGACATAGTTGAGTATCTGAGAGAACAAGGGAAATGGGGTGAACTTGCAAAGTTTGAAGATCTAATGACCCCTCGGTTCCTCAAGGAAGATGGTCTGAGGGTTGGCCCCCTAACAGAACAATGTGAGTTATATTATTTTTTGCCCAATCTTTGCTTTTTTCAAGTGTTTCAACTTTGCCTCTGCATTTTTCTGACGTGTCGTCCTCTTTTTAGGTCGTCCTTCAGGTATATCAGACCATCTTTGGGGAATGAATGCCCCGAGATTACTATCTGGTATGGGCAAGAAGAAAGGCAAGGAGCCTCAGCAAGCTCCGAGGAAGACAAAGATCATGGGGCCGACGCATGTTGAGCCGACCTCTGACAGGCAAAAGAGGAAAGAGCCATAAGTCCCCATTGACCATCGGCCAGATTCTAGGATGAGGGCAAGGGTGGAGGCGTCTGAGGGGACCGCCTCTTCTTCCAGTATGGGGGCCTTCTGGTCCCAAAACTTGGCATTTTGAAAGGCCGAGCCGTCTTCTCTGATGGCCAACCTGAGGGAAGCCAAGGCATCTATGTTTTCTGCCCCCTCGACTGCCGACTATGAGTTCTTGTCCAAGATGCCCCTGACGAAGGTGTATGACTATGGTCTACACACTCTGGCTCGGGTACTTGTTCATACTTTTTCTTCCTTAATTTAATTTTTCACCAACTTTTTCCTCGACCTCTTAACAACTGTTTATCATTTTTTTGTGCAGTCTGTATGTGCCTTTACTTAGGCCACCAAGTGGATGGCTGAAAATCAACAAAAATTTCATGAGGTCGAGAGGGCCATTCAATACGAGGTTGATCTGCAGACGGAGCTGGAGACTGCAAGGGATGAGCTGGAGAGTGCTAGGACCGAACATGCCAGGGTCTTGGATAAGCTGACGAGGCAGTACGATGCAGACTTGCAGACCAAGGACGCGCTTATAAAAGATAAGGACGAGGCCTTGATCAACTTGGGGGTTCAGTTCAAAACCCATCTTGAGGTGGCTGTGAAGAAAGCCGAGGCCGATGATGTGGAGGCCTACAAACTCTCGAATGAGTTTCAAGGCTTCAGTCTTGAATACTTAGAGAGGGGGATTAGGACGGCCTGTCGGTGGGTCGTCCTTAAGTTTGCTGATGCAGTATGTCTGCCCCTGTATCGAAGCAATCCAACTGGACGACCCCCTGATTGTTGAGGCTTTGGCACAGGTGGAGTCTCAAGTGCAAGTCGAGGGTTTCCGCACGTCTGAGGATCAGCCTATCATGATCGTTGAGGAGACTTCTCTTATCAACGTTGAGGCCCTACCCTCTGATGCTGCTCAATAGGGTGGTTGTTTGTAGCCAATACCCTCTTTATGTACCCCATGAATGTACCTTATTTTTGTAGAATAAACATCCTTTTATAATATTTCATTTATAATATCATCTCTCTTGTTGTCTTCCATACTCGTCTCTTGTGTGATTTGTATTGTGAATTTTTTATATTAACAATATCACTAACCCCGCCCTTGCCTTTCTTGAGGGTGAATGAGGGGTCGTCCCCAACATTCACCCTCATTATAGCCGAGGATGGTTTCCACTAATTTTAATTGATAAGGTTGATAAAGTCCCCCCTTGTCCTTATTGAGGGTAAAGGAGGGGTCGTCCCCTCCGTTGACCCTCATCATAGCCGAGGGTTGTTTTTACCAATTTTAATTGATGTTCAAGTCCTCCCTCGTCTTTTTTGAGGGCAAAGGTGGGGTCGTCCCCACCATTGGCCCTCATTATAGCCGAGGGTTGCTTTTACCAAATTAATGTTTTTTTAATCAAGTCCTCCCTCGTCTTTCTTGAGGGAAAAGGTGGGGTCGTCCCCACCATTGGCCCTCATTATAGCTGAGGGTTGCTTTTACCAAATTAATGGTTTTTTAATCAAGTTCTCCCTCGTCTTTCTTGAGGGCAAAGGTGGGGTCGTCCCCACCATTGACCCTCATTATATCCGAGGGTTGCTTTTACCAAATTAATGGTTTTTAAGTCCTCCCTCGTCTTTCTTGAGGGTAAAGGTGGGGTCGTCCCCACCATTGGCCCTCATTATAGCCGAGGGTTGCTTTTACCAAATTAATGATTTTTTAATGAAGTCCTCCCTCGTCTTTCTTGAGGGAAAAGGTGGGGTCATCCCACCGTTGACCCTCATTATAGCCGAGGGTTGCCTTTACCAAATTAATGGTTTTTAATCAAGTCCACCATCGTCTTTCTTGAGGGCAAAGGTGGGGTCGTCCCCACCGTTGACCCTCATTATAGCCGAGGGTTGCCTTTACCAAATTAATGGTTTTTAATCAAGTCCTCCCTCATCTTTCTTGAGGGTAAAGGAGGGGTCGTCCCCTCCATTGACCCTCATTATAGCCGAGGGTGGTTCCCCAAAGATGATTCCAGACATACTAGAACTGACAAACACAAGATGAGAGGAAACACTAATATTTCTCATTAACATTCCAAGTGCTTTGTTGGAGCAACTCCTATTACAATTATGGTCCGTCAGGACATTACAACACTACTGATAGTATTTCTTCAAATGATCTGCATTCCAGGTGTTGGAAAAGGGTTCCCCTTCTAGGTTTTCTAGTCTATAGGTCCCAGAGACAACTTCATTGATGACCCTATATGGGCCATGCCAATTCGGGTGGAGCTTGTTGGGCTTTTGGCAAGTCTTTTTGAGGACTAAGTCCCCCACTGCAATTGGTCTCTGCTTCACCCTCTGATTGTAAAACCTTGCAGTCCTCTGCTGGTAGGCAGCTTGCCTTATCTCGGCGTCTTCCCTCCTTTCCTCAATCAGGTATAAGTCAAGTCTCCTCTCTTCCGTATTTCTCTTGGGGTCATACATTCGGACCCTATGAGTAGGAAACCCAATCTCAGTGGGGATGACGGCTTCTGAACCATAAGCTAGCATGAACAGGGTTTCTCCGGTAGATGTCTTGGTCGTCGTCCTGTAGGCCCACAGTACGGCATATAACTCCTCAACCCATCTTCCTTTTGCCTCCTCAAGTCTCTTCTTAATCTCGTTTAGGATCGTCCTGTTTGTGACTTCCGTTTGCCCATTAGCCTGAGGTCGACCTGGGGTAGAGAAGAATTATTTGATACTCACCCTTTCACAGTACTTCTCGAGAGATGTATTCTTGAATTGAGTCCCATTATCCGAGATGAGGGTGTTGGTGAGGCTATATCTGCATATAATATTTTTCCAGATAAACTGGAAGGTCTTCTGCTTGATAATCGTGACCATCGGCTCTGCCTCCACCCATTTTGAAAAATAGTCAATGGCCACGATGAGGAACCGATAGTTATTGATGGCCCTAAGCAAGGGGCCTACTAGGTCGATCCCCCACACTGCAAATGGCCATGGGGATCTAATGGAGGTAAGAGGATGATGGGGCTGGTGTGGGATGGTAGCAAATCTTTGACATTTGTCACACTTTTCTACATATTTCGTGGCATCTTTCCCCAAGGTTGGCCACCAGTACCCTTGGGTGATCACCCTCTTCGCCAAAGACCTGCCCCCAATGTGTCTTGAACATGACCCCTCATGTACGTCTTGCAAAATGCGTGGGACTTCAAATGGGTGTACACTCCTAAGTAAGGGGAGCAAAAACCCCTTTTTGTACAAGGTGTCTCTGATGACAGTGAATTTTGCAACTCTGTATCTCAGCTTCTTCCTTTCTTGCCTTGCTTCTGGCACCTCCCCCTCCTTAATGTATCTGATCAGAGGGTCCATCCATGAAGCTTCCTTAGAAACATTCAGGCAATTGCTAAGTGTTCCCTCAGCATCTTCAATAGTTGGTCGAAGCAAAATTTCCACTAGGACTGTCCTCCTGATATCTGTCCTAGTTGCCGAGGCCAACCTAGCAAGGGCATCAGCTCGGCCATTATCGAGCCTAGGTATACTCTTCAATTTCACTTCTCTGAAGCTCTTCAGTAATGATCTCACCTTCTCGAGGTACTTGTCCATCCTCTCATTCTTGGCCTCGTAGGCTCCTAGTAGCTGATTCACTACTAGCCTTGAATCACTATGGACCAAAATCTGGCCGACACTAAGAGACTTGGCCAAGGAGAGTCCTGCTATCAGGGCCTCATATTCGGACTCGTTGTTGGAGGCTCTAAAGTTGAATCTCAGGCCGTACTCAATGTCTGTGCCATCGGGTGCTGATACTATCAGTCCAGCCCCACTTCCGCTGTCGCAGGAGGACCCGTCAATGAAGAGGTTCCACACAGTCTGTTCTTCTGAGAAACTTCCCTCGAGGGTCCCCTGTCTAAATAAATATCTTCCCTTTTCATTTTTGGACACTTTTCCTCTAGCGGTGCTGGGCTCAGCCCTATCTGCAGGTGCATCGGTGAGTCTGCCTTGTAGGGTATCTGTCTCCCCGAGGCTCTCATCTTTAGTTTCATCATCTTCCCAAGTGAATTCAGCCACGAAATCTGCCAATGCTTGCCCCTTAATGGCCTTTCTAGGTTGATACACAATGTCAAACTCCCCCAACTCTATGGCCCAAGCCATTAGCCTCCCTGATTTTTCTGGCTTGTGCAACACCTGCTTAAGAGGAGAGTCAGTAAGGATGACCATTTTATGGGACTGGAAGTATGGCTTCATCTTTCTCGATGCATGGATCAAGGCATAGGCTAACTTCTCCATCCTTGGGTATCTTTGCTCTGCCCCCTGGAGTGCCTTACTGTTGAAGTACACAAGCTTCTGTACCCCGACTTCGTCTCTCATAATGGCTGCGCTGATGGCTGATTCTGAGACAGCTAAGTACACATGTAGTTGTTCGCCCTTCACTGTTCGGGACAACAGCAAGGGAGACCCTAAGTATGACTTTAATTCCTTAAAATCCTCATCACACTCTTCACTCCATTCGAAGGCCTTTCTGAGAATTTTGAAGAATGGTAAACACTTATCTGTAGCTCTGGACACGAACTTATTCAAAGCAGACACTCGCCCCGTGAGCCTCTAAACGTCTTATATGGTCTTGGGGGTCTTCATTTCTAGGAGGGCCTTTATTTTCTCAGGGTTGGACTCAATGCCTCTTTGATTCATGATGAACCTCAAGAATTTCCATGCTCCAACCCCGAAGACACACTTGGCCGGGTTGATACTTGTCCCTTGTATTAAAGGTCCTCTCAAGGTCGGTCACATGATCCTCTGCCTTCAAACTCTTAGTCAGCATGTCATCTACATAGACCTCCATAGACTTCCCAATTTGGTCTTCAAATATTTTATTTACAAGGCGCTGATACGTTGCCCCTACATTCTTCAGGCCAAAAGGCATGACCCTATAACAGTATGTCCCCTTGTCGGTAATGAAGGCTGTTTTCTCCGAGTCTTCAGGGTCCATGAAGATCTGGTTGTACCCTGAGTAGGCATCCATGAAGCTCATGAGCTCATGGCCTGCGGTAGCGTCTAACATCTGATCAATGCGGGGGAGAGGAAAGTTATCTTTGGGATAATGCTTATTGAGGTCGGTGAAGTCCACACACATTCTCCACTTCCCGTTAGCCTTTGGGACAATGACATCATTGGACAACCATTCAGGGTAGATGGCCTCTCTGATAAACTCAGCATCTTCTAATTTTTTACCTCATCCCTTATGACCTCATACTTTTCTCTAGAGTAAATTCTCCTCTTTTGCTTTATCGACTTTTCACCCTCTACCACGTTGAGATTGCGGCACATGATTTCGGGGTCGATCCCCGGCATATCTGCATGACTCCATGCAAATACGCTTTGTCTTCTCCTCAACAGTTTAATGAGGTCTTCCTTGATATTTGGCTTCAGAGACTTGTCGACTTGGACGGTTTTTTTTGGGTCATCCTCATTGAGTATGATGGATTCTATCTCTTCCACGGCCTCTCCTTTCTTCAGCTTTGTCTCGTCTCTGGGGTCTAGGGTATCAATATGGTAAGTGGTTGTAGCCTTCTTGTCTGCCTCTCTTTCTTCAGCGGAGTTGTAATAACATTCATGTGTTGTTGTCTGGTCTCCTTGAACTTCCCCCACCCCGTAAGGGGTTGGAAATTTAATCATCTGATGGACCGTAGATGGCACAGCTTCGAACCCCTTGAGGGCTACCCGCCCCAGTATAATATTGTAGGCCGAAAAGACATATTCATCCATCACAAAGAAGCTGACCTTCTTGGTAAGCCATCTCGGCCACTCGTCCCCCATCCTGACGTCGGCCTCATACACTCCAAGGGGATGAACCTTTTCCCCACTGAACCCAATTAATGAGTGATGGTACGGGACGATTCTAGCACGGCTGAGACCCAAGGCTTTGAAGCACGATCAAAATATCACATCTGTAGAGCTACCCCCATCTACCAAGATCCTAGGCACCTCACATCCATGTACCCTGGTAGTGATGACGAGAGGGTCATCATGTGGGGCTAAGAGGCCTTTGAAGTCCATTCTTGAGAATCCCACTATCAGAGTATCCATATCGACCTTCTTTCTCTTTTTTGACTTTGCCTCCAGAGAGGTTGAGTGTACTGTCTTCGTCACTGCCTTGGCTTTAGCTACGCGGGCCTTCCTATCTGTGACCTCTGACCCTCCTCCTACTAGTCCTCCGGAGATCATTCCCACACCGAGAGAGATCATATTAAGTCTCTTGACAGGGCCGTAGTCGTCTCTTAGAGGGAGGTCAGGGTCGTCCTCATCATCAGAAGGGTCATCCCCTCTTTTTGGAGTGTCTTCTCGGCATGCATCACCTCACTTTTTTCTGGGGTAATCCACTCGGCCCCTCTTAAAGGTACTCTTGTCAACGTACTTCCTCAGCTTCCCTTCTTTTAACATTTTTTCAATCTCATCTTTCAGAGCAAAGCATTTGTCTGTCACGTGGCCATGGTCTTGGTGAAATTCGCACCACAGGTTTTTATTCCTCTTGTTGGCGGCTGCTCTCAACTTCTCAGGCCACTTCAGGGATCGATCGTTTTTTATCTCATTGAGAATATGTTCACAGCTGACCGTTAGAGGGGTGTAATCAGCGAACTTATCGTCCGTAGACCTCTTCTTCCCCTCTTTGTTCTTCTTATGGTACTTACCCCCACTAGTGCCTCCTTTTTCATCTTCGTATTTTGCGGCCATCACCTCTTCGGCGTTCATCACCTTTCGTACTGTCGAAAACAATTCAACCATCATCCTCGAAGGGTCTTCAGCAAGCTTCCATAGCAGCTTCCCCTTCTTGAGTCCTCCAATGAGGGCGGTCATGGATATGCTCTCCTCATAGTCTTTAAACTCTAACTTTTATTTATTGAATCTGGCTATGTAGTCTCTTAGACTCTCATTCTTCCCCTGCTTAACATAGAGCAGGTGTGTGGTCTTCTTCTGTGGCTTCACCCCAAAGCAAAAGTTATAGATGAACCAGTCTGCGAGCTGCTTAAAGTTTTCAATAGAGTTTTTTGGAAGAGACATATACCATACGTGTGCAGCCCCAATTAGAGTACCATAGAAGGCACGACACCTCATCTCATCTGAGATATAGTATATGTCTACCGCTGATTGATACATCTCAATATAGTGGACAGGGTTGGTACTCCCGTCATCTCTTGGGGTGACCGCAGGTGACTTGAACTAGATGGCGTAAGGAAGTTTACTATCTTCGCTACAAAGGGTGAGCCTATGCAGTATCCTCTTTGAAGAGGGTCCCGGCTCTTCAGTATATCACCGATCTTATCCTCCAATCTCTGAATCGATTCATTCTATGGCCTCGTAGGGTCGGCTTGGCCGATGTTATCCCCTGCCGCCTCTTTGAGGTGGACGAAGGGTTCTGCTGCGGCAGGTCTGTGTCAGCTGTTTACTTCCCCCTGGCCATCGTCCCGTCCTTTGGGTCAGCCCGCATGGGGTCAGCCATCTACTGCCTCCCTTCTGGACCTCGCAGCACTCCTTGTTCTGGACAATTTTTCCCATAGGTCATTTACTGAGCCGATCCTCTCAAAGGACGACTCCCTGCTCAAGCGATCAAAAGCAGAGCCTCTCGGTCGATCGTCAGGATTTGGCCTTCCACTCTTCCCTCTGCTCTCCTGGAGAGGTCGTACAGTATTGTTGGAGACCTCATACGGTTCCCAGCATTCTATGGGGGCTTCCTCCCCCTTCAGATCATTATACATGTCCTCAGGGTAAGGGTTTCCTTACCTCCCCAGGTGGCAGGACTTTGTGTGGTTCGTGGGGTGGTCCCCTGGCCTCATGCTTCCCTGGAGCCGCTGCCGAAGTAATCATCTTAGATGAGACCCCTGGTGGTCTTAGTATGTTCTGGCTTAGAGCTGTGAACTGCTCCTGCATGATCCGCTTGATTGCTGCCAGAGACTTCAAGGCTGCCACCACATCAGCCATCTCAGACTGAGGTGGTGGCTGACTGGAAGTGGGTCCTACTCCACTATTCGGTGGAGGGAGTGGTGGTGGTGGCATCTCCAGTGCCATGTGTTTGAGCTATGAAAAACATAACTGAAAAAAAAACTGGTGAGCTTGAGAACCTTAGTGGGTCTCTTTCAATGGTGAAACACCTCCTCTCAGGGGGAGAACTGGTTCACCACCAGAGTGCCCAGTGAGGTCAAGCTATATAAAGGAAGATATTTCTTCTCGTTCCCACAGACGGCGCCAAACTAATGATGCTGAAATCTAGCACCACCAGATAAGTGATGATGAGCTCAAACAGTAATAGCCATGGCAGCTATAGAGAGGTATATGTATAAGTGTATAGAAGGAGGTGAGTATAAGAGGAATAAGATAATGATGTATAGTGGTTCAGCCAATTTGGCCTACATCCACTATGAGTGTGTGATCCACTAAGTATGGGCACTAATGGCCTTAGATACAATGCACATAAGCTCACTTTCTCTCTCTACTGTGTATACAAGCAGAGTTTCAGCTAGGATTTTCAATTATCGATCGATCCCCTGTAGGGTTATAGGTGACAAGTATATATAGGTCTTGGGGGGTGTAGTATACCCCCCAAGTATGTATGGTGCATGTGAATGATGATTTAGCCAATCTCCTATTGACACCTGTAGATGCCAAATAATGACATAATATTCCCTCACGTGAGGGGGTGATTTTGTTATAATGGTCTTCCACGTGCCATGTGAGCCTTATGCTCACTGTTCCACGCGTCTCCCAAGACACACACTTTGATGATGTCACCCTCGGCCTGTGACATGAGGCCGAGGGTAAAGTTCCCACCGGTAATGAGTCTGGCCCAATTTGGGCCTCGAACTATCGTACCCTCGGAGGGTCGTCTGGGCCTAATGATGGGTCGGCCCCTTGAAGGGTCGTCTGGGCCTGATGAGGGGTCGGCCCCTTAAAGGGTCGTCTGGGACTGATGAGGGGTCGGCCCCTTGAAGAGAGGGGTCAGCCCTTTGAAGGGTCGTCTGGTCCTGATGAGGGGTCGGCCCCTTGAAGGGTCGTCTGGGCCCCGTCCAGTTGCAAGTTGCAAGGCACCCTCGGCCTGGCCGAGGGTACATAAGGGTATATCAGAGAGTTAGCACACCTGAGATGAGTTAAAAGACTGTGGGAAGCCGTTTAAAAGGATATCTCTTGAGAAGAGGGAAAATTCTAATTATTATGGGAATGTAGAGTAGAGTCTTACTCAGTTTAATGTGAGAGTGACTTAAGCACAAATAGAATAGTGATGTCAATAAGGTATGAAGAGACCAGAAGTGCACGTTGTGGCAAAAAAGAGCACGGGTCGAAACTCTTTATATATCTCGGGAAAGAAGGAGAGTATAAGTACGAGTTAATATGAGATGTTATAAGTGGAAGTTAGTGTTTGGTGAGACATAGTGAAATGTCTCCGGGTGCACCACTCATAGATGGAAATAGATTAGTTCGGGATGGCTAACCAGAATTTTTGTTTCAAGCCAATAATTTCAATATTGGAACGAACAGACAAACTAGTAAAGGAGGAGTGCACCGGTGCAAGGTTCCGCCCAATATGGTTGTAAGTCAGGATGAGATCCTTGAACCCCACCTCTGATAGAGATTTTCGGGAAGCAGTGGGGATAATGTTTTATTTTGGGAAAGTCTTCCACAACCGACTTAACTTGTAATTAAAGTAAAGCATTATACGATAATTGCGAGGGAAATTACCGATTGGTGGAGTTTTGTGTGGTCACTCGTACTTATTTGTTGTGGACAAGGTGCCTATTTAGGTTTTGTATGGGAAAGCCTAGTCTTTCTCCCTCTGTTTGTTTAGAGGTGAACGAATAACTATACTTTTGGACTGGACGTGATTTAGAGTCCCTTATCAAGAGAGGCATTAACCAAAAACTGTTGGGGTGACTTTTGAGCATCGTAAGAGTTACGTCACCATGAACCGGGATTTGAAGGACCGATTAGAATGGTCCGATGTTCTTGTGGTTTCTCTTAGGATGGGAGCTTTGTGTTGGGGTGAATACGGGAAACTGGCACTTAGTGATGTGCAGCCTTCCAATAGAATTGAGGCGATTAAGATGATGATGCACATGCTCGTCTTATTTGGATGTCGTTGGTAGAGCACAATGTGTGATGTGCCATTATTGAGGTCAAAGTTTATGACTGATAGAGTATATCGGTACAAAGAGAATCGAACAAGCTTGTTATAAAGTTGGGGCTATAGTGTGTAAGCCTCTAGACAAGTGGGTACCACTAGCGGGTATATAGTGGAGTGACCACTATGTTTGTATGATTTAAATTTGGGTACTAGAGCGGGTGTTGTGGTTGTGATCCAAGTCTTTGGTATCGATTTTCTCCGAATTTTGAGGACGAAATTATCTTGTAAGGGTGGAAGAATGTAGCACCCCACACTTTTATGGATAATTAAATTACATGAGTGGGTGTAATTTAATAATCTAAGCATTTAAGGTAAATAAGATGGACTAATTATATTTCATGTTGCAGGTGAGTAAAAGCGACATGTGATGTTATTTTATGTGGAAAACACGTGTGGAAATGTGTTGGGTTGAAAACGTGAATTTTTGTTAAGTGACTCGAATGGGAATTTTGAGTGCACGGTTGGTCTCAGAATGGCCAAGATAGTCATAATCGAGTACCAAAGGGTAATGTTTGGGTTTTGGGGACTTTTTGGATTAGTAGGGACTCACATTTGTGTATACGAGCCAATTTTGGGTTTAATAAGGGATAACCCTTATTTCTCTCTTATAAAGGCACGGGAGAAAGAGAGAAAAGAGAAGAAGAAGAAGAAGAAGAAGAAGAAGAAGAAGAAGAAGAAGAGAAAGAAGGAAGAAAAGGGAGAAGAAGAGAAGATTTTCGGCCAAGCACTAACGGATTCCGTCATGAGATCGTAGGATTTATACAACCAGGCAAGTGTTTAACTTGCTTTAATGATTTAAGTGTGTTTATTTTTCATATTATAGTTGGTGATGAAAACTATAAGATTTTGTGTTTGGGATTCTTGCACAAAAAATGGATTTTTGGAAGATGATTTCATAATAAATTGATGAGATAATAATCCTACATGAAATCTGAGCTAAAATCCATGTTAATGGTAAAATCTTTGATGAGAAAATTGGAAGAAATGATAACGGCGGGTTTAATAAGAATTAGGGTTGAATTCTTGAATAAATTTAGTAATCCCATAAATTAATTGGTTGTTGGGTAAATCATAGTGTGTCGATATATATATATATATATATATATATATATATATATATATATTGATGTTGAGTGATGTTAGAAACCCTAGAATTGAGTTTGAGGAGTTTTAGAATGAATTTTTAAAGTTGGAGAAGATGAACTTTCGAAACTGTAGGGATCGGACCAGTTTGTTTTGGGGGGTTACCGGACCGGTTCATTTTTCTTAGCCACTGGATCAGTCCGGCTTTGTCAGAAAATCAGAAAGGTTTTTCTTGGCCTAAAAAGGATTGGTGACGAAATCCTTTTGGAGATAAATGTTAGGGGACCCTAAAGAGAGTGCGAGGACCTCTAAAAGAGTAATTGGGGGATGTATAAGTCTCGGGTCAATGGAAAATATTTTGGGTTTAAATTTAGGAATGTCTAGGATGAATGTCATTCGAGGAATTATTCGGCAGGTCCGTACATATATATTTATGCATGAAAAAAATATACATATATATATATATATATATATATATATATATATATATATATATATATATATATATATATATATATATATATATGCTTAATAGGTATGAGTAATATCCTAAGGTGCGAATAGGATGATATAAGAATACTAGCTAGATGTGATACGCTACTATTCAGAAATAAGAAGATGTGAGAGTTATATCATAAGTGAGTGAATACTTGTGTACACTTATGAATCTATACGAATTAATAGATTTGGGATTATAGGCTAATGCCACGAGAAATAGGCATGGATAGCCGGATATGATATATATATATATATATATATATATATATATATATATATATATATATATATATATATATATATATATATATATGCAGGTATAGAGACAGTATATATATGATGTGATTTTAAATATATATGTATGTGAATTATATATTTATGTGAAGCATACCCCTCTCGTGCTATCATGGGAAGTTGCGCGATGTGGGTGAGGCCCTTGCTTGAGGAGCATGAGCGTATAGTCCCCTGGTCATAGTCATCCAGTATTAATCGCGTGTGAGGTTCAGGGGTAAGATGTATTGGGTAATATTCGTCTTATTTCCAATGAGGAACTATGGTGGCTTCCCATATGTTGTGATTTGTTTTTTACTAAGTCGGTGGGAGAGTCCAACTGCTGGTACCCAGGATGATATGTGAGTAATTCCCTGAAAGATGGTAGTATTGAGAGACTGCATCCATTAAGCTATAGCTATGAGGGATGGCTGTTATACTTATATAGTGCGTGATATGTAAGTATGGATATACTTGATGTATATGTAAGATAAAGAATGTAGTATATACATACACTAGATGTATATATATATTATATATATATATATATATATATATATATATATGTGAATGAGATGAGATGAGATGAGATGAGATGAGAATATATAAAGAAATGTGAGTTAATTTTTGGTATCCAAGAGTATAAATCCGGATATAAAATGTAATAAACGTATATAATGATGAGAATATTATATACGAAATAATAATCCTAAATTTGAGAATGGGATAATAACTAGTGAAGGTTATGTAAAATAAATGGTTATATGATAAGCGAGAAATTATAAGTTATAAGCTTGGGCGAACGCTTAGAATATTTAAGATACGTCGGGTTCTTGACAGCGTATTGACTTGGGAGTCTTTTGAGGTGCTAGTTAGGATGGATAGCTAACTAGGGTGTCTTAAAATACATGCGTTAGGTGTGCACTATTAGATGAGAGACGAGGGGTATCTCATGTGAGTGCGACACCAATTTAAATATGAAGAGTATCATATTTTATATATTAAAGTAAATTAAGCACTTTCTATAATGATTCGTAAAATCTGGTCTCTGACCCATATCAATTTTTTCTCTTTTTCCCTTTGTATGCTTTTTAGGTGTCCAGACATAGGGATGCCTGGATGACTATTCTTTCGAGTCAGATGTGCTGTCGTAACTGTGGATGTTAGCAGGAAATTGCTTTAGACTCTTCTATCTTTGTGATCTAGATAGGAGGTACTGTTGTAATAATCGGGCATGTTTCCCAACTGATGTCATTTATTTTATTTACAGCGATTTTATTTTACGCACATTCGATTTGGTTGCAATATATGTTTATCGTGAGTTATCAGTTATTTATTTATTTATTTATTCCGTTTGTTGATTATATTCCTGCATGAATGGTTTTAATTGCGCATTAAGTTTAAAAGATTAGAAAGTTTAAAATTTTTACGCCAGGTCTTATAGGTTATTAGTAATTAATATGGTTTTCGACAGTGATGCTGAAAATGAAACCAAATGAGATTCCTATTTAATTTGATATAGGACTAATCACACGGTATTTTATTAGGCACGGTGTCACACTAATATAGGTGGGTGAGTGAGTTACTCCTCTATTTTCTCGAATGCTTCCTAGCATTGTGTGTTCCATTCTTTAGGAGAGTATTTTTTGAGTATTTGCAAGATGGGTTCGCATGTAGTGGTAATCTAGTTAACAAACTAGCTTATAAATTATATCTGACACAGGAACCCTCTAACTTCCTTGTCTATTTTGGCGGTGTCATTTCACGTATGGCATTGACCTTGGTGGGGAATACCTCGATTATGTCTTTGCTGATAATGAACCCAATAACTCTCCCCTTAGTGACTCCATAAACACATTATCTCTCCTTTTTTAGTGATATAGGCATTCGTAAATTGGTTATTCAATTGTTTTAAGTCTTTGGTAATCTCTAAATCTTTGTTTTAATTGTCTTGCTAAAAGCTTTGTTATTCAAAAAAATTATAGGTTTAAATTCTCGATTGATCCCAACTCATAATATAGTCAATTCATATTTCCTCGCCATATCATCAACTTTTCAAAAATTGAAGAAAATATAAACTCAAAAATTGAATTAAGGGTTGGAAAAAGAAAGAAATATAAGAGGAAAATCAATAAAAGGACGTAAAAGCGATCAAAAAACACAATCCCTGAAAAGGAAAGAAACACAAAAATATGGGATTAAAAAAAGTATTCCAAGATAATAAACTAAAAATATCCCCATATTTTCAAAATAAATTCTCACATCAATTTAGAATTGTCAAAAAATATCACCCGCTCATCCATTTTTCGTCCAAAAGCATTACAAAAAGACGAGAGGATCCACCCATCAAAATAAAAGAGCACAATTTTATGTTACGTCCTTTAGTAGCTAGTACCCTTTCTCGAGATTACATTTTTATGTTTTAAAATACACATCTTTCATCACTAAAATGTGCATGGATTAGATTTCTATTACAATTAATCTTGATGTTAATATGTCCTGAATGACTCATGCCTAAAATGCTTCAGAATGCCTTTATTTCTTGAGAGTGGTGCCCAGTGAGATTTAAATTAACCCACGTAATCTCTCAAAATCGGTTCATAACTCAGCTACATTACCCATAGTAGGAACCCATATTACACACCACTCATACCATCATTATATGTTTAAGTTGAAGCATAAATGTATGATTTAAATAGGTTAAGGACACGTGGAGAAATCTACATGTCATTGTTCTTTTCCCGTAAATTATTTAGACATGTGTTGAAATTTTACAAAACATCGAAGCATTTATAATTAGAAATGTTCCTAATGTTTGTGAGTACAATTTTTGTAAACACTCACTAGACAAAACTTATCCTCTAGGAAGCCTAGAGTTTAATGGCTTTCTGTACAGGCTAAATGCAATCGCGTATCCCATGGAAGTTGATCTCTATATTTTGTATATTCCATGAATAAACTTAACAAGTGTGACATGAGCATATTTTTCACTTCATCGCCAGAGAATAGCAATACAATATTTAGGGGGGAATACCTTATTATTTTTAGGGCTTATATATGAATATTATATAAGATTTTAATAATATTACTAATCTGTTAATCGAGATGTTTTATTTTAAATAAAAATATTTTTATTGATATTATATTTAAAAACAATTTATTTTGGTTTGAAATTGAATCAAACATTTAAATTTAAATTTAAATGGTTTTTGGACATTTTATAATGGTTTAAATATGTAAAGTAGATAATTTTGAATTAAAGGACAATATGGTAATATGCGTTAGCTTAGGCTCCCATCTAGATTTTGAGGGAGAGGCTTTATAAGGAATAATAAGGCTCATTATAAGGAAAAGAAGATGAAAATAAAGGCCAAAAATGAAACCCAAAGCAGCAAAAATGAGATGAATGAGAAGAGTTAGTTTGGAGTGTTTTAGATATTCTTTTTTAGTGCTTTCAGACGAGATTTGAGAAAAACTCAAAACACATACCTAATCCAATTTTTGTTTAGAATATAAATCTCAAGCCGAATTGATAATTATAATAATGTTGTATATGATATTTCTATGTTTTTAAAACAGGCTACAATTATGGATTTTAACTCTATTGAGGTAATTTCGATCTCCCGTTGTTAATTTAGTGTGCTACATCTATTAAACCTCGATTTTATAATTATATTTCAGCTACGTGTTACATTTATATGTATTATATGCTCATAAACAATATTCATCATTCACTTATTTTATATGTGTTATTTGCATGATGTGTAGTTAGGGGTAATGAAACTAGTTGATTTTACAAGCATGTTGGGTTATAGAAAATGGGTTGAATAATGTACACTTGATTTATGGAAATTGAATCTAAAATTTATTTTAATTGAGAGAATGATATTATGATGATTATTATTAGAGAATGCATAGGAATTCCTTAGCCAAATCATTCGCTGGACGAGGTGTGCTGTCGGCTACGATTTTGTTTATTATCCAAAGACTAGGCCATGGACCCTGGCTGGCGAATATGCCAAGTGTTATTATAGAGATGATGCTAAGATTTATAGCAGTGATGCCAGGTTATGATGGGCCATTAGTCCGAGTTATGTTATTTATTTGGGGGGCACTGGATTTTTTCAAGGATAATTAATGGGAGAATGTATAGTAGTCCATACCGTATTATGGGAAATGCAGTGGGGATTTTGATATGGGGCCTTGGGTTGTGCAGTAATCGCAATTAGATCCTAGGTTAAAATTATGTTATTGGGATTTTAGTTTGAGTGTTCATATTGCATACACTCTTGTATATTATGCACGCACACACGTGTATGCGTAGTTGCACTTGGAGCATTTATAAGGACTACTAAGTTTTCTGCTCACCTATCATAGTTTGTTGTGTTTTAGGTTTGATGCAAGATGATATTTAGGGCATCATTGGGAATAAGATCAGCTTTAGAGGCTCTAGATAATTATTTTCAAAAATTAAATATACCACTTTCTTTATTGAATTTTTTTTTGCAAAGGACAATTGAGATTTAATAAAATTGGGACATTATATTCTATTGATTTATGTATTTATGCTTTCACAAATTTATATTCAATATAAATGGTATTATTTTTATAAAGTAATTCTGTAATTTATCAATATTTTTCAATAGCACCTCCCAGGGTGTTACCCAGTAGTATCAGAGCATAGGTTATTCGTATTCTTGGGCTTGGGTTATTGGTTCGTTATGTTGTTCGTTGAAAGATATTTTATTTATGTTATCTTTTATTTGGTGATGTTGAACTTTATGTTTGAATTTAATGGATGAAAAGTTTTGATGAATTTCAAGGACAAAATTCCTTTTTTAGGGAAAAAGAATGTAATACGCCATTATTTTGAGGGCTTATTTATCAATATTATATAAGATTATAATAATATTATTTTTCTGTTAATCGGGATGTTTTATTTGAAATAAAAATATTTTTATTGATATTATATTTAAAAATAATTTATTTTGGTTTGAAATCAAATTAAATATTTAAATATAAATTTAAATGATTTTTTGATATTTTAGAAAGGTTTAAATATGTAAAGTAAACAATTTTGAATTAAAAAGCAATATGGCAAGATGTGTTAACTTAGGCTCCCAACCAGGTTTTGAGGGAGGGGCTTTATAAGGAATAATAAGGTTGATTATAAGGAAAATAAGATGAAAAGTAGAGGCCAAAAATGAAATCCAAATAGGCAAAAATAAGAGGAATGAGAAGAGTCAGTTTGGAGTGTTTTAGATCTTCTTTTTGAATGCTTTTAAATGATATTTGAGAAAAATTCAAAACACATACCTGACCTAATTTTTGTGTAGAATCTAAATCTAAAGTCAGAATGGTAATTCAGATAATATTTAGATCTGGCTTTTTTGTGTTTTTAAAACAGGCCTATAATTGTGGATTTTGACTCTCTTAAGAAAGTTTCATTCTCTCATTGTTAATTTAGTGCACTACATCTATTCAACCTTAATTTTATAATTATATTTGTGCTATGTGTTGCATTTATATGTATTATATTCCAATACACTATATTTGTTATTCCACCAATTTTGTATGTATTATTTTCATGTCGTGTAGTTTGGGGGAACGAAACTACTTGATTTGATGAGTATGTTGGTTTATGGAAATTAGGTAGAATATATGTACACTTGATTTATAGGAATTGAATTTGAAATTTATTTTAATTGAGAGAATGATATTATGATAATTATTATTTTAGAATGTTAAGGCATTCCTTAGCCAAACAACCCGTTGGACAAGGTGTGCTGTCGACTACAATTTTATTTATTATCAAAAGACTAGGCTACGGACCCTAGTTGGCAAGTTTACGAAGTGTTATTATGGCGGTGATGCCAAGATTGTTTGGTAGTGATGACAGGTCATGATGGGTCGTGTGCCATACTTATGTTATTTATTTTAGGGGGTCATTTGTTTGTTCTAAGGATAATTAACATGATTATTGATGGTAGTCCATACCGTACTGTGGGAAGTGTGATGGGGATTTTGATATGGGGTCTTGAGTTGTGTAGTGCCCGCGGTGAGATCCTAGATTATGAGTATATTATTGGAATTTTAGTTTGAATGTGATATTGCATACACACTTGTATATGATGCATGCACACAAGAGTATATGTAGTTACACTTAGAACATTTATACGAACTACTAAGTTTTTCACTCACCCCCCATAGTTTATTGTATTTCAGGTTTCATGCAAGACGATATTTAGGGCATCGTTGGGATTGAGATCGTCGTTAAAGGATCTAGATATTTATGTTTAAAATTTAAATGTACTGTTTTCTTTGTTGTAAAGTATTTTGTAAAAGGACAATTGAGATTTAATAAAATTGAGACATTTTATTCAATTGATTTATGTATTTATGCTTTCGTAAATTTATGCTGAGTCTAAATGGTTTTAGTCTTATAAAAAAAATTCTCTAATTTGTCAATATTTTTCAGTAGTTAATCCCGGGATGTTCCAAGGGGGTGTGATTAGTCAAATTTATTGAATATATTTCTCCCTTTTTGCACATGTAAGCTTACACAAGGCAATAAAAACCCATACTTACACTCTTTAGCTAACTAAATTCGATTTTTCTAGTTAATCGCTTGTATAAGGTATTTTGCTGTAGTTACAGGATTTGGGAAGCTAAATGTGAAATTTGGAAGTATTTTGAACAAGAATCGTCCACAAATGCAATTCAAACGGCAAAAATAGAATTTTACAAAGACCATGCGAGGCTAAGACTCTTTACGAAGACTGTCAACCTTAAAACAAGGAATGTCTCAGCTCAAACGACGCATCAATCTTATGTCAAATAAAGAAGTAATGAAGAGTCAAAATTTTAATCAAAGAATGTCAAAGTCAAAGCCTTAGGCTTCAAGTCTCTATCAAAAGTCAAGGGAAATTAGGTCGATCCGATCTACCTGGATGCCCACTTGCTTATATTTATTCCTATAAATAGGAACCACCTCACCAATTCTCTTATATCTTTCAATAGTGGAATATTTGAAAGGTTCGTTCAACTGTTGAATATCTTCTTGAGAGAAACGTATGGCAGGTTCACCTTTGTGGGAGGATATAGGTAATAAAGTAATATCTTCATAGTTTGCATTCCCTTTAACAACATTTGTAAACGATTTCGGTAGAGATAATGGAGGATCAGGAGGTCTTGGAAGGATAGTAGGGTTAGACGTGGAGGTTGCCATGCAACCCTAGCTAGGTTTTTCAACGGCTAGAGAGAGAGAGAGAAAGGGTAGAAAAATATCTTGAGGTATTCTCACCCTCAAAATGTCATTTTTTTTAAATGTCATATTTTTTTTAAAAAAAGTTTAAAAATAGCCTTTCATAATCATTTACTTTGAGAAATCCTTCAAAATGCCATTTTTGGTATTTTGTATTGTCAGGAATGCAAACGGGGGTAAAAATGCTCTGTGCGCATGGCCAGGGTGAACGAATGAAAAATTACCCGTGTGCAGATTTGTACATAGAGTTTTTTCTTGTCCATTTTAAATGGTCGTGTAGCTAGACTTCGTAAAAGTGGAAAATATGAATAATTCACTATAAAATAATTTTGGCTCCACATTTCAATAAGAATGCTTATTTCTCCTTGATGAAATTTTTATTTGTAAGAAATCCTCTTTCTCTATATGGTAACCCTATAAGAGGTTTGATTTTTCTCACTTTGATGAAATCATTTGTGAGACATTTCATTAAATCAGCCTTAGAAAATACTTTGCCTTCACTTGCTATTGGAGATATTCAGTTGATAGGTCAACAAGGAGGAAGATATGAAGTTTTGTAGATGTTTTCTTCAAATTGATTGTGTGGAAGCTAATATAAGTGGATTCTCATATCTCTTCAAGGGAGCTTTATATGAGAGCCACTAGATCGTGTGGAGTATTGAGAATTGGTACAATATGAGAGCTTGTAAGTTACACAAGCTAGGTAAATGGTTTATCTCTTATAACGTATTCATTTTTAAGTGGGTTAGTTGTACTATCTCGAGTTATTTTCCCCTATGTGAGTTTTTTCCTCATAGATTTTGGTGTTCTTCTCATTTTTGCATATACTTTTATTAACAGAACACAACCTAACATAACTTCATATCTACACTTGATGTAGGTTTGTAGATGTTTATATTTCACATACTTAAAATATAATTGAACTAATTTTTCTAGATCTCACCTAATTACAAATTAGTCAACAACCGCCTCGTGATTTTGGTCGTACACTTGTAATTTAGTTACTTGATGTGACTCAATTGGGATTTAGGCTTTATAAGATAAATTATGGGTCAATTTTGGGTAATATTATGGCCTTAGTGAAAATAATTGCATTGGAATGGCCTTATATTTATTTAAGAGAAAAAGTTAGGGTTGTTAAAAAAACTTTATCATTCGAACGTGATTAAAATCTTGTTAGAACGATGCTTCAAACGACCTTCTAATGAAATCACATGTTTGTATATACAGCCTCATTAGATTCTCGTTAGAACCTCATTCGAACGAGATTACTTGTCATTCGAATGAGATTCAACTCCCGTTCGAACGCAAAAACATTATCACGATTTAGATCCTTGGATTTTACACGTATCACACTCCCACACAGCATATCAACTTGGGAATAAGCTTTGGACAATTTCTGGAATTTAACCCCTAAGGGTTTGGGGGTGTTTAAGTGATTCTTTGGACCATTCAAGGTCATCTCTCTCTCTTTCTCTCTCTCTCTCTCTCTCTCTCTCTCTCTCTCTCTAAGATCTTGGAGCCTCATCACCAACCAACCACCTTCCACCTTCCACCACTTTAGTACCACCACACATCAGCCTTCAACCACCATACTTTAACCCACATTTCACCACATTTAAGACTATAAAACCCATCTACACCATTTGTTGATAAATTTATGAAGATGTTGTTAGGGAATTTTGAAGAAGAAAGGAAGAAGAAGTTAGGGAGTTTGAAGGGGGGACTTATGGAGCTTTCAAGGAGCAACCTTAATGGATCTAGGCAACCTCTTTAACGCCACCTTAGGAGGTAGTAAGTTGCCATCTTCTTCAATATGTCATCAATAATTGTTGATGCTTTTTTAGGTGAAAAACTCTACTCTTTAAGTTTAAGAACTCTGTTTCCCTACTTTATGGTCTTATATAGAGAGTCTTAAGAGTAGGATGCATGTATGTTGTAGAAGGTTATTTCCTCTTGACTTATGTAAAATAGTTTTTCAAATGGTTTCAAAGTGTTTAGAAGGTGATATATTTTCAATAAAACCTAGTGTTAACTATTTCATAAAATAAAATGTTTTTAAAATCATATTTATCTTGTTAAAATATTTTATGAACAAAGTCTTGAATTTTTCTTGGGAAAATAGGGTTTTGTGAAATTAGACATTTATTTAAGTTTGAAGAAAAAAATGCCTTTTAATATTGAAAAGCATATTTTTGTAAGTGTTATGAAATATCTTGAATAAATTGTGCTTTAAACTCACAATTTTAGATTTTTGAACCTAAAACCCCTCTTTCCATGTATATAGACTTGTAGTATTTTCAATTTGAGAAGTTTGTTAATCCAAAGTATTAAAGAAGTTTCAAAAACATTCAAGAAGCTGGTAAGTATAACTTAATGATGTTCTGGGGAAATGACACTTGCGAAAATGGAGAAGAAGACAAGTTTGGAAACAAATGGCTAAATTGATAATTTTATGTAAAATGAAGCATTTTTATTAAATAAATATATTGCAAAAGGTTTTACACAAGATAGTCCTAAATGGAGTGGTTTTCAGAATGAAATCAACATAAATGTGTAAAGGACATGGAATAATGAATTTCTAAAGTGTAACACAAATGTGGGGTGTAGTCCCTAGAATTTTGGCTTCGGTCAATAAAAGTGGAATAATGTGGACACAAAAATTTGTTAAAACACATGATAAAGGAAACTCAAAAGAATAGAGAAAAATTAAGAAGGGCTTGGAGCCCAAGGGTGAAAGACCCAAAATCACTGGCCAGAGCATATGGTAGTGTCGCTGGTGGTGTGGAGCTCGTTAAAGTACACGATTATTTGATAAATTTCGAGAAAACGATAATGAATAAAAGTGGAACATAATAAATAAATTGGTTGTGCTAAGAAAATGAGGAAAGATAATCTTTCTTAAATGAAATTGATAAATGTTCCTATTTTGAAAGGGTAATTTGGACAATAAATATGAAAATGGATAAGTCCAAGTAAAACGTGAGTTGATGGCGCAAGTGAAGTGGTAAATGGGTAATTAAGTAATCTAAGGTAGTTATAACCCATAATTAACACAAGTGTTTGTTGTGAATTATTTTCAAAATGAAAGCAATTATTTTCTAATACGGAGTGTGCGTGTATTGAAAGGTGTTTTTCAAGGAAAAAACTAAAGTGGATTTGGTGTGAGTAAATAAAACATCTTGGTAAATGAAGTTTTTTTCCCAAACAAATAGTAATTTGTTCAAGTATTTAAGCGAATGCATTAAATCGAGAAATCAATGTTAAGTATTAAAAGGGGGCAGGAAGGGTCCTTTCATATGATTAATGTGATTTAATCAAGTCAAGTAACATTTTGAATTAAAAAAATGGATTTATGCATCAGTATATGTGTGTATATATATATACACGGTATTTGCATGTGCACCCAGGTGGTACATTATAGATTCTATTTCCTGTTGTTCGATTTTATGTTGTATTATTATATTTCCCACTATGCATTCGGCTCATTCTTTTTCCTTTGGTGTTACGGTAGGTTGTACCCTATTCCGTATTTGAGATCATTTTGTAGGTGAGTATTCTTTTATTTTACGTTAGTAGCTCGGAATGCTTGGATTCTGGAGATGCTTTCCATGGATCCCACACGTAGCTTGATATAAATTGGAATCGCATGCTAAATAATTGAAACATAAATAAAATAAACTAGACTAGCAACATTATTTAGGTCGTCTCATTACACTTCACACGTAATGTTTGGATCGGACTGGGCTGCCACGGGTAACCCATAAATTTGAGTCGGGCGTTATAAATGGGATCAGAGCACTAGGTTCAAGGTTCCTTTCAGGAGTGACGTTGTGATATTGGTAGTGGATCTTTGACGTCGGTGTTGGTTTTGGGCCGATCACACTAAACAAGTAACGGTTTCGATTTGTTTTCTCAATGATGAATTCAAGGATATTAGCATGATAGGCAATTCATTTTCAAGTAGCAATTGGCCAATTTAGTTATCATTACTAGTTCTTGGCACGTCTGATGTATATGTGTTAGTAATTTTCGAGTTTCTGTGTAAGCCATTAGTGGAGACGTCGCATTATCTAGTGTGAGGTGCTTTTAAACCAACCCCTAATGATGTGAGAGGTCTTTTAGAGTGTTAATAAAGGTAAATAGTGTCCATTAAATTAAAGTGTGAGTTGTTTAAAGCTAACTATGGGGTTTCGTGATTAGAGTGGCATGTCTAAGCAGTATTGAATTTGTGATAAGGACGCATTAGGTTCCTTGGTTAGGTAACTATTCATGGTTAATAATGATGATGTGATTAGGCAAACTTTATCCTTGGGGTATTATCATATCGTGGGCATTTAACAATTCAGTAGGCATGTAGACCTATCTTGGTCATTACTTGAGTATGTATACTTAGGACTTAGTTGATAGAATAATACCATTGTAGATGAGTGCATTAGTAATTATTGATTGATGGGTGCTTATCGTAAGTTATCGTTGCTCTTTTGAATTACCACCAAGTTTGAGAGATAGTTCGAGAATTGAACTTCTCTGATGGACCTTGCCTCCAGAATTTTCCCTACTTTCTTTTCTACTACATTAGCCTCTCTGGGGTAAGATAGTGAGCCTTTTATATGATCAACTGAACTGATGGGTCCACGTAAAGGCGATGCCAAGTGATTTTGGGAACAATCCCTGGAATGTTATTTGGATACCATGCGAAAAAATCTAGGCTTTGTTTAAGAAAGCTGATTAACTCCTTCCTTTCATGGTCGGATAAAGTGGTGCCGATTAGGAACTTCCTCTTTGATCGGATATTATCAAAAATTACCTCTTCTAATTTCTCTATAACTCTATCTGCTGTGTGGATTCTCGTATCCTCCACCCCTAATCGGCCATACTTTAGTTGCTACTTGGAAGGAGTGGATCCATCCTGAGATCTCGAGGATAACTTCCTTTTATTTCTTCTTCTCTTATTTGGTCTTGATGGCGGTGATGTAGCATTTTCTAGTAATAGCGTGATCACCTCTGATCTCTATTATGCCTCGATCTGTGGTACATATGAGAATCAAATGGTAGGTTGAGGGTACTGACTTCATGGCGTGTAGCCACCCTCTTTCAAGGATTGCATAGTTAGATGAGTCGATATCTACCACCAGAAACTTGATGAGTTTAGAAATATTCCCTGCCCTTACTGGCAGGACTACCTTCCCAAATGGCATGGTCATCTTTCTGGTGAAGCCGACCAATGGGAGTATCGCTTCCTTAAAATCTAATATATTTAGTTTTATCTTGTAAAAAATCTCTAGGTACATCACTTCATAATAATTTCCTTCATCCACTAGTAGCTTGTCGACATTTTAGTTTGCCATCGTAAGAGTGATTGCTAGTCCACCACGTCCAATGAGGGTCTTATCCACTAAGTCGAACAAAGTTACGACTTAAAAGCCAAAGTTTCCACCTCATCCCAATGTTTAGCTTTAGATATGAGAAAAGTGGTAACCCATATCGCACCCGTATCCATCTAACACGTAGCCACCCCTATGTGTCTGCACTGTGACACGTTTGATCATTTGGTCAAAAATTTCCCCACTCTTCTGGCTATTAAGGTTTTAGCCGACCAAAAATTCCCTCTACTAAAGTAGGCCAAAATATGACCCATATTCCAATGCATACATTCCACCCAATAGAGCTTGCACACAAACACTCAATCCATATCCAAACTCGTGGTTCAAGTGAGCCAACAAGCGAACGCGTTGAGTGAGAGAAATAAAGGAACATTCCCAAGTCAACCCGATACCAGTCCTAAAGAAAACATACCTAAAGGTCAATATTTTGTTTAAGACAACTTCGATTCATCACACACTCAAGAGGATGTCAAAGTTATCATCATGCTTAGGTCCGGTAAGGAAATAAAAAAGAATGTCTCACCACCCACCGAGAGTGAATCTGGAAAACATAAGGAGAAGAAAGATCCACCCGTGCATCCAACATCCTCTCCATCATTGTCTTCTGAGCTGCCTGTAGAGACCTATGTCCCAAAATCTCTATGTCCCAAACGTTTGGTGGCACAAAAGAAGAAGGTGAAAGTTGAAAAATGTTAAAAGTGTTTATGCAAGTACAACACAATGTCCCACTACTTGATGATATTCAATAAGTCCCATCCTACGCTAATTTTTTTAAGGACTGTTGATACCAAATTTAATCTGCTGAAGACACGTGGCTATCTACATGGCAACAACAAACACTTCCAAGGAACCCACGTGCTCCGAGGAACAAGACTACAACGAGGAAGACTAGTTCCCCGAGGAACACTGCTTCCCCGAGGAACTCACACGCTCCGAGGAACAATGCCTCTCTGAGGAACTCTTGAGTACCGAGAATCTTAGGCGATCCGAGCAACTCAGGCTATCCGAGCTGCATCTCGAACAAAGCATTAATAGCTGGATAACCAACAGTTCAACTGATTCATTAAATGCTTATCATTCAGATGCACACGCAAAAAGGGCATTAAATGTATTACCCATTCACATGTATATCATTTAATGTATTACCCTTTCACATTACAGCCTCAGGGCTATAAATACATTGTACAATCCTCATTGTAAGGGACCGAATCCAAACCCTGGAATCGAGAGAGGAATTTCTTGAGAGAATTTGTAATCGAGAATTCCTAAACACTCAGCAATAACATAACAGTGGACGTAGGCCATTCTTATAAGGCTGAACCACTTTAAAATCTTTTGTCTCATTTATTTATCTGTGATTGAATTATTAGAGTGATCTAATTTTTTACATCAACAGATTGGCGCCATCTGTGGGAAACGACTGGTAATATCGTTTTCTCACCAAAAACAATCCAATACCAATGGCTGATATTCCTGAATCCAGCAATCGAAACGCTAGAAACCCTCCAAATCCATCTGCTCCACCAATTATTCCAGATCTGACTGGAATAATGGCAAATCTGGCTCAGGGCCAGACCGTCATGTAAGAAACAATGTGACAACTCATCCAAACCCTCCATGGCGGTGCATCGGCCCATTCCGGACCACGAAGCATTCAAATAAATACCCGTGCGTCTTCTTCACGTACTAGGCGTACTAATCCATATCGCAATGAGGAATCTGAAGATTTTTCTTATCAACCTGGATGAACTTCGTCAGTGCGAGCCACAGATACTGAACAACGTGTCACCCTCTCCCCAGAAAGGACCAGCGCATTGGAAAGATTAAGTAAGGTTTCTCCTTTCGACCGATTGAGCCCTAGGAGGAACAAAAGTCCTCTTAATGCAACGTCGAGGAGGTTTCGATGACCATCATATTTAAGGGAAGGATCTGCCCAGTCTCGACCAGCTGCTCATCAAGATAGATCCTATGACCGACCAGCTTCTCGTCGAGATAAATCCCAGGAAGCCACTTCAACGCGATCAGTTGCTCGAACCAATAGGCCCGAGGAAGGAAATGATGCATGGAAAGGATCTATTCAGAGGCTGGAGAAAAGATTAGCGAAATAGCTAAGACTAAGAACCCTTTACAATGAACCTTTGTTCGAGGAACACCTTTTGTCCAGGACATTGTTGATTTTTCAACACCATCAAAGTTCAAAGCACCTGTTGTGACTCCCAAGTATGATGGGAAGACTGACCCTGTCCTTCATATAGAACAATACCAAGCTACAGCCGACATCTATGCTGTGCCAGATGAGATGAGATGCAGAGCATTCTCGGGAACACTTACCGGATCTGCTCAAATATGGTATAATAATCTTCCTCGGGGTAAGATTTCAACTTTTCTTCAACTGGCCGAGTTATTCATTGGTAATTTCTGCTTTGGAGCAAAGCCAGTTAAACGAGTACCATATTTATTAAATGTTAGACAAAAAGCTGGTGAGAGTACCAGAGATTATATAACTCATTTTAATACCGAGAAACTCGAAGTCATTGATTATGAGGAGAAGACAACGATTACTGCTTTGATAAGTGGACTACTGCCAAACAAGTTGTACTACACTTTGGCCAAAGATCCACCTCGAACCAGGTTGGACCTGATGGGAAAAGCGTCCAAGATTATGAATGCCGAGGAGGCTATGTCTGCGAAGAAGAATATGGACGCCAAAGAAACCAAGGTGGAAGGTGAGAAGAAAGAGCATAAGAACAATGGTGGTGACAAACAATCCAAAAATAAGTCGTCATGGGAAGTCTTGAGGAAATTTGATAATTACACACCTTTGAAGACAAATATCAACCACGTCCTGGAAGAAATTAAGAACAGTGAGGAGTTAAACTGGCCAAAGAAAATGAAGGCAGACCCTGACACGAGGAATAGGGAAAAATATTGCGAGTTCCACAAGGATCATGGCCATATGACCAAAAATTGCATAGCTCTTCAGAATGAGATTGAAACACTCATCCGACGAGGAAAGCTAGCAAAGTATGTTGATCGTAGAGGCGAAAGAAGAAACAACGACCGAGCTAGAGAGAGGTCTAGATCTCCTCGTCGAGCAGAGGAGAACAAGAAGAGAAACCATGAAGTTGATCCAGAGGATGACCCCGATCTTCCCAAGAAACCAAGGAAGCCAGAACGAGAGGTATTTTCAATACGCTTTGGGTCATTTGATTGTAATGTTATTACAGGAGGAGATGCAGGAGGAGGAGACCTTACTGCAGAAAGAAAATCTTACCTCGGTGAGGCTCAAGCTTGTTCATACATTCAGCGAATAAATCTAGCTAAGGAAGATCGCCCGAGAAAGGTGAACAAGGAGAAATTGGTCATCAGTTTTTCAAAAAATGATCTTGCAGGTGTTTTATATCCTCACGATGATCCACTGGTGATCAAGATGAGAATGAAGGAGATAATGATTTCAAGAGTGTTGGTCGACAATGGTAGCTCGGCAGATATCATGTTCTATTCGTGTTTCGATAGTTTAAATCTAAATCTACCTCAACTAGAGCCTTACCACAAACCCCTCATCGGTTTTACTAGCGAGAAAGTATTTCCACTTGGGATGATCAAGTTGGATATATTCATTGGTACGTGGCCTACTTGTCGGACAGAAAGAATACGTTTCTTCGTGATGGATAAGAATGTCCAATCATCGTACAATATCATCATGGGAAGAGTAGGATTGAAGAAGTTCGAGGCCGTACCATCTACAGTGTATCAGTGCTTAAAATTTCCAACAAACTTTGGAGTAGGAGTTTTGAAAGGTGATCAAAAAGTAGCTCGGGAATGCTATTATTCATTCGCCGAGCAAGAAGAACTGGAAGAATCAAAGAAAAAGACTACTACCTATCAAGTGGATGAAGGTGCAGAAATTGAAACACTGGATCCTCGAGATGAGTCTCAACTCGTGAAGGGTCAAGTGGTGGAAGCTACTGAAAACATTATTCTGGACGATGAGCACCCTGAGCGAACTACTCAAATAGGTTCATCATTGGAATCCTCATTAAAACAGGAATTGATAACTTTCCTTAGAAGCATAAGACAAACTTTTGCGTGGAGTCATGAAGATATGCCTGGGATAGACCCAAACTTCCTATTTCACGAGCTCAATGTGAATAAAGAGATCAAGCCTGTGAAGCAGAGAAGAAGAGTGTTCATCCCCGAGAAGAATCAAGCTATATAGGAGGAAGTCGAGAAGCTCCAAAAAGCTTGTTTCATTGAAGATGTTAAGTATCCAGATTGGTTAGCTAATGTGGTGATGGTAAAGAAGAAGAACAACAAGTGGAGAATGTGTGTAGACTTCACCGACCTTAACAAAGCATGCCCAAAGGATCACTTTCCATTGCCCCGAATTGATCAACTGGTGGATGCTACCTCGGGACATGAGTTACTGAGCTTCATGGATGCTTATTCTGGCTACAATCAGATTAAAATGAAACCTGAAGACAGGGAAAGTACTTATTTCATTACCCCTAGGGGAACTTATTGTTATAATGTTATGCCTTTTGGTTTGAAAAATGCAGGTGCGGCATATCAGAGGTTGATGAACAAGGTCTTTGCCGAACAAATCAGTGACAATATGGAAGTCTATATTGACGACATGCTGACAAAGAGCAAGAAAGCTGTCGATCATCTAGTTGACTTAAGTCAGACTTTTGATCAACTGGATAAATATCAAATGAAGTTGAACCCGACGAAGTGCATATTTGGAGTACGAGAAGGCATGTTCCTCGGGTACATTGTCAATCACGAGGCATTGAAGCGAATCCTGAAAAGATCAAAGCTCTATTAGGGCTGCGATCTCCAACGACAAAGAAAGAGGTGCAAAGTCTTACAGGATGAGTATCAGCACTCAACATATTTGTGTCACGAGCAACTGATAGATGTCTCCCATTCTTCAAGACACTCAGAAAGACTTTTGAGTGGAATGATGAATGTGAGAAGGCTTTTCAAGACTTGAAGAAATACTTGGGAGCACCTCCATTGTTATCTAGACCGGTGATGGGAGAAAAATTGTATTTGTACCTTGCAGTGTCCGAAAATGCAGTTAGCTCGACATTGATCAGAGTGGAGAATGGAGTACAAAATCCAATTTACTACACAAGTAAGGCCTTCCGAGGAGCAGAGATCAGATATCCAAGGTTGTAGAAATCGGCACTGGCGCTGATTGAGGCGAGTAGGAGAATGAGGCCATACTTCCAGGCTTATACTATAGTAGTATATACCGATGTGCCATTGAGACAAGCCCTTCATAAGCCAGAAAAATCAGGGAGATTGATGTACTGGGCAATAGAGCTCGGTGAATATGACATAATTTATGAACCCAGATCATTATTAAAAGGGCAGGCTGTAGCAGATTTTATAGCGGAGTTCACCTATCCTGATACCGCTGAGGAGAAAAAGTTGCTCGTTGATCAACCTGTGGATATTACAGGATCAACAAACATAAGCTCAGACCAATTCCGATTGGTAAAAGAGCGTGTGGATGTTACAGGATGTGATGCAGAGATATTTGTGAATACTCCGAACGAGGAACAAGAGTTGCTCACAGATCAACCTGTGGATGTTACAGGATCAACAAACACTAGCTCAGACCAACTCCGGTTAGTAAAAGGGCAAGTGGATGTTGCAGGGTCATTGAATTCAAGCTCAGACCAACTCCGGTTGGTAAAAGGGCGAGAAAAAATGATCGACGAAGAGCAAGAAAAATCCGAGGAGGAAAGGAAGCAGCAAATATTTCACCGAGGAACTCTGACTGATCAGAAATTTGAAGACGAGTTACCTATATGGAGGCTATATGTAGATGGCTCATCTTGCACTGCAAGATGTGGCGCGGGGATAGTTTTGAACACTCCGGACGAGGTCGACATGGAATACGCCTTGCGTTTCCAATTCAAAGCTTCCAACAATGAGGCTGAGTATGAGGCCATGATTGCAGGGCTTAATTTGGTAAAAATTATGGAGGCGCAGCAAGTTGTGATCATCAGTGACTCTCAATTGATCGTAAACCAAATGATGGGAGTATATGCAGTTAGAGGAGAATTAACGATCAGATATCATGCAAAAGCAAAGGAGCTGGTGTCAAAATTTTTTGCTATTCAGCTGGTCAGAATACCGAGAATGGAGAATGCGAAAGCGGATGCCCTAGCTCGATTAGCATCAGCTACTCGTACCGAGCTATGACGAATAATCCCAATTGAAGTGTTGGATGGTCGGAGTATAGATGAAGATTTGACGATGAACGTTATCACCCTTGATTTAGGACCATCTTGGATGGATCCTATCAAGGCATATATTGAGGAGGGAGAATTACCAATCGACAAGCTCGCAGCCAAGAAATTGAAGTTTAAAGCTGCTCGGTATGTATTAACTAATGGTGTTTTATATAGACGAGGACTTATGGCAGGTTTGCAGAGATGCATGCATCCCTCTGAGGTGAAAGATTTGATTGAAGAGATCCATGAAGGGTCCTGTAGAGCACATGTAGCAGGTCGGACACTCTTGCAAAGGATGATGACGCAGGGATACTACTGGCCGACGATGAGGACTGATTGTATAGCCTATGCCAAGAAGTATGACAAGTGCTAGCGCTTCTCCTCCATCCGAAGAACTCCACAAGAATTATTGACACCCATAACTTCCCCTTGGCCATTTGCCATGTGGGGAATTGATTTGGTTGGGCCACTGCCAACGACCCGAGGAAGGTTCAAGTATCTCGTCGTCGCAGTGGATTATTTTACTAAGTGGGTAGAAGATGAACCACTCATTGACATGACGTACGAGAAGGTGTACCAATTTGTTTAGAAGAACATCATTTGTCGATATGGTCTCCCTCATGCCTTCATCACAGACCATGGAACATAATTTGATAACGAGGAGTTTGCCGCCTATTGTCATCAGTCAAATATTTTGAAGGTCCACTCAGCACTAGGCCATCCTCAAAGCAATGGACAAACTGAAGTGACAAATAGAATGCTACTAAATGGCTTGAAGAAAAGACTCGATGATGCAAAATCAAATTGGATCAACGAGCTACAAACAGTACTCTGGGCTTACCGAACTACTCCCCGAGTAGCAACTGGAGAAACACCATATATGCTGGCGTTTGGAACTGAAGACGTTATACCTGCCGAGTTGGGCCTCCCAACACACAGGGTACTGAATTTTAATTCCCCTGTCAGCGACTTAATGAGAAGATTGGATTTAGACATGCTCGAGGAGGTCAGAGAAGAAGCAGCGATTAGAAATGCTGCTTACCAGCAGTGAACAACTTTGTTTTACAACAAAAGGGTGAAGAAGTGCGACCTGAAAGAAGGAGACTATGTGCTGAAGAAAGTAATTCAAAAGCATAACAAACTGGAGGCGAATTGGCATGGACCATACCGAGTTACAGAAGTTTTTCGACCAGGAACCTACCGAATATCAACTCTAGAGGGGGAGGAGTTTAAGAATGCATGGAACGTAGAGCACCTGCGCAAGTATTATCAGTGATCTATATGTAACACAGTTCCATCGGTATAAATAAAATGAAGATATTCTACCAAAGTCTCTCTTTTTATTGAGAATTTTTTGGGGAATACTAGTGCTACACACTACTCGGCAAAACTCGGCAAAGCTCAGACTGCTCAGCAAAATATTCCTAAAAATGCCAACTTCGGTTGGTTAGGAAACAAGATATTCCTAAAAAAGCCAACTTCGATTGGTTAGGAAATAATATAATCCTAAAAATGCCAACCTCGGTTGGTTAGGAAACAAAATATTCCTAAAAATGCCAACCTCGGTTGGTTAGGAAACAAAATATTCCTAAAAATGCCAACTTCGGTTGGTTAGGAAACAAAATATTCCTAAAAATGCCAACCTGTTTGGTTAGGAAACAAAATATTCCTAAAAATGCCAACCTGTTTGGCTAGGAAACGAAATATTCCTAAAAATGCCAACCTGTTTGGCTAGGAAATGAAATATTCCTAAAAATGCCAACCTGTTTGGCTAGGAAACGAAATATTCCTAAAAATTTCAACCTGTTTGGCTAGGAAACAAAATATTCCTAAAAATGCCAACATGTTTGGCTAGGAAACAAAATATGCTCGCAAATGCCAACTTATGTTGGTCGGGAGGTACATACATTCTCGAAAATGCCAACTTATGTTGGTCGGGAGGTAAGATTATTACAGAAAGTGCAAAAGTTGCTAACTATGGCTGGTCGGGGATAAAAACCCACTAACTGTAGTTGGTTGACAAGAAGAATTTATCGACCTTGGTTGGTCGGACACATTTTATGAAAAAGATAAAAATCTACCAAGTATGGCTAGTCGGGGATAAAACTCACTAATCGTAGTTGGTCGACAATGAAAATTTACCGACCTTGGTTGGTCGGAAACATGTAAGAGAAAAATTTACTAACTATGGCTGGTCGGGGATAAAAACCCACTAACTGTAGAATTTAACAACCTTGGTTGGTTGGAAACATTTTAAACATTTTTTATACTCGTTACTTTTCTGCTAAGTGGTCGAGAAACAAAACTTTATTATTAAGTGATACTTGTAACTTTTAATTATTACTGAGTTGATCGACAAACAACACAACATCGTTATCTTTTTAACAGATATGCACAAATATAAAGTATTTACAAGACAATAGCAATTAAGATTTGCAAGCAAAAATGAAAGTCTTTCATTGAATTCAAAATAAATTACATTGATAATAAAATGAAAAAGTACATTGATATTGAAATGTATACTAACTATTACATCAAAAATTCATATTCTACCGGTCTTTTCCCCTCTGCTTTTGATACAGGTTCCTCGCCAGCAGGCGGATCATTTAAAGACAGAGGAGAATTGATGAAGTTGAGATCCTTCAACATCCTAACATTCACCACGGATGGTTGATCTAAGAGATGCTCAGGACGAGATACCTCGATTTGAGAATATAAATTGTAATCACCGAGATACTTTGAAATTAAGCTCGGAGGAATGGCCCTGGAAGGGATCCAATCCATGTCCAAATTGTATAGAGGCCCAGGTAGGTCGAGTAGCCCGGGATCATAATAGTCCCACAGATAATGACCTTGTTCGAGCTTCAACACACCTAAGGCATTCAGCCAACCTTGCTTATAGCCCTCATTGTTGGCATTCTGGATACGATCGTCCAAGTGGTATAGCGCTTCATTGTATCCATCCATCCAGAACTCCCTGGGCTGTTTGTGGAATTGATATGTTAGCCTTTCTAGCTGCTCGTGGAGATTCTTGATGAAAATCTCTTTATTCTCCAAAACTGACTCCTGCGCGGAGAGCTGTTTTTCCAGGGTCCTAATCTTCTTCGACATATCAGACAACGCCTGGTTCTTTGCCATTAGTTGGAAAGCCTGGTTCTCTAAGGTAGACTGAGTCTTCTGTTCCTCGATAAGAACCCGAGCTGCTCTTGCTCGTCCCCGAGGAGCTCTTGCTTGTCCCCTAGAAGATGTGGAAGGGCCCGACCTCTTCAAGGTGTCCAATTCATCCCTCAACTTGGCATTCTCAACCTCTAAGAACGAAAATCCCTCGTCAGTCACTGGGATTAGGGATGTTGAAGAAGAGGCTGCAGACTTCAACTTTAATATCTCTTTCTGCAAGTTGTTGTTGTCTTGCTCCAGCAGCTTGGCAATCTGTCTGCATTCCTCGACCTCACCTTTCAAAGTTCTCTCCCTCAGATCATACCCAGTAAAAAGCTTCTCGTAGCCCTTGTCAGCAATGATCAGTTTGTACTTCTTTTCGTACCCCTCATGCAGCAGGGCAGTGGATTCTTTGTATTGAAGCTGAAGGTCTTCGAGGGTGCCTTAGAGATCCTCGATCATTTCATAATAGGCTACATTATTGGCTACAGCCCGATCAAGCAGACACTTCAGATATTGATATGCTTCCACTGCCTGTTCTGAAGCATCATGACCAAGGATGTCGACAACTTGTGCAGCACTCAAGTCTGTATGACCAGCCTTAAAGTACTCATTACATTGTCGCAGCAACTTAGTATCATGGGAAGATAGTAATTCCATCCTGGCCAGAAACTAGCAGAGAAAGAAAGAGCAATCATCAATAAGAAATATAAGCAGAGTATGAATAGAAGATGAACAACAGTATGGAAAAAGTTCAAGTTTTATTAGATCATAATTCAGAGTTACATATTTTGGGTTACATTTGATAAAAAGAAACAAAATAAACAGAAACACGAACAACACTACACCTCTTCCTTATCTCCCAAAACCTTCTCGGGAGGCTGGGATGAAGAGGTAGGTTGCTCGGAAGGAAGAGATAGTTGCTCGGGGAGAGTAGGCAGTTGCTCGGAGGAAGAAATGACTTGCTGATTTTCCTCAGCAGCAGGTTGGATGGCTAGGGCATGATCTCCCATCACCATCGAAGACTCTTCGGAGGTAGCTTCGTCCTCTTCTAAGTCTTCTGGAGTTGGAGGGGGACCAGGGATATGTCTCTGGAAGAGCTCGGAAGACTCGTCGACCTTCATTTCCTGAAGGGAAGTAACCCATCCATCCTTAAAGTATTTGAGACTGCCATAGTCCACTTGCGATACCATGGCAGCCAACCCCTTGTTCCACCCCTTGTCCCAGCCAGAGCTGAAAGACTTCTTCACAACCATCTTCCTCTTTAATTTCTCTGAGGAGAGCTTCTCGGACAGCATGTTCTCAACAGCCTTCAACTTATTTTCTAACTCCTCCTTCTGCCGACCTACTTCCTGAAGTTTAGCCAACTCCTCCTCGGCAGCTTTAAGTTTATTTTCCAACTTACCAGCAGCTTTGAGCTTCTCTTCGAGCTCTTTATTTGCCTTCTCCAGGGCATTCTTTTTTTTCTCTAACTCTTTGGAGGCTTCAACATCTCGAGCTTTCTCCTGCTCGGCGGAGGCAAGTTTCTTCTCCCAGACAGCTTTATCAGTGGCATATGTCTGGCGAGAATCTGCCAGAGATTTTATAGCTTCCTCCAGAGCTCCCTCCACGTTGGACGAGGAACATGAAGCTTTAATTGCTTCATCCTTCTTTAAAATTATATTGAAGCAGCTCGTCAACTATGAACAGAAAAAGAAAGCAAGTTAGAAACATAAATGACAAAGGAAATATGAAAAATTCAAAGTAAAGATACTTACAGAAGCAAGATGACGAGCAGCTAACGAAGTGACCATGTCCCGAGAAAGGCTTTCTTCAGTACCTTGGACCTCAGGAATGATCCAGGATTTTACCGAGCTCATGGAAGAGCTCGGGGGAACAAAAGTTGGAACTCCAGTTCCATCAACTGGGGGTTGAATGGTGGTCTCAGCCAAATTGATCGAGGAGCACTTCTTCAGCCTCCTCGGGGGAACGGATACAGATTCAACCAAGGAAGAACCCTTGGTCGGTGATATCACAATCACCTCTCCAGGAGCAGTAGAGCTGCTCGGAGCCACTGCGGGCTTATCGACAACTTTAATAGGAGAAGCTGGAGGAGCTGCATCAGTCTTCTTTGTCCCCTCCCTTGGGACATCAATCCTACTCCTTTTTGCCTCCCCAGAACCGGAGGCAATTTTCTCAAACAGGGTAGGAGGTTTTCTCTTCTTCATCCTTTCACTTAAAGGAATATGGGATTCAGGCGATGAGCTGGTGGAAGTTGGTACTGGCTCTGACTCACTTATCACTGGACGAGAAGTGAAAGAAGTGGTGTAGCTCTAGTACTGGAGCAGATACGAAGCTGATCTAATGTGCTCGTCGGCAACACTTTGGTGCAGACTCCAGATAAGTTTCAAATGCCTTATATTGACATATGTTTCTTTTGGGCACTTTCTCTTGCTATCAACTGCAAATAAATAAACATTGTTATCAGTGGCACATTTTATCAAACACAAAAGAAACACGATTTCAATATAAATAAAATGAAATAAAATAACCTATCCCATTGCCATAAGGAGGGCATCTGGGACCCTGGTAAACCTCATCTCCAGTTAATGGAGAGTGCTGCCAATTTTTTATGACAACCCCGTGTTCAAAATAATCCCTATTGGCGTCAGGGAGATTGACTACTAAGGCTCTATTTAAAAATCTAGTTTTTAAATAAAAATTATTATCATTAACTGCCCATCTATAGCAGTACATGATTTCTGGAATTCCTATACGAGTTCCATGCACTTGATTTAATCTTTTCACCCCATTAACTATTCTCCATGTGTTGGGGGCTATTCGTGCAGGAACAACGTCAAAGTACTGACAGAATTCCAGACACAAGGGATTTGGTGGAAAAGAAAATCCACACTCAGCAAAAAAGAGACTGGGGAACCAATGTCCCTCAGCCAAATGGAAGTAATTAGAAGGCTCAGAAAGCTCTTCCAAAATAACCCATGAGGGAATGGAGAAATCAGAATGAAACTTCTCAAGAGACTCAACAGGGTAAACCATGGTGAATAAAGAAATGAAGAAGAAGGAAGAAGATCTTACAGGAAAAGAATGGATCTGCTAACAATAAACGATGGAAGAGATGAACGCACAAGAGAGTAGAAGACAATGAAAAACTCAAAGAATGCAAATTTGAAAAGTAGAAGGCGATGGGAGTATCTGTGAGGTTTAAATACCTTGCCTTGGGAAATGGTGAAGTAATGATTACAAAAAAGGATGATTACGTTACCGGCGGCTAAAAAGATGAAAAGTGGCGCGGGAATCAAAGCGGGCAACAGCGGCTAAAAAGACGAAAAGTGATGCGGGAATCAAAGTACACAGAAAAGTCCAAAAAAGCATGATTCTACGAATTGAGAATGAGAAATAAATACAAGGGAAATGCTCCTAAAAATCAGGAAGACTATTTAAAGCTACCATATTCTGAGAAAGAATGTTCCATACTCCTCAAATTTCGAACTATGAAACATTGGGGGCTTCTGTTGATACCAAATTTAATCTGCTAAGATGGACCAATCATATGAAGACACGTGGATATATACATGGAAACAACAAACACTTCCAAGGAACCCACGCGCTCCGAGGAATAAGACTACAACGTGGAAGACTAGCTCCCCGAGAAACACTGCTTCCCCGAGGAACTCACACGCTCCGAGGAACAATGCCTCTCCGAGGAACTCTTGAGTACCGAGAAGCTTAGGCGGTCCGAGAAACTCAGGCGGTCCGAGCTACATCTCGAACAAAGCATTAATAGCTAGATAACCAACAGTTCAACTGATTCATTAAATGCTTATCATTCAGATGCACACGCAAAAAGGGCATTAAATGTATTACCCATTCACATGTATATCATTTAATGTATTGCCCTTTCACATTACAGCCTCAGGGCTATAAATACATTGTACAATCCTCATTGTAAGGGACCGAATCCAAACCCTGGAATCGAGAGAGGAATTTCTTGAGAGAATTTGTAATCGAGAATTCCTAAACACTCAGCAATAACATAACAGTGGACGTAGGCCATTCTTATAAGGCTGAACCACTTTAAAATCTTTTGTCTCATTTATTTATCTGTGATTGAATTATTAGAGTGATCTAATTTTTTACATCAACAAGGACCTTTGTACCCTCAAAGGAAGCACCGACGTACCCAATAAACCTTTTCTCATTGAGTAAGCAAGCTCGATCATTTCATAATGAAATCCCATCAAGTATAAGAATCATGTCACTCAGACGATATCTATAATGATAGGGGAGTACATCATTGAAAAAGCCCTTCAAAATTTAGGAGCAAATGTGAACCTTTTTTCGTACACCTTGTACGAGAATCTATGTTTAGGGGAGCTGAAGCCGACTAGTATTACCTTATCCTTAGTCGACCATTCTGTGAAAATTTCAAGACATATCCTTAAGGACGTCGTAATTAAAGTGAGAAATTTTATATTTCTCATCAATTTCATTGTCTTGGGCACGCAACAAGTGTAAAAACATATTGCACAAATCCCTATTATTTTTTATCGTTCTGTTCTTGCCACATCTGATGCCATCATTAGGTGTAGTAGCAGGCAAGTGAAACTTTCATTTGGGAACATGATCATGGGCTTAAATGTTTTAAGTTTAGAGAGGCCATCATTTGATAAGGGAGAGAATGAAGTCAAATCATTCGATAAGTGAAAGATGTCATTACCCCATAGGATAATGACAATGCCAATCTAATGCTTGGCCATATGATTTGTCTCTAGATATGAGTCTTAAAAATTTTGAGAGATAATTTGGCCCGGTTGATAAGGATCTTGCTGCTGAAGTCCAATCATTATTGGACTCATTTTTCACTTAGATGAGAGCGATTGGAATGATACGATAGATCAATTCCTTCTCTGTGAATGTGAACTCGAGCCTTTCGAGAGTATGCTGACACGCGATATTTAATCTATCAGTGATAACATGGTGGAGAAAATCATTCGGGCATTTCCACCTAGTGATGCATATTTTGTCATACCGCATTGTCCTTTTCCACCACATCCACCTGTGTCATTTGAGTATTTGGATGAGATAGAAGACATGGCTATAGTATTGTTCGATTTAGAGCTCGATTTATTCATTCTCGAGCTTCAAAGAAACTTAGGCATAGCGTGTCATTCGAAATTTTATTATGATAGTCTCTTGAGTCTGACCACTTATGCTATAGGGTGTGTGACACCCCTCTTAATTAAATACCGGGTGATTAGTCCTTTATTAAATTAAAATAAAAGTGTTCGGTTGGTTCATTCTTAGCATCACTGTTGAAAATAATTTTCATTATTAATCACCTAATAATTAATTAAGCTAAATGTCAAAACATTTTCCCAATTAATTATACCCAATTAATCCATTAATAAATTTTATGTTTTAAGATATAAGCCACTCTCATTCCACAAGAACAAATACTGAACATGAATTAAATACTGAAATAAATGAGACTGGATAAAACATTCCAGTTCAAAGTCTTAAAACCAATAGAATCATAATACTCAATAAACAGGAAAAGAAAAGCTAATAAGGAAATACAATCTCTGAAATAACTAAGCTGGAAACGGGCGTCACATGCCCTAACTGAAATGTCGGAACAAAGAACTTAATGAAAAGTTATGAGCGTCTAGTATCAATAACCTACAGTTTCCACAATAGCTGCAGTTCGTCGAAGGATCCACACGTCTAAGTCTGGTGGTGATCCTGTGGCTGGGCACCTGGTATAATATATATATATAGCAAAAGAGAAGAGAAATAGAAAGAAACGGGTCAAAGCCTGATGTGTAAAATAATTGTTTTAGCAAGTATTTAAAACTGCATTAATGCAATTATTATGTGCATATTAGTTCCAAACTCTCGCCTGATATCCTCACCCCTCTACTAATGTTCACACCTAGCGTATGTCTACCCCAACGTAGTCATCTATAATATTCCCAACTAGGTTGTTGACATGAACTCATAAATATATATTAAGGGAGTAACCCGTATCCCCCATACTAGCTAATAATATTGTTTTATGCCAGTTACACATTTTATATTCACTATTTTCATAGGAAGTCTTTTATCCACTGAAATTACTTTACTTATCCATACTTATACATTTTCTAATTTCACACATCAGAATCATTCATTCTCAAGTATATATATATATATATATATATATATAACACATGCGCCCCTTGGTTAGGACCACTTGGCACAATGCATACTCTGCTATCGTGCCCCGGTGCATCGCTCGCTGCATAAAGGACAACTGGTTCGGCGTCTCTCATGAACCATAAATCTCATAACACAAATATTGGAGGCGAGCATACTCACCAGCTAAATTGGTCCCGCACATGCCCACGCTCACATTCAACCGTCGAAACTATCCTACGTAACAGATAGCACGTATCCAAGTTCATATGCTCTGGGTACAAGTAAAATATCCCCCCATCAGGTCAACCAGGATAGGACTGTCCACTGTGCAAAACCTCCTCCAGATAGCAAGCAGCGTAGGCATGCTTTTACACACAATTATAATAATCATAATATAATAGGCATTCCCTAAGCCTCATAAAAAGTCTGGTATTCACCCAACCCATATTCATATTTTTCTACACGTAGTACAATTCTCGTTACTACCAATGATGAAGTTAACTCACTTATTTCCTCTCTCGAAAGATTTTAAAGTTATATCACCTAACAAATCCCTAAGTATAGTCCTAGGAATGTTTTTCCAAAAATGCTGTAGTAAACTAATCTCTGAAAAGTGGTAGTTTTCCTCATTTAAACTAAATGTGTAACACAATTTGGGGGAAAATGTAAAAATCTGGATTTTACTGGGAAATGTCGTTCGAACGAGAAAGGGTTTCATTCGAACGAGTTTAGCATGTCGTTCGAACGACTATGCATCTCATTCGAACGAGACGTCATCGTCTCTAATATTTGGTACCTGTTGCGTTTCTCCAGAATTTTTCAAACTACAAACCTCTACAGTTTTTGCCCAAACTCCCAGCAATCGTTACCAATCATTACCATATCGTGTATGGGAAGTAATTAACTATTTAGCATCACAAAATCATTAACAACTTTTGATAATTCCTGAATATCCCCAATTTATGAACCAAACCCTGGTTTCTAAAATTTCCATACAAGATCATAAAAATAAATTTCATCCAGAATCTTTATTCATGAATTTGGGATTTCTAACCTATCTACATGAGGGATTTACCCTAATTCATTTTTTAGATTTCAATTCATATCCTTAGATCTCCAATTTCATCAAAACTCATAAATCAAAAGTGAATAAAATCTACCTACACCAATATGAACATATTTATTGCTATGAATCGCAAGTAATAAACACTTGCCTTAATTTTAACGGTATGATCCACTATTAATATGGGTGTGAGTGTGCTCCTCGTCTCGCGATCTACACCTGGGTATAGTTTTTGGTGTGTGTTCTTGAGTTAGGCACCAAGAACAACAATAGTTTCTTCTTCCTTCCTCTATGCCTTTCTCTTTTCTCTCACGTAGGTTTAGAGTTGATAACTCTCCACTAACCCATGTACATATATCTTTTATTTCCCAATTTTCTTCCATATTACTACTCCGAAATTCCAAAGGACGAAAATACCCCTACGGGGTGCCAGCTAGGCCTAAAACTACCCCGGAGTCCAAATAAAATGTCCGGGTAGAGTTTTTCGACTATCTCGATCCTTTCGGACTCAATGACACACTCAAAATTACCATACTAATTATACAAAAATAATTTATCTTTTTATTCCATACAATTAGTTCCGATACGACTCACACGCGCATCCTGACTTAAAATACCAAACTTGTTGTATTTAGCACACCGACAATTTATAAAAATTGTATAATTACGTATTATATATATCCACGGTAATAATCAATGATTTCCATCAATAAGTATTAACCCTTGGCACGCTAGTTAATAATTATTTTAAATTCGGATTAATTAACAATTAAATTTCTCGATCTTTTTAATTTAATTAATCCAATAATAATAATTAGTCCCATAATTATTTAATATCATAAAAATAATAATTAGTCCCATAATTATTTAATATCATAAAAATACGGGGTATTACAGGGGGGCTACGCATCTCGATAATTTCATTCACCGCATTCATTATGTGCCTCCATGTGTATACTTTGTCGATTGGGTTGACTCCCAATGGTTCAGACTTTTGATTTATTATGAAAGCAATGTGATATTGGTTGGAAGTTGGTAACACAAATTGAATATTACGGTTAATATCGTCCTTTTACTTTTGTACTTTATTTGCTTTGTCCATAATTTTATTTTGAGCATATGTGAGGACAATGTAAAATTTAGGTTTGGGGGTAAGAATGGTATTTTTGAAAAAAAAAATGAGAAAGAAATTTAAAAAATTCAGAAAGATTTTTAATATATTAAGTTTTGAAATGATTTCTTAATATAGAATTAATTCATGGTTCTCTTAACTTATGAAATTTTTTACACATTAGCCTATAATATGATCAAAAATGGATATTGAGGTGAAAGTTAATATGTTTAACAAATAAAGGTGGAGATTGTAACCAGGTGAGATTTTATGTCATTCATTGTTTTCAAGAGATTTATATCAATCTGAGTTAAAATAGCTCAAACTTTCCTTCAGTGATTAATTCGTTGATGATATCAAATTCTACGTTTATTCAATTGTTGAAAATAAAATGTCAAAATATAAATCTTAAGCACTAGAAGTCTTAGTAAGTCTTCATGAGACACAAATCAACTTAACGAAACTTGATAAATGAGAATATGCCATCATTTGAAAGCCCAAAGAAGAAAGGAAAGAAGAAGGAATGAAAAATAAAAATAAAAAATATGAGTTTGAAAACATAAAGGAAAGAAGAAAGGAAAATGGAGGTTAGATTAAGTACCTAAAATTCAAAATACCTAAAAACCTTTATATTCTATTAAATTTTGAACTCCAAAATCTATTCTTTTTAGCCAAAATTCGAGCCTACAGTAAAACCAAAGAAAATCCTAATCGATCTCAATGGAAGTTAGTTAGAGTGCGGAGAGATGAATATGATCTATGGTGCGATTCAACGTTTTCAACAAATAATCGATTTTCCGTTCATGAGATCATATTCATCCATATAATAAAAAGTCCATTTTTTATCACGTATATGTGAAATTTGTTCATTTAAATTCACTCTTTTATTCACATATACCGAGAGAAAATAACCGATTTCCCGAGTGTTCGATTAAGAGTGCATTCCGTGAGATTTTAAAATATAAACAAACGTTTGGCTAAGAAATGTAACGATCAAATCTTTTGAAATGGAAGGTTATATTGGCTATGCACACACATATGATAAATTGAGATTGAGAAGTGAATTTTTGTTATATTTATGAAGTTTGCATTCAAACTTGGTTATATTACTTTTACGGCCTTTGTATTGAGTCAAGTTTTTGAATTTTGTGAATATATTTACTACAAACCCTCACGAGACAAAACTCGTCCACTAGGATAACCTAGCACTTTGCACATGCTAAGTAAAATCGTGATTCCTACGAAAGTGAGTTAGATTTTAAAATTTTACTTTTGCCCGACGACTAGCAAAGTTTAGATTTTTAGGTATTTGATGAGTGCATTAAATTGTATAAATTATTCCCAAATCTAGGCCTTCTTAGGCCCGTTGTATCATAAATAATGAGCTTTAAAAGTCATTTTAATAACCTCGGGGTGTGAAATCATAATTTCGAGTGAAAAATGCAAGTTTGAATACACATTTGAATAAAATTTGAGTGAAAAATACAATTTTAATAACCTCGGGGTGTGAAATCATAACTTTAAAAACTTTAAATCCTAATAATAATTTTTAAATATTTATCGGGGCAAAAAAAATTCTATCTGAAATTTGGTTAAATTTCGAATTAAAACGAACAACTAATGAATTTCAGGGGCTAAAATGAAATTGAGGGGTAATATGTAATTCTCTAAACTTGTATTACCCAAAATTTGAATTTATTATTTTTATTTTTCATTTGTAAAGGTAATCGGGTGTTTGGACAACAAAGAAGTTGATATGCAAAAATTATTAGGATACGCGACACGGTTGACAGAGTAGTACTAAATATTTTTTTATAAAATCGTTCGAGTCTCCGTTGAGGCCTTACCATAGCTTTTCGAAAAGATCTTAAGAATATTTGCAACTTTTAAGTTGGACAAAAATGTGATGTTGAAGTTAAAAGTTCAAAAGTACGATTAAAGTTGGTGATGTGAACAGTGACAAAAATTGGGGATAATTAAAAAAATAAAAAGACTTTCCTCGTTTTCAACTCTTCCCAAGAATCCATGGGATAATTATCAACTCAAATACAACTAATCAAATGGAGTTTTACCCCAACTCAAATACCTCAGCTCATAGCCAATAAATAAGACCCTTGGATTCATTATTTTTCATAGAAAATTTTAGAGTCTTTAAAATAATTTTTGGTACTTTTATTTTGAGAGTATATTTTTTTGAGGGCCAAGAATTATTTTTGTGGGGAAAATTTTGTCAAAAATCAATTGTAAGGCACGATTAATTTGTAATTTTATTTTATTAATGAAGGTTATTATTCATTCTTGCACTTATATTTTGTCTTCAATGATGTTAGGTTAACTTTTTTATTCGGACTAGGTTGAGTTTATTATGTTTGATTAATATTGGGTGTAGTTTAAATTTGTCCTAATTTCCCAACTTTTTCTAAAAGTTGTAAAAATTCGGTATTCATTTAAAATTACATGAGAGTGTATTAGTAATTTTTTATGGGTTATAGTTTTATTGAATTAATTGATAGTCCATGCTTAAAAACTCTACTTTGAAATTTAAAAAAGAACTATTTAAGAGGATTTTAGCCGTCTATATTTTGAGGCATTAAATTTTATCGTGAACTTAATCGTGTTATTTTTTAAATTAAGCATGACGAGATTCGGTTCAATTTGACTCATTAATGAACCCTTTGGTTGCAAGGTGGTGTTCTCAATTATGGTTTTGATGGTGCAAGTGAATAGTGGTGGGAAAATCAAAAAGGGTAATTGATCGTTCATTGTTAAGGGGATGGTTCTAGGCAAAGTAAATTTAGAACCATAAGTACTCTGCACATGTCCTAAAAAATTTAACACACCCATTTTCCCACACAAGCAAGCAGTATTTTTGCTCCATTTCAACCTACATGACAATGATAAATACATACACATAAGTGTTAAGCAAAAAAAAAAAGATGTTTTTGATAGAAATGAGCAAAATAGAGAAATTTGTGGTTGATGCATTTTGTTGAACACCTAGTGTACAAGGTTTGAAAATGGTTTTGTTGATAATGTTTGTCTGTTGTTCTTGCCCATTTTTTCATAAAACAACAATCATTGATCATAATGTGTGTTTACTGCAACAATAATGTCAATTGGTTGATATTTCAGCAAGTAAACATATAAAAATAATAGATATCAAAAACCTAAGTTTATGTGAGAGTCCTAAATCCAACCCAATTTGAATGGGAAAAAATGGAGAATCATACCTTGAGGATGATTTGACTCTGACTTTATTTGATTTCAACTTTCACTATTTATAACTTATTCATTTGGCAACAAATTGACTCGTCGTTTGAAGTGAGACATTCCTTGTTTTGAGGATGCAAAATTTGTGAAGAGTTTTAGTCTAGCATTGTGTTTGTGAACTTCTCTTTTTTCCTCGGAATGCTTCTAAACTTTACATTTAGCTTCACAAACCCTCTAACTATACTAAACTACTTTATTTAAGTGATGAACTAGGAAAATCATTTCTATATAGTAAAAGAGCATAAATATGAGTTTTTATGGCTTCGTACATGCTAAAATTAGAAGAAAATAGAGAAATGTATACAATACATATGACTAATAACAAAGATTAAAAGAAAATGGGATGGTTTCAATGAAAAAAAAGTTAACTTGACTAGGGTTTAAAAAATATAAGTGAGTGGATCAAACGAGGCCTAATTTGGACTGTATTTTAACTAAAAACGTGGTTAAATGGAATAAAGTTGGGTTGGATGAAAAGACGGGCTTTGGGTTTTAATAGAAGAATATGTTTGGTTTATGGGATTATAAATTAAATAAGAGGGCTCTTAGGATTAAGATTGACTTATAAAAATATGGGATGCTTTAAAATAATAGAGAAAGGTTTAGGTCAGATCAAAAGGTTGGCCCACTTTCAAAATAATGGGTAGTGTGGGGCTTTGGATTCGAGTTATATAGTCATATTGAATAACTAAAAAGAACCCACTTAATTAGATCTTCCCTAAATCTGGGATTTAAATGGTCGGTAGAGATTTTCTTATAGCATCTAATAAATATAAAGCTTGAAAATTCGTTCCAATAAGGGTTTTCATAACCTAAAAATATAGGCAGCAACATGATGGCAAGGCAAAAGGATCTGGATGTCGAATCTAGTTGACGATGTCAATCTAATCTACTCATTTTTTCATCTCACTTTTCGTTTCTATTGTTGTTTTCGATTAACCCAAACGTATTTTCCTCTTTCACCAATTGCGACTGTAAGTTTAACAAATAGTGAGAACAAATATTTTGGGAATAAAAAATGGTGATAAACAATAGGGATTGTGGTTTAGATATAAAAATGAATAGAATTGTTTCATAGCTTATTCTATGTCAAAATATTTTATTTGTTACATTTAGGAGTTTTTATTCTAGACTTGTACATATCCTTGGCATCACTTATGTGTCTAGATTTTTTATTGAGTAGTGCTATGAGTCCCAAATAACTTTTTAAAACTCCCCCAAAAAGCAATTAATATGGTGTCTTAGCGGGACCCCATAACACAAGGCAATACTTAATAAGCAAGTGAGAGAGTAAGTGGAATCCACATCAAATTTGAGAGATATTTTGGGGGATATTTTAGTACTCATATCATTATTCTTTTTTATTTCCTTACATGCCTCTATATGCATTCGTATCAGCTTGCATTGCATGTATTCATCAAATTTAGAGACTTTGAGTGGAGTTTTGGACCTTTACGAATGTGGCATATTAACTTTGACACACTTTATATTTTCCAAACCTTTCCTTCATATCTTCCTTCATTTGATGTACTTGTTTTTTCCATAAAATGTCATATTTCTAAAAAAAAAGTGCAGAAAGAGAGTTTCATAATCATTTACTTTGAACAAATCCTTCAAAATGACATTTTTGGCAATTGTGTGTTGTCAGGAATGCAAACATGGGTAAAAAAGCTTTGTGCACATGGAGAGGGTGAACAGATAAAAACTTACCCATGCATAGATTTGTACATAGAGTTTTTTCCTTTCTATTTTTAATGGTCGTGCACCAGGACTTCGCAGAAGTAGAAATTTTGAATATTTCACTATATAAAGAATTTTGCCTCCACTTTTTAATAAGAATGCTTATTTCTCCTTGATGAAATTTTTATACGTAAGAAATCCTCTTTCTCAATCTAGAAACCCTATATGAGGTTTGGTTTTTCTCACTTTGATTAAAATATTTTGTGAGAGACATTTGAGTTATTTCATCAAATCAACCTTAGAAAATATTTTGCCTTCACTTGCATTTGGAGATACTCGGTTGAAAGGTCAACAAGGAGGAACATCTGAAGTTTTGGAGATGTGTTTTTCAAATTGAATGTGTGAAAGATAATATAAGTGGATTCTTATAGTTGTGCAAGGGATCTTTAGATGAGAGACACTAGATCATGTGGAGTATTGAGAATTGGTGATTTATGAGGGTTTGTCAGGTAAACGAGTTAAGTAGATGGTTTATCTCTTATAACATATTCATTTTCCAGTGGGTTAGTTGTACCATTGTGAGTTGTTTTCCCCTATATGGCTTTCCCCATTGATTTTGGTGCTCCTATCATTTTTTTCATTTACCTTTATTCATAACACATAACCTAACATAATTTTATATCTAAACTTGATATAGGTTTGTTGATGTTTAGATATCACATACTTACTATAGATTTGAACTAATGTTTCTAGATCTCACCTAATCATTAATTATTTAACACCTGCCCCTGTGATTTTGGTCATACACGTGTAATTTGGTTACTTAATGTGACTTAATTGGATTGGAATGGCCTTATATTTAATTTGGAGAAATGGTCAAGTTTGTTCAAATGAAACTCTTTGACGTTCTAAAGAGATTCAAATCTCATTTGAATGAATCATCAAATGACCTTCCAACGAAAATCACATGTTCGCATTTATAGCCTCATTGTATTCTCGTTTGAATGAGAGTAGTTGTCGTTCGGATGAGATTCAAATCTCATTCAAACGAAAAAATGATGTCATGATTGATTAAGCTTTGGGGCATTTTTGGAATTTAACCCCTAAGGGTTTGGGGGTATTTAAGTGATGCTTTGGCCCATTCTAGCGCATCTGACTCTCTAAGCTCTTGGAGCCTCACCACCACCCAACCACTTTCCATCACTCTAGCACCACCACTCATCAGCCCTAAACCACCATAGTTTAATCCACCTTCCACCACATTTAAGCCTATAAAATCCATCTACACCATTTGTTGGGCACGATATAAATTTATGGAGACATTTGGGATTTTTTAAGAAGAAAGGAATAATAAGTTACAGAGTTTGAAGGGAGTTTTTACGGATTTTTCATGCATCAAGCTTAATGAAGCTAGGCAACCTCTTTAAGGCCACCTTAGGAGGTGGTAGGTTGTCACCTTCTTCTACATCTAATCCACTATTATTGAAGTGTCCTTTGAGGTGGGAAACTCAACTATTTAAGTTTAAGAATGCTATTTCCCTAGTATATGGTCTTAAACATAGAGTCTTAAGAGTAGGAGGCATGTACATTGTAAAAGGTTATTTCCTTTTGATTTACGTAAAATAGTTTTGCAAATGGTTTCAAAGTGTTGAGAAAGTGATATATTTTCAAGAAAACCTAGTGTTCAACATTTTATATGATAAAATGTTTTTAAAATGATATGTATCTTGTTGAGATATTTTATGACCGAAGTCTTGAAGTTCTCTTCGAAAAAAGGGTTTTTGTGAAATTAGACATTTCTTCAAGTTTGAAGAAAAAAATACATTTTAATCTTAAAAAGCATATTTTTGCAAGTAATATGAAATTTCTTGAATAAATCATGTGTTAAACATAGTATTTTATATTTTTGGACCTAAAATCCCTCTTTCCAAGTATATAAACCTGTAGTATTTTGATGATGAGCATTTGAACAAGTTTAGTAGAGATTTTAATGAGTTTTAACATGAAATATAGAAAATAGAAATTTCAGCCCATTAAAGGTTGTTAATAAGTCTGGAAAATATGATAAGTGCATGTTTTCAAGACTATATGTGTTAAAAAAATGGTATTTTTCTTGCAAAGTATTCTTCAAAATGCCAATTGATTCCCTTGATAAAGAAAGTAATGAAATTAAGATATTTTCAATTTGAGAAGTGTGTTAATTAAAAGTACTAAAGAAGTGTTGAAAACATTCAAGAAGTTGGTATGTATAACCTAATGATGTTCTGGGAAAATAACACTGTGAAAATGGAGGAGAAGACAAGTTTGAAAGCAAATGGGTAAAATTATAATTTTATGTAAAGTGAAGAACTTTTATTTAATAAATATATTGGAAAAGGTGTTACACAAGATAGTCCTAAATGGGAGTGATTTTCAAAATAAAATCGACATAAATGTGTAAATGACATGAAATGGTGATTTTCTAAAGTGTAACACAAATGTGGGTTATAGTCCCCGAAATTTTGGCTTCGGCCGGTAAAAGTGAAATAATGTGCACACGAAAAGGTGTTAAAATACATGATAATGGAAGCTCAAAAGAATCGAGAAAGATTAATAAGGGCTCGGAGCCATAGGGTGAAAGACCCAAAATCACTAGTCGAAGCATATGGTGGCGTCGTCGGTGGTGGGGAGCTCATTATTTAGTAAATTTCGATAAAAAGATAATGAATAACGTGGAACATAATAAAGAAATTTATTGTGCTAAGAAAATGAGGAAAGATAACCTGTCTGAAATGAAATTGATAAATGTTCCTATTTTGAAAGGGTCATTTGGACAATAAATATGAGAATAGATAAGTCCAAGTAAGACGTGAGTTAATGACACAAGTGAAGCATTTAATGGGTAATTAAGTAATATAAGGTAGTTCTAGCCCATAATTAACACAATTGTGTGTTGTGAATGATTTTCAAAACGAAAGCAAGTATTTTTTAACACGGAGTGTGCATATGTTGAAAGGTGTTTTTCAAGGAAAATACTAAAGTGGATTTGGTGTAAGTAAATGGAAAATCTCAGTGAATGAAGAATTTTTTCCAAACATTTAGTATTTTGATTAAGTATTTAACTGGGTGCATTAAATCGGGAAGTCAATGTTCAGTATTAAAAGGGGACAAGAAGGGTCCTGTCGTATGATTAATGTGATTTAATCAAGTCAAGTAACATTTTTAATTAAAAATGGATTCAAGCATTAGTATGTGTGTGTGTGTGTGTGTGCAGATTTTGCAGGTGCATGCAGGTGGTACGTTATAGAGTCTCTTTCCTACCGTTCGATTCTATGTTGCATTATCGTATTTCTCACTACGCATTTGGCTCACTCCTTTTCCTTTTTTATGGCAAGTTATATGCGATTCCGTATTTGAGAGCGTTTTACAGGTAAGTAATCTTTTATTTTACGTTAGTAGCTTTGAATGCTTGAATTTCACAGATGCTTCGTATGGGTCCCACACATAGCTTGATATAAATTGAAATTATATGCTAAACAACTGAAATGTTAATTAAATAAAACTGGACTAGCAATATTATTTAGGTTATCTCATTGCACTTCACACCTAACGTTCGAGTCAGATCGGGTTAACCACATATAACCCACAAATACAAGTCGGGGAATTACAAATGGTATCAGAGCACACTGGGTTTAAGGTTCCTTTCAGGATTGACATTATGAGGTTGGTGGTGGATCTTTGACATCAGTGTTAGTTTTGGGCCACTCTTGCTAGACAGGTGATGGTTTCGATTCGTGTTCTCGACAATGGAGTTAAGAATATTAGCACGACAAGTAATTCATTGCCAAGTAGAAAGTGTCCAAGGTAGTTGCCATTACTAGTTCTCGACACTCTTTATGTAGACGTGTTAGTAATTTACGTGTGTCTGCATAAGCCATTAGTGGTGGCACCGCGTTCTCTATTGTGAGGCCTTTTTGCGTCAACCCCTGATGATGTGAAAGGTTTTTTAAATTGTTAATAAAGGTAAATAGTGTCCATTAAATTAAATGTATGAGTGGCATGTGTAAACAATTTTAGTTTTGTGAAAAGTTAGCATTATGTTCCTTGGTTAGGTAACCAAGGATGGTTAATAATGATGATGTGATTAGGCAAACTTGATCCTTGGGGTATTGTCATATCGTGGGTATTTGAAAATTAGGTAGGCATGTAGACCCGTGTTAGTCATTATTTGAGGATGTGTACTCTGGCCTTAATTGATAGGATACTATGAGTGTAGATGAATGTCGTAGTAATTATTGATTGATGGTTGCGTATCGTAAGTTATGATAAGGGTTATGAGCCATTGACAGTAAGTGTGTAATGCGTGTAACTAAAATTATTGAAGTAACATAGGAGTAAACCCTAGGCAGCCTTCAATGAGGTGGTTTGGGTCATAATGATGTGACATTCGAGGAATAGGATCCCTTATCATGTTAGTAGTGTGGATTTAAAGGCGTATAGGTTATACACGACCTCCTATATCCTACCAAAATTTTTACTAGCGTCATCTTATGGTTTAATATGTGGTATATGGCATTAATTATTTGAAAGGAAGTTCTTAGAGTACCCTTAGGAGTTATTGAATGTGACGTCCTTAGGAATAGGATTTGACTTATTGTGACGCCTCAACGTGTTCAATGATTATAATTCTCCATATGTAGGGACTTGTATACTAGTCGTTCGAACGAGACAGACGAGGTCATTCGAACGAGATACATGAGGTCATTAGAGTGAGGTTCCTACGTTTAAGCGAGTCAATTTTTTACCCTTCTTTGGAATGTCATTCGATTAGTTGTTAGAAGTGGGTTTGAACAAAAATGGGTACATCGTTTGAAAGAGGTACATGGTCATTTGAATGAGCACGTGAAAGATTCTTTTGAGTTCGATCTGACCCATCTCTCTAATGTTTATCCTTTGTAACAAAACTTCCTTATAATTATATATACAGTATTAGAAACCTTGTAAGTATCCAATAGTCGTGAGATGGATATTGGAAAATTAGTAGGGCATATCTACTATGAGAGGATCATAGGTAATGAAATCTTGTCGGGTTGTTGGTGACAATTTTGTTGGGGTATGCTTGGTATCCTGGGGGAACCAGTTGAGTTTAGTTTTATGGAGTGCAAGTGTTCTAATAATGGTTGTATTGAGGGTCATGTAATGATCTCAGGTTATTGGACAAGTTCAAAGGAATCTAATCGTGCAATCCTTAGTGAGGGCATGCAATTTGGTATAAATAGGTAATGAAACCTTCTAAGGAAAATTGGAGCTTAGTGTCAAAATTAGACATGATACTCATTTGTCATAAAATAACTAGTATAAAAAGTGTCATACTTGATTTTGATGGGTACTAAGAAATGCATTGGAGACTTAGATTAATGATGTCATGTTAAAGACTTAAAAATAGCCCCCAGATGCGATATCAAAATATGATTAGAGTATCGGCATGCGCCGATCGTGTAAGTTAGAATAGCCCGGGTAGGGGAGGGACTAGTTCTTGGAACATGTTTCCAGGTGTGTATAGATTGGGAGGTGTAGACTTATAGTGCTAATGATGACCGGTGTAGCCATCACGTAGCTTAAGTCTGGCTAGAATCTGGAGATAAGCGTAGTTACAATCTTGTGTCATTAGTGGTTGTAATAAGGTGAGTGTTTTTCCTAATTGGGCATTGTCTAGGGAGATGTTAGGATACAATCAATGTACGATGAAGTAGACAGTAACCTAGGTACATTAGGCTAGTCATGACATCATGTTGACTAGAGAAATAGACAAAGTCAGTGTTGACAAAGATATTTAGCATTAATCGACTAGAAAGATTCATGTTTATCGAGGATGAGAGAAGGAAGCTTATTCCTAAGGAGGGAATTACAAAATTTGACTTCCCAAAGGACAATAGTTTGTGTTTTGCAGTTTTCTCGCAATGATGAACGATTCATGGTCCGATTTATTTTATTGGTGACTCAAGTTAGGGTGTGAGGCTAGACTAGGGTCCGTTGAGGATGTTTCAGAGAATTCGTAGACTTCAAAATGAAGCCGTACGTTCACACTTTGTGTACCATAGTTCGTTACATGCAAATAGGATTATCTCTATCATTCATTATGATTCGTTGTCTTCCTTTAGTTACGGTAGTCGAGGAATACGTACCTTCAGTTCAGGTAGTCGAGGATTGTGTTCCCTAGGTTATAGTAGCCTTCGATTGTATCGTGTTTTTATTACGATGCATTTTGTCTTAGTGAGAGTGCGATTGGACATGGCATGGTCAATGCAGCTTGGTAACTAGGTGTGCCCTTATTTAAAGTATCCCTTGGTTTTTGTACTAGTTCCGTGTACATGTGGAGGCGCGTTCTGCAGCACGGTTTGCTCGTAGCATTTATTTTCCTTAAAATTAGCATTCTTATAGATTGGTTGGCATGGCGATTAGAAACTCTAGTGGTAAAGATTATAATTATGTTTCAAGGATGTGGTCAAGTGTTAGAACTCGAGAAAACATAGCAGGTGGTGTTGTTTTGCCTCAATGAGGGGATTGGTGTAATATTCAAGTGAGTGATTCATGGTGGGACGCCTAGAGTGATCATAAGTTCATAGAAGGACCTTGTGGAAGGCATTAGTCAAATGCCTAGAATGGTCCTAAGGTCGTAGAAGGACCCTGTGGAACTATCGATTGGACATACGATTTATGACTTAGTTTGTATATCGCTCCTCAGAGAGAGTGACTAATGATGTGAGGTTAGTATGAAGTTTAAGTGAATTTGTCTGGTCTGGATGACCCGATAATTTGAGGAGGCGAAAGATATGTAGTCCTAAGAATTAAAATAATTTACGATGATGGACTGGGTGTTAGTTATATGTCATTTTTCTCTTCAGTGAGTGTCTATCACTAGACAGTGTTGCCCTAACAGATGTGCGTGTATCCCTTGAGTGTTAGCAAAGAATCTTTAGACTTGATTGAGCGTGATCATCGGGTAACTGGAGACTCGGGAACTGTTACCTAACATAAAGGCTAGCTTGGTTGTGAGCATTAGAATATATTTCAAGTCGAGTTCTTTAGTGATATCCCCCTATGAAAGTAAGTGTGATGACTTCTTAATGATTGGGTATTCCGATGACCTAGCCTTAAAAGGTCCCTGTGACTTAAAATAAGAGTTGATAACCTCTAGGAACTTGAGGAATTGATTGATTAAGAATTTCGAGGATGAAATTCCCAAAGAAGGAAAAAATGTAACACCCGCCCCCGTAATTTTGGTCATACCTCTGTAATTTGGTGACTTAATGTCACTCAATTGGGCTATAAATTTTATAAGATGAATTATGGGTCAAATATAGGTAATATCATGGCATTGGTGCAATAAATTGGATTGGAATGGCCTTATACTTAATTTGGAAAAAATATTCAGGGTCGTTCAAATGAAACCCTTTGGCGTTCGAACGAGACTCAAATCTCGTTAAAATGATGCTTCAAACGACCTTCTAACAAAAATCACACGTTCGCGTTTACAGACTCGTTAGACTCTCATAGGAAACTCATTTGAATAAGATTAGTTGTTGTTCGAACGATTCAAATCTCATTCGAATGAGAAAAAACTATCATGGTCTAGATCCTTGGATTTAACACATGTCACACTCCCACACAAGAGATCAACTCGGGCTTAAGCTTTGGGGAATTTTTGGAATTTAAACCCTAAGGGTTTTGGGATATCTAAGTGATGCTTTGGCCCATTCTAGGGCATCTCTCTCTCTCTTTAAGATCTTTGAGCCTCACCACCATCCACCACTCTAGAACCACCACGCATCACCCATAAACCTTCATACTTTAACCCATTTTCCACCACATTTAAGCCTATAAAACCCATATACACCATTTATTGGGCAAGATATAAATTTATGGAGATGTTATTGGGGGGTTTTGGAGAAGAAAGGAAAGAGAAGTTATGGAGTTTGAAGGGGATTTTCATGGAGATTTCTAGGAGCAAGCTTAATGGAGCTAGGCAACCTCTTTATACCCACCTTAGGAGGTGGGAGGTTGTCATCTTCTTCTACATCTAATCCACCATTGTTGAAGCATTATTTGAGGTGGAAAACTCTACTCTTTAAGTTTAACAACTCCATTTACCTAGTATTTGGTCTTGTATATAATGTTTTAAGAGTAGGAATGCCTTCATGATATAGAATGTTATTTGATCTTAATTTATGTAAAATGGTTTTACAAATGGTTTCAAATTGTTAAGAAAATGATATATTTTTAAGAAAATCAAGTGCTAAACATTTTATGAAATAAAATATTTTTATAATGATATTAATCTTATTGAGATATTTTGTGAACAAAATCTTAAAGTTTTCTTTTAAAAAATGGGGTTTTGTGAAATTAGGCATTTTTTCAAATATGAAGAAAAAATGTCTTTTAATCTTGAAAAGAATTTTTTGTGAGTATCATGGAATTTCTTGAATAAATCTTGTGTTAAACTCATTATTTTAGATTTTTGGACTTAAACTCCCTCTTTCCATGTATATAAACTTGTAGTATTTTGATGATGAACATATGAACAAGTTTAGTAGAGGTTTTAATATGAAATAAATAAAAAAGAAATTTCAACCCATCAAAGGGTGTTAATAAGTGTGAAAAATATGATAAGTGCATGTTTTCAAGACTACACGTGTTAATAAGAAAAATGGAATTTTTCTTGTAAAATAGTCATCAAAATACCAAATGATTGCCTTGATAAAGAAAGTAATGAAATAAAGATATTTTCAATTTGAGAAGTGTGCCAATCCAAATTATTAAAGAAGTGTTAAAAACATTCAAGAAGTTGGTATGTATAACTTAATGATGTTCTGGGAAAACAACACTTGTGAAAATGGATGAGAAGACAAGTTTGGAAACAAATAGGTAAAATAGTAATTTTACATAAAGGGGAGCATTTTTATAAAATAAAAATATTGGAAAAGGTGTTACATAAGATAGTCCGAAATGGGAGTGATTTTCGAAATGAAATCGACATAAATGTGTAAACGACATGAAATGGTGATTTTCTAAAGTGTAATACAAATGTGGGGTGTAGTCCATGAGGTTTTGACTTCGACCAGTAAAAGTGGAATAATATGGACATGGAAACACATGATAAAGGAAACTCGGAAGAACCGAAAAAAAATTAAGAAGGTCCGGGAGACCTAGGGTGAAAGATCCAATCACTGGCCAGAGCATATGTTGGTATCCTCGATAGTGTGGAGCCCATTAAAGTACGCGATTATTTTATTCTGAGAAAAAGATAATGAGTAAAAGTAGAATAAAGAAATTGGTTGTGCTAAGAAAATGAGGGAAGACAAACTTTTTGAAATGAAATTGATAAATGATCCTATTTTGAGAGGGTAATTTGGACAAGAAATATAAAAATGGCTAAGTCCAATTAAGGCATGAGTTAATGGCACAAGTGAAGTGGTTAATGGGTGGGTCGTCATTTAACCTAAGCTGGTTCTAACCCATAACTAATACAAGTGTGTGTTGTGAACGGTTTTCAGAAAGAAAACATTTATTTTTTGACACAGAGTGTGCGTGTGTTAAAAGGTGGTTTTCAAGGAAAATACTAAAGTGGATTTGGTGTGAGTGAATGAAAAATATTGGTGAATGAAGTTTTTTTTCCCAAAAACAGTGTATTTTGTTTAAGTATTTAACCAGGTGCATTAAATCGGGAAATCAATGTTAAGCTAACACTACACCAACACTGCCCACTTGTCAAGGTCTAAACCGTGACAAGTAAAATTTGTCAAGGTCTAAGACCGTGATAAATTTTCGAGTGACAAAGACATTTTCCACAGACTTGTTATGGTAAAAAATCGTGACAAGTTTATTAGATTTGTCAAGTACTTTTACCGTCAAAGTCCGTGACAAAGGAAAACTTGTCAACGTCAAAGTCCATGACAAATCAGGGCAGATTTTAAAAAAAATTATTGGGCAGTATGGCCACTGTCACTGCCCAGCAGTATATTTGTACCTACTATAGCAAATTTTAACCTGTCCAAACATCATATATATCAAGAAATATTCAATATTCAATAACCAATACAAATATCCATAAAAACACCAAACCAACATGTAAATATCCATAACCAAATCAAAATAATACAAATAATATCCAAATAAAATAAATACAACTAATGTCATGGAGTAGGGTCTATAGTAGGTCAGAGGAGGAAGGAAGACAGATAACATCAGCACCACCAGGTGAGGAGTTTGCTAGCTCGACACAGGTGTAACAATGGCAGCACAGTTGTATGAATAAGGCAAGAATGAGGTGAGGAGAAGAGGAATGAATAAAAGAACATAAGTGGTTCAGCCAAACCGGCCTACGTCCACTGTGAGTGTGTGTGAATAATATCACTGAAAGAAGGCACTAGTGGCCATGGATACAACCTCTCAAGCTCTTTCTCCCTCTACAGTGTAAACTTAGACAGAATTTCAGCTAGGGTTTCAATATCTGTCCCCCTTTGCAAGGTAGGGGATGATCCCTTTATATAATGCCTAGGGGGTGTAATGTACCCCCTATGCATGTAATGTGCATGTGTGTAGTTTCCTCACCAATGAGGGTGTGCCAGCTGTCAGGTCCACATGTAAGTGATGATGATGAAATATTCCCCCCACATGTGGGGAATAATCTTGTTGTAACTGATCTTGGCCCAGGTGTCCTTATCCAAATGCTTGCGGATACTTTGACAGTCATGCTGGTGAATGGCCTCGGCCTAGGAGAGGCCGAGCTATAAGGGTAGGTCGTCCGATCAATTCGTGATGTGGCATGTGCTGTCTCGGCTTTATGTCAGCCGAGGTAAACACCTATATCGGCCTGGGACGAGCCATTAGCGTGCTGATGATAAGCGGTCCCTGGTAACCTCGGCCTCCTACGAGGTAGGGTTCATGCTGAAGGTGTGTTTAGCTTCTTGTTATCTTGGCCTACTGTTGACCGGGGTTACTATTCCTTGGCACCTGGAGTTGATGTTATCTGTGATATGAGAAGTGTTCCGGGGGGAGTGCATGTCTTAGTGTCGGCCTGGGCCGAGGTAGCCTTGGCCGAGGGATGATATCGTGCCCCCCCCCCCTGCACCGGCGGGTCGGCTAACGTCTCGGCTCTCATCTCGGCCGAGGTATGTTCCACTAGGCTGAGGTCATACTTGGGCATATCAATCACCCCCCAGCCCTTAGTCATTTGCGAAGAGTGGTGGCTAAGGGGTTCTTGCCTCCGAGGTCTATTTACCCCAAAGTCAATACCCGCATGACACTTGTCCATTGCTAAGGCGTGCCCACTTGGTTGGCACATGCTGTCAATTGTCCCTTGGGCTTCCCAAGGTAATGATGAGCCTTGGGAATCGTGCCCAAGTATTTAAAGGCTAAAACCTTCCTTTTTCTTCCTCTTCCTCATTTCTCTCCTGTTCAAGCGATTGCTCCCCTGTTTTCTGCGATTTTTTCTCTCCGAAGCTAGCCTCTGCTCCAGCGATTGTTCCGCTGAGGGATACCTCCTTTCCTGCGCGATACTCTCTGCATTGTTCACCAACCTCACCTTCAGGTATCTTCCCTCTCCATCTCCTTCGTTTTTGATATTTTTAATTTTGAACATTCCGGTTAGATCTTGAGTTTCCCGGGGAGATCTTGGGGTTTCCGGTTAGATCTTGAGTTTTTCGGTGGGGCAGGCTTCCTGCATAGGTTCTTTAGTTTGATCTAAAATTCCCTTAACTTTTCAAGCCATCTTTGTTTGTAGTTTTTAGGATATTCCCAAGTTTAAGGTCTGCAAAATCCTTGTGTCGTCCCCAAATGCTCAGACCCTTGTACCAACTTCTTGAAGACTTTCCATCTCTAAAGGAGAAGACCTTGGATAAAATTAGACAAATAGAGAGAGCTCAGGAAGAAGCTCGTAGGTCGCAAGAGTCCCCCATCAGACCCCTCTTTCCTCCTCCTCTCAAAGTGGTGTACCCTCGTCCTCCTGAGAATTTTTACCAGACAGACGCCTCTGCCAACAACTTGCCGATGTCCGAGTCTGAGTCTTCTACCTCTGATCCGATGTCAGTGGACTCTTTCCAAGAGTCCATGGACTTCACTACTCAGGCTGACCAGAACCCTGACCATGCCGAGGTCTCCAGTTGTGCCTCGTCTCAGAATGGCACAAGCACCTCTAGTTCTTCTTCAGAGGTTGAACTTGTAGAGCCAAGTGTGGCCGTGCCTGGCATCCTAAATGCTATTCCTCTGTCGGCCGTAACCGAGGCCGAGTTTGCTCAGAGGTTCCCCGGTAACCCGTCCACGTCTGCTCCAGCCGACGTTGAGTCTGACGATGATGAGGATGCCGAAAGTGAAGTTGACACCTCTGAGGCAGACGAGTACGAGAGTACCATTACCGAGGTCGATTTACTGCACTTCAGGTACTTATATTCCATTAGCCCCTCTATCCACTTAAGGAGACCTCTGAGAGAATAGAGGGCCTACCACTGCAGGGATGGGGAAATCTGCCTGTACGAGCAGATGTTCAAGTTAGGTTTTCGTCTTCCCATCCACCCCGTCATTAGGACCATTCTATCATTCACCAATTTGGCCCCCTCGCAGCTCTCTCCCAATGCCTGGAGGGTTATTATAGGGGCCATCATCTTGTGGAGGGCGATTCACCACTCTGACCTCCTAGTGCAGGTCTTTGCTGGCTGTTACGTCCCTACCTCGGCTAGGAACCATCCGAGCTATTACCATTTTGTGGCTCGGAGGCCTGAGAAAAAGATGCTCCTGGTCACTCAGACCTCCAACCATAATTGGAAACCCAGGTACTTTTTTGCCTCAGGGCCTTGGGAATTTGGTTCTTCCATTCCCTCGTCCATCTTCGAGCCGAGAATACCCCGGAAATGGGGAAAAGTCACCATGGCTGCCAGGGCCGACCCTGGACTTAGTGTACAACATGGCAAAAAGGTGAAGGCCCTGCAGGACCAAGGGTCCCATGGGATGTTTGTCAAATTTGAGCATCTGTTGACCCCCCCGTATCTCTCGGGGACGGGCCTTGGCGGAAGTCCCTTAGCTGACTTTGGTAAGGATTTTTATTTTAACCGTGTAGCCTCTAATCATATGTACTTTATTTCTGACTCGTATCTTTTTACTTTTGCAGAGAAACCACCAGACGTTTCAGACGAGTTGTGGGAGATGGCGGCCCCGAGCTTGTCCAGACTTGTCAAGAAGACTGGCATGAATGCTCCTCCACCTGCTCCCTCCACATCCAAGTCTAAGAAGAGGGCACCCGATGTCCATCCTCCTGAGGAACAGAGGCCGAGCTCTAGGACAAAGAGGTCCTCAGACACTGCTATCCCTGTCACGGCCGACACGTTATCTGCCCGTCTGGACCAGTTAAAACTCTCTGATAGCGTGGTCGGCCACAGCCGACAGGCCATGGACGCTCTGAACAACATGATGACTGATGCCGACAAGCGCTTCTTCAGGTCCATGGAGACCCCCATGATGGTTGAATTCGGCCTTCACCGAGTAGTCCAGGTATAACTCATTTCTTTATCCGAAGTATAACGTCTGATGTTGTTCTCATCTAACTTCTTCATTTACTGTGCAGGGTGCGGCTGCCATGTACCAGCTATCCAACTGGACTCTCAGGAAATTGCCTCTCATTCAGAAGGGGCAGGAGGCCGAGAAAGTTGAGACCACTCTGAAGGCCGAGATTGCTCGTCTGAGAACAGAGTTACAGGAGGCTGAGGCCAAGGCACAGACCTCCGAAAGCAAGGCCCAAGGCCTAGAGAATGACATCTCTGCACTCGTTCAGAGCCATACCAAGGCTCTGAAGGACAAGGACGATGCTTTGCAGAGGAAGGTTGATGCTGCGGTGAAGGCTTCTCTTGCAGATGCCTCAGAGACAATAATTTCTGACTACAAGGTCTCCGAGGAGTTTGTAGGTTTTGGTCATGAGTACCTTGAAAGGGGTATCAAGGCCACTTCCAAATGGGCCGAGGTAAGGGAGGCCGAGGTTGGCATCATCAAGGCCTCAGATTTTGTGGGCCTCGGCCTTGCCGATGCCCAGTTTGCTCAGGCCTTGCAGGAGATAGAGGATGAAGCTGCTGCCCCTGGTCAAACGGTTACTCTGGAAGGGACTGACCTCGGAGATACTGACCCTGCAAACGAGGTAGCTCAAGTGACCAATACCGAGCAGGCCGACCCAGACGAGCCATCAAACATTCCTCCTTCAGACGTTTGACTTGTATTTTGCATTTTTTGTTTTGACTTGTAATCTCGTATGTAATTTCTCAAACACGTAAATATTATGCAATTTCTTTCTTTTGTTGAATGCAAATGTCTTCATCTTTATTTGTGAATGTATATGAATGTTATGCACTCTCTGAAGTCATTACTGAATGTGATGCCATAACCAAGCCTTAAGAGTCTGAGATCCTCACTTAAAGGTCTGAGGTCCTCCAGCCGAGATGTCCGAGCTCAGACCTCGTCACCACCAAGTGGTGTTATGAGGGTCTGAGGTCATCACCTAGGCCGAGGTAAACCTCATAATTTCACCAAATTAATGATGTTAAAGGTCTGAGGTCCTTCAGCCGAGATGTCCGAGCTCAGACCTCGTCACCACCAAGTGGTGTTATGAGGGTCTGAGGTCATCACCTAGGCCGAGGTAAACCTCATAATTTCACCAAATTAATGCTGTAAAAGGTCTGAGGTCCTCCAGCCGAGATGTCCGAGCTCAGACCTCGTCACCACCAAGTGGTGTTATGAGGGTCTGAGGTCATCACCTAGGCCGAGGTAAACCTCATAATTTCACCAAATTAATGATGTTAAAGGTCCGAGGTCCTCACCTAAGAGGTTATCCCCATAATAAATTTCACCAAATGAATGATGTTAAAATGAAACAAGAATTTGCCATGGAAACTGATCTTTATTCACAACCTCTTCTCAATAAGATGGTACTTTTACAATTGGCAAAATAAATGCAACATTATATGAAATATCTCTTTAGGTGATCGGCATTCCACGGGTTGATGAAGGGTTCTCCCTCTAGGTTCTCTAGCCTATATGTGCCAGGCACAATCTCTTCCATTACTCTGTAGGGGCCATGCCAGTTCGGGTGTAGCTTGTTTGTTTTCTGTAGGGTCTTCTTGAGCATTAGGTCTCCTACCGCAATGGGTCTTGTCTTCACCCTTTGATTGTAGAACTTTGCTGCCCTCTGTTGGTAGGCTGCCTTCCTGACCTCTGCGTCTTCCCTTCTTTCTTCTATAAGGTCCAGGTCTAACCTCCTCCTTTCCCCGTTGTTGTCATGATCATAGGTCTGAATTCGATGAGTTGGTAGGCCAATCTCCGTTGGTATGACGGCTTCTGAACCATGTGCCAACATGAATGGGGTTTCTCCTGTGGGTGTCCTTGCTGTGGTCCTGTAAGCCCAAAGCACAGCATAAACCTCTTCTATCCATCTCCCCTTCGCGTCTTCTAACCTCTTCTTGATTCCATCCAAGATAGTCCTATTTGTAACCTCAGTCTGGCCATTAGCCTGAGGTCGACCAGGAGATGAGAAGAACTGTTTAATCCCCACACTTTGGCAATACTTCGCCAAGGAGGCGTTCTTGAACTGGGTCCCATTATCTGAGATGAGCGTGTTCGGGAGGCCATACATACATATGATGTTTTTCCAGATGAACTGAAAGGTCTTCTGCTCCGTAATTGTTATCATGGGTTCGGCTTCTACCCATTTTGAAAAGTAGTCAATGGCAACTATCAAGAATCTATAGTTATTGACTGCTCTTGGCAAAGGTCCTACCAAGTCAATTCCCCATACCGCGAACGGCCATGGCGAAGAGATTGATGTTATAGGCTGGTGGGGTTGGTGGGGGATAGTGGCGAACCTCTGACATTTGTCTCACCTCTTCACATAGTCAGCAGCATCCTTAGATAAGGTTGGCCACCAGTATCCCTGAGTGATGATTCTCTTGGCTAAGGGTCTTCCTCCTATATGGGTAGAGCAAGAGCCCTCATGAACCTCCTGCAAGACCCGGGTTACCTCCATGGGATGCACACATCTGAGGAGGGGCAAGAGGAACCCCTTCTTATACAAAACATCCCCTACCAAAGAGAACTTGGAAGCTCTGTACCTCAACTTTCTTCTTTCCAGCTTGGATTCAGGTAGCTCCCCCTCTCTTAAGTATCTGACGAGCGGGTTAATCCAAGAGTCCCCCAGGTTCACGTTGTGACAAGGGCTGGGCACCTCGTCCTCCTCGATGCTTGCCTTTCCCAGGACTTCGATTGGGATGGTTCTTCTCAAGTCTGTCTTCATTGCCGAGGCCAGCCTTGCTAATGCGTCGGCGTGATTATTGCTCAATCTTGGCACTCTCTTCAGTTTGGCCTCTTCAAAAAATTCTAGCAACCCTCTTACCTTTTTTAAGTACCTAGCCATCCTCTCATCCTTGGCCTCGTATGCCCCCAATACTTGGTTAACAACTAACCTTGAGTCGCTGTGGAGTAGAAGCCGCTTTACCCGCAGAGTAGTTGCCAATAGGAGGCCCGCTATCATGGCCTCGTACTCAGACTCGTTGTTTGAGGCCTGGAAGTTGAATCTTAAGGCATACTCAATGTTGGCGCCATCTGGAGCTGAGAGTACCAGCCCCGCGCCGCTTCCACCGTCACAGGAGGATCCATCCACAAAGAGGCTCCACACGTCTTCCTCTGAAGAGAAGACCCCTTTTCTCATCACTCCTTTTTCGAAGAGGTATCGATCCTCTTCATTTTCTTCTATTCTCCTCCGAGTCTTGCCTGGTACAACCTCTTCTCATCCCCGAAAGACGTACGGGTCTATCTCTTCCGAATCTCGGGAGACACCTTGACCCTTCTCTTCGCCGCTTTCCAAGTTATTCCCTGACTCCGTCTCTTCCCACGTGAACTCTGCGACGAAGTCAGCAAGGGCCTGTCCCTTAATGGCTGTTCTGGGCTGGTAAGTAAGATCATACTCTCCTAGTTCAATGGCCCAGGTCATCAATCTTCCGGACTTCTCAGGCTTGTGCAGGACCTGCCTTAGTGGGGAGTCCGTGAGGATTGTCATAGAGTGAGCTTGAAAATAGGGTTTCATTTTCCTTGAAGCATGGATAAGAGCATAGGCCAACTTCTCCATCCGGGGATAGTTCTGTTCAGACCCTTGTAAGGCCTTACTGTTAAAGTATACAGGCCTCTGAACTCTATCCTCTTCTCGTACTATGGCCGTGCTAACGGCCGACTTAGAGACTGCTAGATATACAAAGAGCCTTTCCCCGGCGATGGGCCGGGACAGCAGCAAGGGAGACCCTAAGTAGGACTTTAGTTGATCAAAAGCTTTTTCACATTCTTCATCCCACTGGAAGGCCTTCCTTAGAACTTTGAAGAACGGAAGACACTTATCCGTTGCCCTGGAAACAAACCTGTTCAGTGCTGCCACTCTTCCCGTGAGTCTCTGGACATCCTTGATACTCCTAGGAGTCTTCATATCGAGCAATGCCTTGATTTTCTCAGGGTTTGCCTCAATCCCCCTTTGATTAACGATGAAACCCAGGAACTTCCCAGCTCCTACCCCAAAGACACATTTCGCCGGATTGAGCTTCATTCTGTATTTGTCCATGACATCAAAGGTCTTCTCAAGGTCTGCCACGTGAGTACATGCGTTCAGACTCTTCGTTAGCATATCGTCTATGTATACCACCATGGTCTTACCTATCTGTTCCTCAAACATCCTATTGACGAGACGCTGATATGTTGCCCCCGCATTTTTCAGACCAAAGGGCATTACCTTGTAACAGTATGTCCCCTTGTCAGTGATGAAGGCTGTTTTCTCAGAGTCTCCGGCGTCCATGAAGATTTGGTTATAACCCGAATAAGCATCCATGAAGCTCATGAGCTCGTGCCCTGCGGTTACGTCCACCATCTGGTCTATCCTAGGTAGGGGATAGCTGTCCTTCGGGCAAGACCTATTCAGGTCTGTGAAATCTACGCACATCCGCCACTTTCCATTGGCCTTAGGCACGATCACTGCATTTGAGAGCCACTCTGGATAGGTGACCTCTCGTATGAATTCGGCCTCTTCCAACTTCTTCACCTCTTCCCGAATAACCTCATACTTCTCTCTGGAGTAAATTCTCCTCCTCTGCTTGATTGGTCTGGCATCCCTGTTCACGTTGAGTTTGTGGGTCGTGACCTCGGGGTCTATACTAGGCATGTCGGTGTGGCTCCAGGCAAAGACACTCTGCCTCTTCCAGAGAAGGCTTACCAGCTCTTCCTTAATCCTTGTTTCTAGGGCCTTGCTGACCTGGATGGTTTTTTCCGACTCGTCCTCATTGAGGACGATGGATTCTACCTCTTCCGCGGCCTCGCCCTTCTTCAGCTTTGTTTCATCTCTCGGATCAAGGGTGTCTATGCTGTAGGTGGCGGTTGCCCTCTTATGGGCCTCCCTCGCTTCAGCTGAGTTAAAGTAACACTCCCGTGCCATGGTCTGATCCCCCTGCACTTCCCCTACCCCGTAAGGGGTCGGGAATTTTAGCATTTGATGGACCGTTGACGGCACGGCTTCAAACTCCTTGAGGGCTACTCTTCCAATGATGAGGTTGTAGGCCGAGTAGACATTCTCATCCATCACAAAAAAGTTTATCTTCTTAGTCAGCCTCTTAGGCCACCTATCCCCCATACGCACATCCATCTCATACATGCCTAACGGGTGCACTTTCTCACCACTAAAGCCTATCAAGGGATGGTGGTATGGCACTAATCTTGATCTGCTAAGACCCAAGCTCTTGAAACAAGGCCAGAACATTACATCTGCTGAACTTCCCCCATCTATGAGGATTCTCCCTACATCGCACCCATGCACCCTTGTCGTTATGACCAAGGGGTCATCATGTGGGGCTAAGATGCCCTTGAAGTCGAGCCGGGAGAAACCCACCACTAGGGTGTCCATGTCCACCTTCGTTCTCTTCTGCACAGTGTCAGAAGACGTCAGGTTCACAACCTCTGGCCTGACCACCGACTTGGCCTCCGCTACATGAGCCTTTCTATCAGCCGCCTCAGAGCCACCTCCTGCGAATCCCCCACATATGGTGCCAACACCAAAGGAGATCATTCCTACCCTCTTCACTGGGGTGTTGTCATCCCTAGGTGGGAGATCCGGGTCATCTCCATCATCACCCTCCGAATCATCATGCCTTCTAGCCGGGACATCACCACGGCACCTGTTATCTCTTTTCTTCTTAGTGTCTTCTTTGCCACCTCTTGGGGCCTTACCATCCACATACTTTCTTAGCTTCCCGGATTTCAGCATCTTCTCAATCTCGTCCTTCAGGGCGAAGCATTTGTCTGTGATATGGCCGTGATCCTGATGGAACTCACACCATAGGTTTTTATTCCTCTTATGTGGCGGAGCCTTCAACTTCTCTGGCCACCTCAGGGCCCGGTCACTCTTGATCTCATTAAGAATGTGCTCACAGCTCACAGTCAGAGGAGTGTAATGAGCGAACTTATCATCCGCTGACCGCTTCTTCCCTTCTTTCTTGCCCTGGGACCTCCCAGCACTACCACGGTTCTCCTCCTCGTATTTGGCGGCCATCGCCTCTTCCGCATTCATCACTTTTCCTGCAGTGGACAACAGCTCTGCCATAGACTTGGGGGGGTCTTCCGCCAGCTTCCATAGTAACTTTCCCTTCTGGAGGCCTCCTATAAGGGCGGTCATGGCTATGCTCTCTTCATAGTCCTCCACCTCTAACTTCTCCTTGTTGAACCTTGCAATGTAGTCTCTTAGGCTTTCTCCTTTAGCCTGTTTGACATATAGGAGGTGGGTAGTCTTCTTCTGAGGTCTTACCCCAAAGCAGAAGTTATGTATGAACTGCTCGGCCAACCCCTTGAAGTTTTCGATCGAATTCTTTGGAAGAGAGGTGAACCAGCTATGCGCGGCCCCCGTTAAGGTCCCTGAGAAGGCCCTGCATTTCATCTCATCAGGTATCGAGTAAATGTCTGCGGCTGACTGATACATCTCGATATGGTGCACTGGATTAGTGCTGCCATCATATTTAGGAGTCACCGTAGGAGGCTTGAACTTAGCGGGGGTTGGGAACCCCACTATCCTAGCTACAAACGGGGAGCCCTCCGAGTAGCCCCTTTGCAATGGGTCCCTACTTTTCATGAGGTCCCCTATCTTCTCCTCGAGACGTTGGATTGAGTCATTCCAGGGTCTTCTCCCCTCAATTTGGCCGAGGTTGTCCCCTGCCACCTCTCTGTGGTGGACAGAGGGTTCCCCAGCCACGACCCTCTGACTGTTGACCTCTTCCTGTTCCCTTGCTTTTCCCTCCATGGGTCGGCCTTGATCTGGCCAATCCCCTCTTTGGGAGACTGCTGCACTCCTTGACCTCGATAGCCTGTGTCTTAGGTCATTAACCGGTCCCAGCCTCTCGAAGGCCGAGCCCCTGCTCAACCTGTTGAAGGCCGACCCTCTCTGCCGGGCCTCATCTCTTCTTCGGCCGACACATCCTTGGCTTTGCCGAAGAGGTCGTACGGTATTATCGGACACCTCATATGGCTCCCAGCAGTCTTCTGGGGCCTCTTCTACTCCTATGTCATCATACCTATCCTCTGGGAAAGGGTTTCCTTGCCTCCCCAGGCGCAAACGCCTAGGGTCAGCAACGTCCCTTCTCCGCTGGGGTGCAGGTTGGTCCTTCATCGGTGCCTGGGGTGGTCCCCTGGCACCCGATTGGGGTTGAACTGCCGCCGGGGTGATCATGTCCGGTGAGACTCCAGGTGGTCTCATCATCATGGTTTGGCTGAGCTGTGCAAATTGCTCCTTCATCGCTTGTTGTGTTGCAGCCAAAGATTTCAAGGCAGCTGCCACCTCCGCCATTTCGGACTGGGGGGGAGCCTGACTGGAGCTAGCTCCCCCACCTCCGGGCGGCGGAAGAGGTGGCGGCATGTCTGGTGCCATGTGTTAAACTGTATAGAGCCTTAATCGCAGGTGAGCTTAATACCTGAAAGGATCTCTTTCAATGGTGAAACACCTCCACACAAGGGGTGGACTCTGGTTCACCACCAGAGTCTCCGGTGAGGTAAAGCAGAAAAAGAGGATGAGATAGCTTCTCGCTTCCCACAGACGGCGCCAAAATGATGATGCCGAAAATCAGCACCACCAGGTGAGGAGTTTGCTAGCTCGACACAGGTGTAACAATGGCAGCACAGTTGTATGAATAAGGCAAGAATGAGGTGAGGAGAAGAGGAATGAATAAAAGAACATAAGTGGTTCAGCCAAACCGGCCTACGTCCACTGTGAGTGTGTGTGAATAATATCACTGAAAGAAGGCACTAGTGGCCATGGATACAACCTCTCAAGCTCTTTCTCCCTCTACAGTGTGAACTTAGACAGAATTTCAGCTAGGGTTTCAATATCTGTCCCCCTTTGCAAGGTAGGGGATGATCCCTTTATATAATGCCTAGGGGGTGTAATGTACCCCCTATGCATGTAATGTGCATGTGTGTAGTTTCCTCACCAATGAGGGTGTGCCAGCTGTCAGGTCCACATGTAAGTGATGATGATGAAATATTCCCCCCACATGTGGGGAATAATCTTGTTGTAACTGATCTTTGCCCAGGTGTCCTTATCCAAATGCTTGCGGATACTTTGACAGTCGTGCTGGTGAATGGCCTCGGCCTAGGAGAGGCCGAGCTATAAGGGTAGGTCGTCCGATCAATTCGTGATGCGGCATGTGCTGTCTCGGCTTTATGTCAGCCGAGGTAAACACCTATATCGGCCTGGGACGAGCCATTAGCGTGCTGATGATAAGCGGTCCCTGGTAACCTCGGCCTCCTACGAGGTAGGGTTCATGCTGAAGGTGTGTTTAGCTTCTTGTTATCTTGGCCTACTGTTGACCGGGGTTACTATTCCTTGGCACCTGGAGTTGATGTTATCTGTGATATGAGAAGTCTTCCGGGGGGAGTGCATGTCTTAGTGTCGGCCTGGACCGAGGTAGCCTTGGCCGAGGGATGATATCGTGCCCCCCCCCCCCCCCTGCACCGGCGGGTCGGCTAACGTCTCGGCTCTCATCTCGGCCGAGGTATGTTCCACTAGGCCGAGGTCATACTTGGGCATATCAAAGACCACACAACATATGAATTGAGACACCCATCAATTCGCAAACGCCGCATTGTTCTTGCAACCACAAAGGTGCCTTATCCCTTTCGATCATAAGATCCGTGACACAATCATTTTCCTTAAATTCTTGCATTGCATGTCCATGAACCAACATACCCAGGTGGGTGTTCGGATCCCTCAACCCCCAAGCTATCAGTGTGCCACCAAATATATCCATTAAAAACACGCTTGGAAAATCGACTGTTGACATAGGCCGTTCGACGGAAATGGATCATATAAGGGCGACGAGTCCGTGCGTATCGGAGAGTCTGTGCGCATCGGCGATGGAGCACTAGCATCCTCGTCTACCTCCTTCCCCTTGCCCTTGCCCTTATCGGAGGTGCCCTTATCAAAGGTGGACCCCCATTTGATGCTTCATGAAGGCGTACATGGAATACCCCGTAGTTTTGATTGAATTGAAATTGAACTAATTGAAGAAAAAGAAAAGGAAAAAAAAACTATGCCAGTATGTATATTCGAAATGTTTGAAAATGAAAAGTTAAAATGAATTCATTGAGATACGAATGTGAGACTTAAATATTAGAAGATAATTAACGCGTTAAAGGATCTAGAGGGTTAAATTTGAGCAATAGCATTTTTTTAAATAAACTAACCCTAGGTATAAATCGAAAAGAAGAGAAGAAGTCTTCATTTTCTCATTTCCCAAAAGGGGTCTAGGGTTTAGTATAGAGAGAGAGAGTAAGAATAGAAGAAAACTAAGAGGATGTCAAGAGGATTCAACTTCTCCATACAATCCATGGAAAGTTAATAACCTATATGTGTATAATATGTATCCATAATGAAATTTTACATGAACATGTATTTGGATCCGTAAATTAATATGAAATTGATGTTAAAAATGATATGAAATGTATTAGGATCACCCTCCATGTAGATTCAAATGCAATAACATCATTATAGGGATTGAGTTGTAGAACAACCTCTTGAATTTGAGAAATCTATGAAACTGGGTAAATCGTCATATTAAAAACTGTTTTGAGCTGTTTTGGTTTCGAAAATGGATGTTCCGTCCACTTTGCCTTGTAGAAAATCATGTTCTGAACAACTTTATAGTTTTAAGTTTCTTCAAAAATGGATCGAAAAATCCTTAAATCTGCGTTTTACAGTTCTGCGCAAAAAGTTGTCGAAAATAGGGCCGAATGTTATAGGTTAGTTTTGGGTCTGTGTTAAGTAGGAAATGGAAGTGTGCACGCGAGTTCCTGTAGAAAATCATATTCTGAACAACTTTGTAGTTATAAGTTTCTTCAAAACGGATCGAAAAATCCTCAAATCGTCATTTTACATGGCGCTCCAAGGTCTTTCTATCCGACCTGCATTACAACCATGTGTCTGGTTCCGGTGGTTTATCTCCGATACGGCACTCGAGCGAAACCTAACCGGATCAATCAAAACAAATAGCATTAAACATGTGCCTACTTCGACAGGAGGACTAGTTTAGTGTATACTCGACAATATACATGTAAAACAATTTCATGCTTATGTATATATACAATCGTATAAAGTCTCTTACTCAGGTTATACAATAGTCATCATTTACGATATACCATAATTTACATCATTAATTTACTAATTCAACATCAAATCATTTCAAGGTTATATATCCTTAATAACCATAAGTAGGTTATCAAGTTAGAATATTAGGCACAACACCACAATTATCTTACTAACAACATGAAAAACATTAGCACTCTTATTTCAACAACTTTCTACCTAGAAATGTAAAACGCTGATTTGAGGCTTTTTCGATCCGTTTTTGAAGAAACTTAAAACTACAAAGTTGTTCAGCATATGATTTTCTACAGGATCTCGCCTGCACACTTCCATTTCCTGCTTAAAACAGCCAAAACTTACCTATAACATTCGCCCCTATTTTCGATAACTTTTTGCGCAGAACTGTAAAATGCAGATTTGAGGATTTTTCGATCCATTTTTGAAGAAACTTAAAACTATAAAGTTATTCAGAACATGATTTTCTACAAGGCAAAGCGAACGAAACATCCATTTTCGGAACCAAAATAGCACAAAAGAGTTTTTAATATGACGATTTACCCAATTTCATAGCTTTCTCAAATTCAAGAGGTTGTTCTACAACTCAATATCTATAATGATGTTATTGCATTTGAATATACATAAAGGGTGATCCTAATACATTACATATCATTTTTAACATCAATTTCATATTAATTTAGGGATCCAAATACATGTTCATGTGAAATTTCATTATAGATACATATTATTCACATATAGGTTATTAACTTGTCTTGGATTGTATGGAGAAGTTGAATCCTCTTGAAATCCTCTTAGCTTTATTCTCTTCTTACTCTCTCTCTCTCTCTACCAAACCCTAGACCCCTTTTGTGAAATGAGAAAATGAAGACTTCTTCTCTTCTTTTCGATTTATACCTAGGGCTAGTTTATTTACAAAAATGTTATTGCCCCAAATTTAACCCTCTCGATCCTTTTACGCGTTAATTCTCTTCTAATATTTAAGTCGTACATTTGTATCTCAATGAATTCATTTTAACTTTTCATTTCCAAACATTTCGAATATATATACTGGCATAGATTTTTTTTCTTCAATTAGTTCAATTTCAATTCAATCAAAATGCAGGGTATTACATGTTTTCTTGCTTTGACGTTCGTCTATCTTACTTCTTGCTCCTCTCCATTTATATAATATATGACAGGTCCTCGTCCCACTGGACAATAGACTATGGAGCTTGATGAGATCATATAAATCTTAGGATTCCTATAGTCGTGGAGTTATTCTATTTTAATTTATGTCGTTTGTTTCCCTTTTCTTGAGGGTGGTATCGGAGATTAATATCACTTTGTTTATACTTGGGATTTGAGAGAATTATTGTATTAATCTTTTCCGTTTTGTGTTGGGCTGCATGCATTGGAATTTTATATTTTCAGTTTGAGATTATTGATGGATTATTGATGTTAATAGTTATGAGTTGGTTTCACCTGTTATAGTTGTTATTTATTTTATTTAGATTATGTTTCTAATGCCAACATATTGACGCTCCGCTTTAATTTAATTGGGCGTAGCTAACCGAATTAGATATAAAAAGTAGCGTTATCACAGTACATATCTAGGAATGTCGCCTCCAACCTTTCTAGCTTATCGTCTTGGGTGTCCACCTTACGAGGCAACCCGGTGTTGCTCGTCTCTATACTGATGATCCTTGACTTTCCCACCCAAGATATTACCCCCTAGTCCTCCCCATGTGATCTACCCCGAGCACTTGGCTGAGTGCGTCCATAGCCAAAGATGCTTTGTCGGCATCAGACTGCTTTTCATGAACTTCCTTAAGATTTGCCTGAAGCGACAAAAAGTACACGATTAGTTAATTAACTTAATAAAAAACTTATAGCATAATTAAAAAAATTAAACAGTCATAACTTAAAATAAACTAATCCATAAACAATCATGCTTAGGCCCTTCTATCATTAGGATTGCCATATAGGCATCGAGTCTATGTGGCCTACCCTTAGGGCCACTCCCCGTCTCCTAAAATAAACTAATGCATAATTAGTAAGTAACACAAATTAATGCTAAAATAGAATAACATGAAACTAAAATTAATGAAAAATAAAAAAAATTCATCCACTGCTCCACCTCGGCATAAGACGTTTGCCCAGAGGTCTTCCTTTAATTAGAAAAATATCCTAATTTTATGAATTCTTGTCTCATTATCTCTATAAGGGGAATATATATAAATTCCCTCATTTATTGCTTTTTTAAATTTCCTCTTTGGGTTTTCCAAAGTTTATCGAATTTCATGTTTCTTCAAGTTTTAAATGCCATCTAGGAGAGGCTATTTATCCTAACATAATAAAATCATAGGGGGATTCCTCCCTCTTTCCCAAAAAAAATAAAAATAAAAAAAAGATCTCACAAACTGCTGGCACTGTGCCAAAGAGATCAGCTCTTTCGACGGGATGTTGTCACGCACTCTCAGAATGGACTCTCGGGTCTGCCCAAAATACCGTGCCTACATGTTTTTCTTCCATGTCTTATACTGATCTTTCAACTGTTCCGACGTGGAATCGCGGACATGTGGGGGCAGTATGAATTGATCATGTCAAACAAATACAAACCAAAAATAAAGTAAGTGTTAGTTGTATTTAAATTTTAAAATATAAATATAAATACACTACATGTAGTGCCCCCAGATGGCGATCTTGAGCTCACTTAGCACCTTCCTCCAATTAGTGTACCCCGGGTCGATGATCACTTTTAGAAACTCCAGGGATCTATCCAGTAATGTCATCTTGTTCTCGATGACGGACCCCAATTTGCCTCACTTGGTGGGCCTAGCGGAAGAGGAGTCTTCATCGCCTCCACTACCGCAATGCCTTGATGAAGAAATTTTCTTCAAAAATTATAATTATTGATACAAACATGAATATGAGAAAATGATCAAATCCAAATGAATTAGAATATTGTTTCAATATTGGGTCATGTCATGGACTTTGAATTAATGCTTAAATTGATTAAAATCTAAATTAACATATTCACTAACCAAAAAAACAATTTTGATTCAAATTCGATATTAACAAAGCACTAGAAGAATATAAGTTAACGACATTATAAATCTAAATATTGTCTCAATATCGGGTCATATCATGGACTTTGAATTAATGCTTAATTTAATTAAAATCCAAATTAACATATTCACTAATCAAAAAATCCGATAATAACAAAGCACTAGAAGAATACACCCAGTAGTTATTACAAGCAGTAAACTGATTAAGTACAAATGAACTAAAAGCATTAAACTATCGTCCGATAATAATAAAGCGCTAGAATAATACACCCACTGGTCATTACAAATAATTGGAATACTTATTGCAAATTTAAAAATTGTTTCAAATTCGAGTTCTCATAAAAAATGGATTGATATTCGGTAGGAGCAGCCAAGTCATCCACAATATTGTTTAGATGCTTTGGAACATGTAGGACGATTGACCACGACTCGTCGTTGATATACTCCGAGTAAAACACTTGCTTGACCTTTTGAAAAGCACAAACAAATTACTCATCTCTCACGTGTTCGTTGCTCTTCAACTTGAACAAGTAAGCCATGATCAAATGGGTGCCAAGATCAACTTTACAAGCATTTTTATCCTCAACTCTTACCCAATCATGGTAAAACACAACCTCTTTGAAGCTTATATAGTCAAATTCAAATATATCTAGAATTACACCATAATAAGTCATTTCAGCTTCAACGAGGTTTTTATCTTTTGTGCACGCTTGAAAATAAGTAAAAGCCTTGTATGAAATGCTCGAGTTATGTACATTTATATTTTCCTCGCACGCCCTTACACCGACTATGTAACCATTTAATTGATAATTTTTTTACTCTTGTGCCATGAATAAGGGTCCAGTGGCTAAACAAGCAAGCCTTGATGTCGCATCACCCGTCTTTAAGAGCTGAGAATATAGATAAATTCATTAAGTTAGTTGTAGAGCTTTCTTATAATGTGAAATTTAATAAGAGACATTTTCATTAACAACATCCTAAAATTCTTTGTCTGATTGTGCCATTGTTTTTTGTCTTTTATTGTTCCCACACGCATCATATTTTTTGCATTGATCGTGATAAACATATTACAAAATTGATCATGTATAAAAATTAAAAGAATGCAAAAATTAAAATAATATAAACTTACTTTTTCCATTCTTCGGTATACTCATGTGTGTTAAATAGATAACGAGCTACTTGTTCATGTTGTAAAGTCATTAATTTTACTCATTTTCCCATCACATAACCACCCTCATCGACGAACTCATTACTATCATCTACGCTGCTCGGGTCAGGCATTTATTCCTGAGTGAAGATTGATGACTCCACGATAACATGTTCCTCTGCAATTGATACCTCAATGTATCATGTATACTTAATGTAATATTCAAAAACTTTCATCAATCTTTAAAATGGATACATCGATAGATATCTAACTGGGCCGTAAAAAAAGGCCTCGTCGTATAGGTTTACCAACAAGTGAACACTTATGTCAAAGAATGATGGGAGAAAGTACTTATCCAACACACAAATCGCTTCGGTCATCGCTAATTTTGCTGCCACTATGTGATCTCGATTAACTACCTTCTCACATAAAAGTGAGAATCATATACTAATTTTCATAATAGCCCTCCGCAAATCCTTGTGCTTGGAGAAACAGTGCTTAAACAATAGAGAAATCAATTAATCATATGCCAATCGTGGGACTTACACTTACGTAAATCATGGGTATCATAATTCACAATCCTTTGCAAGTTGGATGAAAAATTAGATGGAACCTTCATATTATATATTGTGTCTAAAAGCACCTTTCTTTCCTCACTTGTCAAAGTAAATGCACCGGGGGGAATTATTATCCTTCCCCTACTATCTTCATTAAACCATAGTTATGGATTAAGTTTCAACTATTTAAGGTTTTTTCATGCATTTTCTCCATCCTTCAAATGACTCCCCCCCAAGTCATGTGCCCACAATATGTTGAGTATCCACAACATGGTGCACCAGGTTATTCTTCCAATAAGGCAAGTCAACTAAAATTGACCTCCGAGACCATGCGTTTCTTGTCTCAATTTCATTCTCAATTGGGATCTTCTTATGCTTGACATTATTAAATTTAGGATTCTTACCTACCATATTAGGGCCACAATCAGAAGATTTACTTTCAATTTCTGAATCGGAAAGTTTTCTCGAAGGTAGTTTATGTTCAACCCCGCTCGATAAAAAATTAGATCATCTCTCAAATCTAAAACTATGAGTGGGGATAAAAACCTCCTATAGCAATGGTATACATTTTCTGAACTAGTGGTGAGACGTAGAGATTTAGTCTCCTTTCCATAAATAGTACATCCCAAATAATCATGTACTACACAACTGTATAATGTCCCATAAGCTTAAAATTCATGAATTGTCCATATCAATATAGCTTTCAGCGTAGACTCTTCTTTTTTAATAGAGTCAAATGCTTGCACACCCTCTTCCCACAATTCATTTATTTCTTCTACCAAACGATCCAAGTAAACATTGATGTCCTCACTCAGTGCCTTTGTCCTAGGTATTAATAAAAATAGCATTGAAAATTCAAGTCTCATACTATGAAGGAAGGAGGTTGAGTGGAACCAGGATCATTGGCCATACACTCTTATTGGCGCTTAGATTTCCAAATGGATTGAAACCATATGTTGATATTGCCAAATGAATGTTACACTGTTCTTGAGAAAAAATGGAATACTCAAAGCTAATCCTCTTCCAAGTTATAGAATCAATAGGATGACGCATGAGATTATCCCCTACTTCTACCCAGACATGCCAAGTCATTGCCTCTGTTATCCATAATACTGTGAAAAATGCTTTAATCTAGGCCCAACGAAAAAATATTTCAACACTTTTTTAGGCACTTTTAAGCACATGCCTTCCTTGCCAATAGATTGGACATATCTAGGTTCATCCCAAACCGGACATCGATCGAGATTTTCTACTCCTTTTGGTATAGTATGCAGTAATACACACAAGCATGAATTGATTTATACTTTATTCTAAAACCTTTCGAATTGTCCTTCATAATAGGATAGCTATTTGGAAGCGTATTCTGCTTGGGTAGAAGGCCCTTCACCTAATTCAAAATTCATGCCACGCTATTGCCAGACAAACCCTATTTGGTCTTCAAACTATGCAAACCAACCAATGCATGTAAAGTTGTTTGATTAATCCCACAGCCAGAGTACAACGGATGAGTCGCCTTAAATTTTAAACTTTGGTAGTCATCGCCAAGTTTTATCCCAATATCTTCATGAGAGACTGAACCTTATACATCGTCAGTGACCTCATTTTCTTCCACGTCATGAATTTCATATGCATCATCAACAAAATCCTATAGCATATTATGATCTACATTGTCTTCCTTCCCTTGTACATATATCCTACTTGTTAAAGGTTGTTGTGAATGTTGCTCGGGGATAAAAGGAACCTTCGATTCCCCATGAAAAATCCAAAATGGATAACTATCTTGTATACCCCATATTAACAAATATAGTTCAACTGTTTTTTATTCAAACACCTTAACACTTAGCACACGGACACGGGAACTCTTCATCATTATGACATCTCTTTGCGTATTTCACAAATTCATTAACACCTCTGTGGAACACATCCCATAATCTATTTATCTCACCCATCCACTATTTGTATTTAGGATATCCCATACAGCTACTACAAACAATCACATATTATGGGTAAGAAGCATATATTCATGGATTAGTATAAACAAAAGTGTGAACATTTAGTTTCGATTAAATAATTTAATACAAGATTGACATTTCATCTTTCGGTGTTATATTATAAAAATAAAATAATTCCTATTTCCTTCATCTCCTCTAAAGGGTGAGTGGTGGGTGAGTGGTCCTATCCCATTCAAGACCACATATTTATGTAATATACTTATCAGCTCATGCACATTGTTCCAATTTGTAGAAATTCGGCAACATATCCCCATAGTTCTCCAAGTACACGACATAGATTCACAAGTGTGAGTGTTATTTCAATTTACCAATTGAAATAACACTTAACATCGCATCATCTAGTATGTACCTAGAGAACATTAAGATACGGCTGCATAACTTTCCCCAAAAGTAACAAGTTTAAGCCACTAAGAATATTATTATACAAAAATTATGCAGTCCCAAACTGTTCAAATGGGACAATTCAAGAGATCTCATTATAGGGGTAATGACTCTCGAACGGGCCTAAGGGATATTGAATGCATGCGCATAAGAACTATAAGGTTAGTATCTATGCACACTATATGTAATTTAAAGTAGTTATAAATGTTACAGAACCGTTATGTCATGCATTCACATAAGAATACATGCATGCATGCACCCCAAAATCAAGTGTTATATAACAAGTTGACTTAATGTAAATTTACACATGCCTGCTTAGATTATAGTAACGAGAACTGCAATAGATAGCCAATGGTTGTCTATTGCGATTCTCGTTATTACCTTTTACCCTCGTTATATGTTATATAACACTTGCTTTGCGGGCTACAAGCATGTATGTATTCTCATGATAATGCATGATTACTTATTTATATTTGGTTTAATCACAACTCTAAGTGTTAGAAATGCCTAGGTCCAACCAACTCAATGGCCATCTTAGTGTTCAAATGCACCAGTCAACAACAATTCAAGAATCCCAAACAATAATGCAAATAATAATGCGATATATTAGAAATTCCGAGGGCCAACCAACTCAGTGGCCATTTAAATGTTCAAATCCACCAGGCAACAACAATTGAACAATCCCGATGTGTGTGTGTGTGTGTGTGTGTGTATAGATAGATAGATAGATAGATAGATAGATAGATAGATAGATAGATAGATAGATAGATAGATAGATAGATAGATAGAGAGAGAGAGAGAGAGAGAGAGAGAGAGAGAGAGAGAGAGAGAGAGAGATGTATCGAAATGTATGTAGTAAGAGAGAGAGATGGTCGTCGTTGCTGCAATTAGAGAGAGAAACCAAATTTCAATTACATTAGTGACCCCAAAACACACAGACAACAATTTCAATTTCATAAAAAAAAATCAATAACCCCCCCCCCCCCCCACACACACACACACAGAGTGACCCCAAAACACACACACAATTACATTACCATGTCCAATACCAATTTCAATTTTATTAAAAAAATTCAATACCACACACACACACAGTGACCCCAAAACAAACACACACAATTACATTACCAATTTCAATTTAAAAAAAATCAAAATAAATACCCAACATACACACACACACACAGTGTCCCCCCCCCCCCCCCCACACACACACACACGCACACACATATATACACATGCACACTAACCCAACAACCTCAAATCCCCATCGTCACTGCCCTACCTTTGCCCACACACTAACGCGCACACACAAGCTCACATACACACAAGCAAAGGAAATAAAGAGAGAGAGAGAAACGCACCTGTTGAGATGACAGAGAGAGAGAGAATCGTAGAAGTTTAGAGAGAGAAAGAAATAAAAGAGAGAAACAAAATGAGGGAAAGAAAAAACCGAAGCGGCTAGGTATTTTTTTTTAATGTTGTCACAGACGTGTCACGGTCACAACCGTCTTGTCACAGTATTTGATCGTGACAATTATTTATCACGAACTTGTCATGATCAAAGACCGTGACAAGGTGTCCGAGTCAAGGGTGGCATTGGTATAGTGTAAGTATTACGAGGGGCAAGAAGGGTCCTTTCATTTGATTAATGTGATTTAATCAAGGCAAGTAATGTTTTGAATTTAAAAATGGATTCATGCTTTAGTATATGTATGTATATGCGTACACGGTATTTGCATGTGCATATAGGTGGTACGTTATAGAGTCTATTTCATGTCGTTCGATTTTATATTGCATTATTGTATTTTCCACTGGACATTCGGCTTATTCCTTTTCCTTTATTACGGCAGGTTGTACACGACTCCGTATTTGAGAGCATTTTACAGGTAAGTATTCTTTTATTTTACGTTAGTAACTCTGAATGCTTGGATTCCGGGGATGCTTCCCACGGGTCCCACATGTAGCTTGATATAAATGGCAATCGCATGCCAAACAAGTGAAATATTAATTATACAAAATTAAACTAGCAATATTATTTAGGTTGTCTAATTTCACTTTACACCTAATGTTCGATTCGAACCACATTAACCACGGATAATCTACAAATTCGGGTCGGGGCATTATAAAGTAAATTAAATTGAATGTAATTGGATCTAGGGGTAGATTTATCATACTGTTAAGTTGAAATTGAACTCAAAGGCTTTTTGATTGAAGTTAAATGATCACATAAAACTTTCCTTTATCTAAAATTGGATCTTATCATTTTAAGGTTAAGTTTTTCATTAATTGCCTAAGTGTGAGTTTGAATTACGAGGTGTTTAAATAAGAAAAATCTGATTAGCCATTAATTCTGAGCATACCCTATTCATCCTCTCTTGGATAATATCATACTGAGATTCAAATTTCAACTGGTATAAAATCGCGGTTGATATTTTATGTCTTAACATCTCGAGTTGTATCCTTTTATGTTATTTTGTTCTAGGTTATGGTTTGTGCCTTAGTTGCATTTTGTTTCTGCTAGCTTTGCTTGTGTGGCTATTTGATCATTGTTCGTGATTATTTGATGGAACCTAGCATGTGTAATTATAGTTTGGGAGGATTTTATTCTAGTTTCCCTAAACCTTCTCATGATAGACCTTTAGTCATGAATGATAAGTCGAAATATTTTCCTTCAAAAATTGATGGGAATTGTAGTTCTTCTTCTCATAAGAATTATAATGTTTGTGATTTAAATTTTCATGTTAATAATTATTCTTATGATGATGAACATCATGAAATTTTTAAGTCCGGAATATCACAATTTCATGAAAAGTGTTTTAAATTATAAATGTTAAATGATAAATTGGATAATCAACTCAAGTTATTTTAAAATAAAATAAAAAACTTCCCTAAATGAGAAATTTGATGATTCTGGAGACTTATCACTTAAAGAGATACCTTAAGAGAGAGTTAAATGAGTTGAAAAGAAAAGTGTGAGATATTTGACTTTACTTATTTTTTTATGAAAGAGATAAACACTTTGAAAGAGAAAAATAATTCTTTAATAAAATTTGATAATTCCAAGTGAAAGTATTTTTGAAAAGTTTGATTTGATTTAAAAAGAGAAAAATGACTCATTTTTACATTTGAAAATGGGAAGAAGGAACTTTAAACATTTGAAGTGTCCAAATGTTATTTTGAGAAAAAAATTGCATCACTTGAAAATGAATTAGCCTTGTCAAAGAAAGTTAAATTTTATCTTGAAGATGATTAAAAGAAACTTGACGAAATTCTTTTAGAAATAACTCAAGTTGAAAATGACAAGTGTAATTAGGCTTTTACAAATTTGTTCCTTGTTATTCTCAATCTAGCACAACTTTTCTGAAAGATGTTTCAACATATGAACCAATAATAATTATTGAATCCTCTTTAAATATTATTAAGAAAAATCAAGATTTGAGGAATAATGTGTGTGTTGCCCCATGTTTTTTGAACAAAAAGGGAAATAACCAAAATATTTTCAATGGTCATTATTTTGAAAAGGGGCAAGAAAGTTTGAAAAGACATTCTCAACCCTACATTTGCACATTTTGTCACAAAAGGGTCATTTGAGAAATTTTTGCTTTAATTTGTTTAATAATCAGTGAAGGTCGATAATTATTCTTAAAAGTCATCCTAAGGTGGTTCTCTGTGAACCTTATGTGGACAATCATTGTCGTAAAACTAAAAACCTTAGAAATTTGTATTTCATGCTTAAAAACTCTCACATTGGTTTTATTCACCATAACCGTGATTATATTTATGACTTAGAACATGATTTCAATGCGCTTTAACTGTGGAGTGTGATAAGTATTTTGAAAGGTTGCTCATTTCCGTGGAAGTAAGATATTTGGGGTAGAAAAAAAATATGAAAAAGGAAAATTTTGAAAAGAAGTCAATGTCCAAGTGATTTCAAGGGTTCTCACTAGACCCAAGAATCACATTTATGGGGATGTTTGGAAGAATAAAAGTGATTTTTTTTATGGTATGTGTACTTTCACATCTAAGAGTAAGTTGTACTCAAGTATTTCTGCACCTCTCATTGATACCAGAGAGATTTCTCCTCCTACTTGACTTACTAGGTTCTTGTAATAGCTAGGATATTCTTGCCTCGTGTTCCATATTTTGTCCGATGCTATGTTGTGGGAGTGATTGCATTGTGAGAATTTCATTTATGTGCCTTGTGTTTGTACTCATTTTAGAGTATCCGTGTTCCTAGTTTGGGTGAGTGTTTTATTTATCTTTTGGAGATTTTTTGTGTGAGAGGTTGCATTAATTTTGTATATACATGCATGTTGCATCTCTTGACTTGTTCTTGTCTCATTACTTTGAGAAAAATCCAAAAAAATGAAGAAAAAAATTATGTGAGATTTCTTTTATTATCCATGCTTCATTTACTTCTCTGGTAGTTTTTCCATATATATGATTTTGTACATACATTGGCTTAATTTTTATGCATACAAGGAAAATATAAAAAGACCTTTTGTTTGCTTAACTTTTTATCTGTGATTAACCATACTAAATGTTAAGGTAAAATCTTTTTAAGCAAAGAAAATTAGATTATTTTATTTCCATTTGTTTGTTTATTCATAAAAATATTTTCTTAAAAATACCATGAAAATAAATTTTGCCAGTGTATTGCTGATTCTTAGCTTATATATCACTTACACTGCACTATCACACTTGTTTTGGTAGTTTATTAAGACTTAATATGATGACTGAGAGGAAGTTGTTTACTATTATCATCGTATGTCTTCCTTATTAAGTCTCTATGGTTCACTTTTATGAATTTAGGTGTTATATATATATATATATATATATATATATATATAGAGAGAGAGAGAGAGAGAGAGAGAGCAAAGCTCCTATATATCATGCTTCCTATATCACACCTAGTTTTAGGACCTAAAAAACTTTTTTCCCAAATTTTCTATTTTACCAATAGAATTAACCTTCCAATCAACACATAGTCAAAATTTAGGTCAAAATACAACTTCTGGCTATTTTTTAAAAATTCAACATAAAACTGTTGAAAATACCTTATTTATAAGGGTATGCAGCAACAGAATATTGTGAATTTTTTAAAAATAGCTAGAAAATGTGTTTTGACCTAATTTTTTTACCACGTGTTAAAGTTTAATTTCAATAAAAAAATTGAAAAAAAAACTTAGGGCCTAGAACTAGGTGTGATGTAGGAGACATTTCTCTCTCTCTCTCTCTCTCTCTCACTCTCTCTATATATATATATATTGGAATTAAAAGAGGACCATTTTATGTGATGATAAGGGCTACCATTGGTGTGTTGACACTTAATTTGAATTTGACTATCATTAATTAGGTGGCAAATAAAGCGTGTGGAAAGAAAAATATTGGCAAAAGTCAATTTGTTAAAAAGATTCATAAGTCAATTGCTTAGCCGAAATTCAAAACAAGATATGTCCATAACTTATTTAAAAAGAAATTGTTGTTTAGTTTGTCAATAAAAGATTCATATAGCATGCGCTTAAGGGAGTTTATAAAATGGATGGAAACTTCTTGCCTAGTCCATAATAAGATTTTGTGCTTTTGATGACTAGTTCTCCCATGATTCCTATCAATGCTATTTGAAACACTTGTAATTTAATTAGTTCTCTTTCACATACATGTTAATTTGTCTAACATCATGTGATAACTAGAGTTTATGTCAATTGAGATAATTGTCAAATGTGCTTGGATAAATTCTACATTTTTAATTCACTTGATTATTCTTAGCACTTAATCAAAGTTAATAGTTGATACTTGGATTTTGATGATAATAAATCTTATGTTTGTGTACATATACCATTCACCTTTACCTAAAACGATATCTTTTTACTCGTTTCTAGTTTTTTTGCATGTTTTGGTTGGATTATTTGTTTTCATTTCTATATTTATTTTAATTCAATATTTTGTATCATGAATTAATAATTTTGGGTATTTGGTGGTATTGAGTTGATTTTGAGGATTTGATTGTGCATTTTCCATTTTTTTCATATTTACGTTGTCTGTGGTTATGTTGAGGTTTGTTTGTTTGATTTTATTTGGTTGAGATTAAAAGGATAATTTGTAAAAAAAAGTTGATAATGTTGAAATTTGATTTATTTAATGTGGTTGTTCTGTCCTCAAACCATTCGCATGGTCCCCATTTGTGCCCGTTTGCAGAGTTATATCCAATTTACAACTTTTTATTGGTAGTTTATCCTCATTCATCATGTGATTTTACCAATTCCTTTAGAGGTTGTATCTACATATCATACTATGTAGTGTTCTCTAGTGACCTTATGTAACTTTGTTGATGATAGTATTTGTTATTAAATCCTTATATGTGATCTCTAGGAATTTTATCATCTACCATTTTGTTATGATTTCCATGCCCTAGGCAGGTCATTTTCGAGATGACCACATTAGTCGTGTATCTTTATTATTTCTTCATGTACAAGGATTGAAATTTTTGCATTTTTACTCTATTTAGTGTCATGTATGGATCTATACGTGTTCATTTTGGATCATCCATTGGTGTTTGCGCTTATCATGATAATAAATCGTTAGTTCAACCTTAGGCATTCCTTAACTTCTTGTAGATTTTATGTCCTTTATGACACTGTGAAACCAATATATTTAAAACGAAAGGATTTTGTGTGAGGACAATTCAATTGATATAAAAGAAACATTATATTCTCTCTAATTTAATTGAGATTAAAACAAGTACCCAATACATTATGAGATATGAAACTAGGAACACTTTAACTATATAAAACCATGCAACCATCCCATAAAAGACAACGAAGTACTTAAAAACAAGACAGGGATGATCATGAACCCTGAAATAATGAAGTTCCTAAGTTTGTCTTGAAGCATGCATGCTGACATCCAATCAGTTAGTCATCAACCAGTACTTTCACCTGAAGCTTGTATCAACAATGCATATCACATATGACATTGTACCTCACACAACCAGACTTAAATTAACCCACGTCTTCATGGTAGTCCATAATCAGTTTCAACCAGTCCAAAATCATATTCATATACAAGCTATTTCATCACAACACAAATCATTACTCAAATAAAGCAAACACTACATCACATGCTCCTAATTGATGTCTCAAACAAGTCAAAGAAATGCTCAAAATAATCCAGACAGTTGTTTCTTTATTTTGTTGTACTTCGGGAACCAGTATATAAAAGAAAATTAACTTATTTTAAAAATGAATAAGCTCATATCCACTCACCTAAAACTATCATAAACCTTCAACAAGGCCTAAACCTTAAACAAATTTGATTTCGAGCCAAAATAAGAGCTTAAGTTTTCTCAAAGTGACTTTCAGTCGACAAAAATTTCTAGAAAATACTTTGAGCCTTCTCATCTTGACTTTGAGCCTTCTCATATTTTCCAAGGAATTTTAGGGGAGTTTCAGTTGACTGAACTCTACTTTCAGCCAACTGAAAGTGCCAGAATTTCTTTTTAAGGCTCAGTAATTTCTTCCAAACTTCCTACCAATTATCCCTTGAGTTCCTATACTTTGACCAACTATTTTACAAACCTCATGTTTCCCCAAAAAACCTCAGAGCCCTATAAATACCCACCTCCTCTTCTATTTCAAAACAGCACTGACAACCTTCTCCCATTCAAAGTTCCAATATCCCAAAGTTTGTGTCTTTTTCTCCCTAAAAGTTTTAGTGAGAGAAATCCCTTTTGTGAGTTTTGAACCCGAAAACTCTCATATATTAGCTTTTAGTAAACCCACTTGGACCTAAATTTCCATTACCATTATCACCTTAGAATAGTTACAAACCCTATATTTGCTTATGCTAAAGATATACCCCAAAACCCAAACGAGCTATATTTTGTGAAAATAGTTTACTTGTCCTTTTTAGAGAGAGAAAGTAAATGTATTATTTCAATATTTTTGTGAAGCAACTTTTCTTTACTTTTGGTTATGATCATTATTGTTGTGACGCAAGGTTAGCTTAATCGTATCTTCACGGCTGGTAGTGTCATAGTTGTGAATAGTCAGCTCGTTTAAAGGCCTTGGGTTATTGCATGGGTATCGCTTGGGCAAGGATGACTTTACCGCCTTTTTGGTTGTGGTTTGTAAGGTGGTGTTTCATGTGAGGTTTTCATTCCACCACAAGTGAACCAGATATAGTGAAGTTATCGAGTACTATCCTGAGAGTGGATGTAGGTAGTGATCGAACAACGTTAAAATCTCGATTTGAAAAGTCTCATTAAAATCTCTTTCACTTAAATGCTTGCTTATTCTTTAATTTATCATATTGCGATCAGTCATTATAATCAAGTTAAGAAAAAATTTAAAATTATCCAGTAATTATCATATACGCAATTCAAACCCCACCCCCACTCCTCCCCCTGAGTATATTTTTGGGCCAACAATAAGTGTCAGGCCCTAGCTCATAGATACATAAAGATCACACTAATTTAAATGGCAAGGCTATCTGAAATATATTTTTTTAAATAACATTCCTGTTTTTTCAAAATAATATTTGAAATTATGGAAAGTAAGAACCACATAAATGATTCAATCCCTTAACTATTTTGCTGAAAAATATATGACAATAACAATTCACCCATTTTTTATAGACCAGGTACCGAAAAAATGGAATGAATTAAATATTGAAAGAATAATAATATTGTGCGTATCTAAAGACAATGTTGTTTCATAAATTGTAGTTCATTGCAAAGAAGCCATTGAATTTGGGCTATTCTTATAAAAGAATACTCAGGAATAAGCCCTTCAAGGCAAACTAAACTCCCTATAAAGGAAGCCAATAAGTATGCAACATTCATTGTCATAACACCAGTTCTACTAGCCTAAATTCAAGAAAATGAAAAGAATAGAAGATTTTTTTCTCCTACAATCAAAAGAAGTAAATGAGCAAATAAAAATATCGGTTACCAACAAGAGTAAAATTAAGGAATTTTGTAAATTTAGGATCTATTGTAATATGTATTTTGAAAATAGGACAATAAACATTTTTTTATAGTTTTAGTCCTTATTTTTGAATAAAACCGCTGGCGCGAACCCATTTTCATAAAACGTCAACCAATCACAACATTCCACGTATCCCTTTAATTTGAAAATAGGGATTAAAATGGAAACAAAATATTTGTTGTCCTATATTCATAATCAATATTATTTTAAGTCCTAAAAGTACATAATCTATAAAATTAAACATGAAAAAGGGACATGTTTCCTTTCTCTTCAAAATATCGTCACGGATAAAGATCAAACAGAATGTTCTTCACATATCAACCAAGAAAGGAACGATCACACACAATCGTTTAGTAATGCGCCTACTAATACTCTTGATGCTGGTCAATTTTGTAAAGAAGACATAACAGAAGCATTTGACAACATTCATGATTTTTACCTATCATCATATAAAAATGCAAAAATACCAAAAATATATATTTGTCAAAAAAATGAAAAATGTATTTTGAAAAGTCAAAGGCTCAAACAACAAAACAAAGATTTAATAAACATACTCAATAACCAAAAATTCAAAGCACCATAAGACAACTTAGTTATAAATGAAAATGTGAAGTTAAAGAAAGAAGTGAAATATTTAAAAATTACCTTTCACATATATGAATTAAGTGTCTATGCATTGAATTTAATCATAGACAAATCTGAAAACTAGTCAAGAAAAGAAGATCTAGGTTTTTCAGAAGAATCACAAAATAAAAACAAGAATATAGTTTTTGTAAACCAAAAAACAATAAGGATGACAATAAGAAAACAAAAGTAAACCTCAGGCAAACCTTAAACAAAACTAAAAACAATAAAGAAAAAAATTGTCATAACAAACATAATAAGAAGTTACAAGTACCATATAAACCAATGCTGAAAAGGATCATTTTTTGTATCAAGTGTAAAGAAATAAATCACACTTTTATAAATTATCAAAACGAAACCCCATATATCTCCCTTTTAAAAAGTTCCCCGTCAAACAGAGTATAAATAAGGTAATAATGCCAGAAATGCAAACAAATTACTAATAATCCCTTATAAAAAAAATTATCTAAAAAAATCCAAGAATTTAATTAATCCCAAAGGATACCATCACCTGTTGTACGGTTTATTCAATATTGACACATGAATATAAAAGGTAAAAAGATAAAATAAACAATTAGGAAGAAATATTTAAATTTTCATTCTCCATAAGTCATACACAACAACTAATGGCCATTATTGTACAGAACAATGTAACAAAAGTTCCTCTTTCATTTACACACTAAAAAATAACTAATATTTATGTCTTTTATACACGTAAAAGGGAGAGCCTACCTATTCACTAATTGAAAACATGTTGCATATAATCTACTAATACCAATAAATAACTCTAATAAATTTTTACTCACATGAATACTATTTCATTGTTGTCTTAATCCCACAACAATTATTCATAAAAGAAATCCCATCATCCCACCTAAGGAAAATTCTTCATGAAGAACCTCTTATATAAATAACCTCATCCCTTCTACTTATAAACATCCTCTTACAAAGCCTCTCGACCTAATTATGTCTTCTAAAAAGGAATCGACAAAAGAAGAAAACTTCAATGTAACCTCAAATGTCCAAAAAGGTGTCTCCTTCCACTTAATAAAAGTGCTCCCTACCTATAAATGGCAATTAAGTTTACGAATAAAATCAATTCTTAAACATTTTGCTTGAAGCATCATCACACTAAATAAACAAACCAAATAATCTTATCTCAATTCATAAAAATACCTCCAAACAAAATGTCATCTAACCACTCCTCTGTTCTTCCCAAAACCACATCTAAGGATTACCAAAACAAAAATGTCATACCATCTAAAAACACCAAAGTCTTAGTCAACTAAAACATAAAATATAAGAGTTAACTTTATCCAGACTTTTAACACTTTATCTATTTATTACCATCTCAATTTTCTTCTTTTTCAACATATTATCAAAAATAGTAACCGTTCCTTCTTCCCCTTTCTCTTATATCTCCAAAAATAAAAAGTCTCTCTAAAATGGAACAAAGAGGCCACAATAATAACATCATCCTTAGATCTCATTTTTCTCCAAACTACCACTTTCATCCTAATTTCGAGAAAGAAAATAATTTTAATACACATTTCCTTCTTCCTAAAATTGAGCAAGGTAGAATTGATCCCTCATCCTTCCTATGAAAGGAACTTCCTCACATTTATAGGATGTTTATGGCATGAGGATGGTTAGGATTCCTCGAAATATTTGAACCCATCTTTTCTGACCTCACGTGAGTATTCTAAACCAAGTTTATCGCTGACGAAAATGGTGTAAGCTCGTCAAATTTTTTTTGCCAATTGTTATTTCTCAACTCCGAATAAACCATCTCTTCTGACTTCCCTCTGGAGGACTATCCCTCTATGCCGCCCATAAATGGATTAATAATGAAAACTTTAATCCAGCAAAGGTTATGAAGTTATTATCCGCTAACCAATTTAGAGATTTACCTCACTTTCAACTGCAACTATCCCATTTTTTGCAATCTCTCGAATCATCCATGACATTATTACCAAATGCATTCTTCCCCAATTTGGATAACATCCCAATATTCCAAAAATTGACATTTCATGAATCGGTCTGTACATAATCATATCAAACTTGACCTTTCTTTTTCATCCTTAATCACATTACAAACACCCATCGAAGGGGCATAAATTGCCTTCCATACAGCATGTTACTAACTCGGATCACACATACTCTCAAGATCCCAATGACATCTCTCGGTCACATCATCCATATGAGCCACAAACCCATTCTCACAACTGAAACCTTGGTCACATTAAAATTATTCAAATACCAAGGAACTTGGTATCCTATGCATACCACCTAAACCAAGAAGAAGAAAATAACTAAGTCCACACAGACGAAATGCTTGAAAATATTCAATCAAATGTCTTCTCTGATCCCCATAGTCAAGTAAGTACCTCAAACCCCAATACCCTCACTCATGAAATCCTTTCCTACCGGAAGTAAACCTTACAAAACTATGTTCAGAACGATATAGTCTCATCCATCGACAGTGTGGCTTCATCTATTGACAATGTCTCTAACCAATTTACCATCAATCTGAGTATACAAAATGGCCTCTGGAACAATAATAATAACCAGTGGCATTCTTGGTTATCGCATTATACCGTGCCACCTCCAAACACTTACGAATAAATATTCCACCGAAACAACATATATATGAAAAACATGACACACCTACCAATAAAAATGAAGTCGGTCCCGAAAACTACCAAACCAATAAAGATGAAACTCTCATATTCCCTCATTCGAAACATTTTTCCAACTATCCAAATTATACCTATTTCTCGGAGTAAAGATCTATGTAAATATGTTCCTTGTTCAAATAAATGAAAATTTTTCATATTTCCCATATATGTGGATATTGATTATGAATATTATCATCCCTATATGCTTATATTTTAGCACTAAGTATACTTTAAAGTAGAAGGAAATAAAAAATATTGTAATAAGACCCGTAAAAATATCCTCTAAAAACTGCCATTTTAAAATATTCCCTCACCTTTTTCGAAAATGTAAAAGGGGGAGAAATATGATGTATTTTATACAGAAAGGTGCAACAAATAAGGGGTATAAAATATTTTTCTCAAAACCAATTTTTTTCCAAAAACCATGTCTCTTACCAAGGGGAGAATAAAACCATTTTCTCAAAACTATATCAAATGTATTATCATCATCAAAAAGGGGGAGATTATTAAGCCAATGTATTTAAAACAAAAGGATTTTATGTGATGACAATTCATTTGATACAAAAGATATAACTTCACCATCTTCTCTCGAATTTACTTAAGATTAAAAAATCACTTAATACATTATGAGATATGCAAAGAGGAACACTTCAACCAAATAAAACCATGCAATCATCACATGCAAGATAATGAAGTCCTCAAAACAAAGACAGTGATGATCATGAACCCTAAAAAATGGAGTTCACAAGATTAACTTGAAGAATGCATATTGACAATCAATCAGTCAGTCATAAACCAGTACTCTCAATTGAAGCTTATATCAACCAGTGCACATTGTTGGAAATTATGTAGCAAATGCAGAAATAGAACTCTTTATTGTATCACAACAATGTCAACTTTAATACAACAATGTAACTTTATGAATCTTCAAGGCGTGATGTCACTTTCCTAAATACAGTATTTGCCCCACACGAATAACTTCGGTATACAAACAGGAATTCACAAATGCGTACTCAAGATACAATGAAGCAACTTACACTGCCTGCAACTTGTATATTTAAAGACAGGCCTTGGATGCAACAGTGAAGAACAGTCAATCAAGTTCTTATTCTGTTTATGTGCACAAAACATAATAAGAGAATTTGTATCTCCTGAAAATTGTAAGAGAGTAATAGCAGGGTTTGGAAATCTGAAACTGTTTTTTTTATCAATCCAATCTCATTTTAGGCAGCCTTTATTTATAGATAATGAAAAGCTTCGTCTTCAAGAGTCATGACTGTTGGATTAACAGTCTTAAGTCAATTCCGAAATGGTATGACTGTTAATTACCAACAGTCTTAAGTCATTTTCGAACAGGTACAATTAATACTGAATCGGTTTTGCACGAATCAACCAAAAATTGACCGCGCCCGAGCTACCACGATCCGACCCGGACGAATCCTGGCAACCCGTTACCACTGCGGCGTGCGAAGTTCAAAGTGCACCACTAGCACCTCTACAGCCCATTGCCCCACGCACGCGCACTCGTGTGCGTACGGTGCTTCGCACCGTATTGAGGTCTATTGAATAGCCTCTTAAATGCTAGATGAATTAACTCTTCATCTTCCATTTGTACTTAATAAGTTCACAAATTCTTAATATTTTTCCAATGTGGGACTCAAAGGTTGCCCACTCCTTTTATAGCTTAGTGGTGACACTTAGCTTTGTACATTTTCCAATGTGGGACACTATCCCCTTTTATATTTGGGTTAGCTTCCCACCTCTTCTACACACTTCCAATGTGGGAAAAGCTTTTTAAGCTCTTACACCCAAAACTCTTACTCACTTATTTCATAAAATCTCCAACATTCCTCCACCATTTTCAAAATAGATTTTGCAAATCTTTGATTGTATGTAAGACTGTGTATAAGCATTGGTGTCTCACGACTTGAACCAATACCCTGTGAAGGATCGTCAAGGCTAACCATGAAAGTATTGTAGACTTATCCTTGAACTATCAATCCATATTGATCAGCCGGATTTGTTTTCACACACAAATCTTTTAGTCACTGATTATTCATATAAGCCGACACGTGTATTAGGCCTTGTGTCTGTACCTTGATTTCATGAGTGCTTTAGAGTCAAGCCCAGTTCTCATAGGAAGCTGTACCACTTCCACACTCATATAGGTAGATTATCATAGGTTTCCATGTAACTTAAAACACCATAAATCTATTAAGGTTAAACTCATCCTCTTTCATTATTCATTACATATTCTAAGCACTTATCCTTGGGATGTTAAATTTTATAGTGCTTACAATCACATCGTATGACGTACTTTAATCATTGAACTTGAGACTTGAATATATAAAGTTTCAAGTTGAGTTTCTATCAAGAGTGATTATTATTAATGGGATTTAGTCCCATCCCTATTGATGTCTTAGACACCAGTCCTCTTGCAAGACCTTTTGTAAAACGATCAGCTAAATTTTGACTTGATTTTACATAATCCACTGTGATTACTGATTGAGCATAAATATTGTATATTTATCCCCCTAATTTCAGTACTTTTGTGAACCCGAATGATGTAACATATATGGATTTGATTCACTTTTATGCTTCTAACCTTCTTGGCGAGTATTGCGTGTTTTGTGCTTCTCCTATTGGTTTTACAGGTTAATTATGCAAGCAGTGCAAAGGAGGAAGCAAGACAGTGCAAGAAAAGCTAGGAAGGCAAGTTCAAGGGCATTTTCGTAATTTTCCAGCCTTAGTCCGGAAGTGGGTCCAACTAGAAAGTTTAAGATCTTTCAATTACAAGAACACCATAAAAAAACGGCACCTCAATCCGAGCTACGATGAAAGAGTTATGACCCCTTGAAGTTGCGGAAAAATCATAGAAGAAAGGCTAGGAAGGCAAGTTCAAGGGCATTTTCGTAATTTTACAGCCCGATTCTGGAGGTGGGGCCTTCTAGAAAGTTGAAGATCTCGGAACAACGAGCACACTGGAAAAAACGTCACCCAAATCCGAGCTACGGTTGAAAAGTTATGCTCAGTTGAAGTTGAAGAAAAATCCAAGAAAAGAAGAGAAAAACCAGAAAAAAATCTAAGTGCTGAGAGCAAGACCAGGCTGGTACATGCGAACCGGTTCGCTGTACCTGCGAACCGGTTCGCTGTACCTGACACGCGAATTTTGTCTTTCATTTGGATTGGTCTCCAAGTCTCCTAATAGGTTTAAAAGACTCCAAACTTGTGGGGAACGAAGGCATTAACCTAGGAGCAGCTTTTAGGGTTATTTTTAGAGAGTTTTTGAGGGAACAAAAGGGGAGGAACATCTAGGAACATCAAGGGCATAAATTACTTCAAGAATTCATTGTTTCGGGTTTGTTTTTGCAAGTTTTAATTCAAGATTCTTGTTTCTTATTATTGTTCTTTCATGCTTTGTTTTCCCATTAGATTCAACTTGTTTTCGCATTCATAATACGTATTTACATGTTTAGATTTAGTTTTATCATGAATTCATACACATGCAACGTTATTATTTCATGCATTAGTCACAGTAACATGTCCGGCTAGGTTTTTCAAGGTTGGGATGCATGAACCCAACCTGATGTGTTAGTGCATGTGTATAACGTCGATCCGCTGAATTTAATGATTAATTTTGATCGTATCGCGTAATTTCATAATAATTGTAGATCTTTATATCTCGTTTGCCTATGGGTACTCGTGATGATTTAGAGTACAATTTGAGTGTAATTACCGCGATACCGATTTACTCATCCTCAGATTAGGTATGACGCGGGCTTGAACCTCGTATACATAATGCTTGGGAGTACTAAATTCCGGGTTTGAATTAATCGGATAAATTTATGATCAACGTTGTCACTGCATTACACTAGGGTTGGGGGATTGTATTCCCATCCTATTTTCTCATCATTTAAGTTTAGCAATTTCAATTTAATTCTTCATTCTTCATTTAGATAATTTAATTAGTGCATATTTTATCATAGTTTCATAATTGCATTTAGTGTAATCAATCCCAAAAGACCAAATCAAATTTTTTCTTTTCTTTTTAGAGTCATCGCTAGGATTCCTCAATCTTATCCCGTCGTCACAATTCCGTTGTCCTTTTTCCCTGAGGATCGATACCCGACTTGTCGGATTATTACTTGAACGATAGGCTTGCACTTGAGCCTAGAGAGCACACACTTTAGATACACATTCTGAGTCGTGTCAAGTTTTTGGCGCCGTTGCCGGGGAATTAGGTAGACTTAGGATTAGATCGAGTTAATCCAAAACTTTGACCAAAAAATTCAAAAAAAAAAAAAATAATAATAATAATAAAAAGCACAAAAAGATTCACCACCATCTCTCCTTAACTTAATGCAAAATTCTGAAACCACTCCCACACCCCATAATACTCCAACCAGCATTCACGAAAATCCACTTGTTGAGTATAATCCTGATAGTCCCCACACTCCACAAGCCCCACAATTCTGGATCCCACCTCCCACACCGTCACACTCAATCTCTAGCAACACTCCCTTCTCCTTCGTAGGACACACGTCGTGCACACCTAGTGAGAGCACCGAATCGTCAAGTGAGATAGAGATGTCGCAATATAGCAATGCAGCTACCGGTGAGGACGAGCCCCCGTACCGCCCGTTGAGAGAATTCTTATATCCCGAGCGCACTGTCACTCCGGGATGCATTATACTCCCGTATAATGCCGGGCAGTTCCGTTTCAAGAATGGGATGATCCAGACGCTACCACATTACCACGGTATGGATTCTGAAAAACCATACCTCCACATAAGGGAATTTGAGGACGTGTGTGATACTCTCAATGATCAAACCTGCACACAAGAGGTAATCCGCCTCAAACTCTTCCCCTTCTCGCTTAAAGATAAAGCCAAAGCTTGGCTATGGTCTTTACCTCCAAGCTCGATTCCATCCTGGAATGAGCTACAGTCTAAATTTCTCAAGAAATTCTTCCCAACACATCGAACAATCTTTATCAAGGCTCAAATTCAAGCGTTTAGACAACTTGAAAATGAGCCATTCCATCGATGTTATGAACGTTTCAACGAGTTAGTGGCTTCATGTCCCCATCATGGATTTGATCCATCGCAAATCATCTCCTTTATCTATAATGGGTTAAATCTTAACTCCAAACAACTTGTTGAAACTATGGGAAGTGGCCCGTTTGTCGATCTAGATGCCCACGATGCTGATCTTCACATGAGGTATGTCGCCGAGACTACCCAATCCTGGGATACCTCTGACCCGAACGCTCAAAATCAAAATCGACAACCCACCACTGCTCCATCGGCGTCCGGCCTATTCCACGTAGATAAGAATTCTATGACGGACAGTCGATTGGACACCATTGAGAAAGGATTGCGAGACTTATGTGAGGTAGTTGGATCTATCCAAAACCCTGTCGTGAAGGTGTGTGCGATTTGTGAGGCGGGACATTCAACTGAGGAATGTCCGACGATACCTGCCTACAAAGTAATGTTGCAAGAGCAAGTTAGTGGTATAGGAGGCTATAAGGGTAATTTCGATGCCCCGCACGGGAATTCATACAACCCTTCGTGGAAAAATCATCCCGGTTTTAGCTACGGGCAACAACATGCCGCAATGAACCCTCCTTCGCATGTTGCCCCTCCTCCACCACACCAATTTCAGCAAGCTCCACATATGCAAGGACATGCGCAAGCACCACCACCTCACGGAAATTATATCCCGCCACAGCGGAGAACTCTCGAGGATACTGTGAATCAATTCATCGCAAGCCAGGCCGCAACCAATGCCAAGTATGACCGTCTCATTGGCGACCTAAATGCAAATCTGTCTAAGATACAATCCTCGTTGAGTGTTCAGGAGAAGGGAATGTTTCCTGCCCAGGGCCAAAGACCTCTCCAAGGTCAAACTAGTGTTAGGTCAACACCCCACGACCATCAAGAGCAATGTAGCGCAATTACCACTCTACGTAGTGGGAGAGTAGTTGACTTGTCACCTCTCCCACGAGACGTACTTAAAGACAAGGAGATTTCGACCGGCACGAAAGAGGCCGAAGATGTCCCCTTGAACGAGAGTGACAAAGAAGACGCTAGTGAGCCCGAGGTAGTAGTGAAATCACCCTCCGCGGCACCATTTCCTCAAAGGTTGATTCCTTCACAGAAAGGATGCCCACGTGATGAAGTGCTAGAAGTACTTAAGCAAGTGAAGCTAAACTTGCCCTTCCTTAATGCCATCAAGCAAATTCCAGCCTACGGCAAAGTTATCAAAGATTTGTTGACGGTAAAAAGGAAGATGAAGGTTAAGAAAAATGTCTTTCTAGCACAGAATGTGAGTTCCATTCTACTAAATGATCTCCCGCCTAAATTCAAAGATCCCGGTGCACCCACCATTTCCTGCATCATTGGAGAAAATAAAATTGAGAAAGCCTTACTTGACTTGGGAGCAAGTGTAAACATACTTCCTTACTCCATTTATAGGCAACTTGACTTGGGCGACCTCAAGCCCACTAAGGTCACTCTCCAATTAGCGGATCGAACTGTGAAGATCCCAAGAGGCATAGTCGAGGACGTGATCGTCCAAGTTGACACTTTCTACTTCCCGGTAGACTTTGTCATTTGGGACACGGAGCCCTCATTTAACTGGAGTAACCATGTTCCCATCATCCTTGGGCGCCCTTTCTTAGCTACGGCTAACGCCATCATTAATACTCGGAATGGTCGAATGCAACTCACCTTTGGGAATATGACTTTAGAGACCAACATCTTCCATGTCACCCAACATACGGAAGAAGAAGATGACCTTCACGCGGTGAGCTTTATAGACGAGATCGTAGGGGAGTACTTTGAGGAAAATGATTGTGGAGATGCTTCGGGGTCCTGCTTAGTGTCGAGCCATGAGAATGAGAGGTCCCACAAGAGAGAGCCGTTAGGGGTGTGCCCTATTTCATCAGGTAATAGTGGTAGAGGTGACGATGAGAGCAAAGAGGGGGAGAGGTGTGTAGTGACTGCAATAGAGCGAGAGAGAGAGGGGTTAGAAGAGAGAAAAATGGCGGAGTTAGAAAGTGAGAAAGTTAGAGAGGACGTTGGCACAGCGAGAGAGAGAGATCTAGGGGACATGAGCATGAAAGAATTTGAAAAAGAATTCGGTCCGGTGGATGAGAGCCTAGATGAGAGCCTTAATGACGAAGTCCAAACTCTAATGGATTCATTTAGACACCTAGAAGAAAGCGAATGGGAAGATAAAATCAATGAATTTCTTCTTTGTGACCATCCACCCATACCACTAGAGGTCCCGAAGGCGAGTGAGGAGAAAAGTTGTGGTTCATCCGACTTAGAGCCCGACCCATGCATCTTAAAAATTGAAAGAAACCTAGGTGTCCCCTCCGAGTCAGTGCACGTAGACCACGCTTTGAGTCAGCATCACGAGGATCCCTTTCCAATTAGTCACGACGAATCTCCCGGTCTATCCTTTATCTATGGACGAGATCCCAACTTGTTTCGATTATTGGAATATGATCCTAGGACGGGAGTGACAAGGAGAGCATCAACCCCCATAAGTGGGGTCGGGTGAGTTTATGGAGAGATAAGAGGTCGTCGCACCCCCGACGCGTATGGGGTGATTTTTGTTGTATTTTTGAGTCATGCATGAGGGTCATATAGTGTCTTGTTGCATTTTTCACATTTGTTTGTTTTATTTTTCCGCACTTTTCATTCGCCTTGAATTAGATTTTAGTCCTTTTTGCTTGAGGACAATGCAAAAGTCTAAGTTAGGGGGGGTCACAAGTGCGTATTTCTAAAACTTCACAAATTTTCAAAAATGCCCAAAAATTTCCAAAAAAATCATAAAAATTTGAAAATATTTTTCTTCAAAATAAATAAAAATTGGAATTCAAATTTTTTCAAAAATATCATTAAAAGTCGAATTGGAGTCTCAAATTGTAAACATCCAACATACACGAGCCGAAATTGACTAAAGATGGAAATTGAGCGAAAATTGACGACTTAACGAATAAATGTGGAGATTAACAAAACCCGGTGAGATTCGAGCCTATCACATTTTGCGAGATTTTAAATCAATCCGAGTTAATTGTTAACTCAAAGTTCTTTTTAGCGCTTAATAAGTTGTCAAGGATCTCAAATTTTTTTCATTTGATCGATTTTGAAAAATGTGTGCAATATTGCCTTGAAAATCGTGCCAAATTAGTCTCTAAACTTAAATTCACCTCGAAACGCATATGGTAACGCAATTGGTATTTTGGACAATGAAGTAGGCCCTCGTTTGTCACCCAAAAATATTGGCCAGAAAAAAAGTAGCGAAAAATTATCCCTTTTGTAACCCAAATTGAGCCGAATATTTTTCCCTCTCGTTTGACAACCCGAAAAACCCAAAATTGCCCGGAATTGCGAAAAATGAAAAAAAAAAATCAGAATTTAAGTCCGAAAAGTGCAACAAAAAGGGGGCAAAAAAAAAAAAAAATAGAAGAATGCTCAACAAAAATAGCAACAAAGAAAAAAAGAAAAGAAAAAAAAATAGAAAAAGAAGAAAAAAATGAGCAATAGCCCGGAAAATGCACAAACGGACATCACGAATGACTTTTCCAATTCCAACCCTCCATACCTCCTTTATTTTACCCAATGCAACATTTAACCCGAAAAAGTCCTAACCGAGTCCAAATTGCGTAAATTGAGTACCGCGTGGAGAGTTAATACACCAAGAGATAATATAAGAGGTTAAATGCGCGAAATAGAGGCGATGTTCCCGTTTTTAAAACCGTAATCCGTTAAAGAGATCCTTTCACCATAAAATTTCCGTCTTTCTAATTGCATGCGTGTATTTGCTTCCACTACATTTACTCCTTATATCACGCATGCCGAGAGAATAGCCATAATCCGAGAGATTCGTTTGTGAGTGCATTCCGTGAGAAATTGAAATCAAAACGAATTTTCGGATAAGTAACGTAATGATCAATCGATGAAAATTGGCGGTTATATTTCCGGCTTCGCACACACACACTACGATTTGAGACTTGTAAATATGACTTGATGATGACTATTTTATGGAAAAGTTTGAATTATACAATTTTTGCGTATTTTGAATTTTCTTTGAGTCGAATTTTGTGGGTATATTCACTGCAAACCCTCACGAGACACAACTCGTCCTACTAGGGTAACCTAGAGGTTTAAAGGCTTGTTGCATATGCTAAATGCAATCGCTTGCCCGCGAAAGTGGCATTCTATCCCAATAAAGTCCTTGAAGTGTCCTTAACTCTTACTTTCATTCTTTTACATTGCTCGGGACGCGCAAAGTTCTAAGTTAGGGGGGTTTGATTGAGCATAAATATTGTATATTTATCCCCCTAATTTCAGTACTTTTGTGAACCCGAATGATGTAACATATATGGATTTGATTCACTTTTATGCTTCTAACCTTCTTGGCGAGTATTGCGTGTTTTGTGCTTCTCCTATTGGTTTTACAGGTTAATTATGCAAGCAGTGCAAAGGAGGAAGCAAGACAGTGCAAGAAAAGCTAGGAAGGCAAGTTCAAGGGCATTTTCGTAATTTTCCAGCCTTAGTCCGGAAGTGGGTCCAACTAGAAAGTTTAAGATCTTTCAATTACAAGAACACCATAAAAAAACGGCACCTCAATCCGAGCTACGATGAAAGAGTTATGACCCCTTGAAGTTGCGGAAAAATCATAGAAGAAAGGCTAGGAAGGCAAGTTCAAGGGCATTTTCGTAATTTTACAGCCCGATTCTGGAGGTGGGGCCTTCTAGAAAGTTGAAGATCTCGGAACAACGAGCACACTGGAAAAAACGTCACCCAAATCCGAGCTACGGTTGAAAAGTTATGCTCAGTTGAAGTTGAAGAAAAATCCAAGAAAAGAAGAGAAAAACCAGAAAAAAATCTAAGTGCTGAGAGCAAGACCAGGCTGGTACATGCGAACCGGTTCGCTGTACCTGCGAACCGGTTCGCTGTACCTGACACGCGAATTTTGTCTTTCATTTGGATTGGTCTCCAAGTCTCCTAATAGGTTTAAAAGACTCCAAACTTGTGGGGAACGAAGGCATTAACCTAGGAGCAGCTTTTAGGGTTATTTTTAGAGAGTTTTTGAGGGAACAAAAGGGGAGGAACATCTAGGAACATCAAGGGCATAAATTACTTCAAGAATTCATTGTTTCGGGTTTGTTTTTGCAAGTTTTAATTCAAGATTCTTGTTTCTTATTATTGTTCTTTCATGCTTTGTTTTCCCATTAGATTCAACTTGTTTTCGCATTCATAATACGTATTTACATGTTTAGATTTAGTTTTATCATGAATTCATACACATGCAACGTTATTATTTCATGCATTAGTCACAGTAACATGTCCGGCTAGGTTTTTCAAGGTTGGGATGCATGAACCCAACCTGATGTGTTAGTGCATGTGTATAACGTCGATCCGCTGAATTTAATGATTAATTTTGATCGTATCGCGTAATTTCATAATAATTGTAGATCTTTATATCTCGTTTGCCTATGGGTACTCGTGATGATTTAGAGTACAATTTGAGTGTAATTACCGCGATACCGATTTACTCATCCTCAGATTAGGTATGACGCGGGCTTGAACCTCGTATACATAATGCTTGGGAGTACTAAATTCCGGGTTTGAATTAATCGGATAAATTTATGATCAACGTTGTCACTGCATTACACTAGGGTTGGGGGATTGTATTCCCATCCTATTTTCTCATCATTTAAGTTTAGCAATTTCAATTTAATTCTTCATTCTTCATTTAGATAATTTAATTAGTGCATATTTTATCATAGTTTCATAATTGCATTTAGTGTAATCAATCCCAAAAGACCAAATCAAATTTTTTCTTTTCTTTTTAGAGTCATCGCTAGGATTCCTCAATCTTATCCCGTCGTCACAATTCCGTTGTCCTTTTTCCCTGAGGATCGATACCCGACTTGTCGGATTATTACTTGAACGATAGGCTTGCACTTGAGCCTAGAGAGCACACACTTTAGATACACATTCTGAGTCGTGTCAAGTTTTTGGCGCCGTTGCCGGGGAATTAGGTAGACTTAGGATTAGATCGAGTTAATCCAAAACTTTGACCAAAAAATTCAAAAAAAAAAATAATAATAATAATAATAAAAAGCACAAAAAGATTCACCACCATCTCTCCTTAACTTAATGCAAAATTCTGAAACCACTCCCACACCCCATAATACTCCAACCAGCATTCACGAAAATCCACTTGTTGAGTATAATCCTGATAGTCCCCACACTCCACAAGCCCCACAATTCTGGATCCCACCTCCCACACCGTCACACTCAATCTCTAGCAACACTCCCTTCTCCTTCGTAGGACACACGTCGTGCACACCTAGTGAGAGCACCGAATCGTCAAGTGAGATAGAGATGTCGCAATATAGCAATGCAGCTACCGGTGAGGACGAGCCCCCGTACCGCCCGTTGAGAGAATTCTTATATCCCGAGCGCACTGTCACTCCGGGATGCATTATACTCCCGTATAATGCCGGGCAGTTCCGTTTCAAGAATGGGATGATCCAGACGCTACCACATTACCACGGTATGGATTCTGAAAAACCATACCTCCACATAAGGGAATTTGAGGACGTGTGTGATACTCTCAATGATCAAACCTGCACACAAGAGGTAATCCGCCTCAAACTCTTCCCCTTCTCGCTTAAAGATAAAGCCAAAGCTTGGCTATGGTCTTTACCTCCAAGCTCGATTCCATCCTGGAATGAGCTACAGTCTAAATTTCTCAAGAAATTCTTCCCAACACATCGAACAATCTTTATCAAGGCTCAAATTCAAGCGTTTAGACAACTTGAAAATGAGCCATTCCATCGATGTTATGAACGTTTCAACGAGTTAGTGGCTTCATGTCCCCATCATGGATTTGATCCATCGCAAATCATCTCCTTTATCTATAATGGGTTAAATCTTAACTCCAAACAACTTGTTGAAACTATGGGAAGTGGCCCGTTTGTCGATCTAGATGCCCACGATGCTGATCTTCACATGAGGTATGTCGCCGAGACTACCCAATCCTGGGATACCTCTGACCCGAACGCTCAAAATCAAAATCGACAACCCACCACTGCTCCATCGGCGTCCGGCCTATTCCACGTAGATAAGAATTCTATGACGGACAGTCGATTGGACACCATTGAGAAAGGATTGCGAGACTTATGTGAGGTAGTTGGATCTATCCAAAACCCTGTCGTGAAGGTGTGTGCGATTTGTGAGGCGGGACATTCAACTGAGGAATGTCCGACGATACCTGCCTACAAAGTAATGTTGCAAGAGCAAGTTAGTGGTATAGGAGGCTATAAGGGTAATTTCGATGCCCCGCACGGGAATTCATACAACCCTTCGTGGAAAAATCATCCCGGTTTTAGCTACGGGCAACAACATGCCGCAATGAACCCTCCTTCGCATGTTGCCCCTCCTCCACCACACCAATTTCAGCAAGCTCCACATATGCAAGGACATGCGCAAGCACCACCACCTCACGGAAATTATATCCCGCCACAGCGGAGAACTCTCGAGGATACTGTGAATCAATTCATCGCAAGCCAGGCCGCAACCAATGCCAAGTATGACCGTCTCATTGGCGACCTAAATGCAAATCTGTCTAAGATACAATCCTCGTTGAGTGTTCAGGAGAAGGGAATGTTTCCTGCCCAGGGCCAAAGACCTCTCCAAGGTCAAACTAGTGTTAGGTCAACACCCCACGACCATCAAGAGCAATGTAGCGCAATTACCACTCTACGTAGTGTGAGAGTAGTTGACTTGTCACCTCTCCCACGAGACGTACTTAAAGACAAGGAGATTTCGACCGGCACGAAAGAGGCCGAAGATGTCCCCTTGAACGAGAGTGACAAAGAAGACGCTAGTGAGCCCGAGGTAGTAGTGAAATCACCCTCCGCGGCACCATTTCCTCAAAGGTTGATTCCTTCACAGAAAGGATGCCCACGTGATGAAGTGCTAGAAGTACTTAAGCAAGTGAAGCTAAACTTGCCCTTCCTTAATGCCATCAAGCAAATTCCAGCCTACGGCAAAGTTATCAAAGATTTGTTGACGGTAAAAAGGAAGATGAAGGTTAAGAAAAATGTCTTTCTAGCACAGAATGTGAGTTCCATTCTACTAAATGATCTCCCGCCTAAATTCAAAGATCCCGGTGCACCCACCATTTCCTGCATCATTGGAGAAAATAAAATTGAGAAAGCCTTACTTGACTTGGGAGCAAGTGTAAACATACTTCCTTACTCCATTTATAGGCAACTTGACTTGGGCGACCTCAAGCCCACTAAGGTCACTCTCCAATTAGCGGATCGAACTGTGAAGATCCCAAGAGGCATAGTCGAGGACGTGATCGTCCAAGTTGACACTTTCTACTTCCCGGTAGACTTTGTCATTTGGGACACGGAGCCCTCATTTAACTGGAGTAACCATGTTCCCATCATCCTTGGGCGCCCTTTCTTAGCTACGGCTAACGCCATCATTAATACTCGGAATGGTCGAATGCAACTCACCTTTGGGAATATGACTTTAGAGACCAACATCTTCCATGTCACCCAACATACGGAAGAAGAAGATGACCTTCACGCGGTGAGCTTTATAGACGAGATCGTAGGGGAGTACTTTGAGGAAAATGATTGTGGAGATGCTTCGGGGTCCTGCTTAGTGTCGAGCCATGAGAATGAGAGGTCCCACAAGAGAGAGCCGTTAGGGGTGTGCCCTATTTCATCAGGTAATAGTGGTAGAGGTGACGATGAGAGCAAAGAGGGGGAGAGGTGTGTAGTGACTGCAATAGAGCGAGAGAGAGAGGGGTTAGAAGAGAGAAAAATGGCGGAGTTAGAAAGTGAGAAAGTTAGAGAGGACGTTGGCACAGCGAGAGAGAGAGATCTAGGGGACATGAGCATGAAAGAATTTGAAAAAGAATTCGGTCCGGTGGATGAGAGCCTAGATGAGAGCCTTAATGACGAAGTCCAAACTCTAATGGATTCATTTAGACACCTAGAAGAAAGCGAATGGGAAGATAAAATCAATGAATTTCTTCTTTGTGACCATCCACCCATACCACTAGAGGTCCCGAAGGCGAGTGAGGAGAAAAGTTGTGGTTCATCCGACTTAGAGCCCGACCCATGCATCTTAAAAATTGAAAGAAACCTAGGTGTCCCCTCCGAGTCAGTGCACGTAGACCACGCTTTGAGTCAGCATCACGAGGATCCCTTTCCAATTAGTCACGACGAATCTCCCGGTCTATCCTTTATCTATGGACGAGATCCCAACTTGTTTCGATTATTGGAATATGATCCTAGGACGGGAGTGACAAGGAGAGCATCAACCCCCATAAGTGGGGTCGGGTGAGTTTATGGAGAGATAAGAGGTCGTCGCACCCCCGACGCGTATGGGGTGATTTTTGTTGTATTTTTGAGTCATGCATGAGGGTCATATAGTGTCTTGTTGCATTTTTCACATTTGTTTGTTTTATTTTTCCGCACTTTTCATTCGCCTTGAATTAGATTTTAGTCCTTTTTGCTTGAGGACAATGCAAAAGTCTAAGTTAGGGGGGGTCACAAGTGCGTATTTCTAAAACTTCACAAATTTTCAAAAATGCCCAAAAATTTCCAAAAAAATCATAAAAATTTGAAAATATTTTTCTTCAAAATAAATAAAAATTGGAATTCAAATTTTTTCAAAAATATCATTAAAAGTCGAATTGGAGTCTCAAATTGTAAACATCCAACATACACGAGCCGAAATTGACTAAAGATGGAAATTGAGCGAAAATTGACGACTTAACGAATAAATGTGGAGATTAACAAAACCCGGTGAGATTCGAGCCTATCACATTTTGCGAGATTTTAAATCAATCCGAGTTAATTGTTAACTCAAAGTTCTTTTTAGCGCTTAATAAGTTGTCAAGGATCTCAAATTTTTTTCATTTGATCGGTTTTGAAAAATGTGTGCAATATTGCCTTGAAAATCGTGCCAAATTAGTCTCTAAACTTAAATTCACCTCGAAACGCATATGGTAACGCAATTGGTATTTTGGACAATGAAGTAGGCCCTCGTTTGTCACCCAAAAATATTGGCCAGAAAAAAAGTAGCGAAAAATTATCCCTTTTGTAACCCAAATTGAGCCGAATATTTTTCCCTCTCGTTTGACAACCCGAAAAACCCAAAATAGCCCGGAATTGCGAAAAATGAAAAAAAAAAATCAGAATTTAAGTCCGAAAAGTGCAACAAAAAGGGGGCAAAAAAAAAAAAAAAATAGAAGAATGCTCAACAAAAATAGCAACAAAGAAAAAAAGAAAAGAAAAAAAAATAGAAAAAGAAGAAAAAAATGAGCAATAGCCCGGAAAATGCACAAACGGACATCACGAATGACTTTTCCAATTCCAACCCTCCATACCTCCTTTATTTTACCCAATGCAACCTTTAACCCGAAAAAGTCCTAACCGAGTCCAAATTGCGTAAATTGAGTACCGCGTGGAGAGTTAATACACCAAGAGATAATATAAGAGGTTAAATGCGCGAAATAGAGGCGATGTTCCCGTTTTTAAAACCGTAATCCGTTGAAGAGATCCTTTCACCATAAAATTTCCGTCTTTCTAATTGCATGCGTGTATTTTCTTCCACTACATTTACTCCTTATATCACGCATGCCGAGAGAATAGCCATAATCCGAGAGATTCGTTTGTGAGTGCATTCCGTGAGAAATTGAAATCAAAATGAATTTTCGGATAAGTAACGTAATGATCAATCGATGAAAATTGGCGGTTATATTTCCGGCTTCGCACACACACACTACGATTTGAGACTTGTAAATATGACTTGATGATGACTATTTTATGGAAAAGTTTGAATTATACAATTTTTGCGTATTTTGAATTTTCTTTGAGTCGAATTTTGTGGGTATATTCACTGCAAACCCTCACGAGACACAACTCGTCCTACTAGGGTAACCTAGAGGTTTAAAGGCTTGTTGCATATGCTAAATGCAATCGCTTGCCCGCGAAAGTGGCATTCTATCCCAATAAAGTCCTTGAAGTGTCCTTAACTCTTACTTTCATTCTTTTACATTGCTCGGGACGCGCAAAGTTCTAAGTTAGGGGGGTTTGATTGAGCATAAATATTGTATATTTATCCCCCTAATTTCAGTACTTTTGTGAACCCGAATGATGTAACATATATGGATTTGATTCACTTTTATGCTTCTAACCTTCTTGGCGAGTATTGCGTGTTTTGTGCTTCTCCTATTGGTTTTACAGGTTAATTATGCAAGCAGTGCAAAGGAGGAAGCAAGACAGTGCAAGAAAAGCTAGGAAGGCAAGTTCAAGGGCATTTTCGTAATTTTCCAGCCTTAGTCCGGAAGTGGGTCCAACTAGAAAGTTTAAGATCTTTCAATTACAAGAACACCATAAAAAAACGGCACCTCAATCCGAGCTACGATGAAAGAGTTATGACCCCTTGAAGTTGCGGAAAAATCATAGAAGAAAGGCTAGGAAGGCAAGTTCAAGGGAATTTTCGTAATTTTACAGCCCGATTCTGGAGGTGGGGCCTTCTAGAAATTTGAAGATCTCGGAACAACGAGCACACTGGAAAAAACGTCACCCAAATCCGAGCTACGGTTGAAAAGTTATGCTCAGTTGAAGTTGAAGAAAAATCCAAGAAAAGAAGAGAAAAACCAGAAAAAAATCTAAGTGCTGAGAGCAAGACCAGGCTGGTACATGCGAACCGGTTCGCTGTACCTGCGAACCGGTTCGCTGTACCTGACACGCGAATTTTGTCTTTCATTTGGATTGGTCTCCAAGTCTCCTAATAGGTTTAAAAGACTCCAAACTTGTGGGGAACGAAGGCATTAACCTAGGAGCAGCTTTTAGGGTTATTTTTAGAGAGTTTTTGAGGGAACAAAAGGGGAGGAACATCTAGGAACATCAAGGGCATAAATTACTTCAAGAATTCATTGTTTCGGGTTTGTTTTTGCAAGTTTTAATTCAAGATTCTTGTTTCTTATTATTGTTCTTTCATGCTTTGTTTTCCCATTAGATTCAACTTGTTTTCGCATTCATAATACGTATTTACATGTTTAGATTTAGTTTTATCATGAATTCATACACATGCAACGTTATTATTTCATGCATTAGTCACAGTAACATGTCCGGCTAGGTTTTTCAAGGTTGGGATGAATGAACCCAACCTGATGTGTTAGTGCATGTGTATAACGTCGATCCGCTGAATTTAATGATTAATTTTGATCGTATCGCGTAATTTCATAATAATTGTAGATCTTTATATCTCGTTTGCCTATGGGTACTCGTGATGATTTAGAGTACAATTTGAGTGTAATTACCGCGATACCGATTTACTCATCCTCAGATTAGGTATGACGCGGGCTTGAACCTCGTATACATAATGCTTGGGAGTACTAAATTCCGGGTTTGAATTAATCGGATAAATTTATGATCAATGTTGTCACTGCATTACACTAGGGTTGGGGGATTGTATTCCCATCCTATTTTCTCATCATTTAAGTTTAGCAATTTCAATTTAATTCTTCATTCTTCATTTAGATAATTTAATTAGTGCATATTTTATCATAGTTTCATAATTGCATTTAGTGTAATCAATCCCAAAAGACCAAATCAAATTTTTTCTTTTCTTTTTAGAGTCATCGCTAGGATTCCTCAATCTTATCCCGTCGTCACAATTCCGTTGTCCTTTTTCCCTGAGGATCGATACCCGACTTGTCGGATTATTACTTGAACGATAGGCTTGCACTTGAGCCTAGAGAGCACACACTTTAGATACACATTCTGAGTCGTGTCAATTACACTATCTATAATTATTTGTCTGACATAACTATGTCTCAGGGCAATATGTCTAGATTTTCCATTGTATACTTTACTATAAGCTTTTGAAAGTGTAGACTCACTATCACAATGTATAGATATTGGAGGCATTGGTTTTGGCCAAATTGGAATTTCAATTAATAAATTCCTTAACCATTCTACCTCTTTACAAGTTTGTTTCTTTGAACCCCAAGAAACAGCTCCTCCACCAAGAGTGAAAATCCATCCACTTATTGAGGAATGATCCTCCCGCTCAGTTATCCAACTGGCATCAGAAAACCCTTCTAATACTGAAGGATATCTATCCACTATAGTATATACTATAGTCCATAGTTCCTTTTAAATATTTTAATATTCTATTGACATCATGTCAATGCAATAAACTTGGATTACTAGTATATCTACTTAATTTACCAACAGCATAAGCAATATCAGGTCGAGTACATGTCATGGCATACATTAAACTACCAATTATTCGTGCATATTCCAATTGTGAATTATCTCTACCATTATTAGGGATCATCTTTAGATGTGGTTCAAAAGGTGTACTAACAGGTGTGCAATCAAACTGATTAAATTTCTTTAAAATTTTCTCAACATAATGAGATTGAGTGAGAATTATATTTTTATCTTTCTTTATTATTCTCATTCCTAATATAACATCATCTACACCCATATCTTTCATATCAAATTTAGAAGACAGAAAACTCTTTGTATTATTAATGCTTTCTAAATCAGTACCAAGAATTAACATGTCATCTACATATAAAAAAATGATCACACCTTTACCATTAGCAAATTTACTATAAATACACTTATCAGATTCATGAATTTTAAAACCATAAGAAATAATGACTTTATCAAATTTTTCATGCCATTGTTTAGGTGCTTGTTTTAGGCCATATAAGGACTTAATAAGTTTACATACTTTATTTTCTTGTCCCGGCATAACAAACCCTTCAGGTTGTTCCATGTAAATTTCTTCTTCTAAGTCACCATTTAAAAAGGAAGTTTTCACATCCATTTGATGAATCTCAAAATTATATATAGATGCTAATGCAATTAAAATTCTAATAGTGGAAGTTCTAGCAACAGGTACATAGGTATCAAAATAATCATTTCATTCTTTTTGTGTAAAACCTTTAGCAACTAATCTAGCCTTGAATTTATCAATTGTTCCATCTATTTTCATTTTCTTTTTAAAAATCCATCTACACTTAATGGGTTTAGACCCTAGAGGTAAATCTACTAACTTCCAAGTTTTATTTCACAAGATTGAATCCATTTCATCATTTATAGCTTCTTTCCAAAATGCTGAATCTACAGACTTAATTGCCTCACTATAAGTTTGTGGGTCTATTTCAACGCTAAGAGTCAAAGCATATTGATTACAAGATGTGTCTCTAGTTCCTTCAATAAGATAGACTACAAAGTCGGGACCAAAGCTTTTTTCTTTCCTAGGTCTTTTACTTTTTCTATTCTCTTCTTGTTCCACTGGTGGAGTATCAGATAATTGTGAAGGAGTGCTAACTTCTTTTTCATTATTAATTCTAGGAATAGAAGAAAACCTTTGTTCATAAAAAATTGCATCTCTCGATTCAATTATTGTATTTACCTCAACAGAATCATTAGGTTCACTAACCAAAAATCTATAAGCTTTACTATGTTGTGCATAACCTATGAAAATACACTCAACACCTTTGCTTCCTAATTTCTTTCTCTTAGTTTCAGGTAGTTTTACAATAGCTCTACAACCCCAAACTTTAAAATAACCTAAATTAGGTTTTCTATTCTTCCATAATTCCTAAGGAGTTTTCTTATTATCTTTAATAAATATCCTATTCAGAATATGACATGCAGTTAAAAGTGCTTCTCCCCAAAACCCTTTACTTAAACCAGAATAAGAAAGCATAGCGTTAACCATTTCAGTTAGTGTTCTATTTTTTCTTTCTGCTACTCCATTTTGTTGTGGTGTATAAGGTGCAGTAACTTCATGTATAATTCCCATATCTTCACAAAATTGAGGAAAGTGATATTCACCACCTCTATCAGATCTAAGACATTTTATTTTAGTATCACATTGATTTTCAACTTCATTTTTGTATGTCTTAAATCTATTAAGAACATCATCCTTAGAGTTTAAAAGATATACGTAACAATATTTTGAAAATTCATCGATAAATGTAGCAAAATATTTACTACCACCTCTAGTAGGTGTTCCATGCAAATCACAAACATCACTATGTACTAATTGCAACAAAGATGTAGTTTTTTCTATTTTTGGAAAAGGCGATCTTTTTATTTTTGTTTGCATGCATATTTTACACTTTTCATATCATTCTCATATTTAGGAATTAAATTTAAATTAACCATGAAATGCATTTTCTTTGTATTAACATGTCCTAAACGACTATGCCATAATGAAAGACAATCAACGATATAAGCAGAAGAATCTTTTTCATTGATATTGAGCTTAAACATGCCCTCATACAAATATCCTTTGCCTACAAAGGTACCATTCTTAGTCAGAATAAATTTGTCTGACTCAAATACAAGCTTAAAGCCAAATCTGTTAAGAAGACTTCCAGAAACTAAATTTTTCCTAACATCAGGAACATGAAAAACATTGGTGAGGCTAAGGATTTTTTCGGAAGTGAATTCGAGATCCACTGTCCCTTTGCCTTTAACCGCAGCAGTAGACGAATTTCCCATATAGAGAACATCTCCTTCCACTGTTTCATAGGCAGAGAACAAGTTCTTATCCTTACAAACATGCCTTCTGGCATCAAAATCAACCCACCAAGAGTTGTCTTCTCCAAGCATATTAGCCTCGGATATCATAGCAGAAAATTTTTGCTTTGTGTCTAATGTCCCTCCTTTTTCTTTTAGTTTCTTGAACTCATGACAATCCTTCTTGAAGTGACCTGGTTTGTTGCAATGAAAACAATTTCCTTTCTTCTTTTTGTTTGCTTTAGAATTATTAGAAAAATTCTTTTGCTTGTTATTTTTTCCATGATTGCCATATTTTTGCTCCTTTCCTTCCTCCACCACATGGACCTTAGAAACAGAATTTTCTTGTTCCTCTTTACCTTCTAGAATTCGAGACTCCTGTTCAAGTCTTAAATGAGTCTCTAATTCTTCAAGTGAAAGATCCTCCTTTTTGTGTTTGAGTTCTTTCTTATAATCTTTCCAAGAAGGAGGAAGTTTTTCAATTATGGCAGCAACAATTACATTATCATCCATATTTAATTTTTTCAGCTTGCAATGATTAATGATGCATTGGATGTCATGAAATTGTTCTAGCACAGGCCTATTATCATACATTTTAAAGCTTAAAAACTGACCGATAAGGAACTTCTTACTTGTAGCGTCTTCCGTAAGATATTTGGTCTCCAATGTTTCCCACAAAGTTTTTGCAGTCCCAACATTTTGGTATAAGTCGAACAAATTGTCAGCAAGTGCATTGAGAATATGACCACGACACAAGTAATCATCGGTCTCCCATTTTGTGCGTTGCCTAGTCTGTTCCACGGTTTCATCTTCATCTTCAATTGGTTTCGGTTATGACAATACATATACAATCTTCAATGTTGTTAGAAGAAAATGAACCTTTTTCTGCCAACGCAGAAAATTACCACCATCAAAATGGTCCAACTTGACAAAGCCTTCTGTTATTTGTTGAAGTGATTTGGAAGAGTCGGCCATTTCTGAAATTACTGTATTTAGATTTTTGGAAATTATGTAGCAAATGCAGAAATAGAACTCTTTATTGTATCACAACAATGTCAACTTTAATACAACAATGTAACTTTATGAATCTTCAAGGCGTGATGTCACTTTCCTAAATACAGTATTTGCCCCACACGAATAACTTCAGTATGCAAATGGAAATCCGTAAATTCGTACTCAAGATACAATGAATCAACTTGCACTACCTGCAACTTGTATGTTTGAAGACAGCCCTTGGATGCAACAGCGAAGAACAGTCAATCAAGTTCTTATTCTGTCTATGTGCACAAAACAGAATAAGAGAATTTGTATCTCCTGAAAATTATAAGAGAGTAATATAAGGGTTTGGAAATCTGAAACTGGTTTTTTTTTATCAATCCAATCTCGTTTTAGGCAGCCTTTATTTATAGATAATGAAAAGCTTCATCTTCAAGAGTCATGATTGTTGGATTAACAGTCTTAAGTCAATTCTGAAATGGTATGACTATTAATTACCAACAGTCTTAAGCCATTTCCGAACAGGTATAATTAATACTGAATCGGTTTTGCATGAGTCAACCAAAAAGTGACCGCTCCCGAGCTGGACGAATCCCGACAACCTGCTACCACTGCGGACACGCGGCGTTCGAAGTGTAAAGTGCGCCACTAGCGCCTCTACAGCCCACTGCCCCGCACCCGCACGCGCGCGCGTGTGCGTACGGTGCTTCCCACCGTATTGAGGTCTCTTGAATAGCCTCTTAAATGCTAGATGAATTAACCCTTCATCTTCCATTTGTACTTATTAAGTGCACAAATTCTTAATATTTTTCCAATGTGGGACTCAAAGGTTTCCCACTCCTTTTATAGCTTAGTGGTGACACTTAGCTTTGTACATTTTCCAATGTGGGACACTATCTCCTTTTATATTTGGGTTAGCTTCCCATCTCCTCCACACACTTCCAATGTGGGACAAGCTTTTTAATCTCTTACACCCAAAACTCTTACTCACTTATTTTATAAAATCTCCAACACACATCACATACAACAGTGTACCTCAGACAACCAGACTGAAATTAACCCACATCTTCATGTTAGTCTAGAATTAGTTTCAACATGTCCAAAATTATTTTCATAAAAAATTTATTTCAACACCACATAACCCGTTACTCAAATCATGCAAGCATGACATCACCATCCTAATTGATGTCTCAAACAAGTCAAAGAAATGCTCAGAAAGATCGAGATATTAGTTACTTTATTTTGTTGTACTTTAGGAATCAATTTACAAAAGAAAAGTGACTTATTTTAAACATGTATAAGCTCATACCCACTCACCTAAACCAACCTTAAACCTTACATAAGGCCTAAACCCTAAAAAACTTGATTCAGAGCAAAAATAAGAGTTGTAGTAGACTCAAAGTCACTTTCAGTCAACTAAAAATCCCAAAAAACACTTTGAGCCTTTTCATATAGACTTTATGACTTCTTATATTTTCTAAGGCATTCTGGGGGAGTTTCAGTTGGCTAAACTCCACTTTCAGTCGATTGAAAATTCTTGAAATGCTCCTTTAAAGATCGGTAACTTCTACCAAACTACCTACCTATTATCCCTTGAGTTCCTAAACTTCTATTAATTATTTTACCAAACTAATGTTTCCTACCCAACCTCGTAACCGTATAAATAACCATCTCCTCTTCCATTTCAAAACATACAAACACTGACAACCTTCTCCTATCTAAAGTTCTAATATCCCAAAGTTTGTGTCTTTCCCTCTCTAAAAGTATTATTGAGAGAAATCCCTTTGTGAGTTTTAAATTCAAAAACTCGCATACATTTGCTTCAATTTAACCCACTTGAACCTAACTTCCTATTTACATTCTCGGTTTAGCAAAGTTACAAATTCAAGGCCCACTTGTGCTAAAGATATACCCAAAAACCCAAACAAGCTATATACTATGAAACTAGTTTAGTTATCCTTTTTAGAGAGAGAAAGTAAACATATCATTCCACTGTTTTTGTAAAGAAACTTTTCTTTACATTTGGTTATGATCATTGTTGTTATAACGCATTGTTATCTTCATTGTATCTTCATGGTCAGTAGTGCCTTAAACGCAAATAGTCAAGGCATTTAAAGTCCTTGGGCTATTGCATGGGTATCGCTTGGGAAAGGATGATTTATTATCTTGTTGGTTGCAGTTTGCAAGGTGGTGTTACTTGTGAGGTTTTGGTTCCTTCGTAAGCAAACTGGAGACAGTTAAGTTCTTGATTCCATCTCAAGCGTGGATGTAGGAAGTGGTCAAACCACGTTAAAATCTCTATTCGCAAAGTCTAATTAATCTCTCTCACTTAACAACTTATTATTACTACTACTACTACTACTACTACTACTACTACTACTACTACTACTACTATTATTATTATTATTATTATTATTATTAGGGGAAAGTACTCTTAGATCCCTCACAAACAAATTTTAAACACTAAAGGAACTTTAACAAATTTTAAACATTTAGGTCCATTAATTCTCTTCTTGTAGAAGTCCATGCTAGTGTCATAACAAGTGGACCTAATTATAAATTGTCCTTAAGTGTTTAAAAATTATTACCAAGGGACCTAATTATAAATTTCCCTTATTATTATTATTATTATTATTATTATTATTATTATTATTATTATTATTATTATTATTATTATTATTATTATTATTATTATTATTATTATTGATTAACTGCATACTTATTGTTTAATTTATCACATTGAAATCAATCATTATATTTAAGTTAAGAAAGATTTGAAAATTAGCGATTAATTATCATATACCCAATTCACCCCCTTCTTGGGTATATTTTTAGGCCAACGAACACTTTTATGTTTATTTTGGCTAGTGTTTGGTGTTTTATCTTGTCGATTATCTTTTGTGAGCCTGTGTGGTTTGAAACATTTCTTGTGATACATTTTGTTATTTTTGGTAAATAAGTACTTTCTTATTCATCTCATACCATATTTTTTGGGTATTCGGTCTTATTTTTATTGGGATATTTGATCTTCGCCTATTACACATGATTCTTGTCATGCTAAATTCTCATATTTCTTCATACATGCCATGTCCATTCACACGTGATTTCATTATATCTCGGTGTGATACTCCTACTCCCATCATGTTTTACACGGTTCCCATGCTTCATATGTTTTTGCTTTGCCATGATTTTTATGGTTCTCCCTTTGTATCTGTAGCTTTAGGGAGGGTGATATTTACGTTAAGAAGAAAGAGATTTGTTTTAGGTGGAGTATTTTTTTCTCTATTTGAGATGTGATTCATTTGTTGATTTTTATCATGCTTCACTTTTTAAAATTCATGATACATACTCTATGATGCTAGCTTGTCTTTTTGGTGCGGTTTATCTATTGATATCAAATAGCCATTCTTGATTTATCATTAACTGTATCTCTTTGCATTTGATATATTGTGGGTTTTTTTTGGATATTATACATGTGATTTAAGGGGAGAAAATATTGTGTATATCATGCATGTGATTAATTATCACATTCTTATCGCTGATATATATGTTTTATCGCCCGTATCTTTTGTACTTTATAGCCTCACTTATCCTTGTATTATCTTTTCTACCTTTGTTTATTCATCACAAAATGGGGGAGATAAGATAATTTGCAACAATGAGTTTATATTGGCGGAGTTTGTATGCAAGGAGAGCTTTGCTTTCATATTGAGGCTATCTCCTTGATGGTTTTATGTTATTTGAGTTTTGCTGGTATCTCATCATTAGTTCACACTCTTAAGCTTCTCAGTTGATATCATATATTAATCTTTTATTTCTTATCCATTATTAGTCTTTGTTGTCCTTTTTAGGTTGTGGGTGATGTAAATGTATGATTAGGACATCATTTGTATATGGTAGGATTGGCATTATATTGGTAATTTGGGCTATTTGGGGAGTTTTCCACGGAACACCCAAATAGGGAGAACAAAAATGTATAGAAGCGTTTCTAAGCTTATTCGGTGTCAAAATAGTTTATTCTTCATACATTTAGGACTTTTTATTTTAGTCCGGGGACATATTCTTGACACTCCTTATGTATCTAGATGCTTGATTTCCTTACGTGCCTCAATATGCATCCGAGGCGACTTGTATTGTATGTATTCATCATATTCAGAGACTTTGGGTGGAATTTTGTACTTTCCAAATGTGTTATATTGACCTTGGCACACTTTAGGTTTCCCAAACCCTTCTTTCATGGTTTTCCTCATTTTATGCATTGTTTTTAAACTTAAAATGTCACATTCTTCAAACATGTAAAAAAGGAGCCTTTCAGAATCATTTACTTCAAAACAAGTCCTTCAAAAAAACATTTTTGGTAAGTTTTTTATGCCAGCCATGTGAACGGGGGTAAAATATCTGAAAAAAGCCTCATGCACACGAATTTGACCATAAATTTTTTTTGTATCAACTTTTAAAGTTCATACGCATACGTGCACAAGAACTTAACGGAAGAGAGAAATCTAAAATGTTCACTATAAAATCACTTGGGCTCTACCTTTCTATAAAAAAATCTTACTTCTCTTTGTTGAAATTTTTAAATTGGGTTAAGTATTGAGGATTGGTGGATTGTGCAAGCTTGTAAGGTAAATAAAGTTGGGTAAGTATTGATCTCATGTACATCTTCACTTTTCAACTAGATTAGTTGTAGCATCTCGAGAATTTTTCCCCTAAGTAGATTTTTCCTCATAGATCTTGGTGTGGTGCTCATTTTTGCATTTACTTTTATCACATAATTAAAATTGAATTAAACTAATTTGGCTAGATCTCACCTAATAACAAATTAACTTACATTTGAATCTAATTGGATCTAGGTGTAGATTTCTCATCTTGTTAAGTTCAAATTAACTCAATGGATTTTTAATTGAAGTTAAATAATCTCATAACACTTTTATTAATCTAAATTTGGATCTAATCATTTTAAGGTTAAGTATTTGATAAATTTTCTTTGTGCGAGTTTGAATAGAAGGTGTTTGAACAAGAAAATTTTAATTGGACATTACTTTCGAGGATACCCTATCCCCCCCCCCCCCCCCCACCCACACACACACATATACACACACATCTCTAGGACATTATCACACCAAATTCTGTGTTTTCAAGATTTGATACCAATACGGTGCATCAAAAACTATTAACTTACCAAATAGATTAAACATGGAGAAGGAAAAGCTCCAATAATGAACAATAATCATAAATGAGAAATCTTAACAACTAATTTCAATAATAATCAATTTTCAGTCATTCAAGTATGTCTCTAATTATTGAGATTACATTTATATATAGGTTAAGGATATTACAATGAGATAATTACTAAACATAAAAAAGATTAGTTATTCAAAATTTATTCTAAATGTAATTAGTACAAGATAAGTACTAATATTTTAATTCCGTAAACATAATAAATAAATATCTAATATTTTTTTTAAAACATAATAAGAAATATATTTGCATCCAATTCCTTGATGTACCCCACCACACCTTCAGTAGCACCTAATCTCCAATTGTGAACTCAAGATCATGCCTACACCTATTTGTGTAGCTTTTCTTCCTACGTTGGGCAGTTTACATACGGTCCCAAATGAGAGCCAACTTTATATCGGGTACTAATAGTTTGTCCTCCCATGTTCCTAACCAACAAACTAGTAAACTCCAAGGACATCCATATAATACCTCATAAGTCACCATACTCATTGTTTGATGATGACTATTAATGTTAGCAAACGCAACTAATATCAGATATTTCTCCCAATCACTTTTGAAATTTAGCACGTAAGCTCTCAACATATCCTTAAAAATATGGTTAACTTGTTCCATCTGCTAACCGTATCGTCAGTGGTACGAATAGTCAAACTAAGTTGTTAGCCCATCGAATCATGAAAACTTCGTCGAAAGTGGGATGAAAATGCATGTCCTTGCCTAACACAATATCTAGTGGTACCATGTGCAGTCACAATCTCAATACTACAGAGCCATACACACTTTTGTAGTGAAATTTGTTTGTATGTGTCAACATGGGTAACGCTCGTAGCCCTGCCCTATTAGGACGAGGAATTATTTACTTAACCTCACTTGGAGATTGATTAAATGATTTTAGATATGTTAATCTTATTAGGTCGCGGTCTCCAAAAGATCCTATGCCTGAATATTATTTACCTAGTGTCATTCCTCATCCATCATAGATAATCAACATAATATAATAATCATGATTACAAGAATAACCAATCAAAAGTCCTATACACATTCACTAGAATAATAACTAGGTTTGACACAACATTGACTGGTGCTTTACAATCCCAAAATCCTAACAATTTGGCCTTCAATCTTTAATACCCCGTATTTTTACGTATTTATGAGTTAATTAATCGAGAAATTAATTGGAAAAATACGTTTTAGTTAAATTACATGTGTGACATAATTTAATGTGATTAAATAATAAATGTGATGATTAAATATTAATCGAGAGACAGAGACTGATTAATATTACATTATGAGATTTACTATGTATGTGAATAGTAAATATTGACAGTAAATTTGATGTACTTCATAGCGAGTGATATGCGCGTATTTGTTATTGTCTCACCAGGAGTCGCGTGTAGACTATTTTGAGGTGAGAAATCATAAATATATTTTAGTGACTTAAATGATAATTTAGAGGTCACCGATGAGTCCGTAAGGATCAAAATAGTCAAAATGATATACCCGGGGGTACTAGTCGGGTACCGGGGCATTTTTTGGCTAAACCAGGACAATACAGGGTCGTTTTAGTCTTTTGGCATATGCGGGTGAGGAGACCTACGAATTTACAAACTTTAAATCAGATTATAAGAGTTGGAGGCTAGGGATAAAGGAGAGAAAAGCACACAAAAGCTATTAGAGAGAAGAGAGAAACAATTCTCAAAGCCTAAGGAAGAATTGGTGAAGAATTCAAAAGGTTCTTGCACCACAAACTAGTTGGGAAGGAACATTGGAGGAGGAAGACAATCAATCACCAATAACAATCACGAAATCAGATCATCTCTGAATAAGGCCAGTGGTTATTTGCAAATTATTTTGAGTTATAATATCCATGCGTAGGATTCATGAATAATTGATTTTGATGAATATTCTTGGAGAAAAAGAATTGATTAACTACATGTTTGGGTAGAAATAGCATGTAGTTAGCTTTATATCTGTAAAGGATTGAACATCAGAGGAATCATGTTTGTTAGCAAGAATTAAAATCTGGGTTGAAGATTGAAAACATGGGAAGAACGTATCATACTAGGGTTCTTGAATAATTAGAAGATATGAATTATTCTGGGCTAAATTGGAAGGATTTATAATGTTTAATACGTTGGAAATCATCCTAGCATATGTAGGAATGGTTAGGTATCATATGTTACAAGTTTAGTGGATTGTCATGTGAGTTAGATAATTGAATATGGTGAAAAATGCATGAATAAGAGGAAGAACTGCGTCTGTCACTGCTCAATCGATCAATCGACCCTCGAATATCGATCGATCGATGGAGTCGATCGATCAAAGATCATGATCGATCGATCGACCAAGGCTGATTTTAGGTTCCTTTATTGGTTGAGTTCTATTCGATGGTCGACGCTTGAGTGGAACCTTAGTGATGACATTTTACCTATGTAGGGACTTAGATAGTACCAGTAGGTGTATAGTGGGGGTCCGTTATAATCACTGAGTGCAAGATTTGAAGTGATGGACCGACGAGGATAAACCGATCGAGTAGTGCATTGGGAATTTGGTATTTGAGTTACGGAGAGAGTAAACGTCATTCCAAGGAGTATACCAGTAGGTTAGAGATAGCTTAGCTACTGAAATGAATAGAGGGGTGACTAGGGCCCTTAGAGTTGTATAAGTACTCAATTAAAATATGAAAGTGATATAAATCGTAAATTAATAAGTACGGTGAATATTCGAGAGAAATATTGCGTACGAGCGTGATTATTAGGTTGTTTGTATAGCTTCTGAATTATATAAATACTTAGGTGGAGTGAATACCTAAAGTACATTTGATTATACTAGGGTCGAGGTAGGATTCCGAACTAGTGTGTGAAAATAATGTAATCTAAAGAGTACGGTGAATATCCGAAATAAATATTATATACGAGCATGATTATTAGGTTGTGTGTATACCTAATGATTTATATCGATACCTAGGTGGAGATAATACCTAAACTATATTTTCCTATATTAGGGTCGAGGTAGGATTCCGAACTAATATATGGAAATAATTATTTGGGATCGTGATGAAAGAGTTTCGAACCAATACATGTATAAAATTTCATGAGTGGAGTCGAGGTGATTTTCCGAACCAATACATGAAATAAACTTGGGGTTGACGTGGCATTCCGAACCAATCCTTTTACTTGGCATCGATGGACCATTACGAACCAAGAGTCCTTGATGTATGGTATGAGAACATATTTATGATGAATGAATTTATAAGCATATGTTGTGTGTAAAATATATAATGTATGATTATCTACTTATATGGGATAGTAGAAAATTAGATGACGTGTATTCATCTAAAAATAAATTAAGTAGAGAGACCTAAATAGAAGAATTAAACGATAGATAATGATTATCTTAAGGAAATTAAGTAGTGAGCCTTAATTGAAAAAGTAAGAGATAACAAGATGTGATAAGTTATCTAAGTATATAACATATGAGATGTGTTATTGTTAAAATATTGTATGGGCGGTATGGGAACTTATTCGTGTAGATAATTTTAGTTGAATATTATAGTCCTAGTAGCTCGGGTAGTACAGCTAGGTGGGATAAGTACGGGACGTTAGATGTGCACTATAGATGAGGGGTGAGGTAACTCAAGAGAGTGTACGCAAATCTTAACATGTATAATCAATAACTCATCTTATTGTGATAAATACTTGCTAAATATTTTCAAAACATTTTGAGTACTAACTCTTGCTATCAAAATATTTTAAAAATATTTTAGGTGTCCAGCCACAAGGATGCCAGACTTGAGGATTCAGTCCAGGGACTCGTAGTTGCAGCATTGTGGAGGCTGGTAGGACTTTGCATAGATGATTCATTATTTCATATCTAGTTTAGGATATCATTTTAGTGCTCTTTGTTGGGACATGTTGTCCATTGTCTTTATTTCAGATATTCAGTTTTTGATTATATTGGCTTTTAGCAGCATTGGATTTTAGCCAATTGTTGACTCGGCAATACTTTATCTTTTATATATTGCGTGATGGTTTGAATTATTGTATAGTGTGAGTGTTTAATTATTTCCGCATGAATATTGTTCTTGGGTTAATGAAAGATAAAATTCGGCATCAGTCTAATTTCACTTAGGTGATTAGTAATTAAAAAGTTTTCGACAGTAATGCTAAGAATGAACCAACTGAGAAACCCATTTTAATTTAATTTAGGACTGATCACCCGGGATTTAATTAGGCGTGGTGTCACACTATCTTAGTTAATTACATCTTCAAATGAAAACCATCACTATTGTTTTGACTCTAAAAATTTCCCTTCCCATTCCATAGCCTATAAAACCACATCACCACCACCACCCCACCCCATCCCCGATGTCCACTTAGCCTGAGTAAGTCAAGGAATAAAAGGAATGAGCTCAAATATCCCAGTAAGGTTTAAATAAAATGTATTCAACCTAACCTTCGAATGTTAGTAACCATAATATACTAACAAAGCTACAACTTAAGATACAAATAGAATAATTTATGACATAATGCAATTGTAAAAAGGGAAGAAATTATTTTTCTCAAACTCAATCTCAATTTCAAAGTTCAACAAAACAATATAGACCTAGGGGCTCAAACCCACCCTCTGTTGTCCCAAGGATCAATTTCCCTTAGTCCACCTAAATTCATCTTCCCTCGAGGCTCGATCTTTCTTGGTCTACTTAACTCCTTATCTTATGAAGCCTTTATTCCGACCTTAAATAGACCTCACTAATCTATAGCCTTATCTCGAGTTCTCTTGAGTCATTCATGCAACACATCATAGCGTCCTCTCCTGATTACTTCTAGGATGAGTTATCCATGGTCTGTTGTTAGATTTATACCCTTTGTCGAGTTGTGCCAAAGTGAGAGCCCCACAACAAGACCATGTTCATCTCCCTTCATCTAGTCGTCCGATGTCAAGCACAAAGCAGGATGCAATACTCAAAATGTGATGCCACATCCCATTGCATTAATGTTGACGTCGTGACATTAGAAGTACAACGAGGCACAAAAACAAAGTAAGGCACAATAATATACTCCTTATGTCTGCGGTGATTAGGCATAAATTCTTCATATTTATCCTTTTAATTTAGAGGCTTTTATCATCTTGTGCGATGAAAATCAAGTTGATTTATCTGATATTTTTCTACTAGACTTTTCTATGTAGTGCATCGAGTTACGTGTATTTCTCGTATATTTTGCGGGTATTTTACACAATTGGATGAAAGAGAAAATCAAACTCAAGAAAGTTACAAGCAAAGGAAAATCAAGGGCAAACAGTAACTCCACACCAAGAATTTGGACGCATAAACTAAAGGAAAGTTGAACACTTTGAGTCCATGAGCATGTAGGAAGAAACGACATCCAAATTCGAGTCCCGAATAAAAAGTTACGAAGAGTCCAAGTTGAGAAGAAATCAAGGAGAAAAAGGAAGAAAAAATGGAGGGAACCGAACCGATGGAGAAATCACCAGACCAGTCCCCTAAACTGAATAAGTCAAATAAAATCAATGAAGAGGAAAAATGAATCGGTCTGGTGTTGGTAAATGTTCTGAATAAGACGATTCGAACCGATGAAAGGGAAAAAATTAACTGGTCTGGTGTTGCTAAAACTTCTGCATATGGTGAACCGAACTGATATCCCTTGACGGGATCGGTTCGGCTGAAGAATTTTTGAATTATCTTTCTTTTAAATTAGAGTTGTGCATGGACCAAACTCTTTTAAAAACGTAGTGTTTTTATTCCAACTTGTTACCAGACATTAAGGAGTTCCTTTTTGCATAATTTTGAAGGGAGAAAAAGTCCAAGAACCCTAACTCAAGTTTACAATTTTATAGTTTGCAATTTAAGATTTCTGCAACAGAGTTTGTTTCTTTTCCTTTACTGTTTGAAGTTTATAATTCGTGCATAATTTGTTTATTTCCAAAAGTTCTTAGATTCTCTTACTTATCTAGGTATAATTTCATAATGGTTTTGAATATATGCACAGTAGAAGACATGGCTTTAATTAATTGCACCATGTTAGGCTAGATTTCAAAGGGTTGGGATGCATTAAACCAACCCAATGTGGTTTGCATGACTATAAAATTAGTTCCCTGAATTAAATAAATGATTAAATCGTGTTGTGTAGTGGTCACAACCGTCGTAGGCCTTTTTACCTCATTTTCCTTAGGTAGCCAGTGTGTTTAAGAGTGCGACGCGCATGTTATCTATTTCGACACTGCTTTATTCTTACTCTTGATTATGTAAGATATGCTTGAGATTAATAAAGACTGGATTTAATCAATTATCTAATTCATGACTAGTTTTATATACAGTAAACCTACTAGGGTTCGGGGGATTGTAGTCAAACCTATTTTTCTCAATCATATTTAGTTAGTCACAGTTAGTTTACTTCTTCACATGTAGTTTAATTTTGTAGTTTAATTTAATTTTCATTTAGTTAGTAAATATAAAATGCAAAATCAATCATCTTTTCATTCTTTTCTAGAGTCAACTTTAGGATTAGTCAGCTTACCTGTCGTCGTCACGTTATGCGTCCTATTTCCCTGATGATTCGACCCCGTCTTATTGGATTTATTACTTATGTGACCATTTTGCACATGAACCGTAATTAGCACGCACTAGAGACACATTTTCAATCGCGCTAAGTTTTTGGCACCGTTGCCAGGGAACTACGTAGACTGTTAGGTTAGGTCGATTTAATCTAAAATTTGACTGCAAATCTCAAAAAGGAAAAAAAATCATAAAATCAAAAATCCAAGAAAAAATTCAGAAAATTGAAAAGCAAAAAAAAAATTAACATCTCTCATAGCCCTTTCATGCAAAATTCGCAACACACCCCTCAATCTAATCCCACACGCATTGACGAGAATTCAATGATTGAGTACGATCCTGATGGCCCACACACTCCTAACGCACCTCAGTCATGGGTTCCACCTCCATATTCTATTACAAGTCACACTTCTAGGACACCGAGTGAGGATACTGAGTCAATTGGAGAGAGAGCCATGTCTGAGCACGCTCGTTTTGGTACGGGTGAGGGTGAGATGCCATATCTTCTCATGAGAGAACTCCTCTATCCCGAGAGAACTGTCACCCCAGGATGCATTCTACTTTCGTACAATATTGGACAGTTCCATTTTCATAATGGGATGATACAAATTCTTCCCACATTTCATGGGTTGGATTCGTAAAAGACTTATCTCCACATTTGTGAGTTCGAAGAGGCATGCGATACATTTGGCAATCAAGCTTGTACACAAGATGTCGTTTGCCTAAATATTTTCCCTTTTTCCTTAAAGGATAAATCTAAGACCTGACTTTAGTCTTTATCACCGAACTCAATTGGGTCATAGAGAGAGATGGACTCAAAATTTCTCTTAAAGTTCTTTCCCCAACATCGAACAAATTCCATCCAGACTCAAATTCAAACATTCCGACAACAAGAAAATGAGTCATTTGATTGATGTTACGAACGTTTCAACGAGCTAGTTAGTACATGCCCTAATCATGGTTTTGAGAAGTACCGTCTCATATCCTTATTTCATCACGGGCTAATTATAGCGTCTAAACAACTCGTTGAGAGAATGTGCGAGAGACCATTTCGGGAATTAGATGAACACGATAAAGATGCCCACCTTAAGTTTATTGCCAAGACAACTCAATCGTGGGACACATTCGACCCTAATACCCAAAACCGGGTTTGACAAACTCCCATCACTCCTTCAGCGCTAGGCCTTTATCATGTAGGAGATCTATTCAGATCAAGGCTAAGAGAATCCACCCAGCCCATGAAAGAAAAGGTGTGTGCAATTTGTGAGGCGGGTCATTCGACGAAAGAATGCCCGACGATACCCGCCTCCAAAGTAATGCTATATGAACAAGTGGACGTAATAGGAGGATTTAAGGTAAATTTAAATGCCCGCATGGGAATTCTTACAACGCTTCATGTAGTAACCATCCTGGTTTTAGCTATGGGTAACAACATGTTGCGTTGAATCCTAATTCACACGTTGTCCCACCTCCACCTCCACATTTCCAACAAGCACCACCTCCAGCACCATATATCACCGTACCGCGGAGAAATCTCGATGATATTATAAATCAATTCATCCAATCCCAAAATTCAACCAATGCTAAGTATGACCGCATGTTTACTGAAATAAATGTGAATATCTCTAGGTTGCAATCTTCTTTAAGTGTCCAAGAGAAAGGCAATTTTCTGGCCCAAGGTCAAACTAGTGTTAGCTCTATTTCCAATGAACATCAAGAACAATGTTAAGCCATTACCACTCTACGTAGTGGAGGATTTGTTGATTTATCACCTCCCCCACATGACACACCTAAAGACAAGGAGGTTTCGCCCGACACGAAAGAGGTCGAAGATGCCCCTTCAAAGAGCCTTGAAGGAGAGTGACAATGATGACACTAGTGAGCCCAAAGTCGTAGTGAAACCACCCACAGTCGCGCTATTTACTCAACGGTTAGTTCCTCCATAAAAAGGAATCCCCCGTAATGACGTGCTAGATGTATGTAAGCAAGACAAGCTGAATTTACCTTTTCTCGATGATATACAGCAAATTCTCGCCTATATTAAACTCCTTAAGGATATATTGATGGTGAAAAGAAGGCTAAATATGAAAAAGAACATCTTCCTAGCACAAAATGTAAGTTATGTTCTACTTAATTACCTCCCACCAAAATTTAAAGATCCGAGTGCACCTACCATTTCGTGCATCATTGGGTAGAATCGAATAGAAAAGGCCTTACTTGATTTAAGGGCAAGTGTGAACATTTTTCCCTACTCCATATATAGTCAACTTTATTTGGGGGACCTCTAGCCCACAAAAATCACTCTCTAACTCGTGGATCGTATCGTGAAGATACCACGAGGCATTATTAAAGACGTGATAGTCCAAGTTGACACCTTCTACTTCCTGGTAGATTTTGCCATTTGGGATACGAAACCCTCCATCACCCCAAGTCATCATGTTCCCGTCATTCTTGGTCGCCCATTCTTAGATATGGCTAACGCCCTCATTAACACTCGAAATGGTAAATGCAACTCACTTTTGGGAACATGACCATGGAAACAAATATCTTTAATGTTGCAAGTCAAGTGGGTGATGAGGATGATCTTCACTCAGTGGATCTTATTGAGGAGAAAGTAGAGGAGCACGTAGAGGGAAATTTCGGTGGGGATGCCTTAGGAGCATGCCTTATCACGATTAGTGAGAGCGACTAGACGTACATCGATTTTGAGAGAGAGGTTGAAGAGCGGAGAGTTGCACTAGATGAGGGGGTGTCAGATGAGGACGTGAGAGATGTGAGTTGGGTTTCTAGATTCGAGGAATTACCACCGAAGAAGTCGCTCATGGTTCCCTTCGATGAAAAATTTCCCACCCTTGAATTACAGAAACTACCCTTTGATGTTAAATATGCCTATTTGGGATAGGATGAGACATTGCCTGTTATTGTATCCTCTATCCTAGATAAAGAGCAAGAGGGTAAACTTTTAGCGATATTGAGGAAGCATCGAATTATTTTGGTTAGTGCATAACGGATTTGAAGGGTATAAGTCCCTTGATTTGTTCCCATAAAATCCACCTCGAGGAGGACGTGAAGCCCTCGAGGGAGATGCAAAGAACATTGAACCCCATAATGAAAGAGGTAGTACGAGCAAAAATCATTAAATTATTGGACATCGGGATCATTTACCTAATATCGAATAGAAATTGGGTGAGTCCTATCCAAGTCGTCCCGAAGAAGTCAGGAATGACTGTGGTCGAGAATGCCAAGGGTGAGATAATTACCTAATGTACCACCACCGGGTGGCGCATTTGCATTGATTATCGGAAACTTAATGCGGGCACAAAGAAAGATCATTTCCCCTTACCTTTCATCGACCAAATGCTAGACAGAGTAAAGGGACACCCATATTATTGCTTCCTTGACGGTTATTCCGGACATAACCAAATAGAGGTAGATGTTCTTGATCAAGAGAAGACGCCTTTCACATATTCCTTTGGCACGTTTGCCTACAAACGTATGCCATTTGGATTGTGTAAAGCGAATCCGACCTTTCAAAGGTGCATGCTTAGTCTTTTTAGCGACATGGTTGAAAGAGGCCTTGAGTTATTTATGGATGACTTTAGCATTTTTGGTCGCCTTTTGACTTTTTTCTTGCAAATCTTGAAAAAGTACATGCCCGGTGTGTAGAAAAGAACATGTTTTGAATTGGAAAAAATGCCATTTCATGGTGACCGAAGGAATATTTCTTGGCCACATAGTGTCGTCCAAGGGAATCGAAGTCGATAGGGCCAAAATAGATGTCATAACCGAGATTCCCCCACCTAAATCACTCAAATATGTGCACTCCTTATTGGGCCATGCAGGGTTTTATAGAAGTTTTATCAAGGATTTTAGTGCCTTGCTAGAACCATGAGTAACCTCCTTATAAAGCATGTTGCCTTTGAGTGGAACGAAGCATGCTAAGGTGTTTTTGATAAATTGAAAAGCTTGCTTGTTTCCTCCCCCATCATGCAAGCTCCGGATTGGTCCTTTCCATTCGAGCTTATGTGTGATGCGAGTGATTACGCTATAGGGGTTGTTTTGGGCCAAAGAAAGGATAAAAAATCTCATGTCATCTACTACTCTAGTTGGACTATAATCGAACCGCAAATCAATTACTCCACCACGGAGAAACAATTTCTAGCGGTAGTGTTTGCCCTAGACAAATTTTACTCGTACCTCATTGGTTCACCCATCACATGCTTTACCGACCACGCAGTGCTGAAATATCTCCTTGCTAAGAAAGATTCTAAGTCGTGCCTCATAAGGTGGATCCTACTCCTATAAGAGTTTAATCTCTCCATTAGAGACAAAACGGGGTAGAAAACATCGTTGCCGATCATTTGTCCTGTCTTTTGTCTGACGTGACTAGTGATCCCATACCCATAGACGAATACTTCCCGGATGAGCAATTATTTTCCACTTCTCCTCTCCCTTGGTTTGTGGATATAGTTTAATACCTTGTCACGGGAGTCGTTCCCCCCGATTGGACACCGTAAGAGAATAAGAAGTTCATTAGGTGGTCAAACATATTTTTTCTATGACAATCCATTCCTATTTAAATATTGTGTGGACCAAATCATTCGACGTTGTGTATCGGATGACGAGACTCATAGCGTCATCCATTTTTGTCATATGAAAGCATGTGGAGGCCACTTTTCCACGAATAAAATGGCTGCTAAGATTCTTCAAAGCGGTCTCTATTGGCCCACGATCTTTCGGGATGTGAATACTTGTTGTAAATCTTGCGATAGGTATCAAAGGATGGGAGATATCACCCGACGAGACATGATGTTATTAACCCCTATACATGTCATCGAGATATTTATTATTGGGGTATTGACTTCATGGTCCCTTTACCTCCATCCTCTGGTTTTCTATACATCCTTGTTGAGGTAGACTATGTGTTGAAATGGGTTGAGGTCATAGCTACAAGGAAAAATGACAACAAAGTGGTGATCAAGTTCTTGAAAGAACACATACTCTCTCGCTTTGGTGATCCAAAGGCAATAATTAGTGATAACGGTAAGAATTTTTATAATAGATCATTTCAAAAGCTTATGATAAAGTATGGGTCATCCACAAGGTCGGGATGACTTATCACCCCCAATCGAATGGGCAAGCCAAGTTAGCAAATCATGAGATTAAGCGAATCTTAGAAAAGATCGTCGATCCTAATCGAAAAGATTGGTCCTTATGCTTAAACAATGCGCTATAGGCTTATCAAAACGCATACAAGAACCCCATCGGGATGTCCCCATTTTTCTTTATGTATGGCAAACCTTGTCATCTCCCCGTGGAGCTAGAACATAAGGCATATCAGGCCATTAAGAGGTTGAACTATAATTTGGATAAAGCCAGTGAAGCACGAAAGCTTCAATTAACTGGGTTGGAAGAGCTGTGCAATGATGCCTATGATAATGCCAAAATATCCAAGGAAAGGATGAAACTCACCATAATCGAATTATTCATCAAAAATAGTTCCATTCGGGCCAAAATGTGCTGCTCTACAACTCTAGGCCACGCTTGTTTCCAAAAAAATTATGGTCGAGATGGATTGGCCCATTCATTGTGAGAAATGTGTTCCCCCATGGAGTTTTTGAATTGGAAGATCCAAAGGGGAGAGATACATTCAAAGTTAACGAACAACGCCTAAATCCATATCGAGAGGTGTGTGTGGAAGAAACCGACACCATTTGGTTGTCGGACCCTGTTTACGAGGTTGAGTGAGCTGTAACGGAGAAGTCATCTCACCCCCGACGCATATGGGGTGATTCTTGTCTATATTAGTATTATGTAGGTTAGGATCGTTAGGAGTCCGTAGGTGAAAGTCGTTAGAGGATAGGTGCTCAAGCACACGGTTCGAGAGAGCATAAACAACTTTGAGGCAAGTTGTTGGGCAGTCCGAGCTAATCATGCGTACGAATTGTTGTGGAAGTGTTCGAAAAATTCAGAGAAAAAGAGTCCACACTTCAAAGAGAAGAGGAGAGATTTATAGCAGACTGGACCGATTCGCCCCTCAAGGGATCGGATCGGTTCGACAATAAAAAATGAATAAAGCAACAAAGGAATTGGATCGGTTCGCCCATAGAACCCGGACCGGTTTGCTTTCTGCAGACTTTTGTTGTTTCCCTAGGTATACCCCCCTTTCCCCCCAATCCATTCCTCTCCCTCAAACTCCGAATTTCCCCCATTACTCTACCCATTTCCCTCCATTATTCCCCCTTTTTTCTCCATTCATTTCCCTCCAAATCCCGTCCCCCCTCCACTCACCACCTATAAATACACACCATATCCCACCCATTTCTCCTCACACTATTCACTTCCCTCTCTTACTCTCTCTCTCTCTCTCTCTCTCTCTCTCTCTCTCTCTATCATCTTTCCCACAACACCAATTTATTTCCAAATGGAAAACAGGGCTCTACCCTTAAAATACACATCCGTTGAAATCATCCCCGATGGCAACGGGGAGTTTCGTTCGCATATAGAGCGTCTATGGTGCGAGCGATTTTTCAATCCTTCCTGCAGATTAAACATCGAGTGCCAAGTCAAATGGAACAAGTTACCTCCCTTCGTCACAAAGGGTGGTGCCAATTTTTCAACGAGCCATATGAAGTGGTGTGGGAGGACGAAGTGCGTTATTTTTATGTCTCTCTCATTCGTACGAGCGAGTTTGAAGCCAAAGCTTATGTCGACGCGACCCCAGCCCCCTTTTCATTGGAAATTCTATCCCGGAAGCTAGAAGCCAAGGGGGTTCCGAGCCCTGATCGGTACGAGTACCCCAATAATGCCGTCACAATTCCAAAAAGTACGTGCATCTCCCTCCTTGCACCCAGAGAAAATTGGGTTCGCGGGACTTTTCCAGTGGGAAATCTTAATGGCAAAGCCCGCATCACTTTCCAAATCATATGCGCCAACATCCTACAAACATCAAACGATTTGGCGATGCTCCCTCGCCAAGCCACCCTTGTATACTACCTCTTCCATCCCAACACCACTATCCATCTTGCCCAAACCTTCTACACTGATATTCTTTATGCGGCCATGGATCAAAAGGGTAAAGCCCCTCTCCCATATCCTGACCTCATCACCTCAATCCTCGCCGATGCCGGTATTATTGCCCCACGAACGGTTCCCGTCTTCCAAAGCACATTGGTCAGGAATCCTGCACAAGGACTGAAAAGCAAAGGGAGATGATACGAGCCACGAGGATGGAGGATGATGATGATGACGATGAGGAGGAGGAGGTTGCGGATGTTAAGATGAAAGAGGGCAAGGAAGAGGAGTATGACAAAGAGGCTGATTCAGATTACGAGCCGGCGAAAGCGAACATCACTCGTCCGCATTGAGAACTTGGAAACGAGTTTCAAAGACTTTTTAAGGGATTATAGGGAACACCAAGGGGCATACCGACGTGACACTAGCATGATGGTCTACCTTCAAGCGAAAATGTACAAGCTCCAAGTTAGTGAGGGGGTACCACTCCCCACTTACTTCTATGACCCCTATGATCCCAACACTCCCGGTACCTCCCACCCCCACAGTAGGCCCTATTTTCTTGATGATGTGTTGTCTTGGTTTTCTTTATGCAGTTCGTTGTTTGTTTTGGAATTTTATTGATTTGTCACAACGCGCTATGTATCTCTCTTTCAAGTTCATGTAATCTTTGTTTAGTATTACAAAAAAAATCTACATTTTGCCTTTGTTTATTTTTATGCACTTTCCTTTATTTTAGCTTTTAGTCCTTTTGTATAGGGACTTTGCAAAAGTCTAAGTTAGGGAGCGGGGGTACACATGCGCTTTAAAAAGTTCAAAAAGTCCAAAGTGCCCAAAAAACTAAAAAAAGAAGAAAATTTCCAAAAAAAATTAGAAAATTTCCAAAAATATTTTTCTTCAAAATAAATAAAAATTAGAATTAATATTTTTCAAAAATATCACTAAATTTTTGTTTAAATCTCAAATTGTAAGAAGAAAAATAAAAGAAAAATGCTCAACAAAAATAGCAAGAAACGAAAAAGGTGAAAAAAATAGAAAAAATATAGAAAAAGAAGAGAAAATAAGCAAAATCCCGAAAAAACACTAACGGACATCATAAGAACATTTTTCAATTCCGACCTTCCCAACCAATTCTAATTTTACCCAATACACCTTAACCCAAGAAAGTCCTAACCGAGTCCGAATCACAAAATTGATTACCGCGTGGAGAGTTAAGACACGAAAAGATAAGATGAGAGATTAATTGGTGTGAATAAGAGATGATGTTTCTCGTTTTCTAATGATCGTATTCTGATGATGAGATCTTTCACCATAAATAATTTTGTCTTTCAAAATTGTGTACGTGAATTTGTGCTCCTTTATATTTACTCTTATAAATCACGCATACCGAGAGAATTAGCCATAATTCGAGTGATTCGTTTGTGAGAGCATCCCGTGAGATTTTAAAATCAAGGAGAATTTTTGAAAGACAACGTAATGATAAATCGATGGAAATTAGCGGTTAAATTATCGGCTTCGCACACACACACTACAAATTGAGAGTTGTGAATATGAGTTTACGATGACTATTTTTTAGGAGTTTAAATTGTACAATTTTTTTAAGTATTTTGAACTTTCTTTGAGTCGACAACGAATTTTATGTGTATATTCATTGCAAACCCTCACGAGACACCACTCGTCCTACTAGGGTAAATTAGGGGTTTAAATGCTTGTTGCATACGCTAAATGCAATCGCTTGCTCAAGAAAAGGTACTATATCCTAATAAAACGTTTGATAATAGTTTGACCTTGTTTTGATTCCTTTACATTGCTCAGGATAATCAAATTTCTAACACTATAAGTTAGAGGGGTTTGATTAGGCATAAATTCTTCATATGTATCCCCTTAATTTAGAGGCTTTTATCATCTTGTGCGATGTAAATCGAGTTAATTTATCTCATATTTTTGCTACTGTCCTTTTCTATGTCGTGCATCGAGTTTCGTGTATTTCTCATATATTTTGACAGTATTTTGCACAATTTGATGAAAGAGAAAATCAAACTCGAGAAAGTTACAAGTGAAGGAAAGACAAGGGAAAAACAGTAACTCCACACCAAGAATTCGGACACAGAATCTAAAGGAAAGGTGAAGACTTCGAGTCCATGAGCATGTAGGAAGAAACGGCATCCAAATTCGAGTCCCGAGTAAAAAATTACGAAGGTCATAGTTGAGAAGAAATTAAGGAGAAAAAGGAAGAAAAAATGGAGGGAACCGAACCGATGGAGATATCACTGGATCGGTCCCCTGAATTGAATAAGCCAAACCAAATCGATGAAGAGAAAAAATGAACCAGTTCGGTGTTGGTAAATGTTCTAAATAGGACGAATCGAACCGATGAAGAGAAAAAACAAACCGATCTGGTGTTGCTAAAACTTCTGTATAAGGCGAACCGGACTGATACCCCTTGACCGGATTGGTTTGACTGAAGAATTTTTGAATTATATTTCTTCTAAATTAGAGTTGTTCATGGACCAAACTCTTGTAAAAACTTAGTGTTTTTATTCCAACTTGTTACCAAACATTAAGGAGTTCATATTTGCATAGTTTTGAAGGGGAAAAAGGCCAAGAACCTTAAGAACTCAAGTTTACAATTTTATGGTTTGCAATTCAAGATTTCTGCAATAGAGTTTGTTTCTTTTCCTTTACTGTTTGAAGTTTATAATTCGTGCATGATTTGTTTATTTCCAAAAGTTCTTAGATTATCTTTCTTATCTAGATATAATTTCATAATGGTTTTGAATATATGCACAGTAGAAAACATTATTTTAATTAATTGCACCATGTTAGGCTAGATTTCTAAGGGTTGGGATGCATGAACCCAACCCGATGTGGTTTGCATGACAATATTATTAGTTCCCTGAATTAAATAAATGATTGAATCATGTTGTGTAGTGGTCACAAACGTCGTAGGTCTTTTTACCTCGTTTGCCCTAAGTAACCGGGGTGTTTGAGAATGCGACGCGTGTGTTAGCTATTTCGACACCGCTTTATTCTTACTTTTAATTATGTATGATGCGAGCTAGTACCCTTATATATGTAATGCTTGAGATTAATAAAGACTGGATTTAATCAATTATCTAATTCACAACTAGTTTGATATCCAGTAAACCTACTAGGGTTCGGGGGATTGTAGTCCAACCTATTTTTCTCATTCATATTTAGTCAGTCACAGTTAGTTTACTTCTACACATGTTATTTAATTTAGTAGTTTAATTTAATTTTCAATTAGTTAGTAGATATAAAATTCAAAATCAATAATATTTTCGTTCTTTTTCTAGAGTAAACTTTAGGATTAGTCAGCTTACCTATCGTCGTCACGTTTTGCGTCTTATTTTCGTGAGGATTCGACCTCGTCTTATGGGGTTTATTACCTACGCGATCGATTTGCAGTTGAACCGTAATTAGCACGCACTAGAGACACCATTTTCAGTCGCGTCATGCGGCCTCAAAGCAGGAGTTAGAATTTATGATCTTCAAATAATAAGGATATTTTAGTAACATGATAGTTTTAACATAAAAGATTTCATATAGCATATTCCCAATGATCAAAATAAGAAATATCAACAAAACCCTCTTAAACTCAGCAACATCCCTTATTCTTACATCCTCTAAATTTTCCAATTCTTTCAAATCAAAGGATAACTTCCTAATGCGAGAACTATTGATCAATAGTAAAAGAACATGGACTTCTTACCCAAAAACTTAACTTTACACAAAAGGGCTCATCTCAGTGAACAAATATAGAGATTGGGGTTTAATTAAAAGAAAAGTAAGAGGGTGAGGAAGGATTACCTTACCCAAGGACATAGTCTGACGATGAACAGTGGTGATTTCTCCCTTTGATCATCTCTATTTTGCATCTTGAATAGTGACACTCCTTGTTCTCTTTTTGCTGGTACCTCCACTTGCCTCAAATTCTCACTTTTTTCTCGCTAATGTGTTAGTAATGATTTTCTCATTGGTTTTTAGTAGCTTTGGGAATGGATCCCAATAGTTCTATTTATAGGAAGATAAGGGAAACTAGGGTTTCTAATTATGTTATCACTTTTTCCCAAAAATCCCCTTTAATAATGCTTCTAAAAGCTCTCAAACTTGGTCAATAAAAAATAATATGATTAGTCCACGTCATTGATCCATGTGGTGGGTTTATTTGTACTTTTGATGTATAAACTATCCGACCTCTTTATCATAGGTCGTGGCCTCATAGTATTATTGATGGACTCCTTAACAAAATGTTACGGCCTCTTATGGTTGCGATCGTGGCTTACTAAAACTCCACAACCTACTAATATTTGGGTCCTTACAACGTAAAGATATTGACTCAGATGGAGTCATGTCCCTGTTGGGATGTCGATAACCCCACAATAGGATCCCTAGAGATACTCTCCCACTTCCATACTGGAACCTTAAAGCGACTGTAAAGTACATGGTGGTCATTGGTGATCCACCTTTACCAACTGCTAAGTGGTACATTTAGACACGAAATATGCGATGTCCCTCTTCATCCTATCCCGACAATATCGCCATATCATATCCTTGTACATCTTGTCTCCCGAAGATGCATCGCAAATCGATAATTATTAGTCTCTATTAATACTTCTCTACGTAAAATTGTAACTTCGGGAACCATGAAACTAATCTTGTAATTACATAAAAACATATAGTCGTTGGCCCCCTTCGAGTGGGGAGAAAACTTTTTAAATAATTTTATTTTTTATTTTTATAAAGTTACAATATTAATAAAGGTACAAACTTTTCAAATATAGTATTTATGTTTGCCTTAAGTTTTTTTAATGTTATCTCTTTTACCAGTATTTCTTAGTCAACCCATATCAGTGATGTTTGATTGTGTATATACTTTATGAAAATAATAGTTCTACATGTCATATGTGCTCTATTTTTCTCCTTTTTTATGACACCCCAAAACCAATGGATTTAATGAAAGGAGAAGGAGGAAGAGGAGGAGTACGAGGAGAAGAAAAAGTAGAAGGTGGTCACAAAAGCTAGTTCCTACTTTTTTCAACACTTATTACAAAAGCTAGTTATTTTTTAATCTTCATCTAACGTTGTAATTAAATGCCAAAACAAATGTCACAACTAAGGTTTAGTATCTATAAGATAAATACATTTTACATTTTAGTACACTTTTTTTTTGTATAAGTAAAGAAAAATATATAAATAGACCCTCTTGAGGGGGCGAAATCTCGTATACAGGGAATATGCATGATGATCAAAAGAAGCACCAACTAAAGTGGGACCAAAACAAAAAGTGGGGGTGTTGTAAAAAAACTTCCTCATCCCAATATAAACACTGCCCCAGATTTACTCAAACTTTTCCAAAAAATTTAAAAAAAACACCATAGATCGTGGGAGCTCCTCCATGATCCATGAGTATATAGAATTTAGAATTATATAACGAAGATTTTTTGGATTTGTCTCCATGCCTTCAAAACACCTTCGGTTCATTTCCCTCCACAACGTCCAAAAAGTACACAACGGAGAGATATCCCACGAACCCTACTTGTGTTTCCCAACCGCCACGCTCCTCCACGCATCCAGCACCCCCAACACTGACTTAGGCATAGCCCATTGAATCCTAAAGAGCTTAAAAATAATGTCCCGCAAACTCCTTGACACCCCACAATGCAACAATTAGTGATCCATCATCTATTCCTCCCTCTTAAAAAGCCAACACCAGCTTGCCAGATGTCTTCCCCTCCTCTTCTAGTCGTTCGTCGTAAGTATCGCCTCTTTTGTTATCCTCCAAGTAAAATAAGCTACTTTGATTAGGTTTTTAGTCCTCCACAATTGCCACTGAGGGGATATCACATCACCCCTTCGCTGAGCAAAGAATAATAACCTCTTATAAAAAACTTCCATGCCTACTACCCTTCCACCTCAAAGCATCCTCTCCCCCTGTAGGTACATCCACCTCCCCCAATGCCTCGGGTAAAGCCTCAACCTACTCTAATTCCCAATCTTGAAAATGCCTCCTGAAATGTGGATTCCATACTTCCCTTCCTCCCGCGCTTGCCACAAAATTTTCCACCACGCCATCCTTGTCTCTCGCTACACGAAATAGCCATGGTAATCTCACCTCGAGAGAGTCTTGCCCACACCAAACATCCCTTAAAAACCTCACCTTTTTCTCATTCCCCAAGTAGAAAGAACAATATCTAACATACTCCATTCACCCTCTAGTTATATTCTTCCACATACCCACTTGCGGAGAACGAATAGTACTTGTGGCCCAAACATGAATACCAATGCCAAACCTTGCAACCACCACAAACCTCCTCTAATGGAAATATGTACAACTATTTACCCAACAAAGCCTTTTTGAAGTTCGTTAAGATTCTCACACTTTCTCCTCCTTCCCATACCTAATTACAAACCCCTTCCCAATATGCCAAATAATATTTGAGATTCTCTTCATTTCCCTTTAAAAGAAAGTACCTCATAATCTTTTCGATCCTATTCTGGATGAACATAGGAAGTGGAAAATTTAAAGATAATATATAGGGAGATTCGATAAATTACTCTTAATCAATGTTAATCAGCCTCCCTATGATAAACACCCCCTCTTCCAACCTATGAGACTCTACTGAAATCTCTCCACCACCGAATCCTAAATAACTTTGGATTTATACGACACACCCAAAGGTAACCCCAAGTACATAGTTTGAAGTGAACTGATTAGGCACATATTCTTCACATTTATCCCCTTAATTGCGGTATTTTTATGATCCCGTGCAGTGTATCTAGCTTGAATTTGTCTCTTATTTATACTACTAACCTTTTGTGGCAAGTATTTCGTGTTTTATGTATTTCTCATGTGTTTTACAGGTATTTCATGCAAGTTAGTGCGAAGGAGAACTCAAAACAGTGAAAGAAACCAAGAAATGGAGAGTTGAAGGGCATTTTCGTAATTTTTCAGCCTTATTCCGAAGGTGGGGCCAACTAGAAAGTTGAAGAGCTCTAAATTACAAGAATACTGAAAAAAACGGCACCTCAATCCGACCTACGGTGAAGAAGTTACGATGTTTTGAAGTTGCGCGATAATGAAGAGTTTGGATGTGCGGATTTCTGTAATTAATTATGCATTTAATGCAGTGCAACTCTTGGAAAACTTGTGCCACAAGCGAAATTTGATGCCAAATTCATGCAACTTGGTGCTATAAAAGACCAAGCCCTACCTCATTTTCAAAAGGAGTTGAATTCTAGAGAGAGGGAGTCAAATTCTAGAGGGTAGGAGTAGGATTAGAGAGAGAAAGTTAGATTGTAGTTTTCTTTGGTAGAAGTTTTCATAAACCCTAGTTGTAAGTTTGAAGAAGAAGTTTTGCTGGATTCAAATTCATCTCTTTCTCCTCTTGCTAAATACAAGTATCAATTTCTATTCTCTATTTTATTTTTCCATTCAATTCTCAATTGTTTTGCAAATTGTTAACAATGTTTGTTAGAGTTTTCTTTTGTTTTCATCATGTTTAGCTAATTTTTAAGGGTTGGGATGCATGAACCCATCCCGATGTAATTTATCTACGTAGGAAATAGAATTTAAATTTAAATTTGAAAGAATCGTGTAAGATAAGTTCACAATCATCCTAGATCTTTTAATCTCTCTTGCCCTAGGTACTTGGGATATTTAAGAATATGATGTGCGTGTAATTATTTAGCACCGCTTTATATTTATCTTTGATTTCATATGATGCGGGCTTGAACCTCATATATGTAATGCTTAGGATCTATAAAGACTAGATTCATTCAAATTTATAATTTACAATTCCAGTATTCTAATGGGTAATTACTAGGGATTGGGGGATTGTATTCCAACCTATTTCCTCATTCATTTTAATTAGTTTTATAAATTTGTTCCAACTTATTTCCCCTTGTCAACCATCATCATCTTTTTCACTTTTATTTTAGAAGTAATAAATCAATTAAATTCTATAAAACATTCCCTGTGGATTCGATACCCAGACTTACTACTATACTCCCTAAAAGTGTAGTTAAAAGTTTAGATTTTTTTTGTATTGAGGTTGGAAGCCGATAACAACGACTAGCGTATTACACGGACGCTCGGTTTTTCCACTCGATCAAAATGGCGTCGTTGTCGAGGAATGTTTTGTTATAGATTATAATTGATTTACTATTTCGAAAGATTTTTTTTTTCTTTGGATTTTTTTTTACCTTTTTTGTAGCCTTGCACAATTGAGCACCAAGAAACGTTGAATCCTCAATCGCACACCTCTGTACTCGAATTTCCATTTACATACTATTCGGTAATCATGTCTTTTCATGGTGAGTTCGGTAATTATAATGGTTCATATGGTAATCGTTTTCAAACTTTTTATTCTCAAGAGTCCGCGGCTCGACCTATTACCATTGGTGAGGCCATTCTAACTCTGGAGTATGAAAGGCTTGAAAATGAATATAGGAGAGAAATTTATATTAAATATTCTCAAGAATTTGTGCCTCGACCTATTACCATGGGTGAGGCCTTTCTAAATCTTGCGTATGAAAAGCTTGAAAACGAATATCGAAAAAAAAATCATTTTGGGGAATCCAATGAAGATTTTTCTTCCGATATTTGTGAAACTATAGAAGGTTTTCAACCAAATGAGGAATTCGAGGTTTTAGAGCCAAGGGATCCTACTTTGGAAGAAACCACGCTTTTTTTTAACCAAAAGAGTACTGGATTTTCTTTCCACCCAAAGCACAAACAATATCGATTATGGTCTTGTGAAGGAAATGGTCACACTTTGCGATGATGTGCGTTCTATTTTGGAAAACAAAGAGGAGGTTGAGACTTGTGTGTCACCTCAAATTTTTGAAGAACATCTCATTGAAAGTGAGTCTTGCTCCCTTGAAATTCAATCTCTAATTGATGATGAATCACTTGAGATTGAGTTTATTTCATCACCATTTTCGTTCACGGTTATTGAACCATTAGAAGTACCGCTAGATTCCTATGAGTCGGTTGAAAATTTTGAAACGTTTACACCTTTTACCGGCAAAGACACTTTGCTAGAATTGTTTTCTAAAATGGACTGTTCCTTTTTGTGTGCCCCTCTCCCCATACTACTTGAAAAATCTTTGGGAGGTGATTATATTTTTCTTGGATCTCAATTGTACTTGTCCCACCTAGCACCCAAACCCCCCATCATCCTGTTAAATTTTTTAATTGGTGATGGTGCATTTTTTAAAATTTGCACATGCCTTCCGTTTTTCAAACGGAATTCTTATTTTTCGGGAGGCATGCATCCTAGTGAGGGCACACCATTATTCCCTCAAAGTCAAATTGTATTTTGGGTGGACCCTCAAATTTTTCGACTTCTAGTGTATAACTTATTAGAATTTCAAATTGTAGGTTGTACATAATTTTCTTTTTCTTTCCTTTTTTAATAGTGTAGTGTCATTAGTTAAAGTTTTTGTTATTATTTTTGTTATGCTTGGTTCTAACATGTTTTGTAGATTCAATGGACTCGCACTCATCGGAGATCGCTCCATTTGGGTAATATCTTTCTTTTCCTCTCTTTATGTTGTGTTCTTGATTCGCATTGAGGACAATGCAACATTTAAGTTAGGGGGTGTGGGATATTCTTCCCGTTTATTGTTTAGATTCATTGATTCAATCACATGTTCTTTCCAAGTGTGTGTTTTTTTAGAAAATTTCAAAAATTTTAAAAAAAAAGTTGAAAAAATCCAAAAATATTTTTCTTCAAAATAAATAAAAATTGGAATTTAAATTTTTCAAAAATATCACCTTTATTCTATTTAAAGTCTCAAATTGTAAAATTCAATAATGCACTCCAAAATTGACCGAAGATGGAAATTGAAAGAAAATTGACGACTTAACGAATAAGTGTGGAGATTGATCAAACCCGGTGAGATTTTGAGCCTTTCAATTTTTTATGAGTTTTTAAATCAATCCGAGTTTATGATTAACTCAAACTTCTTTTCAGCATTTTAATAAGTCGTTGATGATCTCAATCCTTTGTTTTGATCGGTTATGGAAAATGTGTGAAATGTTGTCTCGAAATTCATGCTAAATATATCTCTAAACTTAATTAATCTCGAGATGCATATGGTAATGTGATTAGCAATTTGGACAATGAAGTAGGCCCTCGTTTGTTACCCAAAAATATTAGCCATAAAAAGGTTGTGAAAAATTATCCCTTTGTAACCCAAATTGAGCCGAATAAAATTTATCTTTTCGTTTGATAACCCGAAAAACCCAAATAGCCCGGAATTGTGAAAATTGAGAAAATTCATCAATTAAGTCCAAATTGTGTAATAAAAAGGGGCAAGAGAAAAATAGAAAAAAAATGAAAATAGAAAAAAAAAAGAGAAAATTGAGCAAATGCCCGAAAAAGCACTAATGGACATCATAAGGACATTTTCCAATTCCAACATTCCCTACCATTTTCATTTTTTCCCTTTACACCTTAACCCCAAGAAAAGTCCTAACCGAGTCCAAATTGCGAAATTGGTTACCGCGTGGAGAGCTAAGACATGAAAAGATAAAATGAGAGATTAAATAGTGTGAATAAGAGGTGATGCTCCCATTTCCAAATAACCGTACTCCGATGATGAGATCTTTTCACCATATATTTCCTTCTTTTTAATTTTGTTTGCATGAATTTGTGTCCATTATATATACTCTTTAAATCATGCATACCGAGAGAAAATAACCACAATCCGAGTGATTCGTTTGTGAGAGCATTCCGTAAGAATTTGAATCAAAACGAATTTTCGAAAAGTAACGTAATGCTCAATCGGTGGAAATTTGAGGTTGAATTTTTGGCTTTGCACACACACACTATGGTTTGAGACATTTGAATATGAATTTATGGTGATTATTTTTCGAAAAGCTTAAATTGTACAATTTTTAAGTATTTTGATCTTTATTTGAGTCAATAAAGAATTTTGTGGGTGTATTCACTGCAAACCCTCACGAGACAAAACTCGTCCTACTAGGGTAACCTAGGGGTTTAAAGGCTTATTGCATACGCTAAATGCAATCGCTTGCCCGCGAAAAAGGTATTCTATCCCAATAAAAGAATTTTCAACAGTTGAACTTTAAACTATTTTCATTTACATTGCTCGGGACGCGCAAAGTTCTAAGTTAGGGGGTGTGATTAGGCACATATTCTTCACATTTATCCCCTTAATTGCCGTATTTTTATGATCCCGTGCAGTGTATCTAGCTTGGATTTGTCTCTTATTTATGCTACTAACCTTTTTTGGTAAGTATTTCGTGTTTTTTGTATTTCTCATGTGTTTTACAGGTATTTCATGCAAGTTAGTGCGAAGGAGAACTCAAAACAGTGAAAGAAACCAAGAAATGGAGAGTTGAAGGGCATTTTCGTAAGTTTTCAGCCTTAGTACAAAGGTGGGGCCAACTAGAAAGTTGAAGAGCTCTAAATTACAAGAATACTGGAAAAAACGGCACCTCAATCCGACCTACGGTGAAGAAGTTACGATGTTTTGAAGTTGCGCGATAATGAAGAGTCTGGATGTGCGGATTTCTGTAATTAATTATGCATTTAATGCAGTGCAACTCTTGGAAAACTTGTGCCACAAGCGAAATTTGATGCCAAATTCATGCAACTTGGTGCTATAAAAGACCAAGCCCTACCTCATTTTCAAAAGGAGTTGAATTCTAGAGAGAGGGAGTCAAATTCTAGAGGGTGGGAGTAGGATTAGAGAGAGAAAGTTAGATTGTAGTTTTCTTTGGTAGAAGTTTTCATAAACCCTAGTTGTAAGTTTGAAGAAGAAGTTTTGCTGGATTCAAATTCATCTCTTTCTCCTCTTGCTAAATACAAGTATCAATTTTTATTCTCTATTTTATTTTTCCATTCAATTCTCAATTGTTTTGCAAATTATTAACAATGTTTGTTAGAGTTTTCTTTTGTTTTCATCATGTTTAGCTAATTTTTAAGGGTTGGGATGCATGACCCCATCCCGATGTAATTTATCTACGTAGGAAATAGAATTTAAATTTAAATTTGAAAGAATCGTGTAAGATAAGTTCACAATCATCCTAGATCTTTTAATCTCTCTTGCCCTAGGTACTTGGGATATTTAAGAATATGATGTGCGTGTAATTATTTAGCACCGCTTTATATTTATCTTTGATTTCATATGATACGGACTTGAACCTCATATATGTAATGCTTAGGATCTATAAAGACTGGATTCATTCAAATTTATAATTTACAATTCTAGTATTCTAATGGGTAATTACTAGGGATTGGGGGATTGTATTCCAACCTATTTCCTCATTCATTTTAATTAGTTTTATAAATTTGTTCCAACTTATTTCCCCTTGTCAACCATCATCATCTTTTTCACGCTTGTTTTAGAAGTAATAAATCAATTAAATTCTATAAAACATTCCCTGTGGATTCGATACCTAGACTTACTACTATACTCCATAAAAGTGTAGTTAAAAGTTTAGGTTTTTTTTGTATTGAGGTTGGAAGCCGATAACAACGACTAGCGTATTACACGGACGCTCGGTTTTTCCACTCGATCATGAACCCACTTTACACCCCCAACACATTTTCTAAATGGTCACAACCGTACATTTCATCGACTGGGATCATATCTTGCTTGTCCACATTGATACATATGCCCTATACAGACTCAAAACACATCAACAAGAGACTCAAGTGTCGCACCTGCTCCTCTTTTTCTCCACAAAAAATAATGGTCTCATCCACAAACAATAAGTGAGATACCATCTCTGAAGAGATGCTACTATCCCCTATATATAAACCACTAAAAAGCTCGGGCCCCACAACTCGGGACATAAGCCTACTCAACGCCTCCATAAGCAATATGAACAAAAATGGGGACAATGGATCACCCTAATGTAAACCCCTTGTGCTCCAAAAGAAGTCCATCGTCATACCATTCACTAAAACTAAGAAATGCACGGTAAAGATACAAATTTGAATCCATCTCACCATGTCTCCACCAATAGCTCATCCTCCTCAAGATGTATAATAATAATTCTCAATTGACATAATCGTAAGCCTTTTCAATATCTAGTCTACAAATCAAATTCGAAAGCCCACTTCTAACCTCCACACACTTGTTCGCCACAAGAACAAGATCCAAAATTTATCTACTCCCCATAAATGCGTTATGTGACTCCGACATAATGGGATCAATCACCTTTCAGAGCCTAAGCGACAACACTTTAGCAAGAATTTTATAAACGCTTCTCACTAAACTGATAGGCCTAAAGTTCCAAACATCCACTGCACCCCTTTCTTTAGTACAAGAGCAATAAATGAGCCATTGAGACTCCTCTCAAATCGACTATGAGTATTGAACTCGCTAAAGAATCCCATAACATCTTATTTCACCACCACCTAGCATGCCTGAAAAAACGCAATCACGAAACCATTTGGCCCCGGAGCTTTATCACCACTCATAGACTGAAGAGCTTTGATCACCTCATCCTCCTCGAACGGTTTTTGCAACAACTCTATGTCCTATCCTGAAACAGTATCAAACTCCATCCCATCCAATTTAGGTCCCAACTGACATGATCGTTAGTCCACTTATGTTCCAAAAAACCCCTAATCTTATTTTGCAACAATTACGTTTGGGGAAAGGTTTTAGGGTTTAAATTTTTTTTATAAGGTTTAAGGTTTATATTATTAGGGTTTAGGTTTTAAGTCTTTTTTAGGGGTTACGGTTTAGTGTATAGGGGGTAGAAATAGAGAATATGGTGTTTGTTGGTGATCGTGTTTTATATAAAGGGGCTTTTTGTAACACAAAAATAATGTTTGGACTAAACGTTAAATAAAAACACATTAAGGAACTTTTTGTCAAATATCGCAAAAAATTATTATTGTATATTAGTTTATCAGCCTTTATCACGTGGTCTGATACATTTATTCATAAAAGGGTTGTGTTAAAAACACCCTTGTTTTTTTCGACCCAGCACCCATTTGATTACTGTTTAAATATAATTGATTTTAAACATTGTATGGCACAGAGAAAAAAAATTAGGGTTGTATTTAACACAACCCTTCAAAAAAAGGACTTTTTGAATAAGAAAATCAAATATTATTACCTTTTTTATTGGGTAAATTGCAAAATTAACCCTCAAGTTTGGAGTCATTTTCAATTTTAAACCCAATATTTCAAAAGTTGCGATGTTAACCGTGATGTTTCAAAATTAGTTCCATTTTAACCCTCAATCACACATATTTTTAAGAGACTTTACACAGTGAAATGATAGTGAATCACATTTCATTATGACATTTATTCTGTTAAGTAACCTAACAATAATGTGGTAGAAGGCTAAAATTGCACGATTTTTAAAATATGTGAGTTAACATTGTAACTTTTGAAACATCGGATTCAAAATTGGAAATGACCCCAAAATTCAAGGTTAAATTTGCATTTTATCCTTTTTTATTTGTTTATCTGGTTGGTACCAAGAACATTATGTCTACCATTTGATTTTGAGCTACTCAAATCCCTTACGTTAGGCTTGAAAGGAACAACAGATAACACCCAGGTAAAGGGGATCCTGGTTGCTTGGGGAAGAAGGCTTAACCAAATTGGCTCACAATTCAGAAGTTGAATAACGGTTGGGGTAGATTAAATTGCATTTTCAACACAATTAACAGAAAAGAAGATGCAGCCATCAGCCATCAGCCATCACCTAAATATATGTTGCTTTCCCCACCCCATATGTACATATAGAGCAGAGAATGCTTGAGCTGTAACAACTTTAATACCAAGTCACTCTTATTCTCATATCAAACTCGTTAGATTGGCAAGTTAACACCCCTCCAACGTATGGACACATTTAAGTCTCAAAAACGCAAAATGAAATTGAGCACCTGCAGGACAATAAAACGTAACAAGCTCCTCATGTTCGACTCGTATTTATCCAAATAAAAGCTCATCGGAAACGATCTTGTCAGATAAACCAGTCAAAATTGAACATATATTTAGGTGTTACTACTTTATTTAACTCAACTCAAATTTGGCGCAATTATCAATAATCGTACTAAAATATTACTCCATCCATCCGAAATTACGATTCAATGTTTGAATGTCAAACATACCAAGGGAAAATGTGAACTTTACAAATTTATATTCCTAAGAATTATGAATAAATTTAGACACCAACATATGCATTTAGAGAGAAGATTGGGGAAAAGTACTCTTAGGTTCCTCACAAACAAATTTTAAAAATTAAAAGAAAAATTGATAAATTTTAAACCCTTAGATTCACTAATTCTCTTCTTGTAAAAGTCTACGCTAGTGGCATAACAAGTGGATCTAATTGTAAATTGTCCTTAAATATTTAAAAATTGTTACCAATGGACCTAATTGTAAATTATCCATTAGATTAGATTATTACTCTCCCATGAGTATTGCTACCATGGGAAGTAACTTTTGAATCTCACTAATTTTATAAACTATTTTAAAAAACATTACTCTTAATTTAAGATAGACCAAAAAAGAAATAGAACTTTAATTTATGTCTCTTATCCTAAATAAAGTCAATGATCTCAAAGCGTATTTGCCTCCTTAGAAGTTTGTTCAAACTCGACTATTATAATCAATGTAATAATCTTAAACATATTTTTGAGCTTGTTACACTCTTCAAATTTAACACCCACTATTTGGCTGGACTTAAAAACACGAATATAATTTATAAATTGAGCCTTTTCTATTTCAATATTTTGGAGAGAGAAGTTAAAAAAATCGGATTTGAGGGTCTACACGTGATAAGTCAGGTCAAAAACTACTATGCCTCCGCCCCAAAATATATATATATATATATAGAGAGAGAGAGAGAGAGAGAAAGGGACTCACCTACATCATGATATCACACCGATTTCTAGCTCTTAAGAAAGTTTTTCTCCAAAAAATTTATTTCTCTTAAAATTAACCTTCTAATCAGCCCATATTCAAAAAATTACGCCAAAATATATTTTGTATCTATTTTTAAAAAATCCATCAAAAACTGCTCAAAATACTTTATTTATAGCTACAAAATACTTTATTTTTTAAAAATAGCTACAAAATGCATTTTGACCTAATTTTTTAAACATGAGTGTATTGGAAGGTTAATTTTAAGAGAAAAATAAAAAATTTGGAATAAAAGTTTTATAGAGCCTACAACTAAATGTGATGTATGAATGATGTATTGAGCATGATGTAGGTGAGTCTTCTCATATATATATATATACAAGTAGGTAGATTTTTTTCTAATTTCAAATGTTCGTAAGAGATTGAGCCGTAATTTGGAGAGAGAAAAATCAATCTTCAAGTAGTAGTTCCTATCAAAGGTTGCTGAAATTGAACCCGAAATTACTTTTTTATTTGTATTAAGATGAATCAAATATATTCCCCAGTGGGTTATATATTACACTAATTCTATACAAGATTGTGAAAACTCTGTTATAGTAAAATAATAAACTAAAGATTACAAACTAAACTGTCCTGCCTTTGAAAATCACGATAGAATTTTTGGGTGCACTCACACCCCTGCTGACTTAAGTCACTGTAGACTTTTCCTTCTTCGGTGGTTCTGCTGGAGCTTTTGGTACAATAGCTTTGCTTGGAACCATCACTATGGTAATGTTTCTGTCTCTGAAGCTTTTACTCTCCTCTGTTGCAAGCTGCAAAATACGCAAATAGAAATGGAGAAAGAAATTAGGGAAATATGAAAAGCAAAATAACATGGGAACAAAATAAAAATGAGAACACGCAACACACCTAGATTTATAAAAATATAACGTATAAATTGCATGGACCTCCACTCTTGTTAGGCAATATTACAGATAATTCCCCTTGTTTCAAACATTGCATCTGATTCCTCTCTTGTTTTCAATATTACATTTGTATCCCCCTTGAAACCATTGATACTTCATTAAGGCTCCCGGTAACGGTATGGAGGATACACGATTAAACACTCATCAGATACACCAAATAAGTGTGTCCTCATTTTTCGTTTATTGATAGGAAGGTGGATACTGGGGGGCAGTCTATGAAGCACGGACACTCTCCCGGAAGCCACGAGTCAACACGCTCTCACACGTTTCCGACACACGGGGACACGCAAAAGGGCACGATAGGACACATAAAAGGACACGCTAGGACATGTTGGGACACGTTGCCGACACGTTGGGACACGTAAAAGGACACGCTGAGATACGTAAAAGGACACGTTTTTTTAATTTTTTTTTAATTTTTTATTCTTATGTGATGATAATTCTACTTTATTTATGATTTTTAATATTAAAGCATGTTTGAATTTTTTTGTATCGTCCATTTTCTTAATTTCATGTTAAGAATGCTCTAATAATGTATTTTATGAGAAAAATCTATTTTATTTCATTAATATATATATATTTAAATATATATTTTATATTATACGTATACTAACATGTCGTATCCCAGTTTTTGAAAAAATCACGTGTCGCGTGTCGTGTCGAAACACGTATTACGTGTCGAGTCCGTGCTTCATAAGGGCCAGCATAAGGCGAGGTCTTCTGGCAATTTATTGAAAGTTACATGCGTAATTTTAAAGATGTCCCATTTAAGCCCTACTAAACCCTTTCTCTCATTTTCGTACCAAAAAAATCAAAATAGGGAGAAATGTTCGAGTGGGTCAAACATTTGATTATCCATAGAATCAATACGATCTTTTTTGTTTATTTAGAATGAAATCATGTACATGTAATGTAACTCTGTATTCAAGTAACTTTTAAACATGAATGAATGATGAATATCAAATTGTTGCGGTTTTATTTTATGCAATTTTTAATGACTTAAATTTTTCTAGTCACTATTCAGAATATTAGTAAATTAATAAAATTTCAAACATAAAATAAAAAATATTATATTATGATTTTATTAATGTATCTACGCCATATTGTATCCTAATTGTTTTGGATTTTCCTTATCCTTGTGTCCGTATCATATCGTATCGTATACGATACCAATATCCATATCCATGCTTCCTAGGTCTCCCCTCTAATTTAAATTTTTGCAACACCCGCTACCAGTGTTGCATGAGTTGTGTGGGGTACTGCATGTGCAAATTATGAAAATAGAGGTGTTGAGTATAATAATATTTTAAACAAAGGAAACTAGGTGTAATATTTAAGCAAGAGTAGAGGTATCCGCAATTAAGTTCATAAAGAGGAGAGGTCCGCATAAGTTACCCTCAAAAAAGTATTTTTAATAATTGCAAGTACACACTAATTAAATTTTTAATTTCGGGGCACTCTTTATAACAAGTTAGAGAATACTGCACATAAGAGGATACCCCAAATATTTTTACTAAATGTAACACGTGACAGTTCAATCGCTATACAACAAATGTACCTGTCATGAAAAATGTACAAGCCCCATAAAAACGTGACAGAAAGCAAAATCAATTTCGGTGGTTTGTTTTCTTCATTTTTCTTCTTGTTGCTTTTGGCCACATTTGGTGGCTTTATAAATATGGCCAACAAACCTCCATTGATTGCTCCACAAATTTGAGGAGCTTGTCTCCTCATTAGCACTATATAAGAGGTTTTATAGTATGAAGCAAACACATCAGACACCGATAACAGAATTGAGTGTAGATAGCTAATTTGAGTATACACATTTGTATTGAAAAATACATATTGTATTTTTTTCTTTTGGAGTGTATTAGTGACAATCCTCTTTTGTAGCTCATTTATTAATTAATCTGAATTATTAGTGGACATAGCCAAATCACTTAAATATTGTGTCTTCATATGTGCGTGTCTTTCTACTCATTGTACTTCTATTATGTGTGTCATACTATTATTTGGGGTCATAGTCAATATCATTTATTGTCACGCTTCCGCACAGCAAATTAGTTTCAGAGTCAAAGTCCTCTAACCTAGGCATTTGGATTGATTTATTTTTGTTGGAGAAATAACTATACGTATAATACTATTCATCCTATTCATGCAGTTACTATTCACAATCCTGAAAATTTTCTAAATTTGAAATTTTTTCGACTGCATTTTTGTTTTAACTATGATCATTTGAAAAATGACCACCGCAAAATTTGACATAGAAAAATTCGATGGACAAAGAAACTTCACATTGTGACAATGTGAAGTTATGGATATCTTAGTTCAATGGACAAAGAAGCTTCAACAAGTGTTGGAAACTCCTCTTGAAGATGCCCGAAGACATTAAGGAGGGTGACTGGAACAAAATCAACCGCAAGGCTTGTCGTTATATTCATCTTTATTTCTGCAAGGATAAAAAATATCTTTATATGCGCGAGACCTCGGCACAAAAATTATGAAAACAACTGGAAGACAAGTACATGACGAAGAGGGTTGAAAATCGGCTTCTATTTGAAGAAGAAACTCTTCTGGTTTCAGTACGCAGAATGTATTGTTATGTCTAAACATTTAGACAATTTTAATAAAATTATTATTGATTTGCAAAAATTGAATGTTGAAATTGACGATGAGGATAAAGCACTGTTAATGCTAAATTCTCTACCTGACTCGTATAAACATCCCATTACCACGCTATTGTATGGAAAGGAGGAAATAAAATATGTAGACGTCTCTAATACCTTCATGAACAATGAGGTTCGTAAGAAGGATAAGAAGGTATATAGACTTAACATCTGAAGCGTTGAAAGTTCGTGGTAAAGCAAATGAAAGGAATTATTGTAGTCGTGGAAGATCTCGATCTAAATCAAGAGGTGGAGCATCAATTTCAAGTAAGAGAATTCCTACCAAAGATGAATGTGCCTTTCGTCACCAAAAAGGGCATTGGAAGAAATATTGTCCTAAGTTAAAGGACACGAAAAACCCCACTACAAACGTTGCGTCCACTAATGATGAAGATTCTGAATTTGCTTTGTTTATTTCACCATTTGGATCCAATCCCCAGGAATGGATTGTTCCTATCATACGTGTCCAAACAAGGAGTGATTTTCTAAGCTTTAAGGAGCTAGAAGGTGGAGCTATTTTGATGAGCATAGATCATGCTTGTCAAATAAAAGGGATAGGAAAAATCCAATTGAAGTTGTATAGTGGAATAGTTATGTACCGGACCTGAAGAAAAATCTTATCTCACTTGGCGCTTTGGCAGTTAAGGGCTATGAGATTACGTTAAAAGATGATGGACTGAAGGTATCATATGGAGCCCTAGTTGTGATAGAGGTACAAAGAAGAGTAACTAGTATTTTTTTCCTTCGAAATGCAGTTACAAGTGCAGTAGCCATCTCAGAAAGTTCAAAGGAAGCTGCATATGATGCTACCAGATTATGGAATGTGTACTTGGGACATGCAGGAGAGAAGGCTTTGCAAGGATTAGTAAAGCAAGGTATATTGAAAGGTGCCAAGACCTGCAAGCTTATATTTTGTGAACATTGTGCTCTAGCAAGCAGACAAGAGTCAAGTTTGGCACAGCAATACATCGTAAGAAGGGGACTCTTGACTATATTCAAACGGATGTTTCGGGACCCACCAAAGTTTCATCTTTGGGACGTAAGCCTTATTTCGTGTCTTCTGTGGATGACTTCTCCAGACGAGTTTGGGTGTACACCACGAGACAAAAGGATGAAGTCTTGAAGATTTTCTTGAAGTAGAAGAAGATGATAGAGACCCAAATTGGCAGAAAAATTAGAAGACTCAAGTCAAACGATGACAGTGAATATAAGTCTGACCGCAGGGATGAAGGGATCGTAAGACACTACACGCCGCAACAAAATGGGGTGGCTGAATGTATGAATCGCACTTTGCTGGAAAAGGTGCGATGCATGTTGTCCAATGCTGTTTGAGGAAGGCGTTTTGAGTTGAAGCTGATACATATGCGTGTCACCTCATTAAAAGGTTGCATGCAACTCCGAATGAGGGTAAAACGCCCATGGAGGTATGGTCGGAAAAACCTACTACAAATTATGATTCTTTACATATTTTCGGTTCCCCTGCATATTAGGGAAAGCAAGATGGATCCTAGAGCCAAGAAAGTCTTATTCTTGGGCTTTAATGATGGTGTGAAGGGGTATAGACTTTGGTGGCCCGAGACGAAAAAGATCATAAATAGCAAGGATGTTACATTCGATAAATCTTCAATGTTGAAGAGTTCTCATAGGGAGAACAAAACCAAAGAAATTTTGCGCAGGTGAAGCTTGGGCTCCAATTGTTCTGGCCAGACTTTCCACAAATTTAGAAGATGATGGACAAGTACAGATGAGGTGGAGGCTCCTACCCACGAGTCTCCTCGGCAACCATATTCTATTGCAGCTAGTAGACTAGAAAGATAAAAAAGAAAACTTTCATGGCTTACTACTGACAAGGTGCCATATGCACTAGCTTTGGTGGACGATACCATTCCATTTACCGAAAGATAATCCAAAAGAAATTCAGAAAGTGTAGATTGGAAAAAGGCGATGGACGAGGCGATGCAGTCTCTTCATATGAACCAGACTTGAGAGTTAGTCCAACTTCCAAAAGAGAAGAAAGCCATTGGGTGCAAGTAAGTATACGCCAAGAAGGAAGGCTCCTCGGAGAAAGACAGTGTAAGATTCAAGGTCAGATTGGTGACGAAAGGCTATGCGCAGAAGGAAGGGATCAATTATAACAAGTTATTTTTTCTAGTTGTGAAGCACTCTTCCATTCGTACTTTGCTAGCATTGCAAAGTTTGCTGGTTGCACAGTTTGATCTCTAGTTGACACAACTTGACGTGAAAACCGTACTGTTACATGGAGATTTGGAGAAAATTATATGACTCAGCCAGAAGGGTACAAGGTTGCTGGTAAAGAGAATTGAGCTTGCAAACTGAGAAAATCACTATATAGGTTGAAACAAAGTCAAAGGCAGTGGTACAAGCGATTTGATCGGCTTATGTTTGGGCAATAGTACACAAGGAGTCATTGTGTTCATTGTGTGCATTTTCGTAAACTTTATGATCGATCCTTTATTTATTTGCCCTTATATGTTGATGATATGTTGATTGTATAAGAGTAAGGTGGAGATAAAAAAAAAACTAAAAATTCAATTAAGTAGTGAATTTGAGATGAAGGATCTAGGCGAGGCAAGGAAAATCCTTGGCATGGAGATTAGCATACATCATTCCAGAGGCATTGTTGGTATTACAGTGTTTTGGTATGGATTTTAAAACCAAACTTGTAAGTTCTCCGTTGGCCCCGAACTTCAAGCTAAGTGGCATGAAATCATCACAGACAGATAAGGAACGTTCACAGATGGCACATGTTCCCTATGTTAATGCAGTGGGAAGTTAAATGTATGCAATGGTGTGTACAAGGCCCAATATTTCACAAGTTTTTAGCATGATACGCAGGTACATGCAAGATCCAGGACAAATGCATTGGCAAGCTGTGAAATAGATCTTACGGTACATCCACAGTACTGTAGATGTTGGTTTAAAAGACACACACACAGGAAGGCCAATTTGGCTATGTCCACTAATAACTCATATCAATCAACAGACGAGTTACAAAAGAGGACTCACAAATACACTCCATATGAAAAAATACAATTTGCATTTTTCTATACAAATGTGTATACCTAAATAAGCTATCTACACTCAACTTTATTGTTGGTGTTTAGTGAGTTTGCTTCATACTACCAAACCCTTTATATAGTGTTAAGGAGGAGACAAACTCCTCAAATTTGTGGAGCAATCAACGGAGATTTGTTAGCCATATTTGTAAAGCCACCGAAAGTGGCCAAAAGCAACAAAAAGAAAAAGGAAGAAAACAAACCAGCAAAAGTGATTCTGTTTTCCGTCACATTTTTCAACAATCTCCACCTTGAGAAAAAATTTAATAGGTCATCCTATTAAACTTTTGTCAACCAAAACCTGAAAATTTCACCTTTGCGAGATATGCAAAGCTCCACCCAAACACATAACCACATATTGTCCAAAATAATCAAAGTAGCCTCCAAATGCGCTTGTAAGCGTCATACACCCGAAGGTGTTCAAATCCAAAGTATATTGATCAAGTTTAAAGCGTGCTCAAACTTGATCCTAGTTACAACATTTGCCAACATATCCGCGATTCCAATTTTCTTGAGGAGAATAGTCCCCTCATCCAAAATTTCTTGAACAAAGTGGAAACGAACGTCGATATGCTTTGTCCGTGAATGATGAACTTAGTTCTTTGCTAAGTGGATTGCACTCTGACGATCACAAAAGACATCCACGTGATCCTAAGTCTGCAATCAAACATGAAGCCAAATAATTTCTTTAACAACCTTAGTCGCTGCCACGTACTCGTGCCTCTGTAGTAGACAAAGCAACTATAGATTGTAGCGTAGACCTCCAACACACCGGCCCTCCAGCAAGTGTAAACATATAATTAGTGGTGGACCGATGTTTATCCAAATCAACGGCAATCCACATATTCAAACACATGCTGACGAGCACGTGAATCTTTCTCAAACTTCAAACCAACGTCTACAGTACCATGGATGTACCGTACGATCCATTTCACAGCTTGCAGTGCATTTTTCCTGGATCATATAAGCACTGCTTACTATACTAACAGCTTGTGAAATATCGAGCTTAGTACACACCATTGCATACATCAAACTTCTCACTACATTAGCATAGGAAACATGAGCCATCTCTGAGTGTTCCTCATCTACTGTGGAGATTCCATGGCACTTAACTTGAAGTACAAGACCAATGGAGTACTTCCAGGGTTGATTTTAGAATCCATACCAAACAAAACCACTTTCGGTGGTTTGTTTTCTTCCTTTTTCTTTTTGTTGCTTTTGACCATTTTCGGTGGCTTTACAAATATGGCCAATAAACCTCCGTTAATTGCTCCACAAATTTGGGTTTATTTCCTCATTAGCACTATATAAGAGGTTTGGTAGTATGAAGCAAACACACCAAACACCAACAACAGACTTAAGAGTGTAAATAGCTTAATTGGGTATACACATTTGTATAGAAAAACACATTGTATTTTTTCATTTGGAGTGTATTTGTGAGAATCCTCTTTTGTAACCCATTTGTTAATTGATCAGAGTTATTAGTGGATAGAGCCAAATTGGTGAACCACTTAAATATTGTGTCTTCTTGTGTGTGCGTTTCTTTTTACTCATTATACTTCTATAGCGTGTGTGCCATATTATTATTTTGGGTCACAGTCAATATCATTTGTTGACACGCTTCCGCACAACAAAATGTACAACTACCAAATAAAAAAACAACAGAACTACGGCATCTCTCTCTCTTAAAAGTCGCGAGTGATATCAATGTTCTTCGTTTTGACAAAGGGGCACATGGGTCATCATCTCAGTTCGTTCCTATATCAAAACTAAAACCAAGGTTGGTCGTTTATCTAGTTTTGGAACCATAATCGAACCATACCTAATACGAACAAATCCATTAATTCTCAAGTGGTTTCAGTTCTCGTTCTCAACTTTTTTCTTCCACAAACCCATTTAGCTCGTATCACGTTTATGTGATTGAAGATGGGAATAATTTTGTGCTGAAAATAAAAAATATGGAGTGTGCTGATGAATGGGTTCTCATTTGTCCATGCCCTTTGATTTTTATAACATATATATTACATGAAAACTTTCAAATTTTATCACCAATTTTATTATCAAGATGGGAGATCTTAAATTAAGCACAATTATATAATAGAGAAGACGATAAAACATGTGAATAATAGCAATCATACAGGAAACTTTCAGACTTGTAAGAGATAGCGAACACCAATGAATTTGACATGCTATTTCACACATATATGCACTTTGTGAAAATGATGTAAAATAGGGTTTATAGTTTGTTAATTGTTCGTATTAAATATAGTAAAAGAGGTTTAATCCTCTGTAGAAAATATTACAGTAAGTGAAGAGCATTTGTCTTTTAATACTTTCATAGTTGGAGTAGGATTATTACTAGTATAAATTGGTGATGATGTAAAGAGAGAATTGAATTATATGGCTTCCTAGTACAATTTTCAAATTTGTGCTTCTATTCCATCTCTTGTTTGGATCCATTTTTTGGTGTTTGCATCAAAAACTAATTGATGTGCATGGGTTAAACCCGCACCTCCCACCCCAGGGATGAGCTAGCTTGAGAGAGCGCATTAAGATTATTTTATTTATTTTGTTCTCTTTTTAGTCTCTGTCTTTTAATAAGGAATCTGTTTCGTAATCCTTATTTTATACCTAGTCCTATCTTTATTTCTTTCATGAGAGTCCTTGCCTAACATGGATTTGCTCCCAAAGAAGGGCCTATGCTCTCATCGTAATTAAGAGTTTGGCTTATATTGTGTAATCTAGCTTATATTGGCGTTTACATAACTAATAATCTGGTTCAGTTTCGATTTCTGTTACTTCAATCACTATGTGTTGACCCCACCCCACCCACCCCTAACTCACGGAGCACCTGCCCCGATGGGCCCTACCAACCCGCACCCGTCTCCCAAACCGACCTAGCAGACACTAACCTACCCTTTCCCGATACCATATTGAATTGCCCCCTCTATGGCATCCTCGTGGCGTCTACATCACCCTCGATGCCAAACCGTCCCCCGATGTGGTCCTTCTGGAGGGAAAAGCCTGGATCGAACTTCCCCGCCAAACAGCCTGTAGCCTCTGCCCCCACTATCCCAACCGACGCAGGATGTGACCATGGCGAAGTCCGCAATTGGATTCAATTCTCGCTGTCAAAGCTTGGATTTTGGCAACTACGCGCCTAACGAGGTCGAGGGCGACGGCATTTATGATTCCCCGAGGCAAGCCTCTGAGTACCAATTTGTTGGCTGCCTCAATCGCAAAGAGTGTGGCCGCTCAAACCCTACTGCCCATCAGGTTTTCCATGAAACAAGCAACCAGACCTGCTAGACCCACTCCACTGCACCACCTGTCAGAGGTTTGTCAATGATACGAATTCGCATCCAATGCACTCGGATACGAATCGGATAAGCAAGCATTATACTAAGGCTAGGCTTGAAAAGGCGTTTTCCCTTTTTTTAATTATAGTAACGCTAGTAAAACAATATAAGCAGAAAATATAAGCACAACTCACATAAAAAAAAATAGGAATAAAACAATACATACCTCGAGTCCTAAAAGCATAAAATAAGCACAAGCATATAACAACATATGTTAATTTTTTTGGTTTAGAAATATAACATGTTAATTATTTTGGTTCAGATATATTTCTCTTAAATTGTTAGGCACATGCGGTAAAAAAACAAAAAATTAGTTCTTAATTTTTAATAAACTATCAAAATTGGAGTTAACATCATGAATCATAATCAGAAAATAGGGAATCTGACGTAAACCACCCGTCAAAAGGCTCCTAAAATATCTAGCACACACTTTAGAGAGAGAAAATACTCTTTTCTATATTCAAAATCAAGGTCTACCTCAAATGAGGCTACAGGGGGTCTATTTATAAGTGGGGAAGGGGAACACTAAATGGTTCTCTAACCAATGTGGGACTCCCACTTTACAAACAATCATAATACCCATTTGTGCTCACCTATGCGCAAACTTACAAATAAACAACAAAACCAAATTAATAAAAAGAAAGAAAAATAACAAAAAGAAAAGAAAACTACTAATATGCCCAAAAAGACAATAATGCCCTCGATTCACATCAATCTCCCCCTCTTAAGACCAAGCTCGTTCTCGAGCGTTAAAAATTGGGGATTCATGAGGAAATTCCATAAAAATTGTAACCAAAGCTTGCGTGGGACCAAAAATAAAATTTCTGAAATTTGAGGGTGCCCATCTTCATCTTCTTTTTGTCTTCACCCAAATAACCCCTAAAATATTCTTCCCAAGTGAAAAACCATGTGTGATAAAGAAAAAGTGGTCAGCAGGTGATTTGTAGGAGTTCAGGGGTTGTTTTGGGGTCGCATTGGGGTGTCCGATGTCGGGTGGGTTAGGAAAGGGATTGGTTCGGGTCGGTTGGTGGAAAAAAGGGACGGAGGGGGTTCAACAGGGCTGGGTAGGGGTTGGAGGTTGTCGGCAGTGCTTTTTGGTGGTGGGATGGGGTTCCGGTGGTTTTTTTGGGATCAAGTAGGGGTCGGGGGGGGGGAATGGTCAGCGGTTGGGTTATGGGTTGCCGAGGGTGTTCGGAGGGTGGGGCGGCCTGGGTTAGGGTTGGGTTTGGATTTTTTTTTAGTTGGGTCAGCAGGTAGGGTTTTGGGGGTAGAGTGGAGGGATTTGGTGCTCCGATGGTGGCGGAGTAAGGCTGAGACAGCAAGGCGGAAGCTAGGGTTAGGGTTTGAAAAAAGGGGGACCAAGGTTTGTGGCTCTTTTTAGGTTGGGGCAACCATGGGGATTGGAGGGTTAGGTTTTAGCCCTAGGTTAGAAAAGAGTAGGGCATTTGTTGTTGCAACTCCGCCATTTGACTTTGCATTTATTTCATTTGTTGCTTCAAATCAAGATTCTCCTCATGTTGTTTGGATTTCTTGGGAGCCATTGAAAGTAGTTCATGATTTCAAAAGAAAAAAAAAATCACTAATACACTCGCACCAATGTAGAGCTTCACCCGCTCTGATATCAATTTGACGTAAACAACCCGTCAAAAGGCTCCTAAAATATCTAACACACACTTTAAAGAGAGAAAATACTCTTTTATATATTCAAAATCAAGGTCTACTTCAAATGAGGCTACAAGGGGTCTATTTATAAGTGGGGAAGGGGAGCACTAAATGGTTCTCTGACCAATGTGGGACTCCCAATTTACAAACACTCCTAATGCCCATTTGTGCTCACCTATGCCAAACTTACAAATAAACAACAAAACAAAATTAATAAAAAGAAAGAAAAATAACAAAAAGAAAATAAAACTACTAATATGCCCAAAAAGACAATAATGCCCTCGATTCACATTAGAATATGTTGTGTTTTTTTTAGTTTGTTAAAAACTTGAGGCTTAGTAGATAAGAAAAACAAACAAAAAAACTTGCAGTCCCAAAACGACGCCGTTTATTAAAAAAAAAAAAAAAAGGCTCGCCTTTTAGACGTCTAAGAGCGCGTGAAGCGTTGACCGCCTCACACGCGCGTTGACCCCGCCTTTTGTCACGCCTACCCCTTATGCGTTGTGTTTCTAAAAAGGATTACGCATTGGCGCCACCTATGCGCGCCTTTTAAAACACTGGTCCTATTTTTATTTCTTTTATGAGATCCTTGCCGAAGAAGGATTGCTCTTTCGATTAGAATAAATAAGAGCATAGCCCCTTCATTGTTATCAATCAATTATTAATGAGAGTTTATTTTATATTGTGTGTGCATCACTAATAAAATGATTCAGTTTCGCTTTTCCTATTCAATTCAACTCTTGGTCTGGACCAGGGAACCAAACCAAATAAATTGGTTGCTTGGCCAATGAGGGTCGGTTTGGTTTGATTCTTTAAATAAACCAGTTATAATGAATACTGTAAGTTCTAACTAACACCAATGTTTAAAAAGGTGTTTGAGGCTTACGATTCGAGGGTCGCCTTGAGGCGAGGCGGGCAAAAAATGCCTCGAGGCTTAAGCCTCAGTGTTGAATTTGAGACTTATGCCTCAATGCGCCTCATGCCTTTTTACTGAGGCGCGAAAAAAAAAACTCTTTTTCTTCCTTCACGAAGTCTGTTTTTTTAAAGGTTAAAGTACTTCATTTTTCTAAAATTGCACTTAACTTATAATAAATGTTGTTTTAATCTACTAACTCTTATTCTTTTTTTCTTTTTTTTTTATTTTAAAATTGCACTTAACTTATACTATTTTTACTATTGTAACTTGAAAGAAATTTTTAAAAAATAATCAATATGTGAATGGAATTTAAAAAACTGATTTTGACAATTTGATTTTGAATTGATTAATTTATTGTCATATTATAAAATAACCAATGTGAATGAAACTAAAAAAAATGATTTGGCCAATTTGATTTTGCATTAATTAATTTATTGTCATATTAAAAAATTAACAATATGTAAAAAAGTCATTTCGGGGGAACAAAAAAATGTTTAACTATGTGAGAAAGTCCTCAAAGATGTTTTTTTTATAGTTTTATTTTATATTTCATTGTTACTTTATTTTTTATGGTTTTATTAGTATTCTTATAATATTATTTTGCTCCTTTTTTTTTTGTGAGGCTTACGCCTCAATACACCTCGAGGCTTATGCCTCGCCTCGCCTCGCCTCGCCTCGCGCCTTTTTAAACATTGACTAACACAATACCATAGGATCTAATCTCATAAGAATCAAGCTCCCAAAAAGTAAGGGTAGATATTAGTTTGGCTCGAAACGATTTGGAGACTGGAGGTCAATGTGCAGAAGAGCAATTGGATTCCAAATGGTCCAGTTTTGGATGCGCCTTTGTAAACCTCCATCTTGGGATACAAGGTAAGCGCACTCCCTTGTACTTACTCGGGTTTGCCTTTAGGAGTCCGTCACAAATCTAAATTCATTTGTGACCCAGTGGTTGAAAGATTAGAGAGAAGATTGGCAGGTTGAAATAGATGACAAATCTAAATTCATTTGGGACCCAGTGGTTGAAAAATCAGAGAAGAGATTGACAGGTTGGAATAGACTTATTTAACCAAAGGTGACCGCATTTAACCCTCATCGTTGTATAACCTTCCCACACGGTTTATCTATTCTTCTCTTTCAACGTCATTTAAGAAAAGATTGGGGAAATGCAAGAGGAAATCTTGTGGAGGAAAGTGATGAGGAGTTTAAATACAATTTAGTGAACAGGAAGGAAGGATACACACGTTGACAACTACATCAAGGAGGGGAGAAAATCAAAAACTTGGGATGTTGTCAATCAGACACTACTGGCCAAATGGCCACATGGTGCTGGAAATTTGTATTGAATGGAGCCTTTTATCTTCTTCTTTAAGGGGTATCCCTTGGAAGGGCTTTGGAAAACAAAGGCCCCACTTAAAATAGCCTCCTTTGTATGGACAGCAGATAGAGATGCAATCGGCGCTACGGATAATCTCATAAGAAAGGTTCGCAATATAGATGTTGGATGTAAAAGAAAGAAGAGACAGTGGGTCATCTCCTTAATCATGAAATTGACAAGTGCAAATGAGATAACTGTAAGATCTTAAATAGTACTCTTTATTTAGTTTAATTTATTTTTGTTGTTACTCTATCTACAGTTAGTTAAAATGTAGAATCCTCCTATATGATGTCATGGCATGTCATGTTCAGAGTGACATCACCCAAAACATTCATTATGGGTTAGAATATGTAGAGAATATTCTCTTATCCTCTCTATAAATATTGTAGCCCCGTTAATGGGAATTTGTCATTGAATATATCTTAGGGTTTGTTAGATAGGCATAGTTTTCCATGGAAAATATGAAATCTTCGGTGTTTTCCAACTTTTGGTAGTGTTTGACAAACAATGTTTTCCATGGAAATTGTTTTCTCGGTTGAAGAATGTACAACTACCTAATTTCTAATTTTTTTGGTTTTCCAACTTTTATTATAACACCTAAAAACGTTTTCTAAACACAGTTGGAAAACTTTAGCCTATATAAACACCATCTTTTCTATCTTAACAACCTATTTTCCATCTTTACAATCAAACAAAGAAAACTCCAAGATAAAGTTTCTTGGTCTGTTTGCTTATATTTTTGGACCCACTGACTCATGTATGTCAGAAATGGCTTAAGATTTGTGTCAAACTTGTTTCGGTTGACATGCACGACCAGGGAGCGGGTCGGGATTCCTGGTTAGCAGTATTTCTGTGTATATTTAGTTCCTTATGGATGAGATTAATGTAACTTGGAACATGGGTCTCTCTAATATGCGGTACAGGTACGAGTACGGGATACAGGATATTTTGCTTTAGCATGTACACGATACGGTGAAGGTAAGCTTAATTCGATCACTGTACATGATTAAAGTACTAAAAGAACGCTAGCAAGAGTTCACAAAGAACGAATGTAGTATATAAACTCTATACTTACGATATATTGATAAGATATATGAACCAATCTTGTATCGTATTAGTTGAGAAGTTATTTTTCATCACATTTATTCTATTATTGAAGTCAAAAGTTTCATAATTATCAATAATTAGCTAAATCAATTGGCGTTAAAATTAGGAATGTCATATTCAGAGAGATCAAAGAGACTTTCAGGCAAAACTTAGGCTAAACTTTGGTTGGGCAATGGTAAGCTGATTCGTTTCTCGGAAGATGTTTTGCCTTGCCACTCTCCTTAGAGATGCATGCGATAATTTATATCAATTGGCAAAGCCAACGACGGAAGCACGGGACGAGGCCATATGATGTGGAAGTTTCACGTATGGTTCCTGAGAAGGGAGTGGCTACCTACTGGAGCTTAGACCAATCACCACCGGTCAATAGGAAAATAAAAGGGTGGACACTTTATTTTATTGGTTGCGTTCACCGTCTGCTAATTCGATCCTCCCTTTTGCTGACTTTTGGGGGGACCTTCATTTAGTGAAGGATATGTGGAGTTTAATCCGCTTTTGTGTGCTCTTGTCAAGCTTTTATATGCTATTGGTATTAATTTTGGAGGACCAATGCCCGTATATGTCATGTATACTTTGGTTTCATCCCCTTACGCAATTCTAATAATGTCTTTTGGGTGTAAATACATGCTATCATATTCTACATTGCAGCTTCACTTCTTAATAAGGACACCTATACTGGTACTGAATACAAGTTTTATGTAATAATTTGAAAATAAATATTATGAGTACCTCCCCAATATCATTCTGAAAACGTCTGATAAGCTCAATAGCATTATTCCTGAACTCGTTTTCACGGCCTTTTAGATTCACTATAACCTTAACCTGCAGGAATTGATCAGAACATCTCAATAACATCAAATGGCAATAATTAAATTTGCATTAGTATGCAGGAATACGCTGTGGCAAGAAAATTTCAATCAACCTTATCACCCTCTTTTAAAAACTTCTGAGCAGCTTTTAAACGGACAGTATAATCGTGCACATCAATGTTGTAACTGTCAACAAAAAATTTTAAACAATTAACATATATTAATAAGGAACACGAATTGGAACTTGATATATATATATATATATATATATATATATATATATATATATATATATATATATATATAGAGAGAGAGAGAGAGAGAGAGAGAGTAGCTGAAAAAGAAGAGCAGAAAAGAAGATGGTTCGAGTAACAACTTACAACTAACAAGTAGAAAAAAGCAGTCTGGTATCTTTTAGCAGGATAAGACCACCATTAAACTCCCAATAAATTGTACAGGATATTACAAATTAATTAGGGTCAAAGCTTACACTATTCAAACATGGAACCAAATAAACCATTATACTCCCAAAAATCTGTACAGGATATTAAACAAATTAATTAAAGTCAAAGCTAACAGTATTCAAAGCTAACAGCGGATGGACACACAAAGCATTCTTGAGGTAATTGATTAATTATTTTGAATAGTCTTTTATTCAAAACCAGTAAACGTAAATTAGTTTAAAATCCAATGAATAATGTCATTTGGATAGAAAGATCCTTGAAGTGGAAGCCTCTTGGTTCTATTATGGTTTAAATACAATGGAAAAAACTCTGCTATAATCTTTCAATCTCCACTCAAACCAATCCCCATCTCCTCCAGAATCAGCACGATAACGAACCTAATCACATTCAATAAAAATAAATGTGAAATTAATTCTGTCAAAACCATGTGTTCTCGACTTTAGTAACCAAATTTTGTTCATGAAAAAACAGGAGTATTATTTACCATGTGAAAGTTCATACCACGAGTCCAATAGACCAGTAGTCCAAGGTAACAACTACCAAGACCACAACCTAACACAGAAAAAAACGAAATACAAAAAACATAATAAAAAATAATCAATCAAAACAGCAACATTGACCAGATCCACTTATCTTCCATGCCATTGAGAGGAAATGGACCCATCTCTTTTTAAAAGCCCCAATCTAGGTTAACTTTTCAAACACCTTGTAGTCTCTATATGAATTTTGTATATTCGCAATGAAAAAGAATGTAATATAATCTAAATTGCAACAAGAGGGTGACAACTGACAGGCAAGAAGAGGGAGTCTCTGTAAGAAAAGTCACAAGTGTTCACCTTACTCCAAGTGGCCAAGCATGAAAAAAATTTGAATTTTGAAGGTATACCAACCAACCAAAACATCTTGTGTGTTTCAAACAAAGACAAAAATGGAAAGTCGACGAAGATTTCAAAGAACAATTTACAAGAAAATCCCCTGAAGAATGGCCCAACCAATCACTTTTACCATTAGCAAAGTCGGAGAAGTTGAGCCTGCCCATCAATCAAAAGCTACAAGAGAGTTGAAGTCGCTGGATTTCCAATAATTTTGGTTTCTTCTAAATGAAGATTTCAGACAAAAAGAATGATGACATGTCCAAAGCACAAGGATTCTATATGGACTGGATGAAGGGAGATTCTATAAAGTCTAGGGGGAATACCAAGCAAAAAAAAAGGTTTCCCCTGTTGATATATATTATCAAAACCGAACAATAGTTCCATTCACAACGATATTATTGAAAGACTTGCGAAAGGACTTGGAACGTTGAAATATAAATTTCCATGGATTTCAGAAGTTTCCCCTTTCCACTAGCTTGGCATGCCACCCATTTGCATGTGCGCAATACTGATTTTTCTCCATTGTCCTTTCACATTGAAGCTTTGGATAAGATTGTATCAATGCAGTTGATTGGGTTTTGCCTAGAAGTTTTGTTTTTCTACATGGATGATGATAATTTAGGAAGTGGGATTAACAAGAACCTATGAAGCACGGATGCGGGTACCGGGGTGCGGGCGCGACACAGTGCGGGTGCAGCGATTCGAAAATTCTCAAAAAATTAGGATACGGGTGTGGCGAGATATAATATAATAATATAAATTATATTATGTTATTTTTAAGCAATACAAATAAGTTCCATCATTATTATGATTCTCAAAAATTTATGATAAGGGTGTTTGTTATTTTTTAACACATTGACAATATTAAAACTCTACCATCAACGTCACATATATTATAATAATCTACTAAAACCCATTAACCATTAAACTATAAAAGTAGAATTCAATATAATATAATAAAAAATAGTTAACCTCACAAAACCCATTTAACATTAAAGTAAAAATAAACATTCGAAGTCGTTAAGAAACCTACTTATCTATTAGCTTTCACATATATTATAATAATCCACTAAAACCCACTAACCATTTTTTTTACAAAAATAGAATCCAATATAATGTAATAACAAGCAGTTAATTTGGGCCACAAAACCCTTTTAACATCAAGCCAAAAACAAATATAGAAAGTTGTTAAGAAACTTATCAGTCTTTGCATATATTATAATAATCACCCACAAATCATTAAACTATAAAAGTGGAATCCAATATAATATAATGACAAGCACTTAACTTGGGTCTCAAAACCCATTTAACATTAAAACATTAAACTAAAATCAAACACAGGAAATTGTTAAGAAACCCAGTTAACTTCGTATATGTTGAAGGAGAGTAAGAAGAAAATGAGAGAGAGAGAGAGAGAGAGAGAGAGATAGAGAGAGAGAGAGATGAAAAATGAAAAAAAAAACAGAATTGTGTTTTTTTTGAATTCTTTACGAATCCCATCAAAACCAGCCGAGTCCTTGCCGAATCCTTCCCGAATCCAAAATTAATTTATTTAATTAATATCTGATTCTTCTTTGGGTGCAAATCGGGGCCGAATCGCACCCGCACCCGACTCGCGTGCGATTCGGATTCTTCAAGCCTTTTGAAAAATCCGTGCTTCATAGACAAGAACACAACTACTATATGAAGACGTAATGGCTACTCTTTGGATTACTTGAATGGAAAATAAGAAGAGGAACTAGATTCTCAGATTTATCTTGAACTGCATTGTCAAAGCACTTTCTGTACATACCTTGATTATTACTTCAGTCTCAATGAATGAAATTGAAAAATGTTTGTTATTCTTAATTTTCTTTTGATGTACTGTAAGTAGACAGCTTGACCCCAAACATATGTACATCTCTATTTCATCAATACATTTTGGCCACCAAAAAAAACGTCCAGTACAGCCAGGTTTGTACCCATGTCCACACCCACAATATGTCAACAAGACATCTCATCCATAAAAAAAAAAAATATATATATATACCACCACAGCTCAATGATAAAAGTAAAAAATTTAACAGATCGAGCAAACAATACTATTGCACGTTTTTGAATAAAAATGTATATATGCAAGCATATAAGATGTAGCAACATAACAGAATGGTATTCCCTGAAACATAACTGGCATTGAATACGTATAGAAGTAAGGATGTACGCATGTTGTCTAGAATGTGATAGAACAGGGCTGGGCTTATACCAATTGGCCAACTGCTATATAGAGAGGTCATTATATAAAAAAGCTAACTTTATTTACTATTAATGAATCGAGTAGAATACATATATAAGAATATCAATGATATTAAACACGTATTTTATTGCTAATTCCCAACAACCTAGAGCAGCCATGCTCGTGAATTACAGGGGAGATACATTACTAAAAAAGTTGGCAACAAAAGTAAAACAAAAGCAAGGTAACAACAAATGTATAAGCATTAAAGCTACAATTTGAAGTTTTACTTAACAGCTACCCAGTGATGAGCTACAAGAGCAGAATCAAACAAAATTCAGATAAGATAATTGTATGTGAGACTAGGAGAGTAAGACCAAGTTGCTTACCCCATTTTAAGCTCCTTCAGATCCATGCGATGGGCTAACATTTAAGCAGGCACTTTAATCAGTATCTCTTTTAACAAACGGTTTGAGCATGAATTCTTATATGTATATATATAATCTAAACAGAAGAGACATTCACCAGCACTTTTCTTCTGTTGATCTCTTTTCTTCTTTTGCAGTTCATATTTATATTTACTGTGACAAAATTGAAACTGCTTGATCAATATACTTTGGCCAAATAGTCCAGAAGCAAGTAAACATTAAATATAACAGAAGGACATAAACTTCAAATTGCCTTGTTTTTAAAACGCAACCATCCCTTTTTAGGGGAAAAACTCAATTTTTTTCTTTTGTAATGACCTTCATTTGATGAGGTAGTGAAAGAGGGCCATTCTCTTAATGGTCAGAGACATGATGATAGCCTATCAGGCTTGAAATATCAATTAGGGTTCGTTTGATAGAAAACTGGGAAAATATAAATGATTTGGACATTTGATTCCAGGGCAAACAATTCCAAGGCAAAAATGAATATTTTCCACCTTGTGTCTTTTTTATACAAGTTGGAAAATCATCAATTTTCCACATTTTCTATCAAACGCAAAAGTTGAAAAATAGATATAAATGTTGGAAAATTTATTAAATATACAAAATATATATAATTAAATATACAAAAAATATATATTTTAATATTTAATAATATATATATATATATATATATATATATATATATATTTAGTATATATAATATATTATTAAATGTACAAAATCTATGAAAATATAATATATTATTTATGGAATATATGAATATATATTATATTATCTATTGAATATACTAAATATATGTGCGTATGTACATAATATATATTCAGTATATATATAATATATGTGCGTGTGTGTGTATATATATTCTGTAAATAATATATATTCAGTATATATATAATATATATTATATATACGAAATAAATGAATTATTTTTAAAAAACTATACGAAATATATGAAATATATTAATCATACGAAATATGAGTATACGGAATATATTAAATGTACGAAATATATAAATATAATGAATATATGAAATATACAAAATATACGAAATATAAATATATATTAAAATATATGAATTATATAAATTATATAAATGTACGAAATATATAAATATATGAAATATATATAAATATACGAAATATACGCAATATACGAATATGTGCTAAAATATATAAAATATATGAATATATATATATATATATATTAAAATGTACGAAATATATATATTTACATATTTATTAACAATATATATTTATATATTTATGAAATATATAGAGTTTAAAAAAAAAATGGTTTTGAGTGCTTTGCACCCAAAGGTGGCAAACAAAAACCTGCCCTCCCCCCCCCCCCCCCCCCCCAAAAAAAAGAATTGAATTCCACCCTAGGGTGGTAAATTGTGCTTAAGGGGTGTTGTACATAGAAAACAAATTCCAAGGCAAATTAAGGCTATCAAACAGCCTAAAAGTGGAAAAGACCAAAATTTTCCAACTTTTCTGAATTTGCCTTGGAATTTGTTGGCTATCAAGCGGACCCTTAATGTCCTTGTGAATAATTCTTATAACAAGTGTTCTTGTGAAAAGATTTATCGATATGATTTATCTACATGAACTAGCTAATATGACCACTATGTCCGCATGAATTTCAAATCAAGCTCACTATGACCAAAGCGACTGTAGACGCATTAGAAGGCTAACAAGCATCCATCAATCAAATAAGGAAATGGAAAAAAGGAGAATTTACTTGTAATCCATTAATTTGACAACTGGAGGATCTGCATCTGGTGATAATATTACCTAAAAAGATGACAATGAAAATAACTTCCAATTAAACAATCAACATTGTTACTGTCATACAAGAAAGAGAAACTTCCACTGGTTACAAGGAAACAATTATGCAAAAATCACAACAGCAGCACCCAGTTGTTTCCAGTTTATTGACTACAGAAAAGAATAGGTACGGAAAAAAACAAAAATCCACAAGCCCATTAAATCACTAGTGCTCTCATTTGTCAATAGTTCGAGCTGTTGGATTGTACACTGAGTACATATTTCCTTGTTGATCAGTGAATTAATCAAACAACATGTTTAGCGCATAAAGTAGAGCTGAAGATGGAGGCACGATCATGTATAGGAAACCTGTGGCAGCATGACCAGATGCACATTCAAGATGAAAGAATGCAATTTTCTTATGCAAGAAATTTGGCCCTGGCTAGGGAATAGACGTTAACTTTGAGTTCAGATGACCATTGTTTCAAGGCACAGTGATATTTGCTTGGTGTTTTCGTTCACATTTCTTATTTCGGTAAACGAAATATATAAGAAACGTGCAATCAAGATAGCAAAAAATAGGCTTATGGAAATTACATGGATAAAGAAATCAAATTTTTGTCTTTATTTCCCAGACTCTTTATATACTTTTCCTCATGGGGTTATTTTCTCTTTTATCTCTTGGAAATTCGTTCACTTTAGGAATAATCTCAAAGGAAAGTGATATCAGAAGGAAGACTGGTTACTGCATCTTTGCTGCTGTTTTACCATCTATTACACTTGTCGCTGGCACTTTTCCTTTCTATTGCAGCAGTTGAACATTTTTCTTTCTTTTTTTCTGCCTATTTAGTGGACTGCTGGTCCACTCTAGTTTGCGTTGTAATAATTTCATCAATACTATTTGGTGTTCTTTCTATTCTCAAAACTAGAATAACGAAAACACAAGATGTATATCTCACATTCCGTTGGGCCTACAGAGAAACAACCAACAAAACATAAAAGCAAATAAAGTCATAAATAGCAAAAAAAACAAAGCGTGCTCCTATTATGGCAGCCACACCTCACTACAGAAAAATGCAGCTTTCCTCCCTTGTGAACTTTTTGAAGTAGTAGCTCTTAGGTTCATTTTCCTTTGTTCCCTTGTGAGCTTGTTGAAGTGGAAAGCTCTTTGTATTACTCATCATGCCAGCATCCATAGCATCGAACAATCTAAACATATTTCGTTACCTTCTAGAATTATATCCAAACAAAAACTTCGACATAATCTTGTTGAGCAATGCCAAAAAGCCAAAGATTCAATAGAGCAAAGATGATCAAAGGGATATTCGATATATTTGCAGGCCTAAGAATCTATAATATTTCTAACAGAAATTTATTGTAACCTTTTACCTTTATTATTTATATAGTAACTATTGATAATGATATTTATTAAGAGATATTTTAGGTAGTAGATTATCTTTTATTATGGGATTTATCTCCCATTTAAATAAGGTAATAATCTATTATGAATCTTGTTAGTTAGTCTATACATAAGATCATTGGCCACCTCTTGTACACTTTATTTTTTACCAATGTCATTGACAATTGAGAGGGAACCTCTTTTTTGTGTGTTTTTGACATATATCCCACTCGTTTACTTGACTGCAGAGTTGAGTTAGCTCTTGGTGTGTACTCCAGTGTGTGTAAGTATTGTGTAGTGTTTTAGGTTCATGAGTTATGACGAGTAGAATCGAGCTATTGATCAACAGGATTTGTTGACAATGATCATTTCAAAATGGGGCGACAAAAGTGGAGTGTCATTCTTTAACGAACGGACATTCATTTCTCAATTCTCAACATTGTCATCAAAATCTATGGATCTTACAGATCAGTACCTTCCCAACGATATACCCACTGCCCAGAGATCCCGACTAAGCCATTTCACCCACAAGCATGTTCATAAATTTTTCACAGTCCAACACTCTCCCCTGCTGTCAAGCCAAGCCCTAGCCGCACCCCCACAAATGGCCAAAAACCCATAGGAACACAACTACCTAGCTTCCGACACCAATATCGCTGTCCGTGACAAGCAGGTAAACCCCCGGGCGACCCATGTCTGAGTCAGCCACATCATTGTACCTCTTCTGTCCAGCATCTTGGCAAACTCTAATCCTCCCCTCGACTTCAAACCCTATATCCCAACGTTGAGACCCCCTCCGCATCTCAAACTTGTCACGAAGGAAAGCCACGGACGGTCCGATCAGAAACCGATGATGTGTCCTATGAGAAAAAAAGGGACATGAACAGAATATTGAAGAAAGTGGCGACGACGTCGCGATTGACGGGGACGACAGATGCTCACAAATATAAGAAGGGCTTGGATTGGGAGAATGACGTATACGGAAAATTTGTAGGCCCGAGGGAATTTCTGGGAGAATTATATCAGGTGATTCGTGGCGGCGGAGCTTCCTTGTGGTGCGCAAGACGGAGATATACCGGAACGGGTGGGAACCACTATGGCTAATAGTGGGTGACGGATGGCAAGCAATGGTGGAGGTTGCAACCGTCGACGACGATAGGGCTGCTGTTGGAGGCAGTCAAGAGGCCAGGGCGGGTGAAGCGAGGAACGTTACTAATGCTTGGATCTGACTCTCTGAGTCGACAAGCAGTTAAAATGAGAGTTAATATAGGAGGTCATCCGCTCCCTTCATACGGGAATGAACACTCTCAGGGGTAATGAATCAACACTGTAGTTAACATGAGAGTTAATATGAGAGATCCTGCACTGCACTCATACATTTTATTACACACGTATAAACACTCTCAGGGATCATGAACCAACACTCTTCCTGTTAAAAAAAAGCATACTCCACTCATATGTGCTTACACATGCACTGTCTCGTTCAAATGAGTCACATGACCGCTCAACGTATTTGTAAAATACTAGACAAACAGTCCTTAACCCCATCCCAACCATGAAATTATTATATACCATACAATGTCAAGATATTCAAAAACTCCGTTCCAAAACTAAACAACATCAAGTAGAATCAAAGCATATCATTTCACATTCAAGTCAAAAGCCAGGGTACCAATTTTTAAAAATGACACGACAGAAAAGTATGATATCTCATGTTAGGACTTTTTGAGGTGTTATATCATGTTTGAGCCAAAATTATGGCTTCTTTATGTCATGTTATTCACGTTTCCGTGTCGTCAAATATGAAAACCACTAATGTGAGGTGTCTTATTTTCAATTATCCTTTTCGTGTCTTGTCACACCTGGTCGCACAATATGTTAGAATTGATATAGACAACAGCTTCCAGCTAAGGGGCCGTTTGCTTTTTACCTCTTAATGCTGAAAAATAGTTAAAATCCAGCATTAAGAGGCAAGTTCTTGTTGAATTCTTAATGCTTAAATTTTTTTAATGAACTTTCATTCCAATTTTACCCTTATTTAACATTAAACAAATCAGTAAATTGTTAATAATGACTAAATGATCAAATTAATTGTATTCAGCATTCACCATTCCCACTAAGGTGGTGTTTGTTTTCACCTCTTAAATCTTAATCTGAAAAAGAGGTACCAAATAGTATTTGTTTTTTTAAATGACTAAGAGGCTAGCGATTATTTTTTCCTCTGAATGATTATGAGGATATATGTATATCTGAAGTTTGAGACAGACTTCATATTCAGTCTTCAGATGAAAAAACAAGCACAACCTAAGTACATACATGCATACGTACCAGGTCAAGTTCAGCATCTTCAGCCGTTCGAATGGCCTCGCCTTTGGACACTATCCCCACCTATACCCCAATCCAATTCATTCACCAATTATCATCCCACATAAAAAATACACTTCCATAGCCATACACATAAATAACTACATAACCAATCACTAACCATATTTTGTTTTTCATCAATGAGCCTCACAGTTTCCGACCTATTTCAAACCACCAAAACACAAACACAAACACAAAACACTTCGTGTTCTAAACTACAATTTTAATTAAATTCAAACCGAGCAATAAAGATTAAAAAACAATACTTGAGTGAGGAGATATCAAGAGCTTCATCTTCTTCGGACTTCCCTTGGCGAGAACGTTTATTGTAGTCGCCGGAGTTTGGCCGGGAATATCCACCGCCGAAGCGGGCGGAGATGGAGGTGTTAGGTGTGGAGATTGGGAAGTTGAGATTGCGAGAGTTAGGGTTTTGTAAGGGGAATCCGGAGAGTTTTGAGTGAAAACAAAGTGGTTTGTTCAGTTGTTTCAAGGGGAAGGAGCTGGTGAAGCCAGCCATGGCTTTCTAAAAATGGTGCTAAGTTTAGTTAACACAAAAACTGGACCTTATCCATTCCATTCTCCGTCTTTCACCCTTGCTTCCAAGTACAAAATTAAAAATAGATTTTTATGGTCTATTTCTTTGATTAATAATTTTAGACAAAAATATCAGTCAAATAAATTTTAAACGATTAGGTTCACATATAAATACTTTCGATTTAAAAAATTCATAGACCTAATCGACTATTGGAGGGTTTCTATGCAACTAACTATTATCTGTCCAAGAATCGATTACGTCATTCTTAATCGATTCGACATCGATCACTTGGCTCTATTATTTGTAAGTTTATCTTTATCAACAGTTATTTTTTTATATTTTTGATCGAATACAATAGGTCAATGTACTTGGCTTGGATTCAATGAAATCACTGTAATTGGCGTAATTCATGTGATTGAATAACTTTTTATACATTTTATATGAATATGTTTCGATTTTATGTTTTTTATGTATTTATGTTTTGATACCATCATATATAAGTTTATATTCATCAACAAGTGTTTTGTATCTCAATCAATTACAATAGTTTAATGTATGTATTTCATTTCGAGTGAATGACATCATTATAATTGTTAGTCATATGCACTCGATGAACTTTAATATTCTCTCAATGATTTGATTTTGTATTTTTTATGCATTTATGAAAAATGTTATGTGTTTTGATGTATAAACAGATAAAATCAAAACATTGTGCTAATATACTGGACATGTTTTAAGACTAATTTTATTTGTGACACATTTTGAGACGGCATTGAAACCGCATGCATACGTGGTTGTTGAAATTTTTTAGTTCCCTTGTGGACGTTGGGCCGCGCCAGCGGAATTGCACAATCTCGACACACCACGTAAGCATGTTGTTTAAATGTTGTCTCAAAATGCATCACGTGTGATTTTTTTATGTTTAAGACCAATTCTAGGTATACTTCATTTTAAGTTGGCATTGAAACAACATTCATATGTTGTGTGTGAAGATTAGTTCAATCACTTATGGATATGGGTCTGCGCTAGCGGGATTAACCAGTCTTGACATGCCATGCAACATGCATTTTCAATCGGATCACAAAATATGGTGTGTAGAATTACTGATGTTTTAATTGTGAATGTGTTTGTGTGTTCGCTCCAGCGGCATTTATAATTCTTGTTTAGTGTTCATTTCTATTTCTTTTGTGATTGGCAGTTTGTAAAGTACACGCATTGTTTATAAAGTACACGTGAACGTTGTTTTAATAAAATGTACGTGTACTTTAAATCTACTCTTTAGTGTATGTAAACATTTTGATATTTCATGCATTAAATTACTACTATTGTTCAACTAGTACACACATTTTTACAATTCTTGACCTTGAACTAAATGATTTTTGTCTTTCTTTTAATGCAAGCCATTATGGTAAGTAGTAGAATAATAAGGTGTTGTTATTTGGATAATATGACTTGTACTGAAATATTCGAAGACAGCTCTTTAGATTTCAAATGCAATGAGTTGTGTGTTAGGTTTACTAATTTGAGAGTTAGGAATTTTTCATTGAGGTTTTCATTTGGTGATGAATGTCGGTTCATGTTGGTTTGTGACAACGATATTCGTTGTATGTTTGCGGTCCCAAATGATAGTCAAAGTTGATTTCATTTGGATACGTGTCATTAATTCACTAGCATTGTCAAGTAATACATGTCGTGATCGGGTTGAATGCGCCAATCGAATTTGTAAAGGGTTGACTGCAGTAATACAAGTTCCGAGAGGGTTGACAGTGGTGATACAAATAGAGAGATGGTAGAGTCTTTATTATCAGGCACTGCAAATGATTTTAATAATGGCATTGAAAATGACTTTTATCTAAGAGGTGTGGAGTCAAGTAAGTCGAAAGTATATATTTTCAATGATTGGAAGACATATATAAGACATGAGCAACAGTCTTTTGAAGGAGGTGTAGTGAAATTTTGAGATAAATTGCGAAAGTATGTCGTTGATGTTGGGTTCAAGTATGTGTATTTAAATGATCTAAAAGGACTAATGAGAATTGCATGAGGAGAATTCATGCTTCATTATCTACAATAAATGGATACTTTTACATACGAAGTTCGAATAATGAGCATACATGTAGAGGTGTCTTTTGTAGCCCGTCGGCCAAAATAATTGCCTCCATGTTGGTTTCAACATTGGTAGTTGATGATCTTAGAGATAAACCATTGTTGAGGCCAATTGATGTAGTTAGGGATATGAAGAAGAACTATGGTCTCGATATAGTCTATCAATGTGCATGGTGTGCGAAAGAGATGGTTGATGGTGAAATACATTGTGGTGAAAAAGTTTCTTATGCATTAATGAATAATTATCGGAAACTTCTATTGCATAATAATCCTGGGTCGCATTGCATTCTTGACGTGGAACCTGAGAGTACAAAAGTCAAGAGAATATTTGTAATGTTTGGAGGATGTATTTATGGATTTCAATATTATAGAGTTGTTTTATTTCTTGATGGTGCCTTTTTGAATAGTCGTTACTGCGGAAGAATATTATCAGCAACCGCAAGGAATGGGAACAATGGTAAATTAATTCTAAATATTTTATTTTGTGTATTGCATTCACGTTTTGTTTGTTCCATTACAGATCATCAAAATACACGCCTAAAAATGTAAAGTACATTTGAATGTTTTTGTTTAGTTCATGTGTACTTTATATTGTTATGCGTGTATTTTGATGATCTGTTTTGTTATTTACAAACAATGCCAGGTACATACATAAAAATATTAAGTAGACGTGCATGTTTTTGTTTAGTTCATGTGTACTTAATATTTTTATGCATTTATTTTGATGATCAGTGTTGTTATTTGCAACCAATGCAAAGTACACGCAAAAGATTGTAAAGTAAGCGTGCATGTTTTTGTATCTTGATCATGTATACTTTACATTTTTAAGTTTTGTCTTGTTATTTGCAACCAATGCAAAGTACACACATAATATATTAATATACTTTCCTACGTGTTGTGTTGTATATGGATATGCAATTTATTTTAATTTTGATATACTTTAATATTTTAGGCATTTTTCCTCTTACATATGATGTTGTTGAATCCTAATCAGAAGATAACTGAATGTGGTTTCTTGTCAATTTGCATAATGCACTAGCTGATCAATATCGAAACATAACGTTTATATCTGAACAAAATAATGGAATAATTTAAGACGTTTTGAGGGTCTTCCCAATGTCTGCACATTCCTATTATATACATCATTTATGGGGGAATATAAAGAAGAGAATTCGTGGGAATTGTGGTGGTTTTCAAAAGAAAATTGTGAAAGATTTGTTGTCTAGTGCATATGTTGACTCGGTAGATGAATTTCATAAGAATATTAAAGCATTGAAGAAGGAAGGAGGAGCTGATTTTACTGATTTCATTGATAATTTGTCTCTCGAGAATTGGTCATGTGCATATTTCCCTGGTAAATGGTATGGTGATATGACATCTAGTGTTGCGGAGTCATTCAATTCATGAATTTTTTAGGAAAGGCATTTACCAATAATGAATATTCTTGATAAATTAAAGGTGATGATTATGAATTCCAATGCAAACTAACTTGTTGAGCCTGACACTTGGACAAATGAGCTATATCCTTTTTTTCAAAAGTTACTAAATGAAAATTGGAATAAAAATCGACATTGGACTATTAGCCGCTCGAGTTAACATGTATTCGAAGTTCATTTAGAAGTGAGAGCGATGGTTAACTTAGAAGAAAGAACTTGTTCTTGTAAGAGTTGACATATAAGACATTTTTCATGTTCTCATACTGCTTATGTCGTACGGAGCAAAGTGACCAATATATATTGAGGATTACTGGAAGGTATCTTTCTACAAAAAATCATACTCGTACCTATAGTTCCTCTTCCTCATTTGATTTCATTAAATGTTCCTATACCTGAAAATCCATCCGTTCTTCCTCCAATGACAAAGAGATCGACAAATAGACCAAGAAATAAGAGAATAAAGTCTGGTGGTGAGATCACAGTTAGGAAAGTTACTTGCTCTAAGCGTAGTAAAATTGGTCATTATAGGTCTACACGTAAAGAACCCATTTAATTACATTTAAAATTGTTGAATTCATTCATTGTAACCCTTTGATTAAATAAAATTATTTAAGAACCCATTTGATTAAATAAATGAATGTAATTTTATTGTTTCGTGTTTAGTTCTATTTTTTTTTTCTATGGCAGTTCAACAAAGTACACGTGATCATTTTTTCTAAAGTTCATGTGTACTTTATTAAATTTGCGTGTATTTTACATCTTTGCACTTTATGTAAAATTGTTGAATTCATTCATTGTAACCATTTGATTGAATAAATTAATGTAATTTTATTGTTTAGTGTTCAGTTCTATTTTTTTAGGATCAAATACCAAAAAGTCCTTCATATATTTTTTAATACATATTTAGTCCAAGTCGTTTACTTTGTTCTAAAAAGTCCCTCAAACACCCATTTAACTAATATTTTCTAATTTTTAAAGGTCCGCACTAGTGGCATTCACCCCCACCCGAACCGGAGTTCCTTTTTTGAATGTGTTTATGTGATGAGGGACTTTTTGGAATAAAGTAAAAGGGTTAAACTAAATGTGTAAAAAAAATATTTGAGGGACTTTTTGGTGTAAGTCCCATTTTTTTATTTCTTTTTTGTATGATAGTTCAGCAAAGTGCACATATTTTTTAGAAAGTACACGTGGTCATTTTTCCTAAAGTTCATGTGTACTTTATTAAATTTGTGTGTATTTTATATTTTTGCACTCTATGAATGATTGTTCAATTCATGCATTCTAACCATTTGATTGAATAAAATTATTTAATAACCCATTTGATTGATAAATGAATGTAATTTTATTGTTTATTGTTTAGTTCTATTTTTTATTTGTTTTTATATGGTAGCTCGACAAAGTACACGTATTTTTTATAAAGTACACGTGATTATTCATTGTAACCATTTGATTAAATAAAATTATTCAAGAATCCATTTGATTGAATAAATGTTTGTAATTTTATTGTTTAGTGTTTAGTTCTATTTTGTGATGATCAAATACCAAAAAGTCCTTCAAACATTTTTTAATACACATTTAGTCCAAGTCTTTTACTTTGTTCAAAAAAGTTCTTCAAACACCCATTTAACTAATATTTTCTTATTTTTAAAGGTCCACGCTAGCGGCATTCACCCCCCACCTCCCCACCCCCACCCCTCCACTGTCGAAACTCCAAAAACCCTAATCGGAATTCCTTTTTTTTAATGTTTTTTATGTGGTGAAGGACTTTTGGAAATAAAGTAAAAGGGTTGGACTAAATTGGCATTAAAGCACAAAATCATGTGTCAGGTACTTCGAACCGGTTCTGTTGCAACAGAGAACCGGTTCGCTGTCGAACCGTTTTAGCCTTCGGTTTGGGTGACTTTGACTGCATCATTTTTCTTGAATTTCTTTCTTCAAATGCATGTAACTTCTTCATCGGGTCTCGGATTGAGGTGTTATTTTTTTCAGTATTCTCGTAACTTCAAGCTCTTCAACTTTGCAGTTGGCTCCGTCTCCGGGTTCCTAGTGGAAAATTATAAAACTGCCCTTGACTTCTATTTTCTTTAGATTTCCTTCACTGTTTCGGTTTCTCTTTCGCGTTTACTTGCATGAATTACCTGTGGAACATAGGAGAAATACACAAAACAAAATGTTCTTGCCAAATAGGGTCAGTAGAATAAATATGAGATAAATCTGGTTCAATTATATTACACGGGGTACTAAAAATGCCTAAAATACGGGGAATAAATATGGAATATTTACACCGAATCAAACCCCCTAACTTAGAATTTTGATCGTCCCGAGCAATGTAAAAGAATAAGAGTATAGGTTAAGGAACTCACAAAAGCTTTATGGGGATATACTACCTTTTTCGCGAGCAAGCGATTGCATTTAGCATATGCAACAAATTGTTAAACCCATGGGTTACCCTAGTAGGACGAGTGGTGTATCGTGAGGGTTTACAGAGAATATGCCCACAAAATTCATTTTTCGACTAAAAAAAATCAAAATATTTAAAAATTGTACAATTTAAATCCTAAAAAAATAGTCACCGTAAATTTATATTCACAAGTCTTAATTTGTGGTGTGTGTGTGTGAATCCGAAAATTAAACCGCTAATTTTCACCGATTGATCATTACGTTACTTTCCGAAAATTCATTTGATTTCAAAATTTCACGGGATACACTCACAACGAATCTCTTGGAATGCGAATATTTTCTCTTGACATGCGTGATATATAAGAGTAAATATAATGGAATGAATTCACGCTCACAAATTTGAAATACGAAATTTATTTAGGTGGAAAGATCTCTTCAACGGAATACGGTCATTGGAAAATGGGAAACATCATCTTTTAGTTCGCACCAATTAATCTCGCTTGTTATCATTTAATGTTTTTAGCTCTCCACTTGGTAATCAATTTTGCAATTCGGACTCGGTTAAGACTTTCTCAGGTTATAAGGTGTAACGAGTAAAATGGGAATGGTCGATTAATTTGAAGTTGGAAAGTTTAACTTATGATGTTCGTTGTCGCTTTTTCGGGAATTTACTCTTTCTCTTTGTATTTTTCTATTTTTTTGCCTTTTTTTTAGCATTAATTCTGCTTTTCTTTCCCTTTCTTGTGTAATTATTGGACTTAATTTTGCAATTTTGATTTTCACAATTTCGGGCTAATAAATTTTTCGGGTTATCAAACGAAAATGGAAAAAATTATTCGGCTCAAAATATCTTGCAAAAGAATAACTTTTCACAATTTTTTTTGCTAATATTTTTGGATAAACAAACAATGGCCTAACTTCATTATCCGAGTTACTCATTACTTTACCACATGCATCACGAGATTAATTTAGTTTAAAGATATTTTTAGCGCATTTTCAAGACAACACTTATTCGTTTCTCGTAACCGATCAAAACAAAGGAATAGAGATCTTCAACGACTTGTTTGAAGCTAAATTGAACTTTGAGTTAATTTTAACTCGGATTGATTTAAAACTCACAAAAATAATAGGTTCAAAATCTCACCGGGTTAGTTAATCTTCACACTCATTCGTAAAATCATCACTGTTCGCTCAATTTCCATCTTTGGTCAATTTCGACTTTGTGCATTTGATTTTTACAATTTGGGGCTTCAAACAAAATTTTGTGACATTTTCGAAGCTTTTAAATTCCAATTTTTATTTATTTTGAAGGAAAAATATTTTTGGCTTTTTCGAAAATTTTCAATTTATTGGAAATTTTTAAAATTTTCTATTTTTTTTTGGCATTTTAAAAATTTGTGAAGTTTTCAAGATACGCACTTGTCACCCCCCCTAACTTAGACTTTTGCATTGTCCTTAATCAAAAGGACTCAAATCTAAATGTGAAAAAATAATAACTGCGATAAGAAAAACTAACAAATATATAAAATGCAATTTTTTTTTTCATTACCAACCAACACTTGCATACAAGGTGAGAAAGGGAAAAACAACTACATACGTGGTTCAAATAAAAATCAGCAGGAAGCATTGAAGAACCACTTAAAAGAAACCTCCCCCAAACATCAACTAAAGGGGTTGCTACTCGGGCGGTGGGTGGGAGGGACTGGGAGCACTTGGGTCATAGGGATCATAAAAATAAGTCAGAAGTGCAACATTGGGCCCGACTTGTAACCGATACAGCTCGGCTTGGAGGTGCACCATCATGTTTGCGTCGCGTTGATAGGCTTGATGATCTACTCGATATTCATCTATAAACCCATCAAGATGCGACTCGATGGTAGCAACACGGAGCGTAATGCCCTCTCCCTCCGGCTCATAGCCAGAGACCTCATCCTCATCATGTTCTTCGTATGGAACATCCCCCACAACCCGTATTGGGGCGTCATTCCCCATTTTCTCTTTAATAATAGGACGCGCGGGGTGGGCCACTCTTATTTGGCGCGCACTTCGTGTGGAGGAAAAGGCACCAATTGGCTTTGGAAGCTTTGGTCCCGCATCGGGGTCTCTCACCCCGTCATCATATAGGATCTCAGTGATAAGACGTGCATATGGGAGGGAGGCATTGCCCTTTTCATCATTGGCGGCATGGATGATTTCTCGATAGAAAAGTTGGACGAGGTCAATGTCATTTGTCGGATCGAGAAAATAGGAGAGAAAATTTCCTTGCCTTTGAAAAATCACTAAGCCATTAGTGGTTTGGAGCATGGTTTCGCAAGTGATTAGGTTGGTGAGGCGCACCACTTCCGAGGGACGACCCACCGAAAATATATCTTGGAGCCACTCTTCACCATGGGCCATTATGGTGATGCACTCGTCTTTGGTGCGTGGGGCCCCATTGTTTGGGAAAACAACATTTTGAGGGAAGGATGACGCCTTGCTCATGCATTTTGCATTGAATGATGGCATGGAAAAAAGGGATGCGGAGGTGATCGACGTACGCCTTGTGGAGAATCGCAGTTTTGCGAATAAGAGTCGCATAGAAATAGTGCACCTCTTCGTCGAAGACCCTATCAATTTTCTGTTTGAAAAATGCGCACCACCCTCGACGGTAAAAGAGAGCGGTGTCATCGAGAGGCAGATCCTCCCATAGGACCCGACGCTCTATGTGGGTTGTGCGGGAGGCTAGAAAATAAGTGTGGTACCAATCACATTCTTGATTCGAACGAAATTCATGGTTCACCCCTTCTTCGAGGACGGTGATGGAATCTTACTTGGAGACGGTGTTTAGGCGACGGGGAAGGGCCATGGAGAGTGAATGGAGAAATTGAGAAATAGTAGGAGAGGAGAGTAGAAATTTATGTGAGTGATATGGTGGATGGGGGAGGTATTTATAGGTGGGATTGTGGAAGAAATGGTGGGAAATGATGGAGGGAAGTGGAAGAAATAACTGGGGGAAGAATTGGAGGGAGGATTTTCGGATGGGGGGAAGGAAAAATTTAGCAGATGAATTTGAAGGGAAAAAGAAAACATGGAAAAATGAGGACGAATTCTTCTCAGCGACATCGAACCGATTCGCATGCGAACCGGGTCGGCATGCGATTTGGCCCAACTATTCTGCATAACACCCCAAATTTGCTTAGTTTTCATTTTAGAATCATTCCAACTCTCATTCTCTCCTCTCTAATGCATCTTAAGACTCCCTAAACTCTCTGGGACCCTGGAAAACCGTACCCTCCTCTCTAATTACGCGTTCACTCTCCCGTGCATGAAAACTCAAAGTAGTACTCAAACCTTTCCTCACTCGTGACTTTGATGGACTGTTATATGACCTAAAAACTGACGCTACTCACTAGTATACAACACTTATTCACCCCATACGCGTCGGGGGTGCGACGACCTCTCTTGTTAAGATCACTCAACCCCGTAAATGGGGTTCGATAACCAAATTATGCCGGCCTCTTCAACACGCACCTCTAAATATGGCTTTAGGCGTTGTCCATTTACTTTGAATGTGTCTCCCCCCTTTGGATCTTATAATTCAACGGCTCCATGGGAGAACACTTCTTTCATAATGAATGGGTCGGTCCACCGTGAATGTAACTTGTCGGGAAACAAGTGTAGATGTGAGTTATATAAAAGCACTTTTTGACTCGAATGAAACTTCTTTCGTCGGATAATTCTATCATGTGTAAGTTTCATTCTTTCTTTGGATAGCCTTGCATTTTCATACGCATCATTGAGGATTTCTTCCAACTCATTTAATTGAAGCTTGCGTGCTTCACCGACTTTTTCCATGTTGTAGTCCAACCTCTTGATTGCCCAATATGCCTTGTGTTATAGCTCCACGAGGAGATGGCAAGTCTTTCCATACACAAAATGAAAGGGGGACATCCCGAGGGGGTTCTTATATGCGGTCCTATAAGCCCATAGCGAATCATTCAACCGAGAGACCAATCCTTATGATTAGAATCGACGATATTTTCGAGAATGTGCTTGATTTCACGATTGGCTAATTCGACTTGCCCATTTGTTTTGGGGTGATAAGTAGTCCTAACCTTGTGGACGACTCCATACTTTCTCATGATTTTTTAAACGGTCGATTGCAAAAGTGTTTGCCATTATCACTAATGATTGCCTTCGGATCTACGAAGTGAGAAAGTATGTGTTCTTGTAAGAACTTAATCACCACCTTATTGTCATTAGTCTTAGTAGCTATGGCCTCAACCCATTTCGACACATAATCTACTTCGACAAGGATGCATAAGAATCCAAAGGAGGGAGAAAAGTAACCCATAAATTCAATGCCCCAACAATCGAATATCTCAATGACAAGTATGGAGGTCAATGACATCATGTCGCGCCGTGTGATGGTTGCCATACTTCGACATCTACCGCAATATTTGCAATAAGCATTGACATCCCAAAAAATTTTGAGCCAATATAGAGGCCTCTTTGAAGGATCTTAGCGACCGTTTTGTTTGTCAAAAAATGACCTCCATAAGCCTTCGTTTGACAAATACGGATGACACTATATATCTCGTCATTCGGTACACATCGTTGGATGATTTGGTACACGTAATACTTGAATAAAAAGGGATCATCATAGAAGAACTTGCGCGACAAAGTTAGGAACCTCTTTTTCTCTTACGATGTCCAATCGGAGGGAATGACCCCCCTGTGACAAGGTGATTCCATATGTCCGAAAACCAGGGGAGAGAAGAAGTGGAAAATAATTGCTCATCCAGAAATAATTCGTCTATGGGTATGGGATCATTAGGTGCGTCGGACGAAAGCCGGGACAAATTATCGGCTACGATGTTTTTTTACTCCTTTCTTATCTTTTACGGAGAGATTAAACTCTTGTAGGAGTAGGATTCACCTTATCAGGCGCGGTTTAACATCCTTTTTGGAAAGGAGATACTTAATATCCATCTGGTCGGTAAAGCATATGATCGACGAACCAATGGGATAAGAGAGGAATTTGTCTAGGGCAAAAACTAAGGCTATCAATTCTTTCTTCATGGTGGAGTAATTGAGTTGCAGTCCGGTTAACATTCGGCTATCATAGTAGATGATGTGGGCCTTCTTATCTTTTCTTTGGCCTAAAACAACCCCTATAGTATAATCACTCAGGTCATTCATGAGATCGAATGGAAGGGACCAATCTGGAGCTTGCATAACGGGAGCGAAAACGAATTTGCTTTTTAATTTTTCAAAAGCGCTTTGACATGCCTTAATAAACCTCAAGGCCCCTTTCGACCATATCACTAAAGAGACCTAGCATGCACCTTTGAAAAGTTGCGGGTGCATTACACAATCCAAATGGCATACGTTTGTAGGCCAATGTGCCAAAAGGACATGTGAAAGTCATCTTCTCTTGATCTAGCACATCTACCTCAATTTGGTTATATCCGGAATAACCATCGAGAAATTAATAAAATTGGTGTCCCGCTACTCGCTCTAGCATTTGGTCGATAAATGGTAAGGGGAAATGATCTTTCCTAGTGCCGAAATTTTATTTTCAGTAATCAATGCAAACGCGGCACCCCGTGGTGGTGCGTTGGGGAATTAGCTCACCCTTGGCATTTTCGACCACAGTCATCCCCGACTTCTTTGGGACGACTTGTATAGGACTTACCCACTTGCTATTCGAGATTGGGTAAATAATGTTTGCGTATAATAGCTTAATAATATCCACTATGTCTATATCTTTCGTAGTGGGGTTTAATCGCCTTTGCATCTCCCTTTAAGGCTTCACGTCCTCCTCGAGGTAGGTTTTATGGCTACAAATCACGGGACTTATACCTTTCAAATCCGTGATGTTCCAACCAAAATCACTCTGGTGCTTCCTCAAAATCTCTAATAATTTACCCTCTTACTCTTTATTTAGTCTCTAGGAGACGATAACGGGAAATGTCTCGTCCTCTCCTAAATAAGCATATTTTACGTTGGAGGGTAGTTTCTTTAATTCGAGGGTGGAAAATTTTTCATCGGAGGGAACCGTACGCGACTCCCTCGGTGGTAATTCCTCGAATCTAAAAACCCAATTCACATCTCTCACTTCCTCATCCGATGCTCTCTCGTCTAAAATCTCTCTCAACTCTCTTACCTCCCTCTCAAAGTCGATGTATGTCCCATCACTCTCCCTACTCGAAATAAGACATGTTTTAAAATTTTCCTCTATGTGCTCATCTACTACCTCCTCTATAATATCCACTTCATGAAACTCGTCCTCATCACCTACGTGCTTGGCGATGTTGAAGATATTTGTCTCAAGGGTCATGTTCCCGAAAGTGAGTTGCATTTTCCCATTTTGAGTGTTAATCAAAGCGTTAGTCATAAATAAGAATGGGCGGCCAAGGATGATGGGAACATGATTACTCGAGGTGATGGAGGGATTCGTGTCCCAAAAGACAAAATCTATTGGGAAGTAGAAAGTGTCTACTTGGATTATCACGTCCTCGATAATCCCTCGAGGTATCTTCACAGTATGATCCGCGAGTTAGAGAGTGATCTTAGTGGGCTTGAGGTCCCCCAAATATAATTGCATGTATATGGAATAAGGGAGAATGTTAACACTTGCCCCTAAATCTAGTAATGCTTTCTTGATGCGGTTCTCTCCAATGATGCATGAAATGGTTGGTGCACCCGAATTTTTAAACTTTGGTGGGAAGTCATTTAATAGAACGAAGCTCATATTTTATTATAGGAAAATGTTCTTTTTCACCTTTAATCGATGTTTCACCATCAATAAGTCTTTAAGTAACTTTGTATAGGCAGGAATTTGCTTGATTGCCTCGAGAAAAGGAAAATTATGCTTCACTTGCTTAAATACATGTAGCACATCTTCACAGGAGGGTCCTTTTGTGGAAGGAACCAATCGTTGAGGGAAAGGTGCAGCGATGGGCGGTTTCACTATGACTTCGGGCTTACTAGTGTCATTGTTATCACTCTCATTCAAGGGAGCATCTTTGGTCTCTTTCGTGTAGGGCGAAACCTCCTTATCTTTACGTTCATCGTGTGGGGGGGTGATAAATCAATGACTCTCCAACTACGTAGAGTGGTAAAGGCTTGACATTTCTCTTTATGATCGTCGAATGTAGAGCTAACACTAGGTTGACCTTGGGGAGTTCTTTCGCCTTTGGATGAAAACTTACCCTTATCTTAGATACTTAAGGATGATTTCAATTTCGAATTGTTTGCATTTAATTAAGCAAATATTCCAGTATTTTAAGCATTGGTTGTCGCCTGAGATTGCATAAATTGATTCAAAGTATCCTCGAGATTTCTTTGCAGTGGCGTGATATACAGTACAAGAGGGCAGGGCTTGCATATGTGGGGCTTCATCGAAATGCGTAGGTGGTGGTGGAGGAGGGCAACATGTGAATTAGGATTCAACGCAGCATGTTATTGCCCGTAGCTAAAACCAGGATGGTTCCTCCACTGAAAAGCCAAGAATTACGTGTGATAATTGATTAACTTCGCAACTTTCTAATATAGCACACTTATTTAATTTCAACCCCTAATCATTCATCTAAGGTGCGTGTGTCAACCGATAAATAAATAAAGCATGTGACACAAAAAATATGCTGAGACACAGAATTCAGGAAAAAACCCCTTTCGGGTAAAACCTTTATTTCACTATGAATATACAAGCCGCAACTTACAATTACATAGAGAAATCTGCAATGGATCAACGCGCAGCCAACCCACAAAGACACGCAGTCTTGAACTCAGCAAGAGAATACACGCAGCACCCTCCAAGGACTCGCAGCCCAAACAACGAAGAAAGAACCGCAGCTCTCCTTAATGACACGCAGCCATAAAACTTTGTAGAGACGCCCTCAGCAATGACACGCAGCCCTCGGTTGCAAAGATCTCTCCACAAAGATGAACAACAACAATGTTTGTGTTCTAGGGTTCCAAAAGATTCACAAAAGTAATTGGGATTTTTGGTGTGAATCAAAAAGATGTTTTGCACATCAAAAAGGTGAAGACTTAGAGTATTTAGGACTCTGAAAATCGTCTTGAAAAGTCTTAAAAATAACTCTCCCGAAGTTGGTATAAATAAGAAAACCAAGGAAAGAGTTTTCAAAAACTGGGACTGCTCGTAATTATCCCAGGCGGACCGGTCCGAATTGAGGGCGGATCGGTCCGATTAGATCGGATCGGTTCTTTTATTCTGAGGCGGATCGGTCCGGTTATGATCGGATCGGTTCGATCATTCAGGCTTCATCGGTTCGCATTCGGTCCGGGGTCTACTGGACTTCGAGCAAGCGGATCGGTCCGGTTGAGGGGCGGACCGGTCCGGTTTTCCCAGAAAAATAAAATCCTTTTAAAAGCCTCATTTTGCTTGAAAAAACTTACTTCTTATTTTTATAAAAGCCATTTTATAAAAATTTCCCAATACTAAATATGAACTTTAAGGAACGTAAAAACAAAATTTTACCAAGTTCATTCTCGCAGAGGCTATGATGTTGAAGATGCTTTGCTATTCGGATCCGTTGATGTAGATGCAATCTTGAGTTTCTTCAACGGTGTAACGGCGTACGACATACAAATTGATAATGGACAAAAATGTCCTTACATCCACAAAGGGTTGTAAGAATCCCCGTGAGGGGCATTAAAATTACCCTTAAAACCTCCTACCGCTTCCACTTTCTCTTGAAGCATGACTTTGTAGGCGGGTATCGTCGAGCATTCCTCTGTTGAATGTCCCGCCTCACAAATTGCATGCACACTCTCTCTCATTGCTCGAGTGGATCCGGTTATTTCTCTTGCCCGTGATTTGATTACTGCAACAACCCAGACTTTTGAGTGATTATTTTATATTAAATTGTCTGATGGGTTAATTTTATAAAATAAATAAAGTTAGATAAAATATTATTTTAAGTGATTTAAGAGATAATGTTTACCAAGTTTTGCGTATTTACTGTTATGTGAATGTAAATAGCAGTATGTTGTGTTTTATTGCGTCGTTGTGCTTTAAGCGACGGTTATGACTTATATTCAAATTTGAGCATTATTAATGAATTAAAATGACGTTGGAACATAAAATATTATACGATACTCCGGATGTCAATTTAGATAGTGCGGTTAGTTTTGATATAGTCGTGATAGTCAAAATAAGTGTCATATTGTATTTTTGAGTTTCGGGCACTTTTGTCAGGTTATGACTCAGTTATGTAGTTATGAGTCATTTTAATGGTGTATCAAATTTAAAGAGGGGATTAATGTTTAGTACCCGGTTAAATCTCCCAAACCCCTTTTTATTTCTCATTTTCATGTTATAAGCTTAGATAGATAGATAGATAGATAGATAGATAGATAGATAGATAGAGAGAGAGAGAGAGAGAGAGAGAGAGAGAGAGAGAGAGAGAGAGAGAGATGAGAGAGAGTTGGGAGAAAATGGAAGAAAAGAGAGAAATTGAAGATTGGAGCTGGAAATCGTTGCTACGAGAAGAGAATCCAAGACTACAAACTTGAGGCAAGTTTCTAACTTGCTAATATATGATTTAATGTGATAAATTGCATGTATAGTTAGGTTTTTGAGATTTAAAGCATTTATGGTTTTTGGGGATTTTTAGTGTTTAATCCTTTAATCTTTGATTTAAATTTGGTTTGAGGAGTATATATTAATTAGTAGTTGTGTAGAAATGAGTTGGTAGAATTATTTGTTGTTGATGTTGGAGAAATTGAAGATTTGGGGTTTCGGAAATTTTAGGGTTCATACAACCCGTAGCCCTTTCTGGGCAGTTCAAACAGGGCGAATCGATTCGCCTTCCCCAGCGAATCGATTCGCTAGTAGGGGTGGCTACAGATCTGGGAGACCGAATCGATTCGGGTTAGGTCCGAATCGATTCGGGCTGGGACATTAGGTTGGTTTTCTTCGCCGAATCGATTCGCAGTCAGGGGCGAATCGATTCGGCCCTAGGCGAATCGATTCGGAAACCCTGTTGTTTTGTGGAATCTTTCTTGCTTTGTTTTTAGTCCTTTTCTTTTAGGTTCGAGGCTTAGGAACCTTCTCTTGGGAAGTAATAAGGAGTATTAGAGGTTTAATTTAGGGAGACAAATATCCTAGGTTAGCATGGGGTTATCCCAAGGGTTAGTTCATAAGGGTTGCTGATTCGTTTGATATAGGAAGTTAGCCTAGAACTAATGGAAAATAGAATGGTAATGTTTGGGACTTTTGGGATACTAGTATTGAGGGAAATTACTTTTTATGAATTATGGGACTACTTTGGACCAAGGTTCTAAAAAACGCGGGGCGTGATCGAGGCGTGGAGGCCAAGCCTTAAGCCTTACCTAGGCGGGCCTTAGGCGTGAAAAGGCATTTAGGCCTTATTAATTTATTTTAATATTTTTTAACCATAACAAGGCTATTAAAATACCAAAATTGTGCATATCATAAAAATATGTCGAATATATGCAAATTAAAATACTAATTGATTATTTTGGGTGAGATAATGGCCCGGTTTGTAAAAAAAATCTTTAAAAGACGATATCGTTTCACTAAAGTATTGTTGTTTTTAGAAAAATAGTACGCCTTAAGGGTTTTACCAAGAATAAGGCGTGAAAATCTTAAGGCTGGGGGTTTCTCCCAAGCTTCAAGCCTAGGCGGGTTTTTTAGAACAGAGCTTTGGACTCTTGCAGACTAGTGTGAGGATAATTGCACTTCGAGTCCTAGGCTATTAATAAAATATGACTTCGAGAATAAGAAATGCATATTCTAAAATTGGTAATTAATGGTTAAGTATAAATGGTTTTGAGAATGTAAAAAGTGAATATTTTCAAATGGGAAAATAATTTTGTAAATGATAATTTACACATACACACCTTTCTAAATCTCTATCATATGGGAAGTTATGCGCATGAGGTGAAGTCCCCTGGCTAGTGAATGGAGGGTGAATATAGTCCTCAGCCATAGGACCGGTTATTATTGTGTGATTATTATTCGAAGTGGGGTAATTCCGGGTGTGGTTATGACTCACTGTCAAAGGTATATGGCCACTTCCCGACATTGCGTTATAGGATGCCCAGGTTGTCTTGTACGATAGGCCCTGGAAGATGATAGCCATTTAGGGGGCGCCCAGTGAAGATACTCGGAAGGACGGTCTTAGAATCGTTATATACATATGATTATAACTATTCTTAATAGAGTGGAAATGGTAAATCATTTTGTGTGATAACTGCTTTCAATATGTTTCCCAGAGAGAAAGGGAACTATAAAGTTAAACGGTATAAAATTGTATTGGTGAAGTATTTTGTGAAATAAATTGCTTTAAATATAATTTGCTTAAGAGAAAAGGGACTATGTATTTAAGTTGTGAATAACTGAAATGAAATATCATGGAGTGAAAGTAGAGGAGTTCTCCCATGCTTTTATGAACATTGAGCATTGGGATTGATTTTGCGCTAGGTTGTACTTTTAGAATATGAGGTGAGAAATTTTATGATTAATTGTGAGGCAAAGTTAAGTTCATATTGATGATTAGATATTCATAACTGTCACACATTTTATTCACATGGTGATCATATCAAACCGGACCCTGACCCGTCTATATTTCTTTATTTTGCATGAATTTTATATTCGCCCAGGTGCTCCACTACAAGGGCGCCCGTATTGGCCTCTCCATCTCAGTTGTCTTGGAGCTATAACATTTTGCAGATGTTGTAGGATATTCGTTATAGACGCTTCTATCTCTTGTACTCTAGATATGATCAGTTTACTTATTCGGGCGTGTTGCCTATGCTTTGTACTCATTTATTATAATGTGATATTTAATTGTAATACTCGGTGTAACCTGCTTATATTAGTTTGTTAGCCGATAGCTTATTCAGTTATTACTTTATACATTATTATTATACCATTACTCGTTGATTTTTATATCCACCTTATTTTCAAATTGGATTGTCTAAATGCTTTTCTTTTAACTTAAAAAATTAAATTTGACATCCGTTTTCTAAAATATTTGGTGGTTATCTCATATTATTATTTTCCCGACAGTGATGCTAAGAATGGACCATCTATGATTCATGTATTTATTAGGATATTGGGCTGGCCACCTCTTATTTTAATTAGTGGGTAGTCACAGATGGTATCAGAGCATCAGGTTCTAGTGTCCTTAGGAATCTGCGCGGACGTGTTATGCTCTCAGCGTTGCTTTCAATTTGATATAGAGCCTTAGGATTAAGATTGTTTATTCCTCTTGTGAGATTTCGTTCTCCTGCTATAATGTAAGAATTCAAAAAATCTTTTGAGCTTTTGTTCGAGATTCGTATGTTGGATGATGAAGGGCGTCAGGGGAGGCCGTTATGAGGGCGGTATGAGACAGGATTATTAAAAAATGTAAGTTGTAGTCAAGGATGAGGGACGCATAGGAGGTCACTCCCTTCGTAGCACTTTCTTAGATTGCTACCGCGATTACTAAGTACACTAGATATAGTTTTCCAAGTTCACTACAAGTAGAGAGTGGTACTAAGATCTTAATTCCCATCGAAGTTAAATAGAAGTTAAAAAATCCTTGATAAGGGCCACACGTTGAAGTTAAGTCATGCGGAGGTAGTGTAGCTTCATTTGGTGAGAATAAGACTCAGAAACTTTGGGCCTAGAGAGGGGTATAAAAATGCCCAGATGTGAAAAACTGAGGAAGATTTTTCACCCCGTTGGAGTAATGTCGAAGTAGTGGGAACGGTAGTTGCCATTTTGGGTGGAGCAGGAAGTTTTGCTTGTAGAAAAACCTGGTAGATGTTTTCAACAGCAAGTTTCTCTGGGATATCAGAAATGATGAGAAGGTAGACTCTCAAATATTCACATGAGTCTCGATCAGAGGCCGATCGTGAATAAAAAGTTATAGGGTTAAGGAAACCGTGCATCGAAATAAGGTAGGTACAAGGAAGATAGAGCCCTTCGGTGGAATGATAGGCTCATGAGTAAGTGTTACTAAGACGTATGGAGAAGTCATGTTCATGAAACCCCATTGATGGGCATCCGCCCAGGGAAATTTTTATGGTAGAAGTTATAAATTCTGAGATGTTGAAACCCTTAACGTGGTCAGGGTGGCTAAAGATGGAAAAACGATTATGACGGGGAATGTAGAACCGCGCATTTTGATCCTGTCGATCAGAGTTAAAGGGCAAGAATAGGATGCCTAGTCAGGGCATTGATGGAAGTAGTTTTGGTTCAGATAAGACTAGAGTACTGTAATTGGGAACTATTGGAAGTGGCCAGGGTGATTGGCAAGAAGGTTGTTGTAAATTTCACCTTGGTTGAGGGTGGTATATTCAGTGTGGTAAGATGGAGTAGCATTGTATTAACCTTAGATTCGAGTGTATAATTTAAGCTTGTGGTAGTATTGATGTTATTATAGAGGGTGTATCTTTATAATTTCCGCGGTAGGGAGGCTTTATTTTCCTTCATTCGCTAAAGCGAGTGTTGATATTTTAATAGTATATGTGGTTTGTGTTACTCATATTGTATGTGTTATACGAGTGAAAATATTTTTGGTTTGGTCGGAGCGATAGCAAGAAAATGATTGCGAGGCTATCGTATTTCTAGTTCCAGGGAATTAGACTTTATAGAGATGGTTTAAGGTATGCAATAAATTTTCATTTTATATTTTTATTTTGCATGTTTGATGTTGTTTTATCTCCACGACCAACAAAGTTAAGTAGTAGTGTATCAGAGGGGTTACTTGTTTGGATTTCGTTTGCGAGACGCTCCACTTATGAACCTTAACGACGTTGGGGACACTTTTACATACACCCCCCCCGGGGACACTTCTCGTATCACAGACGTCAACATCAACCCCAGGTACTAAGGAATAGTAACCCCGGTCAACAGTAGGCCAAGATGACAAGAAGCTCTACACTCACCTTCAACATGAACCTTACCTCGGAGGAGGCCGAGGTTACCAGAGGCATCGCTTACCATCAACACGCCAGTGACTCGGCTAAGGCCGACACGGGCATACACCTCGGCTGACATAAAGTCGAGACATCCCATGACACCTCACGGATTGAGCGGACGACCAACCCTTATAGCTCGGCCTCTCCTAGGCCGAGGCCATTCACCAACATGACTACCAGGCATCTGTTGACGTTTGGATAAGGACACCTGGGCATAAATCAGTTATAACAAGATTATTCCCCACACGTGGGGGAATATTTCATCATCATTATCTACATGTGGCCATGACAGGTGGCACATCCCCATTGGTGAGGAAACTACGCACATGCACATTACATGCATAGGGGGTACATTACACCCCCTAGGCACTATATAAAGGGATCACCCCTACCTTGCAAAGGGATCCAGGAATAAAAACCCTAGCAAAAACTGTCTAAATATACACAGTAGAGAGGGAGAGAGCTTGAGAGGTTGTAACCATGGCCATTAGTGCCTTCTTTCAGTGATATTACTCTCACACACTCACCGTGGACGTAGGCCACATTGGCTGAACCACTCATATTTGGGTGTCATTCCTCTTATCCTCACCTCATTCTTACCTTATTCATATAGCTGTGTTGCCATTGTTACACCTGTATTGAGCTTGCAAACATCTCACCTGGTGGTGCTGATTTTTAGCATCATCATTTTGGCGCCGTCTGTGGGAACGAGAAGATATCTCTTCCTCTTTTCCTGCTTAGCCTGACCGGAGATTCTGGTGGTGAACCAGAAACCACCCCTTGCGTGGAGCTGTTTCACCATTGAAAGAGATCCTTTAAGGTATTAAGCTCACCCGCTACTCAAAGTTCTATAGTGGTAACACATGGCACCAGACTTGCCGCCGCCTCTTCCGCCGCCCGGAGGTGGAGGAACTAGCTCCAGTCAGGTTCCTCCCCAGTCCGAAATGGCGGAGGTGGCAGCTGCCTTGAAATCTTTGGCTGCAACACAACAAGCGATGAAGGAGCAATTTGCACAGCTCAGCCAAACCATGATGATGAGACCACCCGGAGTCTCGCCGGACATGATCACCCCGGCGGCAGTTCAACCCCAACCGGATGCCAGGGGACCACCCCAGGCACCGATGAAGGACCAACCTGCACCCCCGCGGAGAAGGGATGTTGCTGACCCTAGGCGCTTGCGCCTGGGGAGGCAAGGAAACCCATGCCCGGAGGACAGGTATGATGACATAGGAGCAGAAGAGGCCCCTGAGGACTGCTGGGAGCCATATGAGGTGTCCGATAACACCGTACGACCTCTTCGGCAAAGCCAAGGATGTGTCGGCCAAAGAAGAGATGAGGCACGGTAGAGGGGGTCGGCCTTCAACAGGTTGAGCAGAGGCTCGGCCTTCGAGAGGCTGGGACCCGTTAATGACCTAAGACATAGGCTATCAAGGTCAAGGAGTGCCGCAGGCTCCCAAAGAGGGGATAGGCAGGCTCGGCCAGATCAAGGCCGACTCATGGAGAGAAGAGCAAGGGAGCAGGATGAGATCAACAGTCAGCGGGTCGCGGCTGGGGAACCCTCTGTCCACCGAAGAGAGGTGGCAGGGGATAACCTCGACCAAGTTGATGAGAGAAGACCATGGAATGACTCGATCCAACGTCTCGAGGAGAAGATAGGGGACCTCATAAAGAGGAGGGACCCCATACAGAGGGGCTACACGGAGGGCTCACCGTTTGTGGCCAGGATAGTGGGGTTCCCAACCCCAGCTAAATTCAAACCTCCTGTGGTGACTCCTAAGTATGATGGCAGCACTAACCCAGTGCACCACATCGAGATGTACCAGTCAGCCGCAGATATTTACTCGATACCTGATGAGATGAAGTGCAGGGCCTTCTCGGGCACCTTGACAGGGGCAGCGCATAGCTGGTTCACCTCTCTTCCGAAGAACTCAATCGAAAACTTCAAAGGCTTGGCCGAGCAGTTCATCCACAACTTCTGCTTTGGGGTAAGGCCCCAAAAGAAGACCACCCACCTCCTATACGTCAAACAGGCTAAGGGTGAAAGCCTGAGAGACTACATAGCAAGATTCAACAAGGAGAAGTTAGAGGTGGAGGATTATGAAGAGAGCATAGCCATGACCGCCCTTATAGGAGGTCTTCAGAAGGGAAAGCTACTATGGAAGCTAGCGGAAGACCCCCCCAAGTCTATGGCGGAGCTGTTGTCCACTGCAGGAAAAGTGATGAATGCGGAGGAGGCAATGTCCGCCAAATACGAGGAGGAGAACCGCGGTAGCGCTGGGAGGTCCCAGGGTAAGAAAGAAGGGAAGAAGCGGTCAGTGGAGGACAAGTTCGCTCATTACACTCCTCTGACTGTGAGCTGTGAGCACATCCTTAATGAGATTAAGACTGACAGGGCTCTGCGGTGGCCAGAGAAGCTGAAGGCCCCACCGCATAAGAGGAATAAAAACCTCTGGTGTGAGTTCCATCAGGATCACGGCCATGTCACAGACAGATGCTTCGCCTTAAAGGATGAGATTGAGAAAATGCTGAAGTCTGGGAAGCTGAGAAAGTATGTGGACGGCAAAGCCCCGAAAGCTGGAAGAGAAGACCCCAGGAAGAGGAGAGATGACAGGTGTCGCGGCGATGCCCCAGTAAGAGGGCATGATGATTCAGAGGGTGATGATGGAGATGACCCAGATCTCCCACCGAGGGATGACAATACCCCAGTGAAGAGGGTAGGAATGATCTCCTTTGGTGTTGGCACCATATGTGGGGGATTCGCAGGAGGCGGCTCTGAGGTAGCGGATAGAAAGGCCCATGTGGCTGAGGCCAAGTCGGTAGCCAGACCAGAGGTTGTGAACCTGACGTCTTCTGGCCCATTGTAGAAGAGAACGAAGGTGGACATGGACACCCTAGTGGTAGGTTTCTCCCGGCTCGACTTTAAGGGCATCTTAGCCCCCCATGATGACCCCTTGGTCATAACGACAAGGGTGCATGGGTGCGATGTAGGGAGAATCCTCATAGATGGGGGAAGCTCAGCAGATGTAATGTTCTGGCCTTGTTTCAAGAGCTTGGGTCTTAGCAGATCAAGGCTAGTGTCATACCACCACCCCTTGATAGGCTTCAGTGGTGAGAAAGTGCACCCATTAGGCATGTATGAGATGGATGTGCGTATGGGGGATGAGTGGCCCAAGAGGCTGACTAAGAAGATAAACTTTTTTGTGATGGACGAGAATGTCTACTCGGCCTACAACCTCATCATCGGAAGAGTGGCCCTCAAGGAGTTTGAAGCCGTGCCGTCAACGGTCCATCAAATGCTAAAATTCCCGACCCCGTATGGGGTAGGGGAAGTGCAAGGGGATCAGACCACGACACGAGAGTGTTATTTCAACTCAGCGGAAGAGAGGGAGGCCCATAAGAAAGCAACCGCCACATACAGCATAGACACTCTTGACCCGAGAGATGAAACAAAGCTAAAGAAGGGCGAGGCCGCGGAAGAGGTAGAATCCATCGTCCTCAACGAGGACGAGCCGGAAAAAACCGTCCAGGTCGGCAAAGCCCTAGAACCAAAGATTAAGGAAGAGTTGGTAAGCCTTCTCAGGAAGAGGCAGAGTGTCTTTGCCTGGAACCACACCGACATGCCTGGTATAGACCCTGAGGTTATGACCCACAAACTCAATGTGGATAGGGATGCCAGGCCAATCAAGCAGAGGAGAAGAATTTACTCCAGAGAGAAATATGAGGTCATTCGGGAAGAAGTGAAAAAGTTGGAAGAGGCCGAGTTCATACGAGAGATCACCTATCCAGAGTGGCTCTCAAATGCAGTGATCGTGCCTAAGGCCAATGGAAAGTGGCGGATGTGTGTAGATTTCACAGACCTGAATAGGTCTTGCCCGAAGGACAGCTATCCCCTACCTAGGATAGACCAGATGGTGGACGCAACAGCAGGGCACGAGCTCATGAGCTTCATGGATGCTTATTCAGGTTATAACCAAATCTTCATGGACACCGAAGACTCTGAGAAGACAGCCTTCATCACTGACAAGGGGACGTATTGTTATAAAGTGATGCCCTTTGGTCTGAAAAATGCGGGGGCAACATATCAGCGTCTCGTCAATAGGATGTTCGAGGAACAGATAGGTAAGACCATGGAGGTATACGTGGACGATATGCTAACGAAGAGCCTGAAGGCATGTACTCACGTGGCAGACCTTGAGAAGACCTTTGATGTCATGGATTCATACAGAATGAAGCTCAACCCGGCGAAATGTGTCTTCGGTGTAGGAGCAGGGAAATGTCTGGGGTTCATAGTTAATCAAAGGGGGATTGAGGCAAACCCTGAGAAGATCAAAGCATTTCTCAACATGAAGACCCCTAGGAGTATCAAGGATGTCCAAAGACTTACTGGAAGAGTAGCTGCCCTGAACAGGTTTGTTTCCAGGGCAACGGATAAGTGTCTTCCATTATTCAAGATTCTAAGGAAGGCCTTCCAGTAGGATGAAGAGTGTGAAAAAGCCTTTGATCAACTCAAGTCCTACTTAGGATCTCCCTTGCTGCTGTCCCGGCCCATTGCAGGAGAGAGGTTGTTTGTGTACTTGGCAGTCTCTGAGTCGGCTATTAGCGCGGCCATCATACGAGAAGAAGGTGGAGATCAGAGGCCTGTATACTTCAACAGCAAGGCCCTACAAGGGTCTGAGCAGAACTACCCCAGAATGGAGAAATTGGCTTATGCTCTTATCCATGCTTCAAGGAAAATGAAACCCTACTTTCAAGCTCACTCTATGATAGTCCTTACAGACTCCCCACTAAGACAGGTTTTGCACAAGCCTGAGAAGTCCGGGAGATTGATGGCCTGGGCCATTGAACTAGGGGAGTATGATCTTACTTACCAGCCCAGGATGGCCATTAAGGGGCAGGCCCTTGAAGATTTTGTCGCGAAATTCACTTGGGAGGAGACTGAGTCAGAGAAGAGCCGAGCTGTCTCCCGAGATTCGGAAGAGATAGACCCTTACATCTTCCAAGGCCGAGAAGAGGTAGTACCAGTCAAGGCCCGGAGGAGGGTAGAAGAGAACGAAGAGGATCGATACCTCTTCGAAAAAGGAGTGATGAGAGAAGGGGTCTTCTCTTCAGATGAAGACGTGTGGGGCCTCTTCGTGGATGGATCCTCCTGTGATGGTGGAAGCGGCGCGGGGCTAGTACTCTCAGCTCCAGATGGCGCCAACATTGAGTATGCCTTAAGATTCAACTTCCAGGCTTCAAACAACGAGTCTGAGTATGAGGCCATGATAGCGGGCCTCCTATTGGCAACGACTCTGCGGGTAAAGCGGCTACTACTTCATAGTGATTCAAGGTTGGTTGTTAACCAAGTGCTGGGGGCGTACGAGGCCAAGGATGAGAGGATGGCCAGGTATTTAAAAAAGGTAAGAGGATTGCTAGAGTTTTTTGAAGAGGCCAAGCTGAAGAGAGTGCCTAGACTGAGCAATAACCATGCTGACGCATTGGCAAGACTGGCCTCGGCAATGAAGACAGATTTGGGAAAAACCATCCCAATTGAAGTTCTAGGAAAAGCAAGCATCGAGGAGGACGAGGTATGTAACCCTTGTCACAATATAAACCCGGGAGACTCGTGGATTGACCCGATTGTCAGATACCTGAGGGAGGGGGAGCTGCCTGAGTCCAAACTGGAAAGGAAAAAGCTGAGATACAGGGCTGCCAAGTTCTCATTGGTAGGAGATGTCTTATACAAAAAAGGTTTCCTCTTGCCCCTCCTCAGATGTGTTCACCCCTTGGAAGTACCTCGGATCTTGCAGGAGGTTCATGAAGGCTCTTGCTCTAGCCATATAGGAGGAAGACCCTTAGCTAAGAGAATCATCACTCAGGGATACTGGTGGCCAACCTTGTCTAGGGACTCTGCTGATTATGTGAAGAGGTGCGACAAATGTCAGAGGTTCGCCACCATCCCACATCAACCACATCATCCCATGATATCGATCTCTTAACCATGGCCGTTCGCGGTATGGGGAATTGACTTGGTAGGACCCTTGCCAAGAGCAGTCAACAACTATAGATTCTTGATAGTTGCCATTGACTACTTTTCAAAATGGGTAGAAGCCGAACCCATGATAACAATTACAGAACAAAAGACCTTTCAGTTCATCTGGAAGAACATCATATGTAGATATGGTCTCCCAAACACGCTCATCTCAGATAATGGGACCCAGTTCAAGAACGCCTCCTTGGAGAAGTATTGCCAAAGTGTGGGGATTAAACAGTTCTTCTCATCCCCTGGTCGACCCCAGGCTAATGGCCAGACTGAAGTCACAAATAGGACAATCTTGGATGGAATCAAGAAGAAGTTAGAAGACGCGAAGGGGAGATGGATAGAAGAGGTTTACGCTGTGCTATGGGCTTACAGGACCACAACAAGGACACCCACGGGAGAAACCCCATTCATGCTGGCACACGGTTCAGAAGCCGTCATACCAACGGAGATAGGCCTACCAACTCATCGGATTCAGACCTATGATCAGGACAGCAATGGGGAAAGGAGGAGGTTAGACTTGGACCTTATTGAAGAAAGAAGGGAAGACGCAGAGGTCAGGAAAGCAGCCTACCAGCAGAGGGCAGCAAAATTCTACAATCAAAGGGTAAAAGCAAGACCCATTGCGGTAGGTGATCTAGTCCTTAAAAAGACCCTACAGAAGGCAAACAAGCTTCACCCGAACTGGCATGGCCCCTACAGAGTAACGGAAGAGGTTGTGCCTGGCACGTATAGGTTAGAGAACCTAGAGGGAGAACCCTTCACCAACCCGTGGAATGCCGACCACCTAAAGAGATATTTCATATAATGTTGCATCTATTTTGTCAATTGTAAATGTACCATCTTACTGAGAAGAGGTTGTGAATAAAGATCAGTTTCCATGGCAAATCCTTGTTTTATTTTAACATCATTCATTTGGTGAAATTTATTATGGGGATAACCTCTTAGATGAGGACCTCAGACCTTAAACATCATTAATTTGACGACATCATGAGGCTTACCTCGGCCTAGGTGATGACCTCAGACCCTCATAACACCACTTGGTGGTGACGAGGTCTGAGCCCGGACATCTCGGCTGGAGGACCTCAGACCCTTAACATCATTCATTTGGTGAAATTTATTATGGGGATAACCTCTTAGGTGAGGACCTCAGACCTTAAACATCATTAATTTGATGACATTATGAGGCTTACCTCGGCCTAGGTGATGACCTCAGACCCTCATAACACCACTTGGTGGTGACGAGGTCTGAGCTCGGACATCTCGGCTGAAGTACCCCAGACCCTTAACATCATTCATTTGGTGAAATTTATTATGGGGATAACCTCTTAGGTGAGGACCTCAGACCTTAAACATCATTAATTTGATGACATTATGAGGCTTACCTCGGCCTAGGTGATGACCTCAGACCCTCATAACACCACTTGGTGGTGACGAGGTCTGAGCTCGGACATCTCGGCTGGAGTACCCCAGACCCTTAACATCATTCATTTGGTGAAATTTATTATGGGGATAACCTCTTAGGTGAGGACCTCAGACCTTAAACATCATTAATTTGATGACATTATGAGGCTTACCTCGGCCTAGGTGATGACCTCAGACCCTCATAACACCACTTGGTGGTGACGAGGTCTGAGCTCGGACATCTCGGCTGGAGTACCTCAGACCCTTAACATCATTCATTTGGTGAAATTTATTATGGGGATAACCTCTTAGGTGAGGACCTCAAACCTTAAACATCATTAATTTGATGACATTATGAGGCTTACCTCGACCTAGGTGATGACCTCAGACCCTCATAACACCACTTGGTGGTGACGAGGTCTGAGCTCGGACATCTCGGCTGGAGGACGTCAGACTTTTAACATCATTCATTTGGTGAAATTTATTATGGGAATAACCTCCTAGGTGAGGACCTCAGACTCTTAAGTAATAGTTATGGCACCACATTCAGTAATGACTTCAGAGTGCATAGCATTCATGTACATTCACGAATAAAGATGAAGAGAGACATTTGCATTCGACAAAAGCTTAAAATTGCATAATATTTAAGTCTGAGAAATTGCATAATATTTAAGTCTGAGACATTTGAATGAGGAACGTCTAATGTCTCTTCAGGGTTGGCCTGCTCGGTATTGGTCACCTCGGCTACTTCGTTTGCAGGGTCAGTTTCTCCGAGGTCAGCCCCTTCCAGAGTAACAGTTTGACCAGGGGCAGCAGCTTCATCCTCTATCTCCTGCAAGGCCTGGGCAAATTGGGCATCGGCAAGGCCGAGGCCCACAAAATCTGAGGCCTTAATGGTGCCAACCTCGGCCTCCCTTACCTCGGCCCACTTGGAGGTGGCCTTGATACCCCTTTCAAGGTACTCCAGGCCAAAACCTACAAACTCCTCGGAGACCTTATAGTCAGCAATTATTGTCTTCAAGGCGTCTGCAAGAGAAGCCTTCACCGCAGCATCAACCTTCCTCTGCAAAGCATCGTCCTTGTCCTTCAGGGCCCTGGTATGACTTTGAACAAGTGCAGAGATGTCCTTCTCTAGGGATTGGGCCTTATTTTCAGAGGTCTGAGCCTTGGTCTCAGCCTCCTGTAACTCGATCCTCAGACGAGCAACCTCGGCCTTCAGGGTGCCCTCAACTTTTTCAGCCTCCTGCCCCTTCTGGATGAGAGGCAATTTCCTCAAGGCCCAGTTGGATAGTTGATACATGGCAGCCGCACCCTGCACAGTAAATAAAGAAGTCAGATGAGAAGCAGAATCATATGTTGCACTTTAGACAAGAACAAGTTATACCTGGACTACTCGGTGAAGACCAAATTTAACCATTAGGGGAGTGTCCATGGCCCTGAAGAAACGCTTGTCGGCCTCGGTCATCATATTGTTCAGAGCGTCCATGGCCTGTCGGCTGTGGCCGACCACGCTATCAGACAGTTTCAACTGGTCCAAACGTGCTGATAACGTGTCGGCCGTGAGGGGGATCGCAGTATCTGAGGACCTCTTGGTTCTGGAGGTCGGCCTCTGATCCTCAGGAGGATGGACCTCAGGTGCCCTCTTCTTAGATTTGGATGTTGAAGGAGCAGGTGGAGGAGCGTTCATGCCAGTCTTCTTGACAAGTCTAGACAAGCTTGGAGCTGCCATCTCCCACAGCTCGTCTGAAATGTTTGGTGGTTTCTCTGCAAAAGTAAAGAGATATGAGTCAGAAATAAAGTACGTATGATAAGAGGCTACACTTGGTCAAAATAAAAATCCTTACCAAAGTCAGCTAAGGGACTTCCGCCGAGGCTCGTCCCCGAGAGATACTGGGGGGTCAGCAGATGCTCAAACTTGACAAACATCCCATGGGCCCCTTGGTCCTGCAGGGCCTTCACCCTTTTGCCATGTTGCACACTTAGTCCAGGGTCGGCCCTGGCAGCCATGGTAACTTTGCCCCATTTCCGGGGTATTCTCGGCTAGAAGATGGAAGAGGGAATGGAAGAACCAAATTCCCACGGCCCTGAGACAAAAAAGTACCTGGGTTTCCAATTATGGTTGGAGGTCTGAGTGACCAGGAGCATCTTTTTCTCAGGCCTCCGAGCCACAAAGTGATAGTAGCTCGGATGATTTTTGGCCGAGGTAGGGACGTAACAACCAGCAAAGACCTGCACTGGGAGGTCAGAGTGGTGAATCGCCCTCCACAAGATGATTGCCCCTATAATAACCCTCCAGGCATTGGGAGAGAGCTGCGAGGGGGCCGACTTAATGAATGATAGAATAGTCCGAATGACGGGGTGAAAGGGAAGACGAAAACCTAACTTGAACATCTGCTCGTACAGGCAGATTTCTCCATCCCTACCGTGGTAGGCCCTCTCTTCCCTCAGAGGTCTCCTTAAGTGGATAGAGGGGCTAATGGAGTATAAGTACCTGAAGTGCAGTAGATCCACCTCAGTAATTGTGCTCTCATACTCGGCCGCCTCAGATGTGTCTACATCACTTTCGGCATCCTCATCATCGTTAGACTCAACGTCGGCTGGAGCAGACATGGACGGGTTACCGGGGAACCTCTGAGCAAACTCGGCCTCGGTGACGGCCGACAATGGAATAGCATTTAGAATGGGGGGCACAGCCACATTTGGCTCTACAAGCTCAACCTCTGAAGAAGAACCAGAGGTACTTGTGCCATTTTGAGACGAGGCGCGACTGGAGACCTCGGCATGGTCAGGGTTCTGATCAGCCTCAGTAGTGAAGTCCATGGCCTCTTGGAAAGAGTCCACTGACATTGGATCAGAGGTGGAAGACTCAGACTCGGACATCGGTAAATTGTTGGCAGAGACGTCTGTCTGGTAAAAAATTTCAGGAGGACGAGGGTATACCACCTTGAGAGGTGGAGGAAAGAGGGGTCTGATGGGGGACTCTTGTGACCTACGAGCTTCTTCCTGAGCTCTCTCTATTTGTCTAATTTTATCTAAGGTCTTTTCTTTTAGAGATGGGAAGTCTTCAAGAAGTTGGTACAAGGGTCTGAGCATCTGGGGACGATCCAAGGCTTTGGCAGACCCTAACTTGGGAATATCCTAAAAACTACAAACAAATATGGCTTGAAAAGTTAAGGGAATTAGAGATCAAACCAAAGAACTTATACAGGAAGCCTGGCTCACCGAAAAACTCAAGATCTCACCGGAAAACTCAAGAACTAGCCAGAAAACTCAAGATAAAAAATATCAAAAACGAAGGAAATGGAGAGGGAGGATACCTGAAGGTGAGATTGGTGAATAAGGCGGAGAGTATCGCGCAGGAAGTGAGGTATCCCTCGGTGGAACAATCGCTGGAGCAGAGGTCAACTTCGGAGAAATTTTTTGCAGAAAACAGGGGAGCAATCGCTTGAACAGGAGAGAAATGAGGAAGAAGAAGAAAAAGAAAGGTTTTAACCTTTAAATACTTGGGCATGATTCCCAAGGCTCATCATTGCCTTGGGAAGCCCAAGGGACAACTGAACATGTGCCAACCAAGTGGGCACGCCTTGGCAACGGACAAGTGTCATGCAGGTATTGACTTTGGGGTGAATAGACCTCGGAGGCAAGAACCCCCTAGTCACCCACTCTCGCAAATGACTAAGGGCTGGGGGGTGATTGATATACCCAAGTATGACCTCGGCCTGGAGGTTCCTACCTCGGCCGAGATGAAAGCCGAGATGATGGCCAACCCACCAGTGCATCGGGGCCCACGATATCATCCCTCGGCCAAGTCTACCTCGGCCCAGGCCGACACTTCCACATACACCCCCCCGGGGACACTTCTCGTATCACAGACGTCAACATCAACCCCAGGTACCAAGGAATAGTAACCCCGGTCAACAGTAGGCCAAGATGACAAGAAGCTCTACACTCACCTTCAACATGAACCTTACCTCGGAGTAGGTCGAGGTTACCAGAGGCATCGCTTACCATCAACACGCCAGTGACTCGGCTAAGGCCGACACGGGCATACACCTCGGCTGACATAAAGCCAAGACATCCCATGACACCTCACGGATTGAGCGGACGACCAACCCTTATAGCTCGGCCTCTCCTAGGCCGAGGCCATTCACCAACATGACTACCAGGCATCTGTTGACGTTTGGATAAGGACACCTGGGCATAAATCAGTTATAACAAGATTATTCCCCACACGTGGGGGAATATTTCATCATCATTATCTACATGTGGCCATGACAGGTGGCACATCCCCATTGGTGAGGAAACTACGCACATGCACATTACATGCATAGGGGGTACATTACACCCCCTAGGCACTATATAAAGGGATCACCCCCTACCTTGCAAAGGGATCCAGGAATAAAAACCCTAGCAAAAACTGTCTAAATATACACAGTAGAGAGGGAGAGAGCTTGAGAGGTTGTAACCATGGCCATTAGTGCCTTCTTTCAGTGATATTACTCTCACACACTCACCGTGGACGTAGGCCACATTGGCTGAACCACTCATATTCGGGTGTCATTCCTCTTATCCTCACCTCATTCTTACCTTATTCATATAGCTGTGTTGCCATTGTTACACCTGTATTGAGCTTGCAAACACCTCACCTGGTGGTGCTGATTTTCAGCATCATCAGTTACTTTATGTTAGGATGTTGGTTTTGAGGGTTTTTAGCTGATAATCACGTGATTAATTAAGGGCTAATAAAAAGTTAATGTGCGGTGCGGAAGCACTAGAAATCGTTCTCTCCTCTGATAGATGTGAGTGAGACAAAGATAAGGAAGTTGGATCGAGACTTATAGTTATGCCTTGATGAGAAGGCCATTTAAGAAATTGTATATATATATGTGTGTGTGTGTGTGTGTGGGTACCCAAAATTAAGGTCATGGGCCTGGACGAGTAGCCCAAGCCCAAAGTCCAGGCCCCCCCCCCTTTTATTTTTAATTGGGATCCGGTCTCTTCCCACGTTCCCATTAAGGGAGGTTATAAGAAGAGATGGAAGACGTGGGGGAATCCAACTCCCCCGATCACCTAAACGTACATGTATATATTGAACCCTAAGTCCGGGGAAAAGGGACAAGTTGTATTCTCTGTAATCACTCTCCGGAGTATATAGAAATAACAACGACTGCACCACCGTGGACGTAGGCACATCTTTGCAGAACCGCGTACATCCTTTGTTGTGTGATTGACATTTTACATTTCATATTCTTGCTTGGTGATTGCTTTTTTCTTATCTATTTGTGTTGCATAATAATTGTCACCACAATTGGCGCCGTCTGTGGAAAGCGTTCATCTTTCCCTGAGAAGAGCCCACACCAAGAAAGGAGTTTAAAATGTCTGATCACAGCAGCAATGCCCCCCAGGCAGGGGATATTCAAGAACCACCTGCTCCTCGCAGGATTAGGTCTGAAGTTCGACGTTCAAATCAGAGGGCTCGCTTGGAAAAGCCAGCCTCAGAAGAAAGTCAGGGACCAGCGAGGTCCACACAGATATCCAGATTGATTGATGCATACGAGGCAAGGCTCCATGAACAGAGGGAGTCTTCTCGCAGATACGAGGCTGAGAATGCTCGCTTGAAAAGAAGATTGGAAAGACTGGAGAGGGAACTTCATCCTGATAACAGGAGACGTCCATACCGCACTGCTAGCCCTCAGGCGAGCAAGTCTCACAACCGAGGAAGGAGCCCTAGGCGGGGATCTCAAAAGTTCGAAGGAGGCGAATCAGACGACGACCTCCGCGAGCAGCCGCGAAGAGCTCGCCGTTATCAGAGCCCTGCTCGCAGCGAGGAGAACATACGAAATATGGTCCGCAGGGAGATAGACCAACATCCTGCCCACCACGGTACCAGATCGACCCGAGAACTCGTTAGGCGAGCTCTCAAAACCCAGATGAAGTCACCTTTCATGAGGGAAATTGAGGAAGAAGAAGCCCCCAATCCAAGGTTCAAGATTCATGACGGTGAGACTGATCCCATTGATCACGTCAGGCAGTACCGACAGGCCATGACCCTCTGGAACCACCGGGACATGCTAATGTGCCGAATTTTTCCTTCGAGCCTGCATGATGTAGCGCAGAAGTGGTTCGAAAGGCTCCCCCACCGGTCAATCAGGAGTTTCAAATCCTTGGCCAAACTTTTTACGGCCCGATTCATTACCAGTAGCTCCCATCCCAAAAGGATGGATGCTTTGCTGACAATGAAGAAAACGCCTCAAGAGACCCTCCGAGACTACGTAAAGAGGTATTGCGAGTTATTCAATGAGATCGAGGACTGCGCAGAGGAAGTGGTAGTGGCCTCTTTCAAAATTGGGCTCCCTAGTTCTTCCCTTCTATACCAATCCCTGACAAAGAAGGAGGTTATGACTATTGACGACCTAATGGCTCGCATCGAGAAGTACGCTAAGGTGGAGGATGTCACCCGCGTCACTACAGGAGAAAGTGGTCGAGCTAAACTCACTACCAAGGGCAATGACAAAGCTGAGAACCAGAAGAAAGGAGGTAAGAACGGGGGTAAAAATGGCTCCAAGAACGGAGGGAACAATGATGCGTCGAAAGCATTCCAGACAGTCAACACCGTCTTCAAAGAACCAATTTACAAAATTCTCGCGAAGATCAAAGATGAGCCATTCATCAAGTGGCCCGGGAAGATGGGAGGAGATACCTCGAAGAGGAACAATGCGCTAAGATGCACTTTTCACAAAGAATGAGGACATAAGACTGAGCATTGCAAAGCTCTTAAGTCTCACCTCGAGGAGCTGGCCCAGTCTGGGCATTTGAACAAGTTTGTGGAGAAAAGGGCAGAGAAAGTGGCTGCCAATAGAGAGGCGAGACCTGACAACGTGCTCGAAGATGATGCTGGACATGAGTTCGCGATAATTCACGGGGCATCTAATGCCAAGCAGATACAAGGAAATTCAGCTCGAATGGAGATGAAGAAACTTACAGCGGTAATGCAGGCTTTTCAGATCGATCCAGCAAAGTCACAGTCAGGAAAGCGTAGACGAGCAAATGACGTCAACTATAACAAGTATATTGTCTTCATAGATGAAGATTTGGTGGGAGTGAGAACCCCACATCATGATGCCCTGATCATTACACTCAGGATAACCAACTTTGACGTCGACTAGTTGCTCGTCGATCAAGGAAGCTCGTCCGAAGTAATGTATCTCGACCTATTCAGAAAATTGAAGTTAAGCGTTACCGACCTAAAGGAAGCTACTGTCCCTTTAGTTGGCTTCGCTGGAAAAATAACTATGCCTTTGGGAAAGATTGTACTATCGGTGCACGCTGGAAACGTCTCCAAGATGATCGAGTTTTTGGTAGTCGACATCGACTCGCCATACCAAGCCATCCTCGGCAGGGGATGGCTTTATGCGATAAAGGCAGTCTCCTCGACCTACCATAAGAAACTCAAGTATGTAACCGATCGAGGAGTAATAGAAATCCACGGCGACTAAACGTTGGTAAGAAGGTGCTTCATAGCAGCCATCCGACCAAAGCTAGAGAAGAAGGCCAAACAACCTAGCGAGAAAGTTGAAGAAGGTCTGACACCTTCTAAATAGAAATTAAAATACAGAAGACCTGGAGTAGAGGAGACCAGGCTCCTCCCCTTCGAGCGTGTCGTCGAGGACCTGGTAGAAGTTACGACTGGAGATGGCGACAGTAATAGAGTCTTCTTGATTGGAGCATCTCTCACCGACCAGGAACAGAAGGAATTGACAACTCTATTGAGACGCAACGTAGATGTTTTCGCATGGGAACTATACGAGATGCCTGGAATTGATCCTGGTATGGTCTATCATCAGCTGCACGTCGATCCCACCTTCAAACCGATCACGCAAAAGGCACGACGAACTGCACCCGAGAAGGTTAAAGCGATCGAAAAAGAAGTTGAAAAACTGCTGGATGCAGGATCTATACGAGAGGTACAATTCTCCAAGTGGTTATCCAACCCAGTAGTAGTTCCGAAGAGCAACGGGAAGTGGAGAGTTTGCATTGACTTCACTGACCTCAACAAAGCATGCCCTAAAGATAGTTTCCCCCTCCCAAAAATAGACCAACTAGTAGACGCCACTGCAGCTCACGAGCGAATGAGTTTCCTGGACGCATACTCAGGGTATCAGCAGATCCCCTTATATGCCCCTGACCAGGACAAAACGGCGTTCATCACGACAGTTGGGTTATACTGCTACAAGGACATGCCCTTTGGGCTCAAGAATGTAGGGGCAACCTATTAGCGGCTGGTCACCAAAATGTTCAAGGGTCAGATGAGAGACACCATGGAGGTCTACATCGAGCAAGTGCTACACGAGCTTTATAAAGGAGTCTATGGAAGCCATATTGGAGGAAGGTCTCTAGCTTTTCGAGCAATGAAGGAAGGCTATTGGTGGCCATATATGCAAAGGGACTCCGCAGTGTGTGTCCGCAAATGCCTGAAATGCCAACTTCACGCTCCTATGGTCCACCAACCAGCCAACGATCTAAAATCCATATCCAGCCCATGGCCATTCGCCCAATGAGGAATGGACATCATGGGACCACTGCCTACTGCCACCGGTAATCGTAAATATCTGTTGGTTGTGACTAACTACTTCACCAAATGGATCGAGGCGGAACCCCTAGCGAACATCCGAGATGCTGATATGATAAGGTTCATATGGAGGAATATAATCACTTGCTTTGGCATCCCCAGATCCATCATCACCGACAATGGAACACAGTTCGAAAGTGTCTCCTTTCAGAATTTTTGTAACGAACACGGTATCAGACACCACTTCAGTTCGGTGGCCTACCTTCAGAGCAATGGCCAAGCTGAGGCCTCCAACAAAACTGTGATCGATGGATTAAAGAAGCGATTGAAGCGAGCCAAAGGCGCATGGGTAAATGAACTACCTATATCCTATGGGCGTACCGAACCACTCCTCGGCGAGCAACAGGAGAAACCCCATTTTCGCTGACATATGGCATGGAAGCAGTCATCCCACTAGAAGCAGGTTTACCAACAATGAGGTTCAACCTTATCGACCAGGGCCATAATGATGTAGCATTACTCGTTGAGCTCGACCTGGCCGACGAACGCCGAGAGCTAGCCCTAGTAAAACTAGCGAGCTATCAGCAACAGCTCGCGAGACTTTACAACAAAAGGGTTAACCCAAGGACATTCCGAGTTGGGGAATACGTTCTAAGGAAAGTCCTGGGCAGCGCAGTAAAACCATCAGACGACAAACTAGGCCCAAACTGGGAAGGACCCTTTAAGATAACCAGAGATAATCTGCAGGGCGCCTATCACTTGGAAACAATGGAAGGAAGAGAAATACCACGAGCATGGAACGCAGCCAATCTCAAGAGATTCTACTTTTAGATCTTTCTTTTATTCTTTCGTTATGTAACTAGAAGTTCATTTTCCTTGTCATTAATGAAAGTTATTTAAACGGTTGCATTCTAATAAGTAACAGCTATATGAGCTTTATCGCACATCTTTTCCAAATGACAGATACACTAATCACTATGCCATAGCAGGGGAGCATCCCTCCTCAGGTCATCGTTATGAAATGCAAGGGACCTCTTCGCAATTCTCCTGGAAATATATGAAGCCCTACAGGGGATCCTTAGGCAATATGGCCAAATTTTATACTGGTCGTCAAACCTTCTTCGGTTGAATAAAATCCTGATTGAATAAAGCATCCAACACCAGGTGTGTCCTCACCAATTGCCACACTTAGGCTTAAGGGAGTGTGACGACACGACCTAAAAGATAAAGTGGTGCACAATGGTATCTCGATATTATACTGGACTGGGAGGATACTTGCATAACAACACAAATATAGAAGATCATAAAGCAGCATGAATATAAAGAATATGGTACACTTGTTTAGTCGGCAAATTTGCCCAAAACACAAACTTTTCATTAATTCATCATACTTACAACAATGGTGATATATGTTTAGTCGACGAACTCGCCCAAAGCATTTACACTATCAAAAATAAAAAAACAACAACTGGCAAAATCTCAATGGGGGTGAGGCCTCTGAGCGAGATAGTCAGCCACTCGATCTCTTCGTTCGTCATCGGGAGATGGATCTAATTCTTCCTCAACCTCATTCGCATCTGACTCCAATAATTTCCGAGGGATAGCATCGATGGGGATCCATCGATCATCCCTCCGAAAGGGGTTAGGCATCAGGGTAGAGGGAGAAATCTCATGGCGATACCAGAGCATCGAGTTCCTCGGGACTTGCAGCTGCTTCAAGGCACTCAGCCACCCCCTGATAAAAGAAAGCTCTTCGAACTGTGATAATCTTGTTGGAGCATCTGACTAACCCTGGTCATAGCCGTCAGACCACACTTGCCGAGGACCTTTCTTGAACAAGTGCTACAACCGAGTGACATCCCTCTGGAGCCCGACAGCGATCACATATGCTCGATGGACGTCACCACGAAGCTCTTCCATCTCCCTCTCTTGAAGCTCTTCCATTTAACTATCTCGGCTCCTGGTGCTCCTTCCAGCTCGCGTCGATGAAGAACCTCATAGCACAGGATGAATACCGCTCGAGCCATCCCTAGCTCGCATTGATGAAGAGCCTCGCAACACTGAAGGGGCGGTTCTTGGCGCGTGCTCCCTAAGTCGAGAGACCTCCTGCCTTAAAGTTTCATTTTCCTACTGAAGCATCTCAGCAACTGGTTGATCTCGGAAGCATCGACAAGCTTTGCTCTCAACGCATTCACTTCTTCTTGCACTGAAGCACCAACCTCTTCCATCTCCTGGAGCATGTCCTTCAGCTTGGCCACAAGTTCAGATTGCTCCTTATACTTCTGATTCCTAGACCTAAGGGATTTGCAAAGCTTAACGAAGGCCTGGCGAACCTCAGGACTCACATTAGGACCAAGGGTCCTGCCCAATTGAGATGTGGCAGGAATATATTCTTCTACATCAACCAACTATAAGACATAAGGAAGCATCGAAAAGATAGACATAATCAGTGCACTGGGAAAAAGAAGCCTTTTCATTAATAAAGGTTGAAATTACATCGAATAGCAAGAAGAAAGTTTACAAATAAAAAAAAAAGCGAAAATACAAAGTAATCCTAGAAAATAGCTAGTTAGCAACCTCAGGTTGCCCAGAGGTTGATGGCTGCTTCCCTTTGTCAGCATCAGCAGGAGCATCGCCCTCGGCAGGGGTAATCTCTGTCGCCACAATAAGGGAAGCATCAGTAGGGGTCATATGGGGGACAGGATCAGCACCTTCAATAGCTGGGGCAGGGACCTCATCTACGGTTGGATTCGGGCCCGGGTCATGCTCGTCAAATAAGGGAGAGTCGATATCAACGCCAGCATCCAATAGGGCCTTGTTCCAGCCCTTCTTGAAGTTCAGACGACTAATATAGCCTATCTGAACTTCAGCATCCTCGTATGCTGCAGCCTAACCAGAATTGTATGAGTCCTCCTTGGCAGTGATAGCCTCAGACTCCTTCTTCTTCATCTCTTCAGAGAGCACCCTAATCTCCTCCACAACGGTCAGCTTGCTCGAGCAAACCAAGTCGTAGGCTTGTCGCAGCTCTTTCAGATCTTTAACTGCTGCGACCTTCTCTCGGCTAGCTGTAGCAAGAGCTAGGTCGGATGATATCCGAGCCGCGTCAACGACCTTAAAACTAGCCTCGAGATCTGTACCCCTCAGCTTCAAGGTAGCGTTCTCTTTCTCCATCTCGCTATTTTTCTTTACTAGCTCATCGCGTGAATGATACAGCACAACGAAGTCAGTCACAAACTGCAAAAAAAAGAAAACATTAGAAGAGGGTAATGATGGAATTCATAAAAACATGGGAGAGGAGAAAAATCTTACCAAAGCTAGCATTTGACTAGCCTCAAGGGCCAATTGCTCGGACCCTACCGCCCTTTGACGATCAGCTGGGAGGACAGCTCTCTCGAGCAAAGCGGGGGCCAATTGAGAGGAAATTACAACAGAAGCCCCCTCGGGAAGCGCGTACACCGGGACTAAGGCCTACCCAGCTTTTGTCCTCGCTTCCACCCTCCTCTTATCCTCCTCTCTCTCGTTCTCTTTCTTCTTCCTCTCCTCTACCTTCCTCTTCTCCTCCATCTTCTTCTTCCTTCTTTCTCTCCCTCTCCCTTACCTACTCTTCTTCCTTCCTCTTTTTCTCCTGCTCCTGAGCAGAGGACCAGAAACCAGTAGCCACAGCCCCAGAGCTATATTTTTGCTTCTTTGACCTCTGTGCGAGAAGCATATGGTCTTCATCATCATCGTCTCAGATTAAGTTCTTCCTTGGAGGAGCCATTTCCTCGCTCGAACTGTTGGATGTGCTCGACGACTCTCGAGCTTCAGACACCTCCCCACGATCAGAGGAACTGCTACTACTAGAGATCCCTCCACCCAAATTACTTATGGCTCCTACAATGTCACTTTCAGAGCTGCTCTCCTCCTCGTCCCACTGGATAGGATCCACAACAGTCTCTTCGAAAGAATCAAACTCTGGGATACTGTCCATAGGCCTTGCTATGAAGCTGGAGCCAACGTTCTTGTACTCGAGCAGAAAGGCAGCGGACCTGGGATGCTCGCTGTCACCCAAAACCTTCCTGATATTCCAAGCCTTAACCAATTCCGAGAGACGAACCTCGCTGAGAGAAGGTTCCAAGTTCTTTGACCTCGCTGTGGAAGAAAAAGCAAAGAAGAATTAGAAAGATCACAAAATAACAAAAATTGAAACAACAGAGGAAAGTCTACCTATGTATTCTTCCCCATAAAAGGGAACAGAGAATCTCTCAGTCCTCAACCCTTCATATTGGGGAGGGAACTGCCAGTTTCTAACAAGGAAACCTTCTTGCCAATAGTCCTTATGGGAGTCAGGTAGATTTACTACCAATACCCTGTCAGGGCTCCTAGCTTTGAGGTAGAGGACACCAGAGCTAGTTCGAGAAAAGGAATAGCAAAAACAGACCTCTGCGATCCCTAACCTAGTACCATACAACTGATTTATCCTATGCACGCCATTAACTATTTTCCACACATTGGGCGAGCATTGTGCATGAACAAAATTAAAATAGCCAAAGAAATGCAAAAACAAAATATTGGTAGGAAAAGTGAGTCCCCCCTGGGAAAGCAACAAAACGTGGATCCAGTGGGCATCATCTATCTCTCTAATGTTTCTAGGAGGGGAGGCACATCACTCAATATCTACCCACTCAGGGATGTTGTAAAACTTCCTAAACTCAGAGACCGACCTATTCCCAATCTTCGCCATTGGAAAACCCTAGAAAGCTACAAACTCAAAGAGAAAGTGCAAAGAAAAGGTACAGGAAACTTACAAAACAGAAGATCGATTCGAACGATGAAGAAGCACGGGTCCAAACAACAAGAAAGTAATGAAAATGGAGATCGAGAGAAGAAGGTACGAAGTGCTAGAGCTCACAGGGGATGGAAGAGTGCTGGAAAGATTGAAACGACGGTAGAAAAGTGGCTGTTTCAGAAAACCTTTAAATTTTGCCAATCATAGTGCACCAAATACAAAGCGGATGCCGCCAAAATCAGCTTCACAACCTTCGAAGAGTTGCACGATGTACAGAAAGCCATTATGACTAATCATTTAAATTTATTGAGCCCAAAACATGGCCCAACAAACTTAGGGGCAATTGTGGGTACCCAAAATTAAGGTCATGGGCCTGAACGAGTATCCCAATTCTGGTGGCCCAAAGTCCAGGCCCCCCACCTTTTATTTTTGATTGGGATCCGATCTCTTCCGACGTTACCAATAAGGGAGGTTATAGGAAGAGATGGAAGACGTGGGGGAATCTAACTCCCCCAATCACCTAAACGTACATGTATATATTGAACCCTAAGTCCGGGGCAAAAGGACAAGTTGTATTCTCTGTAATCACTCCCCGGAGTATATAGAAATAACACCGACTGCACCACCGTGGACATAGGCACATCTTTGTTGAACCACGTACATCCTTTGTTGTGTGATTGACATTTTACATTTCATATTCTTGCTTGGTGATTGCTTTTTTCTTATCTATTTGTGTTGCATAATAATTGTCACCACAATATATATATATATATATATATATATATATATATAAAAGATTCGTAACTCTTTGCAGAAAATAGGCGCCCCGATTACTTAGATTTTCATTTCGCCGAAATGGTAGGACATAGCATTAGAAATGTATAAGTAGGGTTACGAGTTAGAATTTTTAGCAGTCTCGATCATGTGCCTTAGGTCGTTATATCTCGATGATCGACGATGCGAGGTAGTAGTGTAACGGGAGGGTTCCTTGTTTGGATTTCGCTTTGCGAGACGTCCCACGCATGAAACCGAGTGAATGTCAGAAATTAAGAAACGCTTTGGGCACTAGGGATATAGTTAGTATCATACTTATTCGACGTGAATAGGAAACACATCGACTTTAGGATTATTAGGACTTAGGGCCCATGGGGCATGTGACGCTGTCTTAGGGAGGCTGTAAGGAGTTAACCACGAGTAGGTTGGTGGGTTAACTCTAAGAAAGATTAGGTCCCCAGAAATAAGGAGTATAGAATCTCGAGTAATTCGGGACACTAGACCAAAAAGAAGATGAGGCCCATCTTAGAAAGAGCGTTACGTCGGTAACCTAGCTTTCGGGGAGTGAAGTACTAAGATGATTTCTACTCCTGCACTCGCATTGTCAAGATCGAGAGTGGATTTCTCGGTATTAACGAACGAGTCTCTACCACGAATGGGAAGTATGAATACTGGAGCATAGAGCCATTGTTTATGCGTCTCACAAACTTGAACCCCGTGAGAAGTATTATCCCATGCTTGATTTAGAGTTCGCAGCGGTAGTATTTGCCTTAAAGAAATAGAGGCACTACCTCCTGGGCAGGAAATTTAGTCTTTTCACGAACCACAAGTTATTACAATATGTTGTTGGGGGAAACAAAGTTGGTGTTTGGAGTTCGTAAAAGACTATCAATTAGATATTCATTATCACCAAGGGAACGCGAATAGGGTAGCGGATACGTCGAGCAGAAAACCCGTGGGGGAGACTAGCGAAGGCATGGAAAGACAAGTAGAACGAGCTAACTTGGAGAACATTGTAGCAAGAGCATTTATGTCAGTGTTGAAGCGCAAGGAAGGGGCGTTTCTGAGTTTTCTCCCCAATCCGTCACTTGTCAATTGGTGAAGGTAGATTACGAACAATCAACGGGATCCTTATAAGCGTTATAGTACCGATGTAGATATGGAAGGGTATATCCATGGATATTCTCACTGAATTGTCTGCATTGCAACTGTCATGATCTTATTTGAGTAATTATTAATTATTTGAACAGATTGCCGTTTTTCCAACTTATATGGGCGGACTATTTATAGAGGAGTACGCCCAACTCTTTATGGTGGAGTTATGGAACTGTATGAGGTTCCTATCAATATAGTGTTGGACCGAGACTAGATTTTCATGTTAAAAAAAAATTGGTAATATTTCTAGGAAGTAATGGGAACCAAATTGAAGTTGGGTACATTCTACCACCCGCAAATAGATGAACAAATGGAGAGAGTTAACCAAATATCTAAAGGCATACCTCGAATGGGCGTGTTTGTCTTAAAGGAAGGATGGGGGCAGTAGCTTTTATAAATCGAATTTGCATACGATAATTTGTACCGTTTCACTATAGGTATGGCACCATATGTGGCCTTGTGTTACCGGCTGAGTAGTTCGCCTGCTCGTTGGGTAGAACCAGCGGATAATAAGTTCTTTGGACTTCGAATGGTCCAGGAATACTTCCTTAATGATTGAGTTCATTAGGTCGCATACTTTGAAGGGCTATGCCAACTCGAATAGAGGTCATGTAGTATTGGAGGTAGAGGATCAAGTTTTGGTGCAAGTATTCCCGAGGAAGGATATAACGTGATTCAGGAGGAAAGGCAACTTGTGACGTGTTATGTAGGCATTTCCTTCCGTTGTTGTAAAGGTAGGCTCGATAGTTTATATGAGGAATGACCGGACGCTATTTTAAATCACGAAGAGTGTAAACTAAGATTGAAAGTGGTATCTTTAGACCAAGTCATATAGGGGACATCACAATGCCTAGAAAGTTTTAAATATGAAAAGAGATATTTTAGATAAGTACACCCTTGATCTTGTTATATGGCACGCCTGAATTTTGAGGGCAAAATTCCTTTGTAAGGGGGGGAGTATGTAACAACCCAGACTTTTGAGTGGTTATTTTATATTAAATTGCCTGATGGGTTAATTTTATAAAATAAAAAAAGTTAGAGTAAATATTATTTGAAGTGATTTAAGAGATAACGTTTACCAAGTTTTGCGTATTTACTTTTATGTGAATGTAAATAGCAGTATGTTGTGTTTTATTGCGCCGTTGTGCTTTAAGCGACGGTTATGACTTATATTCAAATTTGAGCATTATTAATGAATTAAAATGACGTTGGAACATAAAATATTATACGATACTCCAGATGCCAATTTATATGGTGCGATTAGTTTTGAAATAGTCGGGATAGTAAAAATAAGTGTCATACTGTATTTTTGAGTTTCGGGCACTTTTGTTAGGTTATCACTCAATTATGTAGTTATGAGTCATTTTAATGGTGCATCAACATTTAAAGAGGGGTTTAATGTTTAGTACCCGGTTAAGTCTCCCAACCCCCTTTTTATTTCTCATTTTCATGTTATAAGCTTAGAGAGAGAGAGAGAGAGAGAGAGAGAGAGAGAGAGGAAAGTTGGGAGAAAATGGGAGAAAAGAGAGAGAAATTGAAGATTGGAGCTGGAAATCGTTGCTACGGGAAGAGAATTCGAGACTAAAAACTTGAGGTAAGTTTCTAACTTGCTAATGTATGATTTAATGTGATAAATTGCATGTATAGTTAGGTTTTTGAGATTTAAACCATTTATGGGTTTTGGGGATTTTTAGTGTTTAGTCCTTTAATCTTTGATTTAAATTTGGTTTGAGGAGTATATATTAATTAGTAGTTGTGTAGAAATGAGTTGGTAGAATTATTTGTTGTTGATGTTGGAGAAATTGAAGATTTGGGGTTTTGGAAATTTTAGGGTTCATACAACCCGTAGCCCTTTCTGGGCAGTTCGAACAGGGCGAATCGATTCGCCTTCCCCAGTGGATCGATTCGCTAGCAGGGGTGGCTACAGGTATGGGAGACCGAATCGATTCGGGCTGGGATAGTAGGTTGGTTTTCTTCGCCGAATCGATTCGTTTTTGGGCGAATCGATTCGCAGTCAGGGGCGAATCGATTCGGCCCTAGGTGAATCGATTCGGAAATCCTGCTGTTTTGTGGAATCTTTCTAGCTTTGTTTTTAGTCCTTTTATTTTAGGTTCGAGGCTTAGGAACATTCTCTTGGGAAGTAATAAGTAGTATTAGAGGTTTAATTTAGGGAGACAAATATCCTAGGTTAGCATGGGGTTATTTGGGCTTATCCCAAGGGTTAGTTCATAAGGGTTGCTGATTCGTTTGATATAGGAAGTTAGCCTAGAACTAATGGAAAGTAGAATGGTAATATTTGGGACTTTTGGGAGACTAGTATTGAGGGAAATTACTTTTGATGAATTATGGGATTACTTTGGACTCTTGGAGACTAGTGTGAGGATAATTGCACTTCGGGTCACAGGCCATTAATAAAATATGACTTCGAGAATAAGAAATGCAAATTCTAAAATTGGTGCTTAATGGTTAAGTATAAATGGTTTTGAGAATGTAAAAAGTGAATATTTTCAAATGGGAAAATAATATTGTAATGATAATTTACACATACACACATACACACCTCTCTAAATCTCTATCATATGGGAAGTTACGCGCATGAGGTGAAGTCCCCTGGCTAGTGAATGCAGGGTGAATATAGTCCTTGGCCATAGGACCGGTTATTATTGTGTGATTATTATTCGAAGTGGGGTAATTTCGGGTGTGGTTATGACTCACTGTCGAAGGTATATGGCCGCTTCCCGACGTTGCGTTATAGGACGCCCAGGTTGTCTTGTACGATAGGCCCTAGAAGATGATAGCCATTTAGGGGCGCGTCCAGTGGGGAAACTCGGAAGGACGGTCTTAAAATCGTTATATATATGTGATTATAACTATTCTTAATAGAGTGGAAATGGTAAATCATTTTGTGTGATAACTGCTTTCAATATGTTTCCCAAAGAGAAAGGAAACTATAAAGTTAAATGGTTTAAAACTGCATTGGTGAAGCATTTTGTGAAATAAATTGCTTTAAATATAATTTGCTTAAGAGAAAAGGGACTATATATTTAAGTTGTGAATAACTGAAATGAAATATCATGGAGTGAAAGTAGAGGAGTTCTCCCATGCTTTTATGAACATTGAGCATTGTGATTGATTTTGCGTTAGGCTGTACTTTTTAAATATGAGGTGAGAAATTTTATGATTAATTGTGAGATAAAGTTAAGTTCATGTTGATGATTAGATATTCATAACTGTCATGCATTTTATTCACATGGTGATCATATCAAATCGGGCCCTGACCCGTCTATATTTCTTTATTTTGCATGAATTTTATATTCGCCCAGGTGCTCCACCACAAGGACGCCCGTATTGACCTCTCCATCTCAGTTGTCCTGGAGCTATAACATTTTGCGGATGTTGTAGGATATTCGTTATAGACGCTTCTATCTCTTGTACTCTAGATAGGATCAGTTTACTTATTCGGGCTTGTTGCCTATGCTTTGACTCATTTATTATAATGTGATATTTAATTGTAATACTCGGTGTAACCTGCTTGTATTAGTCTGTTAACCGACATCTTATTCGGTTATTACTTTATACATTATTGTTATACCATTACTCGTTGATTTTTATATCCTCTTTCTTTTCAAATTGGATTGTTTAAATGCTTTTATTTTAACTTACAAAACTAAATTTGACATCCGTTTTCTAAAATATTTGGTGGTTATCTCATATTATTATTTTCCCGACAGCGATGCTAAGAATGGGCCATCTATGATTCCTGTATTTATTGGGATATTGGATTGGCCACCTCTTATTTTAATTAGCGGGTTGTCACAATTATGTCTTCCATTTCTTTTCAAGTTGGATTATTTGATGTTGTAACTCGGCTTCTTTATCCAATTGATAGATTCCAGACATAAAAGGAGTTGTGGACATTTGTCGAACCCGATTTTGGGCATTAGGATCGGATGTGTACCACAATTGAGTAGTCTCGGCGACATACTTAAGGTGGGCCTCTGCATCGTTCGTGTCTAACCCAAAAAATTCTCCCTTACACATGGTCTCAACGAGTTGTTGTGAAGTTGTTCTTAGCCTTTAGTGGATGAAAGATATAAGACGATACTTATCAAAACCATGATGTGGTCATGTGTTGACTAACTCGTTGAACCACTCCCAATATCGATCAAATGGCTCATTTTCTTATTGTCTAAACATTTTAATTTGATCTTTGATGGAATTCGTTTGATGTTGGGGGAAGAATTTCAAAAGAAACTTGGCTTTAATATCCCCCCACGATCCAATTGAATTCCGTGATAAGGACCATAGCCAGGTCTTGGATTTATCCTTTAAAGAGAAAGAAATTTTTTTTAGGCGAATGATGTCTTGAGTGCATGTTTGATCTCTAAAGGTTTCGCATGCCTCCTCAAACTCACGGATGTGGAGGTATGGTTTGTACGAATCCATACCATGGAACGTGGAAAGAATCTGGATCATCCCATTACTAAAATGAAATTTCCTTTCATTATACGGGAGTAGAATGCATCCCAGAGTGACGGCTCGCTCGGGATATACGAGGTCTATTATGGAACGATACAGCATATCATCCTCACCCGTACCATAACTAGCATGGTCAGACATCGCTTTCTCTCCATTGACTCGTTATCCTCACTCGATGCCATATAAGTGTGACTCAATGTGTGACTAGTGATGGAGTTAGGCGGTGTAGGAGGTGCGAACCCAAAATTGTGAAACGCGAGGAGTGTGTAGACTATCGGGATCGTACTCTACTATAGGATTTTTGTGAATTTGGGTAGGAATAGATTGTGGAGTTTGTTGAGGATTTTGTATGAAAGGACTTGAGAGATGTGTATTTTTTATTTTTATTTTTTTTGAATTTTTGATTTTACAAATGTTTTTGGCTTTTTAAGAATTAGAGTCAACTTTTGGATTAAATCAACCCAACCTAAATGTATACCTAGTCCCCGAAAATGGTGCCAAAAACTTGACGTTACTTTAAATGTGTCTCCAGTGCGTCCTAATTACGGTTCAAGTGCAAACCGATCGCTCAAGTAATAATCCGGTGAATCGGGCATCGAACACAGGGACTAAGACGATCTATCGTGACGACTCATAAGGAGGATGACTAATCTCAACGATTAACTCACAGAAAAGAAAAGAAAAGATGATTGTGATGAGATTATGTATTACTAATACGAAATCAATGAAATCCTAACTAAAGTAACTGCACATGCAAGACTAAACAACTTACAGATTGGTTAATATGAAAGAGAAATAAGGCCGGAATACAAAACCCCAACCCCTAATGATTTCACCGGATACAAAACTAGTCGAGAATTAAATATTTAATTGAAACAGAGACGCTATTTATTTCATGTATTACATATATGAAGGAATGGACTCGCACAATATGAAATCAATAATAAAAATAAAGTACGTGATGAGATGGTTAACACTCGCGTCTCATTCTTAAACACCCCCGATTACCTAGGGCAAACGAGGTTAAAAGTCATACGACGGTTGCGTTAATGAACTGACACGTTCCAATTAATTATTTAACTCAAGAACTTATTTTTATAACCATGCGAACCACTTAGGGGTGGGTTCATGCATCCCAACCTTTAGAAATCTAGCCGGATATGACGTAATTAATAAACAAGTTACCTACGTTGCATGTAATCAAAACCATAATGAAATTATATCTAAACGTGCATGAAGATTTTGTAATTCCAGAAAATAACCTAGTCATGTAAAGAATATAAACTTCAAGAACAAGGAAGACGAAGACAAACTTTATTGAAGATAACCTTGAAAATTCATCCACGAAAGTATAATCTATATGAATAAATTGAAAGCTAGGGTTCTTGGATCTTCCTCCCTATTGTTCATAACCAACAAAAACTTAGTCTAATGTCCTGGAAAAAAAACCTCCGTTTTTTACAAGAGTCCTACTTAAAACCAACTCTAAAAAAAATTGGTGTTAAAGCACAAAATCGCGTGTTAGGTACTACAAACCAGTTATGTTGCAACAACAAACCGGTTCACTGTCGAACCGGTTTGGCCTTCGATTTGGGTGGCTTTGACTGCACCATTTTTATTGAATTTCTTTCTCCAAATGCATGTAACTTCTTCATCGGGGCTAGGAATGAGGTGCTATTTTTTTCAGTATTCTCGTAACTTCAAGCTCTTCAACTTTGTAGTTGGCTCTGTCTCTGGGTTTTATGTGAAAAATTACAAAACTTCCCTTAACTTCTTTTTTCTTTGGATTTCCTTCACTGTTTCGATTTCTCTTTCGCATTTACTTTCATGAAATACCTGTGGAACATAGGATAAATACATAAAACAAAATGTTCTTGCTAAATAGGGTCAGTAGCATAAATATGAGATAAATTCGGTTCAATTACATTACACGGGGTACTAAAAATGCCTAAAATACTGGGGATAAATATGGAATACTTACACTGAATTAACATTTAAACAAAGTACACATATTTTTTAGAAAGTACACGTGGTCATTTTTCTAAGGTTCGCCTGTACTTTATTAAATTTGCGTATAGTTTACATTTTTGCACTCTATGTATGATTATTGAATTCATTCATTGTAACCATTTGACTAAATAAAATTATTTTGACTGAATAATTGAATGTAATTTTCATCTTTAGTGTTTAGTTCTATTTTTTATTTGTTTCTTGTATTGCAGTTCAGTAAAGCACACGTGTTTTTTTATAAAGTACATGTGATCATTTTTCCTAAAGTTCACATGTGCTTTATTAAATTTACATGTATTTTACTTTTTTGCACTCTATGTATGAGTCATGGTTCGAGCTGGCGGTATATATGATATAAGTCATGAGACATGCATGAAATAAAATATTTTTTTATTAAAACAAAAAAAGTATAATTGTTTATCATAACAAAAGCTAAAAAAATCAGGAAAACTGCTAGATGGGAAAGCTATTAAAGGCATTTTTGATGTTAGGAAGAGAGTCAGTTATATTCGAGTGGACTCAAATTTGTCCTTCCATCGTAGCTACAAGGCCTTCATGGTAAAACTTCTTCTCCCTCAGCCCCACAAGCTTCTTGTAATCTCATGTGTATAAAAAGAAATGAGGTCTTCATGTATTTGAGGAGGATCATCATCCACTTCAAATACATTAATGGGAATGGGAGTAAGTCCAGAGCATTCTTCCCTGACATATGCCTAAAACTGATCATATGCAGTTTCGTATAACGAAAGAGTTTCCTCAACTTCCCTTAATTATTTTTTGTATCTTTCTTCCATTTCGAAACTAGATTGCAACTGTTCTGCTGGGATACTCATTATCTATTTTTTACTTGAGATTGTAATGGTACAAAAAGGAACAAATATTATTGTTTTATAGGCCAAATAAAAGCTATTTATTTCTTTTACCAAAAGTAGTTGATATACATGAGTAGTTGCGATTAATAAATGATTTTTTGTTATTGTGTTTTACTGGATATAAACGAGGTAAAACAATTAGTTATTGTGTATAAGTTGATATAAATGAAGTAAAAAACATGTGTACACTTTCTATTTCTTTCATTTTCATACTTGTACTTTTTAGATATAAATAGTAATTTTTAGTTGCAAAATCAAAATTTAATTAATTAATCCATGCGTGTACTTTGTTTATATTGCGTGTACTTTGCTCATAAAGCGTGTACTTTTGATTAAAATGCGTGTACTTTGTTTCATAACATTTACTTGAAAGAAATTGTTCATCTATACGTGTACTTTATTGATATTGCGTGTATTTTTTTTTATGTTTTTCTTTCAAAATTCCTTTTATTATTTTTTTGTTTTTCTAATAAAAAAATTTATTTTCTTTCATGCATGTCTGATAATTTAATAGTAATTTTCATTTGTAAAATCAGAATTTAATTAATTAATCCATGCATGTACTTTTCTCATAAAGCGTGTACTTTTGATTAAAATACGTGTACTTTGTTTCATAATATTTACTTCGAAAACCTTGTTCGTGTAGTTACCATTGTATATACCTTACGTGTATTGTGGTCTGTCGCGCGGTAATATAAACTTACATAGGATATTTTGTGTTAGTTATCATTTTGTGTATAGCTTTCATGGTCCGCGCCAGTGGCACCATTTTTGAGTAATACATATAAGGAACAACAACCGATACAAAAAAAAATTACAAATATGGTATGTATTTGAATCAATTTACAAAATGTCCTTTTTGGGAAGAAATATTCTGAAAATAGAATTTTTCTTAGTACATATGCTCTGTGCTTTAGCATTTTAGGGTCTTGAAATTATTTTTTCAGCTCCTTGTCTTTGCTAAGTTGTTCAATGAAGTAAATGCAGAAGACCCCGCAGTTAATCCTAAAATTAAAATACAAAAATATACAAATTAGTATGATGTGAATGAAATTTGTTGCAAATATACATATTAGTACTTTAGGGAAATGAAGTTTTTGCTTACCCATTATATTGCTTAGGGCAGTCATGATCTCTTATTAGGTTAAATTTGACACCAATTTTCAGCAAGAAATCTAGTGTTCTTTTTTCTTGTTCTGTCAATGGATCATCATCAATATTAAACTAATTTGGTGTACCTTCATCTACCGTTCTATGAGTTACTAAACCCTTTTTTCATTATTTCTGCTTCAGTCTTCAATACGTATAGTGTTTTTTGGAAGACAGAAAACCTTTAAGAGGATAAATAGTGAGTGTATACAAATAAAAAAGTGTATGTATATTAAATAGAGCAATGTACACGTACAATATTAAAGTACACGTGCATGTATTTGTGCATTTCACATATATTTTACAATATTGTGGCCGTACTTAGATACTCTCGGTGATTATTCGTAACTAATGCAAAGTACACGCATTATATTGTAAAGTACATGTAACATAACTAAGTTTAAGTTTAGGCTCTAACCACTTTTTTGGCATCATCGAAGTATGATGTATTTTTTTCTTGTCGTTCGGTTGATAAGAATCCATATGGATGACTTTATTTTGCTCTCTGTATATCGTAAGTAATGTGAAATGTCCTATGTCATGTTTTATTACAATGAACAAATTATTACAACCGCCTAAGTGTTGAAATAAATCTTTGTATAACTCGCCCTTCTTATTGACTTCATTTTTGCTACAAGCTTCTTTCTGAAAAAAAGTACACACATTGTGTTAGTAAAAAAAATATAGTATTTATATGATTGTGATGCACAAAGCTTTCAGTATAATTTTTCTTACCCAACAATAATAAAAAAAAGTGTGTGAGGCAAACAAATCTTCCTTTGACAATTTTATCCTCAATACTTCACTGAAGGCGATTATTATCTGTTTCACACACTTAAAACGGTGAGAATACAATAATGTTGAATTCTAATGAATGCCTAATATTTAGTTTGCATACTTGGCTTGATATTCCTTAATTCTTGAGGACTTCAACAAAATCTTTTCATGTGTCATACGAAACCAACCCTTGGTAAATAAATTCCTTGTATTTTAATATACTCAATAACAATTTCTTCTGTACCCAAACAAATTAAGTGAAGTGCAAATCATCAAACGATACACTTTACCCTGGTTAACCCTTTTGAATAAACTCTCTAATTTTTTTTCTTTGCAGCTTCATTGAGGTATTTGTATGCATTGACCACTTCAAGCTTGAAGTGAGTTTCTTTATATTGTTCGGTTATTGTTAGCTTGTTGGTTCTTGGCTTTCTCAGCTTTCATTTTTTAATTGGGCGATTCTTCTCGATTTCATCGCAATCTTTTTTATTATTTTGTCCGCTAGCAACAAGGCTTTTTATTTATTGTATTTCTTTATATTAAAGCCCTTTGGGGGGTGGCCTGTAGTGTCTTTCTTTCATCTTCATAAATGCAATTGTAGACACCACGTTCTAGGACCCCCCTAAGCCTCTCCTTAGGTCCATATCACTTCCCCATTCACCATAAATCCTAGGTCATCCTCTGAGTACCAATCTAGAGGCCACAGGGGCACTCCCGAGCCCCGTTTGACTCTGGTAAACTTCATCGTCATAGCAAAAAATCATTGAATCTTTGAAGGTCTCTGAATTCCATTTCCAACGGTCCGCCCCGTGTGCGAATCGGCCTTACGATTCGAACGAACGAACGAACCATTTTACTATCGAAAAATAATCGGGTGCTCCTAGGCCTCAATTTGACCCCATTAAACTTTTTCGTCAGAGCGAAATCTCAATGAATCCCTGAAGGGCCCTAAATCCCCTTTCCAACGGTCTGCCCCGTGCATGAATCAATAATACGGTTCAAACGAACGGACCATTTTCCTTCGAAAACTGATCCAGAGGTCACTGAGAACCATTTGGCCAAAGTCAACTCTTCATCTCAAACGAGACTGAATAAATCTTCGAAGGTCACTAAATACCCTTTCTAGCGATACACCCCATGCGCGAATCAGCCTCACTGTTCGAACGAACGACCCGTTTTACTTCGAAGGGTCATCGGGTGCTTTCGGGCCCCATTTGAACAAAGTCATCTCTCAGAACTAAGCTAAGCTCTTTGGAACATCGAAGGTCCTTGAATAAACTTTCCAATGGTCTATCACATGTGCGATTCGGACTTACGGTTCAGACAGACGGTCCATCGTCGTTCGATGATCTCCTATCCAAATGATGGATGGACACTTTCGATCTCCGTTTGACCCACAGTCAACTCCCGATCCCGAGAGCAGTCCAAAAGATTCTTAAAGGTCTCTGAATAACCTTTTCAATATACCCCGTGCGCGATTCGAACTTACAAATTGCATTTTACGATCATTTTTCAGAAAATTTGCATGAGACTACCGAATGGCAAACCCATTTCCCTGCCTATGGACAGTGTGTCTAGGGTTGCCTGTCGATAGGCAGGTCAAGGACAATACCGATCGAAACCCCCTTAACCCTATATAAGGAGAGCATGAGCTCACTTAGAAAGGCACCTCCGAAACATCATCTTCAGTGATCTCATCAACATTCTTTCAAAGTCAGCGTACTTTCTGATCGAGCGGAAAAAGTGTGTTCGTGTGAGGACACAATCGTTGTGTGTTTCGCCGCCGCGATACAAAAAACCTAAGCTACTACTACACTTGCGAGGCAAGCACAGCGGTAAGTCGGGTATCGTAAGAAATCCACAGGGAGTGATTAAATTTTAGACTTTAATTGTTTTAAAACTTCTGAAAATAAAAGGGTGTAAAAGAAATAAGAAAAGGTGATATGGTGTTTATGGTGACTAAATAAAAGAGAAGTTACGCTAAAATAAAGTAAAGCGAGGATCGGGATCGCATTCCACCACACGGGCTAAACAACTACTAATTAGAATTACGGTTCGAAAACATTTAATCGAGCATTTACAATTAAGCATAAACATCACACAAGAAGGAATTTAACCCAAAGTTGCGAGATTAAACATTTAACTGAAAATGGTCACACGCGGATTAAATTCGGATTGTCGCTATAAACACTAAAGTTGCGTGACAAATAAAGTTAAACGCATAACAATCCAACTTTAATACACGCGATTTCAATTAAACGCAATTTTACACAAAACCTAATTTTCGAGGTCCAAACCCGCAAATGGCGGAAATGCAATCCCGACCCTATTTATCTAAGGGCAAGACATAAATGAAACTAATTAACAAAGCTATAAACTAATTAAGCAAGGAATAAATAACTAAAACTAATTATCTAAGCATGAAAGTAAACAACAACAATGGAAATAAACTAGAACAACTATATTAATGGTAAAGGAAATGAAAAGTTGAACTTACAAACCCCAAATGGTTATCATCCCAAAGAGAAATGAAGAAAACCTCTCCAAACCAAAACCCTAAACTAAGCTAAAAATGAAGAGATTTCTCTTCAAAATGAAGAGAAAGTGTTATATACAAAATATCCTATGGCAAACTTGTAATAAAAGGGAAGAAAACCAAAAATCTGGAGGGCCGAATCGATTCGGAAATGGTCCGAATCGATTCGGAAACAGGGGAATTTCGAACTGCAATTCTGCAGCAGGGGCGAATCGATTCGGTTTTGGGCCGAATCGATTCGCAACCTACAGGTCTGAATTCTGCAGCTTTGTCCTGTTTTACGGAAAATGCCGCCATTTCTTCGTTATAGCTCGGAATGAGGCACGGTCGGAGGCTACGCGAAGATAACTCAGAGGACTACAACATCCAAGAAGACATTGGGCCAAAAAACCAAATTATGAAATGACTAAAATGCCCTTAAATGTGACCTTGAGTGTGAATTTGAAGTAAAAACCATCCTAAAAATGCCATAACTCTTTCGATACAACTCGGAATCATGCACCGTCGACGGCCACGCGAAGAGAAATCAAAGGGATTCAACTTCTGTGAAGAGCTCGGGCTTCAAACCCGAATGCTGGAATTACTAAAATGCCCCCGAAGCTGCAAAAGTCGACGAAACATTTCCGGAAAGCGTCCGAACTTCATACTAAGCATCCAAATACCTACAAAAGCTCAATTAACCCCTGCAAAACATGTTAACATAGAAATCCGAGGTTGTCTGGTTAACGAGCATAAGTATAGGGATTAAGATACCCAAGGGGGCTAATAACGCGTAGGTTAACGGGTGAAATACGCAATATTTGCGTCGTATCACACCCCCTAACTTACACATTGCTAGTCCCTAGCAATGAAATAGGAAACAACAAGAACTACAAGAAAACCAAAAGCAGGATACAAGTAAAAAATGGGATGAAAAAGTAATAAAAAGATAAGGCCACTTCCGCGGGCGAACAATTGCATTTAGCATATGCAATAAGCCGTTAAACCCCTAGGTTACCCTAGTGGACGAGTGTCGTCTCGTGAGGGTTTTCAGGGATGATACCCACAAACATCACATGGTTTCCTCAAAATATGCCCAACCCAACATGCGATAAACTCAACAATGGCGAAAAGGATTTCAAACATGTTATTAGCATATTGAACGAATTCAAGCTAAAGTCCGTTGTTATTAACAAGTTGAATGCACCTCATAGAATTGAAACTTTAAAAGTGGGAGGGGGGAGAGCACATGCATAGTGTGATTTGGCGAAAAACTTATATAAACCGGATACTAATCAAAGCAAGCATACATTCAATCCTCACGGGCATTACTCTCAACAAATGAAATCACTCGGAATGGGAGGTAATACACGGGACATGCGGGCATAAAGAGTAAATGTAAATGGAAACTAGGCCGCACACATGTCACAAATGAAGAACGCTATATATAAAATGAAAAACTGTAATCTCAATGAAAGGATACCGCACACTAAAAGAGGCGAAATGCATTTTCACAGATTATCAAAACTATTTAAACTTTTGAATTACATCAACCTAAGATCACATAGGACTTGTAATAGGGTTGTAATGTAGGTTTGGGGTTAAGGTATGAAATGAAGGAATGTATGTACGGATTCAAAGTGTTCGGGATAAAAACTCGGGATAATGGGAAAATGCGGGCAATATCAAAATTGGAAAACAAGTTCCAAAACAAGCATTAGATATATCATCGGGGAGAGTAATCAAAGCTTATTGAACACTATACACAACATTTACAACTTTCTCTTTCTTTTCTTTTCTTCTTTTTCTCATTTTTCTCTTTTGTTTTCTTTTGCTTTTTGCTTTCTCTTTTTCTTCACTTTTTTCACTACTTTCTTTTCTTTGCTTATCAAACTCTCATATGCCTAAAATTGCAACCGCAATACAACAACAGCATTCAATCCCAAGTAACATTCCAAACAAAGGTATGGAAAGTGTATGTATGGTTTATAACTCCAATTTAGAGTTGGTTATGGGATTTTGGGTAATGAAAAGAAAGGCTATATTTAGGCTCGAAGGGGTTAACGAGGGTAAACATATAAGGGTGAGGTCAAGGCTAATATGGGTGATATATCAAAGATGGCCTATGATCATTTCCAAAAGTTTACGCAATTCTCGAATCAAAACAATATATGAAAATCATGCTCAAGTAACACATTTCAAGTATGAACTCAATTAATGAACGGTCAAATGAAAGAATAGAGAGATTACCAACGAATTCAACGTTTTCAATGAGAAAAGAATAGTGTATAACACTCACAAATGACTAAAGGTACAAAGCTTACTCGGTGTAAGTATATACAATGCAACAAAAGATTCCCGAGTTATAAAAATCTTAAACCAAATAAATAGAACAAGGAAAGTGCATATGCTCATGGGATAAAGTTTAATTCATGAAGTTATTCACAATATCAATGATTTGAGGACTAAAGTCTAATACTTCTAAAATCGAGAACATGCATCATTGAGTTGTCTATTGGATCGGGCAATTATTGAAATTTATCATCGAAAACAAGGCAAAATGCCCAACAAAGGAGAAAAAAGAAAGAAAATATTTTTGAAAATTTTCAAATTTTTCACAAAAAGGCATACTTAGTAACTAAAAGTAAGCAAATTCATGGACTACACATGAAATGGATAGAATATCCTACACCCCCTAACTTAAATGTTGCATTGTCCTCAATGCGCATTAAGAACACAACACAAAGAGAGGAAAAGAACGATATTACCCAAAATTGGAGCGATCTCCATAAGCATGAGTCCAATGAAATCTACAAAACAAGTTAGTACCGAGCATAGAAAAAACAAATAACAAAAAGTTAACTAATTACACTAGACTAAATTAAAAAGGAAAGAAAAAAAAGGAAAGAAAGAAAATTAAAAAGCTAACTATTTACAACCTACTATTTAGACTTCACACTAACTATACACTAGAAGTCTAAATAGTTGAGGGTCCACCCAAAAAGGGATTTGACTTTGAAAGATCAATGGTGGACCCTCCAAAGTGAACATGCCTCCCGAAAGATATGAATTCCGTTTGAACAACGGAAGGCATGTGGGTGGTGGAAAATGTGAACCATCGCCAATTTGAAATTTTGGGCGGACGATGGGGGATTTGGATAATAAGGGGGAAAGGTACACTAGAGATCCAAGAAAAGTCGACTCATCTCCCAAAGGTTTGTCAAATGGAATGGGAGATGGTGCACACGTCGGGATAACATCCATCGAAAACAAGTCCGGTAAAGAGTCCTCGTCGGCAAAAAGTATAGAAGTTGTAAAAGTTTCTACCGACTCATAGGAATCAACCGGTAATTCTAATGGTTCAATGACGGAAAACGAATATGGTGATGAAACAAATTCAATCTCAATCGACATATCGTCGGAAGGAGATTGAATTTCGGGGGAGAGAGATGCACACTCGATGAGAAATTCTCTGAAAAATTGAGGTGAAACACAAGTTTCCACCTCCTCGTTGTTTTGTGCAAAAGAATTCATCTCATCGCAAAGTTCACCGAGTCTCATTCTAGCATCATTTAAGCTTTCCAAACCTTGGGAGTAAAGAAGCAAAGTCTCTTCCAAAGTAGGCTTCCTCGGCTCAAGAGCCTCGGACTCCTCATTTGGTTGAAACTCGTCTTCGAAAGTAATGAAATGAGAATCGTCATTGGATTCGAATAATGAATCCAACTCAAGCTCCCAATAACGATTTTCATTCCGATAAATGTTTTCAAGTCTTTCATTTTCAAGAAAATCTTGAAAATGGAAAACTTGAAAACTATCCCCAAAGTATGAATCATTAGAATAACCGTAATAACTATAATAGTAGGACATGATTACCTCGTTGTTGAAAGATGGAGAATCCAAGAAATAAAGTGAGCAACCGCGAATCAAAGTTTCTTAGCGCTCAAATATGCAAATCCTGCAAAAAAGGTTAAAAGAAAGAATACAAATACAAAAGAAAAAATATTACGAAATAATAAAACAATTAGTATCTAAAACACACTCCCCGGCAACGGCGCCATTTTGTGATCGAGCGGAAAAAGTGTGTTCGTGTGAGGACACAATCGTTGTGTGTTTCGCCGCCGCGATACAAAAAACCTAAGCTACTACTACACTTGCGAGGCAAGCACAGCGGTAAGTCGGGTATCGTAAGAAATCCACAGGGAGTGATTAAATTTTAGACTTTAATTGTTTTAAAACTTCTGAAAATAAAAGGGTGTAAAAGAAATAAGAAAAGGTGATATGGTGTTTATGGTGACTAAATAAAAGAGAAGTTACGCTAAAATAAAGTAAAGCGAGGATCGGGATCGCATTCCACCACACGGGCTAAACAACTACTAATTAGAATTACGGTTCGAAAACATTTAATCGAGCATTTACAATTAAGCATAAACATCACACAAGAAGGAATTTAACCCAAAGTTGCGAGATTAAACATTTAACTGAAAATGGTCACACGCGGATTAAATTCGGATTGTCGCTATAAACACTAAAGTTGCGTGACAAATAAAGTTAAACGCATAACAATCCAACTTTAATACACGCGATTTCAATTAAACGCAATTTTACACAAAACCTAATTTTCGAGGTCCAAACCCGCAAATGGCGGAAATGCAATCCCGACCCTATTTATCTAAGGGCAAGACATAAATGAAACTAATTAACAAAGCTATAAACTAATTAAGCAAGGAATAAATAACTAAAACTAATTATCTAAGCATGAAAGTAAACAACAACAATGGAAATAAACTAGAACAACTATATTAATGGTAAAGGAAATGAAAAGTTGAACTTACAAACCCCAAATGGTTATCATCCCAAAGAGAAATGAAGAAAACCTCTCCAAACCAAAACCCTAAACTAAGCTAAAAATGAAGAGATTTCTCTTCAAAATGAAGAGAAAGTGTTATATACAAAATATCCTATGGCAAACTTGTAATAAAAGGGAAGAAAACCAAAAATCTGGAGGGCCGAATCGATTCGGAAATGGTCCGAATCGATTCGGAAACAGGGGAATTTCGAACTGCAATTCTGCAGCAGGGGCGAATCGATTCGGTTTTGGGCCGAATCGATTCGCAACCTACAGGTCTGAATTCTGCAGCTTTGTCCTGTTTTACGGAAAATGCCGCCATTTCTTCGTTATAGCTCGGAATGAGGCACGGTCGGAGGCTACGCGAAGATAACTCAGAGGACTACAACATCCAAGAAGACATTGGGCCAAAAAACCAAATTATGAAATGACTAAAATGCCCTTAAATGTGACCTTGAGTGTGAATTTGAAGTAAAAACCATCCTAAAAATGCCATAACTCTTTCGATACAACTCGGAATCATGCACCGTCGACGGCCACGCGAAGAGAAATTAAAGGGATTCAACTTCTGTGAAGAGCTCGGGCTTCAAACCCGAATGCTGGAATTACTAAAATGCCCCCGAAGCTGCAAAAGTCGACGAAACATTTCCGGAAAGCGTCCGAACTTCATACTAAGCATCCAAATACCTACAAAAGCTCAATTAACCCCTGCAAAACATGTTAACATAGAAATCCGAGGTTGTCTGGTTAACGAGCATAAGTATAGGGATTAAGATACCCAAGGGGGCTAATAACGCGTAGGTTAACGGGTGAAATACGCAATATTTGCGTCGTATCACACCCCCTAACTTACACATTGCTAGTCCCTAGCAATGAAATAGGAAACAACAAGAACTACAAGAAAACCAAAAGCAGGATACAAGTAAAAAATGGGATGAAAAAGTAATAAAAAGATAAGGCCACTTCCGCGGGCGAACAATTGCATTTAGCATATGCAATAAGCCGTTAAACCCCTAGGTTACCCTAGTGGACGAGTGTCGTCTCGTGAGGGTTTTCAGGGATGATACCCACAAACATCACATGGTTTCCTCAAAATATGCCCAACCCAACATGCGATAAACTCAACAATGGCGAAAAGGATTTCAAACATGTTATTAGCATATTGAACGAATTCAAGCTAAAGTCCGTTGTTATTAACAAGTTGAATGCACCTCATAGAATTGAAACTTTAAAAGTGGGAGGGGGGAGAGCACATGCATAGTGTGATTTGGCGAAAAACTTATATAAACCGGATACTAATCAAAGCAAGCATACATTCAATCCTCACGGGCATTACTCTCAACAAATGAAATCACTCGGAATGGGAGGTAATACACGGGACATGCGGGCATAAAGAGTAAATGTAAATGGAAACTAGGCCGCACACATGTCACAAATGAAGAACGCTATATATAAAATGAAAAACTGTAATCTCAATGAAAGGATACCGCACACTAAAAGAGGCGAAATGCATTTTCACAGATTATCAAAACTATTTAAACTTTTGAATTACATCAACCTAAGATCACATAGGACTTGTAATAGGGTTGTAATGTAGGTTTGGGGTTAAGGTATGAAATGAAGGAATGTATGTACGGATTCAAAGTGTTCGGGATAAAAACTCGGGATAATGGGAAAATGCGGGCAATATCAAAATTGGAAAACAAGTTCCAAAACAAGCATTAGATATATCATCGGGGAGAGTAATCAAAGCTTATTGAACACTATACACAACATTTACAACTTTCTCTTTCTTTTCTTTTCTTCTTTTTCTCATTTTTCTCTTTTGTTTTCTTTTGCTTTTTGCTTTCTCTTTTTCTTCACTTTTTTCACTACTTTCTTTTCTTTGCTTATCAAACTCTCATATGCCTAAAATTGCAACCGCAATACAACAACAGCATTCAATCCCAAGTAACATTCCAAACAAAGGTATGGAAAGTGTATGTATGGTTTATAACTCCAATTTAGAGTTGGTTATGGGATTTTGGGTAATGAAAAGAAAGGCTATATTTAGGCTCGAAGGGGTTAACGAGGGTAAACATATAAGGGTGAGGTCAAGGCTAATATGGGTGATATATCAAAGATGGCCTATGATCATTTCCAAAAGTTTACGCAATTCTCGAATCAAAACAATATATGAAAATCATGCTCAAGTAACACATTTCAAGTATGAACTCAATTAATGAACGGTCAAATGAAAGAATAGAGAGATTACCAACGAATTCAACGTTTTCAATGAGAAAAGAATAGTGTATAACACTCACAAATGACTAAAGGTACAAAGCTTACTCGGTGTAAGTATATACAATGCAACAAAAGATTCCCGAGTTATAAAAATCTTAAACCAAATAAATAGAACAAGGAAAGTGCATATGCTCATGGGATAAAGTTTAATTCATGAAGTTATTCACAATATCAATGATTTGAGGACTAAAGTCTAATACTTCTAAAATCGAGAACATGCATCATTGAGTTGTCTATTGGATCGGGCAATTATTGAAATTTATCATCGAAAACAAGGCAAAATGCCCAACAAAGGAGAAAAAAGAAAGAAAATATTTTTGAAAATTTTCAAATTTTTCACAAAAAGGCATACTTAGTAACTAAAAGTAAGCAAATTCATGGACTACACATGAAATGGATAGAATATCCTACACCCCCTAACTTAAATGTTGCATTGTCCTCAATGCGCATTAAGAACACAACACAAAGAGAGGAAAAGAACGATATTACCCAAAATTGGAGCGATCTCCATAAGCATGAGTCCAATGAAATCTACAAAACAAGTTAGTACCGAGCATAGAAAAAACAAATAACAAAAAGTTAACTAATTACACTAGACTAAATTAAAAAGGAAAGAAAAAAAAGGAAAGAAAGAAAATTAAAAAGCTAACTATTTACAACCTACTATTTAGACTTCACACTAACTATACACTAGAAGTCTAAATAGTTGAGGGTCCACCCAAAAAGGGATTTGACTTTGAAAGATCAATGGTGGACCCTCCAAAGTGAACATGCCTCCCGAAAGATATGAATTCCGTTTGAACAACGGAAGGCATGTGGGTGGTGGAAAATGTGAACCATCGCCAATTTGAAATTTTGGGCGGACGATGGGGGATTTGGATAATAAGGGGGAAAGGTACACTAGAGATCCAAGAAAAGTCGACTCATCTCCCAAAGGTTTGTCAAATGGAATGGGAGATGGTGCACACGTCGGGATAACATCCATCGAAAACAAGTCCGGTAAAGAGTCCTCGTCGGCAAAAAGTATAGAAGTTGTAAAAGTTTCTACCGACTCATAGGAATCAACCGGTAATTCTAATGGTTCAATGACGGAAAACGAATATGGTGATGAAACAAATTCAATCTCAATCGACATATCGTCGGAAGGAGATTGAATTTCGGGGGAGAGAGATGCACACTCGATGAGAAATTCTCTGAAAAATTGAGGTGAAACACAAGTTTCCACCTCCTCGTTGTTTTGTGCAAAAGAATTCATCTCATCGCAAAGTTCACCGAGTCTCATTCTAGCATCATTTAAGCTTTCCAAACCTTGGGAGTAAAGAAGCAAAGTCTCTTCCAAAGTAGGCTTCCTCGGCTCAAGAGCCTCGGACTCCTCATTTGGTTGAAACTCGTCTTCGAAAGTAATGAAATGAGAATCGTCATTGGATTCGAATAATGAATCCAACTCATGCTCCCAATAACGATTTTCATTCCGATAAATGTTTTCAAGTCTTTCATTTTCAAGAAAATCTTGAAAATGGAAAACTTGAAAACTATCCCCAAAGTATGAATCATTAGAATAACCGCAATAACTATAATAGTAGGACATGATTACCTCGTTGTTGAAAGATGGAGAATCCAAGAAATAAAGTGAGCAACCGCGAATCAAAGTTTCTTAGCGCTCAAATATGCAAATCCTGCAAAAAAGGTTAAAAGAAAGAATACAAATACAAAAGAAAAAATATTACGAAATAATAAAACAATTAGTATCTAAAACACACTCCCCGGCAACGGCGCCATTTTGTGATCGAGCGGAAAAAGTGTGTTCGTGTGAGGACACAATCGTTGTGTGTTTCGCCGCCGCGATACAAAAAACCTAAGCTACTACTACACTTGCGAGGCAAGCACAGCGGTAAGTCGGGTATCGTAAGAAATCCACAGGGAGTGATTAAATTTTAGACTTTAATTGTTTTAAAACTTCTGAAAATAAAAGGGTGTAAAAGAAATAAGAAAAGGTGATATGGTGTTTATGGTGACTAAATAAAAGAGAAGTTACGCTAAAATAAAGTAAAGCGAGGATCGGGATCGCATTCCACCACACGGGCTAAACAACTACTAATTAGAATTACGGTTCGAAAACATTTAATCGAGCATTTACAATTAAGCATAAACATCACACAAGAAGGAATTTAACCCAAAGTTGCGAGATTAAACATTTAACTGAAAATGGTCACACGCGGATTAAATTCGGATTGTCGCTATAAACACTAAAGTTGCGTGACAAATAAAGTTAAACGCATAACAATCCAACTTTAATACACGCGATTTCAATTAAACGCAATTTTACACAAAACCTAATTTTCGAGGTCCAAACCCGCAAATGGCGGAAATGCAATCCCGACCCTATTTATCTAAGGGCAAGACATAAATGAAACTAATTAACAAAGCTATAAACTAATTAAGCAAGGAATAAATAACTAAAACTAATTATCTAAGCATGAAAGTAAACAACAACAATGGAAATAAACTAGAACAACTATATTAATGGTAAAGGAAATGAAAAGTTGAACTTACAAACCCCAAATGGTTATCATCCCAAAGAGAAATGAAGAAAACCTCTCCAAACCAAAACCCTAAACTAAGCTAAAAATGAAGAGATTTCTCTTCAAAATGAAGAGAAAGTGTTATATACAAAATATCCTATGGCAAACTTGTAATAAAAGGGAAGAAAACCAAAAATCTGGAGGGCCGAATCGATTCGGAAATGGTCCGAATCGATTCGGAAACAGGGGAATTTCGAACTGCAATTCTGCAGCAGGGGCGAATCGATTCGGTTTTGGGCCGAATCGATTCGCAACCTACAGGTCTGAATTCTGCAGCTTTGTCCTGTTTTACGGAAAATGCCGCCATTTCTTCGTTATAGCTCGGAATGAGGCACGGTCGGAGGCTACGCGAAGATAACTCAGAGGACTACAACATCCAAGAATACATTGGGCCAAAAAACCAAATTATGAAATGACTAAAATGCCCTTGAATGTGACCTTGAGTGTGAATTTGAAGTAAAAACCATCCTAAAAATGCCATAACTCTTTCGATACAACTCGGAATCATGCACCGTCGGCGGCCACACGAAGAGAAATCCAAGGGCTTCAACTTCTGTGAAGAGCTCGGGCTTCAAACCCGAATGCTGGAATTACTAAAATGCCCCCGAAGCTGCAAAAGTCGACGAAACATTTCCGGAAAGCGTCCGAACTTCATACTAAGCATCCAAATACCTACAAAAGCTCAATTAACCCCTGCAAAACATGTTAACATAGAAATCCGAGGTTGTCTGGTTAACGAGCATAAGTATAGGGATTAAGATACCCAAGGGGGCTAATAACGCGTAGGTTAACGGGTGAAATACGCAATATTTGCGTCGTATCACTTTCCTCATTTGAAACCTCTCCCCACCTTCCATTTCCATCCTTTTCAAACCCAATTTAGCAAAATCCCTTCCCTCTTCTCCTATCCTCTTCACCGACTTGCAAGGGTAGCCTCTCAGCAATCAAGGTCAATATTCAAGTCTCCAAATAAGGTCCAAACATTTCTCTCTCTCTTTAAATTTCCTTATTTTCGCATTAGTTATTTATTTCTCACTTTAGTATTTCATCTTTATGAAATCATACATATTAATACTCAACTCTTTATTAGTAGTATTGCATGTACTATATTTACTATAAAAAATCCAAAGACAAGAAAAATAGGGTTTGCTTATAAATTCCAAACGAGGATTTCTCATTACATTTTCTCACACTAAAAACATCATTTTTCTACACACACACACACACACACACATATAATAAAAACTCCAATTGGATTTTTGGGATAAACCCTACCCTTATGTTGCATGCGTACTACGTGGACTTTGATAGCCATTTGAATATTTTGACCTTCATCTCATTTGAGAGAAAAGAGAGAGAGAGAGATAGATAGAGAATATAAAAGAGTAGAGAGAGAGAGAGAAACCAATCGTCTAAAATATCATATCCTTAGTTTTTTTCTCACAAACCAAACACCCATCTTCGTACATACTCAAAACCAGAAAACCCCATAGTTGAGAGTTATATTTTTAGGGTTTCAATGCGTTTTAGTGTATGATTTGGAGGATTGAAGGCACTCTTCAACCTAGATCTCTCTTACGGAACCACTCTCACTGGAAATCTCACTTTTATTTATAGAAAGTGTGAGATTTGCTACGAGAAACATTTCACGTAATATTTAGGGTTTCTTTACTCATTTCTGTTTAGATCGTTTGTATTTACTGTATATTTTGTGAAAATCCACTATCTGTTTCAAGTAACTTTGAAAAAGAGACTTCCAGTGGTATAAAGTCTGAGAGCTGAAAACATTGTGTTTTAAAAGTTCATAGTTTCGCAGTCTGTGAAATCGATTCGTACATAAATAAGATTTATAAGATCTAGTTTTAAGAAAGATTGGTTTTTAGATTTGAAAAGTTCTTAAAGTTTGATTTTCAGAAAAGATTTGAAATCTATTCATATCATATAAAAACATTGTAATTTGTTAGGATTAATTTGTATTAATCTTGAGTGATGTGAGCGGCATATGTGCATGTAGTTATAATCGCTTCAGGTACACTTTCACTCTCACACGAACACATAGTTTATTGTGGTTCATTTGAGAGGTTATGGTTGGTTGAGTCACTGCAGACAAATATAAAGAGGAAAGCAAAGTAGTTGCTAGAAAGATCAAGCCAGATAAAAAATTACCTTAGTGAGGGGGACTCTAGCAGGTACATTTCTAACTTTGACTTAGGATCTTTAAATGCATGCTTAGTAGTTGTAATATTGTAATTTTTGTTTGATTTTAGTGGACTTTTAATTTTGTGGTGTAGAGGTCACCGTCGATGTTTCCCTTTAGGGTTTTACCACTTAAAAAATATTATCTCGTGTGATTATTTTTTATTGCTTCACTACTACTACTGCAAACTAGACATAGGTTTTATTTCCAAAACTTGTTTCCTAAGATATTAAATAACTCGTTCATAAATTTCAAACACATCTTGTGTTACTTTATTGTTTTATAAAAGAGTTTCCTAAAAAAATAAGATCGAAACTTACTCAACCATTTTAACTTGTGTTAAACAACTTAGTAAAGTATTTTTTAGTTGCAAAGGAACTCCCCATGCTAGAAATGATGCATTACTTTATCAATTTCATGTCAAGTTAGGCTGTCTTTTCTTGTATTCACAAAATAATCCATTACTTTACCATGCTCTATTATTTTTTTCTCAAAATTCTCCAAATAATCGCATATTTTAACGTGCTCCACACCATTTTCTACGCTACCACATGCTCTGACTAGTGTTTTGGTATTTCACCCTAGGTCTCCAGACCCTTCTTAACTCTTTTTCAATCTCATCCGAGTCCATAGTGGTGTGTTTTAACAATTTTCAAATGTCCACATTATTCCACTTTTACCGGTCGAAGCCAAAATTCATGGATTTCACCCCACCTTGTATTACACTTTGAAAATCACCATTTCTTGTACTTTACACACTTGCATTGATTTTATTCCAAAATTTATAAAAATGTTCCATTTTGTGTAAAATTATCATTTTACCCATTTATTTCAAAACTTGCAATTTCCTCCATTCTCACAGGTGTTATCTTTCCAAAACATTGTCAGGTTATTACACAACCTTCTTAAATGACTTTAAATCATTAATACTCATTTAGTACTTTAGAGTGACATACTTCTCAAGTTTAAAATCTCTTTATCTCATTACTTTATTTAACAAAGAAGTCATTGAGCATTTGAAGTCTACTTTACAAGAAACACACCATTTTTCCTCCTCATCATATGTAGTCTTGAAACATACACTTATCACATTTTCTACATTTACCAACACACTTTAAGGGATGAAATTTATATTTGTTTTGTATATAAGAGGGACATATTCCCCTTCCATTTTATTAATTGAGGAGAAATAGCCTCTCCCCAGTGATAAAGCAAGCTTAGATATAAAGAATGGAAACGAAAACTTAGAAAGCAATAAATATGGGGCTTTATGATAGACCCGTTATAAAAAAATCAACACTAAGAGCATATATAAGAGGATCTAGGATAAAAGCATCCAATTTTGTCTATCTTAAAAGAACCTCGAGCCAAAGTTGGGAGATCCATAAAATTATTGAAGATTGAGAGAGATTGAAGAGTAGTTCCATGATTTGCAAGAGCATATGCAACCATATTTGATTCCTTAAAATAATGAATTAATGAGAAGTTGAGATTGGATAATGTGGCCATCCCCGAGAGAATATTACCCCTTTCCCCTTTATCTCCCCCATGTGCGGGCCGCTTCATGGAGGAAAGAGAGGGAGGAAAAAAGGGTCTCGCACCCCGACAATACTAAAAGGGGGGTGCTTTGGCCGTCGTCGATGTGGGGTAATGTAAAGAGATGGAGTTGCCGGCCTATTTTGCACAAAACAGGAAAAAGAACATGTTACCACCTCGAGGGAGAGGCATAAAAGACTAATTAATGCTTACGAAACCAATAGTTCAAAGGTTCAGGGGCTAAGTTACGGAATGGGAAGGTGCTAGGCACCCATCCCGCCCTTTAGGTATATCATGGGCTTATGTTAGTATTTTTCTTAGTTTCTCTGTGATGTGTGTGGATGTATATATAAGTGGAGATCGGAATCACTCTACTCGCATCATGGAAATTATGGAGTGAAGTCATCCAAAGGAAGGCTCCCAAAATAATAATTAAAAATAGGATGTATGCGCTTATAGAGATATTGATCGTTATGATGAAATGATAATATGTGTTTGATTAGATGAAATTATGAATAAAAAATATGATATATATGAATAATATGTGTGTAAAATAAGAAAAAGATGAGAAAATGAGAATATGACTCGAGTCTCCGATTTTAGCTCGAGACGCATACGTAGCCTATAAAGGTATCAAAGTCCGTAGTTCATATGAGACATAAGGGTAGAGTTTATCCCATAGATTCAAATGGGAGTTTATTATATGTGTGTGTGTAGAAAAGATATTTTTAGTTTTGAGAAAATGTGATGAAGAATCCCGTCAGAATTTATAGGTGTAACCCTCTTTTTTCTTTGTTTTGTTTTTTTATTAAAAAATAAATTATGTGCAATATAACTAATAAAGGATGAGATGTTAATGTATGTGGTTAAGAACTAATGAAAAATTAGTAGGAAATTAAAAAGCGTTGGGATGAATTTAAGATGAGAGAAAAGGAGATGTTTGCTAAATTGGGTACGAGAATGATGGGAATGTAAGGTGGAAAAGAATTTCACACAAGCAAACTTCGCTGATTGCGGAAGAATGTTGCTGAGATCACTGATATTGATGGATCTGAGGTCTGTCTTAGAAGAGAGATCATTCCCTCCTTATATAGGGTAGGGGTATATCCTATTGGCATAGTCCATGCCCAGTCAATGGGAAAATGACCCTAAATACACTGTCGATAGGCAGGGAAATGGACCTGCCAATTGGCAGTCTCGTGTAGAGTTTTTTTTGGAAAAATGGTCATAAAATGAAATTCCTAAATCCAAATCGTGCATGAAATATACTTTTAGAAAGGTAATTCAGAGACATTTAAGAGTACTTTGGGTTGCTCCCGGGTTCGGGAGTTGACTTTAGGTCAAACGGGGCTTCGAAGCACTCGTCGATCCTTTGGACAGGAGATTGTCAGACAGTAATGGATCATTCATCCAAACCCTAAGTCTGAATTATGCATGGAGTAGATCGTTGGAAATTTTATGCAAGGCACTTAGATGTCCCAAAGAGCTTCACCCGGTTTGAAGAGTTGACTTTGGTCAAACGGGATCGGAAGCGCCCGGTGACCCTTTGGAGTCAAAAAGATCGTTTAGCTGTACCATAAGGCTAATTCAAGCATGGGATGGACTGTTAGAAAGGGTATTCAGTGACATTTGAGGATTCATTCAGTCTCATTCGAGCTGAAGAGATGACTTTAGTCAAACGATGCCCGAGAGCACCCGATGGCCTCCGTGTCAGTTTTTAGGGAAAAACGAATCATTCATCCGAATGATTATGCTATTTTACACATGGGGTGGACCGTTGGAAAGGGTTTTCAGTTCCCTTTGAAGATTCATTGAGATTTCGCTCTGACGATGAAGTTGATTGGGGTCAAATCGGGGCCCAGGACCCTCCGGTGGCCTTCAAATCGATTTTTGATAGTAAAATGGTCCGTTCATCCAAACAGTTATGCCAATTTTCTCACAGGGCAAAACATTATAAGGGGTATTTAGAACCCTTGGAATATTCATTGAGCTTTTGCTCTGACGTTGGGGTTTATCGGAGTCGAACGGGGCTCGAGGGTGCCCGATGGCCTCTAGATCGGTACTTGGGGTATGATTTAGGGTTCGTGTTGAATGGGGAGGTGCTAGGGACCTAAGTAGAGGCTTAGGATGGTCCTAGAATGCGGTGTCTATAGATACCCTCAACGGGTGAGCTCGGAACAAGTAAAATTCGTTAAATAAACACCAAATGATGTTTAGGAAATATGTAGATTTTGAGGACCTAAAGGGATGAGGATTACCAATTCAGAGGGTCAAGGTCGATTATGAGGACATAAGGCAATGCTGAGGATGGGTGATTCTACGAGGCGAGGTTAATTCTGTGGACCTAAGGGTAGGGAGTGACCGATTCCGAGGGTCAAGGTTAATTTTGAGGACCTTAAGTAGGGGAGACCAATATCGAGGGCCGAGGTCAATTCTGAGGACCTTAAGTAGAGGCGACCAATTCTTAGGGTCATGGTCAATTCTGAGGACCTTAAGTAGGGGCAACCAATTTTAAGGATCGAGGTCAATTCTGAGGACCTTAAGTAGAGGCGACCAATTCTGAGGGTCGAGGTCAATTTCGAGGAACTTAAATGGGGGCGACCAATTCTGATGGTTGAGGTCAATTCTGAGGACCTTAAGTAAAGGCGACCAGTTCTGAGAGTCGAGGTCAATTATGAGGACCTTAAGTGGGAGCAACCAATTCTAAGGGTCGAGGTCAATTCTAAGGACCTTAAATAGGAGCGACCAATTCTCAGGGCCAAGGTCAATTCTGAGGACCTTAAGTAGAGGTGACCAATTATAAGGGTCAAGGTCAATTCTGAGAACTTTAAAGAGGGGCGACCAATTCTGAGGGTCGAGGTTAATTCTGAGGAACTTAAGTAGAGGCGACCAATTCTGAGGGTCGTGGTCAATTCCGAGGACATTAAGTAGAGGTGACCAATTTTGAAGACCTTAAATGGGAGTGACCAATTCTGAGGGTCGAGGTCAATTCTGAGGACCTTAAGTGGGAGCGCCCAATTCTGAGGGTCGAGGTCAATTTTTAGGACCTTAAATAGGGGAGACAAATTCTGAGGGCCGAGATCAATTTTGAGGACCTTATGTGGAGGCGACCAATTCTGAGGACCTAAAGTAGGGGAGACCAACTCTAAGGGTCGATTTCAATTCTGAGGATATTAAGTAGGGGCGACCAATTCTGAGGACCTTAAGCAGTCGAGGTCAATTCTGAGGACCTTAAATGGGAGTGTGGGGAATTACTCTCCTGGGAAAATTTGAATTTACCCTTTTGAGTCTCTATTGGGGAAGAGATGTCAGTCTGGGGATTATGTGGATGGATTGGGAAGAAGTTTATGTAGTCCTGCTGGGGAAGTATTTTTATTTCTGCTGAGGATTTTAGGAATCTATTGGGGAATGTGTTTCTTGGAGACACCGCTGGGGAGAGATGTTCGGTTAGAACTTTTAGTTCTTCTTGGGGAAATTGGAATTTTTCTAGGAGAAAGTTTTAATTCGAGAATTCTTGTTGGGGAAATGGGTAACTCTGTTGAGAAATAATTTGATTTCTACGGAGTATGAGTTTTGGGATTCCTCTGGGGAGTTGTAGTAGGATTTGCGGGTGTGCTAATTTTTAAGGTTTAAAATGGGGATAAAACATGGTATTAATCCAGTTGGGGATTTGGAGAGCTTGAAAAATGATTTTCTTGGTGAAAATATGTTCTAATATTTATTTGGCAATTTCTGGAATTTTCTAGCATTTTCTGTACTGAATTTCAGGGGTATCGCCGATCGGAGGGTAGCAGGACATACCAAATGATAGTGGCTCAAAATTTTGGACTACATAAGGACGGGTAAGAGATAAGTATCGTTTGGGATGGGGTTAAACAACTACTGGGGATTGATTGTGAGGGTTTGCAAATAGAGGTGGTTCGTATGCTGAGGGTTATGCCGGTGGCGGGGCAGGCGGCGTTGGGTAGGATCGTTGAACATCTATGGGGGGAAGTAAATGACTGTTTACCCATGGGGGTCGGCTCTTCGGTATTTTATTACAGATTACTCATTGGCTGTGGGAGCTTGGCCCTGACCATATTGCATGCTAGATGTAGCAGCATTGCACATGAAAAGAGACTCAAAAGGCAAGACGATATGCATATTTGGTTTGATTATCTGTATTTTGTGGCTTACTCTACATGCACGTTAATTTGCTGTTGAGTTTTTATTTTGATAAAATTAGGAGAATGTGTGTTTTTTGGAAATTTTTTATTATGTTTGAGTAGAAGATGGACTCGGAGGCTTAGTTGAAAAAGTGCTTCCCTTTTGAAGGGATTTATTTTGAAACAATGTAAAAATGAGTTATTTGGAATTTTTTGAATAGAGGAAGGCCTTGGCGGATTGATTGGTATATGGATTAGGGGAATAGAAAGCTAGGTTGTAAAGTGGGATTTGTCGCCTTTGTGATGAATCTGGTGTGTTGAAGAGACTGTACTGATGCTGGAGCTATTGCTTTGGCCCTTACTTCAAGGCTACTATTGGTGACTGAGGACCTGATGGTGGACCCTTAACTAACAACATGGATATCATATCATCGCAATCCTGTGATAGTGATACTGGCGAAGACCCTGAACGATCTCGATGCTTGGCGAAAAGGCTGTTCTGATTTTCTGAGAGGAAGTTCGGTTATGCTGTTCATGTGGTTGGCTAAGAGATTCTGTTTGGCGGTCCCCCTAAATATCCCTTGGTAGTTGTGCCAAACTTCTTTACACGTTATCTTATTAGCTTTGTCCCATCCATAAAGAATTGGGTAAACTGGTTTGTAGAGCACAGAGATCGATGCCTGCGTTGGTCGGTGCCCTAGTGGGGGGAGTTGCCGCCTATTCTAGAACTGGGGGAATGCGATATTCATTTAGTTAGCCTTCAGCAGGACTCATTTTATTTCTCCTGGCGACTCCTGCGTCAAGTCGGATGGGATCAAATTATGCCTCCCAGTTCCCTGGATTTCTTTCCTGTAGAGGATTTGACTGAACGCTTGTGCATGCGATTGGGATCTCTATGGGAGAATCGTTAGCCGTTAACCCATCATTTTCAAGATGTTGATAGGATTTGGCATATTTCTAGAGATTATATGAAGTGGTTATGAAAAAGGGTAGTGGCTAAGATCTTAGCAGAGGAGATTGGACAAAAATGGTTTTCCATGTTTGATACTATGGAGGAGGCGTAGTGGTTTTCTCCAAGATGGTTCGGACTTATCGTTTCATGGAGCACCTTCGGCATGCCATCTAAGCAGGGAAAGTTTGGGGGCCTCAAGATGATGATGGGGTTGGATCTTCTGGTAGATGCGGGTAGGGTCTTTTGTGATCTAGTGTTTACCTTTTTTGTGAAACTTTTGTATGATTGGTATGTGTTTGGCAATTTTTACTTTGTGTTTGGTATATGGGAATAAATTGGTAAGGCTTGGTCAGTTTGTTTTTAGGGGTAGTTTGGTTGGTGGGGGTAGTTATTTGACTCCCTACGCTGATACTTCATATAATCGTAATAAATTCTCCCATTTATGGAATAAAGGAGGATTTTAATTATATTGTTATGAGTCTTGATGAGTTTTACATTTGAATTATCTATACCAATCGCTAAGGAAAACATAATCCTTTTGTTCATGTAAATGATGAAATGAACCGTCGTTCTCGGAGGTAAAAAAAGAAAAGCATTTTGTGAAAAAGAAGGGGACCGTGCCCATGTAAAGTGTATGAGATGCCTACGTACCTATGGGGGTTTTAAAAATTCTCTGAGTTTCATTTCTAAAGCAAATTTTTTTTAGAGGATCCGGCCCCACATAGTTCAAATGGAGAATTTTTTTTTGAAGAATAGAAGGGGGATGAGAGGAGTTATAGCACGTCATGATTTCAGACTAGGGGTAGAATTTCTTGAGACGCTCCAAGTTAACTATACGATCTATATCTTTTCCATAAAGTCCAGTGAGCATAGCGGTGCCACCGAATATGATATTCTTCACGATGTAGGGGCCACTCCAACTTGGATTAAATTTCCCTCTGGGGTCCCAGACGGGTTCAATGATTTCTTTGAGGGCTAAATCCCCTTATCGGACACCATAGGGCTTAATTTTCCTATTGAAAGATCACGTTATCTGGCGATGGTACCCCTGTATGTGATATATAGCCTTTAGCCTCCTCTCATCTAAGATTGACAACTCATCGAAACGACTCTGATGCCAGTCTTCTTTCATGACTTTGCTTTCAAGCATGATGCATAATGAAGATATTTCTAGTTCAATGGGTAGGACTAATTTCATGTCGTACACCAAAGAATAAGGGGTAGCCCTAGTAGATGCTTGGACTGAAGTGCGGTAGCCCCAGAGGGCGTAACGGATTTAATCAGCCCAATCTTGGCAACTCTCAGTCATCTTGCTAATGATTGCTTTGAGGTTCTTATTGGCGGCTTCAACTGCACTGTTGGTTTACTATCGGGAGGTAGAATATTTGTGTATCTGAATACCATACTCGTTGAACAATTCTGTGAATTCTGTCCCGAAATGTAACCCGTTATCTGACACTAGCTCGTGCGGAACCCCGTATTGACAGATAATATTTTTTTGGATGAACTTGGCTATTTTTTGGCATTCAGTATTCCGTATGACTCGGCTTTGACCCATTTGGTGAAGTAATCAATGGATACCAGGAAGAACTCGTGCTCATTGGAGGCTTTGGGTGTGACTTTCCCTATGATATCGATGCCCCAGGTAGAGAACGACCAGGGAGAAGTCATGTTATACAATTCTCGCGGAGGCAAGTGCTGGAGATTGGAAAACTGTTAGCATTTAAGGCGTCTTCGGACATAGGCAGTGCAATCCTGAACCATGGTAGTCCAATAATAACCCTGCCAGATAATTTTCTTTGCAAGCATATGTCCATTCATGCGGGGTTCGCATTACCCGCTGTGGATCTTTTGCATCATATCTTCAATGTCAGCCCGCGTGATGTAGTGTAGGTGGGTTCCATCGAAGTTTCTCTTGAATAATGCTTTATCATAAACAATGCTTTATATGTATTCGGTCATATTGTTGGTGCACGAAAAATCTAGCTTGATTGCGATGGGAGTGTGGGAGTAATTAGGGGCAACTAAGAGTATCCCAATGCCATATCATTTCTTATTGACTGCACCCTAAAAGAACATTCGCCATTGGATGTCTTCTTGAGAGGTGAAAAGAATATCTCAATCCGAGATTTCGGAGATCCAAATGTCAGCTTCTTCTATGGGGAAGTTAGTAAGGTAGTCAGATGGCTCTCCCTTTCACAGCTTTCTATGTGACATACAGAATATTAAACTCGGTTAACAACACTAACCAATGAGCCATTTTTATACATAGGGTATGTTTCTCGATCAGGTATTTAATAGGATCCATTCGGGATACTAGTCTGATGGGAAAAACGAGCATGTATTGCCGTAACTTTTGAGTGACCCAGACAAGGGATACATATTATAAGAATCGAGAATTTTCAAACCTTAATATGACATACGACCTCGATTTTAAACCCCGTAAAGTGAGTAAGTCTAAAGAAGAAATGACCTATGTTTAAAATCCTATAAGTTTGCTATTAACTTTCCACCCTTGAAGTTTTTAGTTATTACAAAGGAGTCCTTGAAAGTTTAAAAGTGAAATAAAACAAGGTATATTGAACCCCTAAACCTCAACCCTATATCAAATCAAACCTTTTGACCTCCATTAACATAAAATTATATTTTCAACCTGGAAACATTCTAAAATTACCAAAATACCCCTAAACTTGACCAAAAACATACTTTTATGGACATAATTTAAATTACATCAAATATAAAGGACCCAAACCTAAACCTTAGTGTTACCCTAGCCTACACACACAACCACATCAACAAATGAGGTGAAAATCACATGGTAAACCTTAGGAAACCATGTTCACCCATTTCAACCCAACTCAAAACTCACCCTAACTTCATTCACATCCACATCTTTTGCACACCAATCAACTCTCCCCTCAAAGTAGTAAAATACCCTATGTTAGACACAATAATGACTCATCCTACAGTTCATTCTCAAAGTTTGAATTCTCCCTCAATTCAGGTAAATCATCATTTTATGCTTTAAATTCAATTCTTTCAATTCTAATAGCTTTTTGCATAGTTAATATAGGTAGAACACAAGAAACATGCAAGCTTTTACGTGTAGAAATGCATAAAATCAAAGAAAACAGTAGGAACACCATTAAAGCATGAGCTTTAATGGTGAAATCCATTACAGTAACTAAACCTTCGATTTAAAGCCATGAATCGACTCCTTAGAACCTCAGGATGTCAAATGTAATGGTAAAACCCCATGAAAGTTCATATAAAAGGCTAATTGACCGAAAATGTTTTTAAAACTAAAAACCTGTAAATTCGAAATTCACGACATATAATCTATGAATATCCTTGAAACCAAAATCAGGTTACTCTCATACATAGTAAAAACCCATCCTAATTCATAAGATACCATGTCGTACTCCACAAATCCACGAATAGTAAAAAATTCCTGAAAACACACAGTTTTACAATTAAAATATATTGAGACTCGAATCATGAAACTTATATATTTGAAATCCTCATGAAAAATTAGGTTTAGTTGGTTAAGAAATCATCTCAAATGGTATAACACATAAGGAGAAAAACTCAGTTAAAGTTTTAAACCCTAAAAAGTCAAAGTCGAGAGGAAGAAGATGAAGACTTTTTCGAAAAAGTTTGACCCCGCGTGGGGGTGGGGTGGGGGTGGCCAATCAGAATACTCTGATTTTTTCTCCAAAATTTTTATTAATTTTTTCTAATCAAAATGGTATAATATAAGACCATGTTTGTATATTCATGGCTTAAGTTATGCAACAAATAGGCTTTTACTTACAAAAATTTTATAGAAATTATAAATTCACCCCTAGTATTTTTTTCAACTTTGGAATTATACCCCAAACTTTATCCCTACACACATCAAGCTATTTAAAAAAAACTCCCTTGCACCAAAGTTCAAAAATGAACTTAAGACCCTTATTTTAAATTCCAAAATAAATTACACATAAATCCCTAAAACTTTATTAAAGACAGTTTTAAGTAGAAAAATGACTAATTAAACCCTAATACCCATACATCACACATTGTATAACAAAAAACCAAGTCTCAAATCTTTTGAAAACTCCAGTGTGATCGCAATTCAATAGAATACCCAAGCAAGTAAGTTTTTTTTACTTTTTCAGTATTATACTTCACGTATTTGAAATACTTCTGTTGATATCACTCCATGATAGCCATATTGACTCTGAGTATATGGTTGTTATTATACTGCCATACTCTGTATTTTGTTAAACATCATCAGTATTTGAATTATCACCAATATTTAATTTAGAATTAATCTTGAACCCTTCTCCCCTAATAACTGAGATCATGTACCATATTGATTCAGTTTGACCTTGCACTTTTGTGCTATATTTTACCATAAGCATTCTTTATTAACTAGGAAGTAGACTGATGTGTTATCCCACGAAATTTTCTACTTGGCCTATTAGTCTTAGATGATTGAGAGCCCTGATTATTGCTATACACATATGAGTGCCACTTTAATTGTGAGCATAGCAGGTTACTTTTTCCAAAGGTTTTGGGATAGTTTAGGATAAAGTTACACTGATGACTTAATTACCTCTATACATCTTCGTGAACTGGTAAGTATGGGATTATTAGTTTAAAGATCCTTGATTTTCTTTAACCAGGATTCTAATTAAACTGGTCATATGTCTTAAATTCTTAAATGGATTAATCACTATGGAATTATGAAATTCCCACATTTTTTTTATGTTTATAACCTGATAACTATGGAGTTATCATCTTATTATCGTTAGCCTTTTTAAATACTCATTCTATACACACTCTCACTCTCCTTTATGTCTATATCATTGTTATAGAACTGGTAAAACCTACTGAGCATATTTGTGCTAATTCTTTCCTTCTCCAGATGAGCCAGGAGAAAGGAAATAGTATCTCTTCCCTACTAAAGATAGACACCGGTCACCTATTCGCATATGTAACCGTACGGACAAAGATTTAACCATATGGGAGCAATGAGTGGAGATTTTCAATTTTCTATGTTATTGTGTGTATTAGAAGCGTGTAATTCACCACTGCGGTGGTACCACTATATGTAACATATTAATAATCGATAAAAGGTTATTCTATTCCACCTTAACTTTAATTCATTGCTTTATGTGTACTTGTTTCTCATTCATAACCAAAAAGTAGGGTGTGATAAGTTGGTATTAGAGCATGTTTTAAAATTAAAACATATCATCGGGTTAGCATTCTACGCGGGACATAGATAAGATATTAGTATTTTATTTTTATAACTTCTTTTATTTATACTATTCTATAGTAATCCATTTTACAGTATGGATGCAGGGGATACATTTACGTTCAATCTAGATATTGAGCCAGACAACACTAGGAAACAAGGATAAGAGAGGAAGCCTTGGCAATATTTGGAGAAATGATCCGAGGAGCGGAGGAAGATTGGGCAGGTTCAAGCAATGAGGTTAAGAGACTAGTATTGACGAATAGAGAAGTAGGTGAGATGAAGATGATGAGAAAGGTGGATGACTTTGAAAATGATCCAATCATACTATAGGAAGCAATCAATCTAGCATTTGCCGATGATCAACCAGCTCCACCGATGTATCCAGAAGCACTAGAAAATGGTGATATACATGGAGGATATTCCCCTAGCACTACAAATGACTCTACGGATGGTACGGATCAAGGATATTACATAGTTATCTCTGAGTCCACAACTAGTGACGATGCGACTGTTTAGACTTAAAACAAGGAAGCTATCGTTAACAAGTTGTTTATATATTATATAATATAATTGTTAGCCGTACTGTGACTGATAAGTGATGTATAATTTTGCTGTTTCAATTATGTTATTTTAGGATGGTTAGTACTCGAACTCCCTCTACTGGAACTCAACCGAAACAGACTCAGACTAAAGGAATTATGCACTGTCTCCAAGAACTTATTGCGTTAGCTCGACAATAACAGACTACTCATTCTACTCCTGAAGATATTTCTGAGGAACTTCGTAGGATTAATGCTCTTAAGGAATTTGTACGACAACAACCTCCATTTTTTCTTGGAGAGCCAGGTGCAAATAAAGATGAGAAATGGATGCGCTAGATTGTGAAAATCTTGAACGAAGTAAGTGTAGCTACTAATCTCCGAATCACTTTAGCTGCATACATATTTGAAGGCGAAGCATATTTCTGGTGCCAACATATGTCATGTAACCATAATGTTTCTAATTTTACTTGGGAATAGTTTAAGAGTCTTTTTTCAAAAAGTATTTTCTCGAGACTGAGCGAGACCAACGAACTGTTGATTACCTAAAATTATAACAAGCTACCCTTTTTGTAGCTCAATACGAGGATAAGTGTACCGAACTATCTCGTTATGCTCTGGAATACGTAGATACTGAGATAAGGAGATATAAGAAGTTTGAAAGAGGACTACACCCGAGAATTAATAATCCCATCGCTTCATTACGAATTCGTGAGTATTCCCAGTTAATTGATGTTGTAGCCATTATAGAACGTAATTCTTTAACATTGATTCGATCTTCTCCCCCAGTAATTAAGAACAACCATATCATCAGAACCCCATCTTATTCTAAACTCCATCTGTATGCAAATTCCAGTGGGCAAGCTTATTCCTAAATACAACACCATACAACCCGTTGTAAAATTCGTTGTCATGAATGCCATGAGCTAGGACTAATTCGACCCCATTATCCTAAGCTAAAATTAGCTCCGATTCACCATCAATTGAATAAACCCTCACAAATTCCAAAATTTAATTATATACCAAATCACTTCAAGCCAGCTCAAAGAATTCAGCCAATCGCGAATCATGGAAGGAATTATGACACACGACCTATGCGAAATACACGCGACGTGATTAAAGGTATGATTATTTTTCAGCAAATTCCTACCTATATTCTGTTTGACACAGGAGCTACGCATTCATTTATTAGCCTTAGACTAGATAAATTGATACGATTGACCCCCCATGTCATTGACTAGTCCAGTAAATTTTGAATTACCAATACGTGAAATCAATACGTCAACACAAGGGTATAAGAATTATACAATCCAGCTTAGTCTAAGAGCTCTATTAGTAAACTTGATAATATTAGATATTCGCGGATTCGATATCATAATCGAAATGGATGTATTTTCTGAATATCCCGCTTATATTGATTGTCAAGCTATGAAAATTCATTTTTATGATGAAAATAATCATTCTTTTATATTCCATGGGATAGTTTCATCAAAATTTTCAAATTCTCAAATTCAGATTTCTTCTTTAATTTCTAATTTGCTGGAACAATTTGAAGATGGTTTTCCAGAAGAATTACCAGGATTACCCCCTTCTAGAAAAATTAAGTTTAGTATCAATCTTTATTCCAATACACTTCCTATTTCGATACCCCTATATCGAATGGATCCTTTAGAACTTTGAGAACTTCGTACATAATTGGATGATCTTTTATCAAAAGGATTCATTCAATTAAGTACATCACCTTGGGGAGATCCGGTATCATTTATCAAGAAACAGGATGGAAGCTTTAGATTGTTCTTAGATTTTCATAAACTAAATTCTGTAAGTATTAAGTATAAGTATCTTTTACCCTGAATAGGATATTTGTTTGATCAACTCACACGAGCAATGGTCTTTTCTAAAATAGATTTACGGTCCTGATATCATCAGTTACGTGTCAGAGAGGAAGATATTCCAAAGACTTATTTTCAAACTCGTTATGGACATTTGATTTTACCTTAATGTCATTTGGTTTAACCAATGCCCCAACAACTTTTATGGACCTAATGCACCGAATCTTTAGACCTTTTTTGGACCAATTCATCATTATTTTGATTGAGGATATTCTTGTATATTCTCAAGACTTAGCAGAGAATGTTCAACATCTGAAAATAATCTTAAGTACTCTTAAAACTCATCGGTTATACGCAAAAAAGAGCAAATGTTAATTCTCGATGAAAGAGATAAAATTTCTAGGACATGTGATTTTTGAAAATGGAATCCAGGTCGGCCTAGCTAAAATTACAGCCATTTTGGAATGGAAAAATCCTACAAACATTACTAAAATAAAAAGTTTTCTTGGATTAGCTGTATATTATCGTCTATTAGTCGAAAGGTTTTCGCGAATTGCTCTACCCCTTTCAAAACTAACTAGGAAGGAAGTTCCATTTGTATGGACAAAAGAATGTAACCAATCATTCCAAGTGTTGAAGGACAGGTTGATTACTACTCCTATCCTCATTATTCCTTTTAGTGATGTAAGTTGTGAGGTATATATAGATGCTTCCTTACATGGATTAGGATGTGTATTAATGAAAAAAGAAAAAGTAGTAGAATACGGATCACGACAACTCAATACACATGGGCTTGATTATTCAGTCCATGATCTAGAACTAGCAACCGCATTTTTTGCATTAAAGATTTGATGTTATTACCTTTACGGTGTAAGTTTTTAAGTTTTTTCATATCGCAAAAGTTTGAAGTACATCTTTACTCAAAAAGACTTAAACTTAAGATAACGACGGTGGATAGAATTTTTGGAAGATTATAAATTTCAACTTAATTACCATCTAGGTAAAGGTAATGTAGTAGACGACGCTTTAAGTCGAAATTTGATATGAAGACTTCATACTCTAAACTCTTATAATATTGCTGCTACCACAAAGCAATATGATTTATTATTACTTGCCTCTGGCACCAAATTTTTCAATATTATCGCTCATCCCGAATTAAGAAACAGAATCTTATTACTATATACCCAATATTCATTTGTATATAATTTTTTGAATAAAAATACAGACTTTTCCTATGATAGAAAGACATGACTCAAATTTAAAAATAGGTTGTATGTACCTAGCAGTACATCTCTACGAGATGAAGTGTTACATGAAACTCATCATTCAAAATTCATGATACACCCTAGAAGTTTGAAAATGTACCTTGCTTTGAAGAAGTAATACTGGTGGCTTTGGCCAAATATAAAAATTGATATCGAGATCTTGGTAAGGAGATGTCTTACTTGTCAATAAGTAAAGATTAAACAACAACACCCTGGTGGACTTCTTCAGTCCTTACCTATTCCCGAATAGAAATAAGATCATATTACCATGGATTTTATCAGTGGACTACCCGTACGTTCCAAGGACATAATTCAATCTGGGTAATCGTAGATTTACTTACTAAATAAGCCCATTTTCTACCATTAGAAACTATTGATTTATTCCAAAGGCATAGTAAGTTATACATTTGAGAGATTATTCGATTACATGAAATCCCTTTATTTATTGTATCGGATGGAGATCCCCATTTTATCGGGAAATTTTAGCAAGCATTGCAATTTTCAAGACAATCCGAACATAAAATTCAAACTTTAGGAGATATGTTACGAGATTGTACAATAGATATGCCCAACCATTGGAATGTATATTTACCCCTTGTCGAATTTTCTTATAACAACAGCTATCAAACCAGTACTAAAGCTGCCCCATTTGAAGCTTTATACGGTAGACCCTATAGATCCCCAGTATGTTGGATAGAATCAGAAGATAGTAAACAGTTTGGTCCAGAAATAATTCAAGAAATCACCGAGGTAATATAATAGATTCGAGATAAATTGAAGACCGCCCAAGATTGACAAAAGAGTTATGCTGATCATCGCCAAAAACCATTGGAATTTCAAGAAAGCGAGCAAGTATTTCTGAAAGTATCTCCTAGGAAAGGAGTTTTAAATTTCAGAAAGAAACAAAAATTAACACCTCGATATATTGAGCCTTTAATCATTTCTAAGAAAATTGGCTTTGTAGCCTATCAATTATAATTACCTCTGGAATTATCCAATATCAAGAATGTGTTTCATGTATCACAGTTACATCAGTATATATTAGATACATCCCATACTATCACATGGCAAGATGTTTCAGTTGAACCCAACCATGAATTTGAGGTGTGTCTTATTCAAATTCTTAATCGCCAAGTGAAATATCTCAGGCATAAAGAACATCCTCAGTTAAAGTACTTTGGGAACACCAGAATCAACAAGAAGCTAGATGGGAACCAGAGCAAGCAATGAAGGATCAATACCCCGACTTATTTTAAGGTAAAATTCAAGGACGATTTTTTTAGGTAGGTAAATTATAAGAATTGAGAATTTTCAAACCTTAATATAACGTACGACCTCGATTTTAAACCTCATAAGGTGAGTAAATTCAAAAGTCTTATAAGAAGAAATGACCTATGTTTAAAATCCTACAAGTTTGCTTCCTTGAAGTTTCTAGTTATTATAAAAGAGCCCCTGAAACTTTCAAAATGAAATAAAACAAGGTATATTGAACCCCTAAACCTCAACCCTATATCAAATCAAACCTTTTGACCTCAATTAATATGAAATTATAGTTTTAACCCTGAAAACTTTTTGAAATTACCAAAATACCCCTAAACTTTACCAAAAACATATTTTTATGGACATAATTTCAATTACATCAAATACAAAGGACCCAAACCTAAACCTTAGTGTTACCCTAGCCTACACACACAACTATATCACCAAAGTAGGTGAAAATCACATGGCAACACATGGAAAACCTTAGGAAACCAAGTGCGCCCATTTTAACCTAACTCAAAACTCACCCTAACTTCATACACATCCACTTATTTTGTACACCAATCAACTCTCCCCTTAAAGTAGTATAAATACCCTATGTTAGACACAGTAAAGACTCATCCCACAGTTCACTCTCAAAGTTTGAATTTTCCCTCAATTTAGGTAACTCATCATTTTATGCTTTAAATTCAATTCTAGTAGCTTTCTTCATAGTTAATATAGGTAGGACACAAGAAACATGCAAGCTTTTACGTGTAGAAATGCATAAAATCGAAGAAAACAGTAGGAACACCATTAAAGCTTGAGCTTTAATGGTGAAATCCATTATAGTAACTAAACTTTCGATTTAAAGCCATGAATAGACTCCTTAGAACCCCATGACGTCAAGTGTAATGGTAAAACCCCATGAAAGTTCATATAAAGGCTAATTGATCGAAAGTGTTTTTAAAACTAAAAACCTGTAAATTCAAAATTCTTGACATACAAACGATGAAAATCCTTGAAACCAAAACCATGTTACTCTCATACATAGCAGAAACCCAACCTAATTCATAAGATAGTCTGTCGTACTCCATAAATCCACGAATGTTAAGTAAAAATTCCTAAAAACACACAGTTTTATAACTCAAAATATATTGAGATTCGAACCATGAAACCTATATATTTGAAATCCTCATGAAAAATTAGGTTTAGTTGGTTAAGAAATCATCTCAAATGGTATAACACAGAAGGAGAAAAACTCAGTCAAAGTTTTAAACCCTAAAAAGTCAAAGTCGAGAAGAAGAAGATGAAGACTTTTCTAGAAAGTTTGACCCCGCTCATGGGGGCCCATGGCCAATCATAATACTCTGATTTTTTCTCCAAAATTTTTATTAATTTTTTCTGATCAAAATGGTATAAGATAAGACCATGTTTGGATATTCACAGATCAAGTTATGCAAAAAATAGGCTTTTACTTACATAAATTTTATAAAAATTACAAATTCTCCCCTATAATTTTTCCAACTTTGGAATTTATACCCCAACACTTTGTCCCTGCACACATCAAACTATTTTAAATAAAAACTCTCTTGCACCAAAGTTAAAAAATGAACTTAAAACCCTTATTTTAAATTCCCAAAATAAATTACACATACACCCCCAAAACTTTATTAAAGACAGTTTTAAGTATAAAACTGTCTAATTAAACCCTAATACCCCCACGTCACACATTGTATAACAGAAAATCAAGTCTCAAATCTTCTGAATACTCTAGTGTGACCGCAATTCAACAGAATACCCAAGCAAATAGATTTTTTTTACCTTTTCAGTATTATACTTCGCGTATTTGAAATATTTCTATTGATATCACTCCGTCATAGCCATATTGACTCTGAGTATGTGCTTATTATTATATTTTCATACTATGTATTTTGTTGAAAATCATCAGTATTTGAATTATCACCAGTATTTAATTTAGAATTGAGAATGCCGTGTGATACTAATTTAAATAAATTCACAAATTCTAACTACAAAATTGTTTAATTGGAGTCAATTTTTAAACCAAATTAAATCAGCCTCTAAATATGCAACTGCGTGTGTGTGTCAAACCATTAAACACAAATAACCAACTCACAAATTTCAGGAAAAAATCCCTTTCGGGTAAAACCTTTATTCACTATAATACTTATAATTATAATGAAATCCGCAATGAGTTAACCGCAGAAAATCCACATAGACCACAACCCAAAAATAAGTCAGAACTGCAGTTTCAATTCAACCCAGGAATGCCCATGAGCACTCCCTACGGACACATGGTCATCTTCAGTCCAATACTCCCCTCAAGAGCACCTAGATCAGCAGTAGAGATCCTCTCTACAAGAGAAAATTGACATAAGATGTGTTCTTGGGTTCCAAAATAATTCACACAAACTATTGGGAACTTGTGAATTGATAACAAAAAGGTTTAAAACCTTAAAAGTGAGAAGACAAAGTATTCTGTTGAAGCAGTTTTGTGTTTAAATTTTTTTACAGGTTTTCTGATAAAAAACGAAGTTGGAGAAACCATTTTTATAAAAAATCTGAGGCAACGCGTCGCTCGAACAAAACAGGCCTGTTGCTTGAATGACGTTAGTTGTCGCTCGAACGACTTTGCGCGAGATGCCTCTGTCGCTTGAACGATGTGGCAATTTCGTTCAAACGATTGGAGCATAAATTAATTTTTTATTCCAGTCCGCCTCAACACTTAGAAAAAATATTTTGACAAAACACTCTGTTCCAACACTTCGATTTTTTTTTAGAAAAATATCCCTACACCTTAAGTGAACCGTTAAGGGACTAAAACACAACCTTACCAAAATCTGTCTCGCTGAGGCTTTTTTTGTTGAAGAACTTGATATTCGGAATCGTCATGATGCATGAACATTCTTGAATATTCTTCGATGGTTGTAACGGTCTACGACATACTTAATTGATAACAAACAATGTCCTTACAAATATGCCCCTATGACTATGCCGATACAAAATAAAAAACATCAGAATTATCAAAACATAATGCCAATACAAATATAATAACCCCCCATGAACCCCAAACTGAAAAGGTACTAAACATGTAAGTCTCAAACTTTTTCTTTAAAATCTTCAACTTCAAATCTTTAAATCTTTAAGCTTTTCTCATCAGGGTGTGCAAAATAATGATCTTTAATTTTGTACCTACACACATGAGATAAAGAAAATACCTTCGTGATGCATCGGGTTTGAAATGATATAAGAATAAATCAATCAATATAATCAAATCTTCTCCATAATGTAAAACCTCCCCCATAATTCGTTCTCCCCCTTTTTATTTGTCCAAAATAGACAAGAAAACTAATAAACAAAATAAACATGGAGTTGTCACAACAAAAATGCATAGCAAATATGAATCAAACTACGCTCAACAAAGAGTAACTCAAAACCTTCCACAAACTATTTTTGATTTTTCAATTTTTCATGCAAAAATGCAAAAATATTTTGTAGAAAAATAACACACCATGAATTTACACTAAGACAACCAAATCATGGATACAGAAAGAATGGGTGTGAGCATATTCGATAGGCAAATTAATGCAATCAAACATAACATATGTGCACGATGAATACATGTACTCCTAATGAATGTATCTCAAAATTGTCCTTAGGTGTCAAAAGTGTTGAATTTAAATGACATCGACTCAATCCATCAATACATCAAAGTCAAGAATGATTTCCACGCCAATCACGTCTAAAACTATGAATGCTTTTTCATGATGCTATTAGGACTTGCAAACCCGTTTTTCATTTCTTTCCATCCAAACTCCCTCATAAATAATAATCATTATATTTTTCTTTTGAGGTGGCCCCCTTTTGGCATATTTATCTTTTTATTGCCTTTAAATTTTTTCGGGCTCTTTTAAACGGTGGCTTTCACGAAAAGTTAATTTTGTACTCTCGCAACCCTTTCCCGTGATTCACTCATCATATTTTGTTACATATAAATTCCTCACGGTAAACGATTTTTACATGCAGTACTTCCATTGTCAAGTTTTATCACATATGGTTGGTTTTAAAGACAAAATTAAGATGACAACACTCCGAACAATATGACATAAACAAATACAATAATCAAACAAATCCATGCAAGTGTGCATTATCGTAACTTATAACTCAAACATGTAGGTAGTAACAACTAATCACATCTCAATGACTCCAAACATTATAAATAACAAAATAAAATAATGATGCATATCAAATCATCACGTGAATATGGAATAAAATTGTGACTCGATTATCCTAAATGTCAATTCATATACAGTGCAAAACAAAATACAAAACTCTTTTTGTCTTTTTCAAAATTTTTATCAAAATAAAATCTTTTTGTATTTAAAAAAAATCTAATATAAAAAGTACACAAGTCATAACACTAGGAAGAATATATAATGAAACACAACTAGCATATGACAAACATGCAAACGCAATCATCTATATGATATAGCAAGAGAAGAATCATGTGCAAGCAACTGAGAATCAACTAGTTTAACATCTAGTGCCTTTAAAAGTGATTTACTAATCCAAATAGGTGTGCAATGATGCACGGGGGTTTTGGGAACCAATGGAATACTAGACTTCAACTTCCTAGGACCTTTTCGAAGATCGAAACAAAAATGCCTAAGGTGACCTTTACTACCACAATATGAACATGTGTAAACGGGTGGAACGACACCTATGGGTTGACATTTTCTAACATCCTTGGAATTTATTGACCCTCTAAAATAAATAATGGTCTTGGCTTTAACACTCGAAACATCAGAACACGACGAGCCACTACCATTGCTACCAACACTACTCGAGTCTATCAAATCATTTTTTAACTCCAAATTTTTTGACTCAAGCAAAGAATTAGACTCTTCCAATTTTAGGTACTCCTTCTCTAAATTTTCAATAACTCCTAGAAGGTTATCACGTTCGTTCTTAAAATACGCACACTTATCCCTAAGATTCTCCTCACATGACACAAACTCATCGAGTAAAATATTCTTAACCACTTTATCACAAACACAAATCCTAGAACTTTTAAAGTCATCTAATTCTTTTTATAAAACTAGGACTCTATCATCACTTTCCTTTTTGGACAATTTTAAGGCATTAAAGTTATGGTCCAAAGACACAATTTTTTCATGATAAAAATCCCTTTGATTTTGAACCATTTGCAAAAGATCCATAACGGATTTAAAACAACAATTTTCTTTTTCCAAAAAAATAATTCTTTTGGCAAACGTCAAATTCGAACTATTTAAATCATCACAATTATGACTCGTGTCACCAAAGGGGGGCATCCGATTACCTAAGTCCTCCATTGAAAAAATTATGATTTAAAAAAAATCAATATCACACAATTTTTCGAAAAACAAGGATCACTCGATAACTTAGAGAAACCCGCTTTGATACCAATTTGAGAATTCCGTGTGATACAAATTTAAATAAATTCGCAAATTCAAACTACAAACTTATTTAATTGGAGTTAATTTTAAAACCAAATTAAATCAGCCCCTAAATATGCAACTGTGTGTGTGTGTGTGTGTGTCACACCAATAAAGACAAATAACCAACTCACAGATTTCAGGAAAAAATCTCTTTCGGGTAAAACCTTTATTTCACTATAATACTTATAATTACAATGAAATCCGCAATGAGTTAATCGCAGAAAACTCACATAGACCGCAGCCTAGGGTCAACCACAACCGTAATTCCAATTCAGCCCAGGAACACCCACAAGCACTCCCTATTGACACACAACCGTCTTCCGCCTAGTTCTCCCCTCGAGAGCACTTAGATCAGTAGTAGAGATCCTCTCTACAAGAGAAAATTAATGCAATACGTGTTATTGTGTTCCAAAACAATTCACACAAACCATTGGGATCTTGTGAATTGAAAACAAAAAGGTTTAAAACCCTAAAAGTGAGAAGACAAAGTATTCTGCCAAAGTAGTTTCATGTATGGAAAATTTCACAGGTCTTCAGATAAAAAATGAAGTTGGAGAAACCCTTTTTATAAAAAATCTAAGGCGGTGCGTCGCTCGAACGAAACAGGGCTGTCGCTTGAACGATGCTAGCTGTCGCTCGAACGACTTCGCACGAGATGCCTCTATCGCTCAAACGACGTGGAAATCTCGGTCGAACGACTGGAGCATACATTAATTTTTTTTATTCCATTCCTCCTCAACACTTAGAAAAAAAATATTTGGATGAAAAACTCCACTCCAACACTTAGAAATTTTTTTAGAAAAAATATCCCAACAGCTTAAGTGAACCGTTAAGGGACTAAAACACAACCTCACTAAAATCTGTCTCGTGGAGGATTTTCTTATTGAAGAACTTGATATTCAAAATCGTCTTGATGCATGAACGTTTTTTAATATTCTTTAATGATTGTAGCGGTATACGACATACTTAATTGATAACAGACAATGTCCTTACAAGAACTAATTTTAAACGCTTCTCCCCTAATAACTGAGATCATGTACCATATTGATTGAGTATGCCCTTGCACTTTTGTGCTATATTTTATCATACGCAGCACTATTAACTAGGAAGTAGACTGACGTGTTATCCCACGAAATTTTCTACTTAGCCTATTAGTCTTAGATGATTGAGAGCCCTGAGTATTGCTACACACATATGAGTGCCACTTTAATTGTGAGCATAACAGGTTACTTTTTCCCAAAGATTTTGGGATAGTTTATGATAAAGTTACACTGATGACTTAATCACCTCTATACCCCTTTGTGAACTGGTAAGTATGGGATTATTAGTTTAAAGATCATTGATATTCTTTAACCAGGATTCTAATTAAACTGGTCATATGTCTTAAATTCTTAAATGGATTGATCACTATGGAATTATGAAATTCCCACATTTTTTATGTTTATAACTTGATAACTATGGAATTATTAGCTTATTATTGTCAGCCTTTTTAAACACTAATTCTATACACACTCTCACTCTCATTTATATTTATATCATTATTATAGAACTGGTAAAACCCACTTAGCATATTTGTGTTAATTCTTTCCTTCTTCAGATGCGCCAGGAGAAAGGAAATAATATCTATTCCCTACTAAAGACAGACACCGGTCACATGTTCGCATATGTGACCGTATAGACAAAGATTTAACCAGATGGGAGCAAATAGTGGCGCTTTAAAATTTTCTATGTTATCGTGTGTACTAGAAGCATGTAATTCACCCCTGCGGTGGTTCCACTTTATATAACATATTAATAATGAATAAAAGGTTACGTTATTCCGCCTTAACTTTAATTCATTACTTTATGTGTACTTTTTGTTCATTTATATAAAAAATCAGGGTGTGACACACATGCTTTCTCTAAGGAAGTGTTGACTTCGTACCTAGCCAATTTACAGCTGGCATAGTAGATGGCCCTTTCTTTGCAGGACTGTTTAAGGTATTGGGCTAGAAAATCCCCAACTGTGGTGTCTGTGATAGTCAGGTATAAAAGTAAAGGGATACCAGGATGCGTTGGCATGAGTAAAAAAGGTTGGGTTAAATATTTCCTGATTCGGTCAACGACTTCTAATCTTCATTCCATACTTTGGTTGCATCCTTTCGGATGAGTTTGGAGGTGGGTTCATAAATGAAAATCAACTGGTTGATGAACCGACGGATATACTGTAATTTTTCCAAGAATCCCGAAACTTCCTTCTCCGTTCAGGGTAGTGGCATTTCGAGTATGGCTTTCAATTTGGCAGAGTCTGCTTCGATTCTCTTTGCGCTAACCATGAATCCCCAAATCTTTCATTTGGTGACACTGAAGACATATTTCTCTAGGTTAAGTCGCATATGATATCGCCGTAGTCATTCAAACAACTTCCAAAGGGTGGGAACATGACCCTCCCGAGTTTTGGATTTAATTATCGTATCATCCATGTAGACCTCGAGTTCATTGTGTATCAAATCCTACAAGATGGTTGTGGCAACCCTTTGGTAGGTAGCCCTGTGTGTTTTTAAGCCCGAATGGCGTAACTATATACTAAAAAGTTTCTCGAGGGTGATGAATGTAGTTTTTTCTTGATGATCAGGGTGCATCTTGATCTGATTATATTCATCAAATCCATCAACGAACGACTTGAGAGCGTGACTGACCGTGTTATCCATAATCATATCGATGTCGAGTAGTGGGTAATCATCTTTCGAAGAGGATTTATTCAAATCTCGATAAGCAATGCACATGTGAACCTTTCCTTCTAATTTTGGCACGAGTATAATTTTTACTAACCATGTGGGATATTTGATCACCCGGATGAAGCCTATATTCAACTGTTTGACCACCTCTTCTTTAACCTTAAGCGACCATTTGGTGCAGAGCTTTTGCAGTTTCTGTTTGATCAGTTTGCATTTTGGGAGGGTTCGAATCTTATGTTGAGCGATCTCGGGATCGATGTTGGGCATGTCTTCATAACAACATGCAAAGACGTCCATAAATTCCTTCAACAGCTCTTTTAATTGTGCACTCTTATACTCGTTAAGGGTGGACCCTATCCTAATCTCGCTTTGTTGGCTACTAGAACCGAGATTGATAATAATAATTTTATCCTCATTAATTTGAACGAATTTAGTTTTTTTGTTATTAACCTTATTAAGACCAGTTAAGAATTTTTCATTTGCAAAATCATCATCATCAAGAGTTTGATTAGAATCAATAAAATTAATGTAAGGGACAACAAGATACTCAAAATCTTTATTTATTTCATTCTCGAGAAGAACAACATTGAGAACCTCATCGAAGGATGTCTCAATTACAATGTTATCAGAAAAGGGAGGAACGACAAAGGAGGTAGAAATAGGATAAACAACTAGGTTGGGTTGCATTTTAGAAGGTGGAACTGGCACAACATTCTAGTTATGAAGGGGTTCATCAGCAGCTTCGATCAGGATGGACAGATCTGATGATGTAGTGCCCGAATGAATCATATGGAGTGTCAGCCCCAATGTCCGAAAATTAAACGAGTCCTCAAAGTCACTTCCCTCGAAAACCTCGGTAGTAACTATAGTCTTCTCAACAAGTGGTTGCACATGATGCTAGGAGTTCTCAGCCCAGGAGTAGCTTTCTTAGAAGAAAAACTCCATCCCTGGTTTCATCTTCTTATCCACATAATCATACCATGGTTTGTGAAAGTCACAAAAGGGAAAATCTTCACCCTTTTTTGATGAATCTTCCATTCAAGGAATCCCCTGAAACAGCCTTGATACTTTCTAATCTTCTTTTCAACTGAGGTTGGCAGAGCATTCTGAGTTCTTCTGATGATGGATGATAACCCAGGCCAAATGGAGGAAATGACCTATTTAAGATTATGGGTTCCAGTATCCCCTGTTATCGTTGTCCCAGCCTTAGTCCGGACATGAAGTGCATATTATTGAGTATCTGTATCACGTTGACATTACCGTGAGGGTTGTTCGCTATACATACTCGGTCCTTGAAATCATCCCCTGCTGGGAGTGTAAGTGGTTCGACTCGAAAGATAAAAAGAATCATATCATTCACCCCATGTTGTATTTATATTATAGGGTTACTGGTGCTGGAATTCTCAGTATTATCATCATCACCCAAGATGGTGATGACCTACCCCTTGGCGAAGAACTTCACTTTCTGATGAAAAGAGGAAGATACCCCTTTGATGCTGTGATGCCACTGTCGACCAAGCAATAGGTTTAAATAAGCGGGTATGTTGATAACTTGGAACTCAGTAATGGGATTTCTAGGACTAACCCCTACTGTGAGTGTTATGAATCCCATCACCTCTGAGCGAGTGTTGTCATAAGCACGCACTGCATGGAAGTTGGAGAAAGGCCGCTTACTTTCAAATCCAGACATTTGAAGGTTATTAATGGGTAAACATTAAGTGCTGATCCATTGTTGACAAATGAGAGCGGTCTTGTCTTCCCCATCACCTTAACAGAGATGTTAAGAGAATAGTTGTGGTTAGTACCAAACTTTGGGATTTTTTCTTCAGAGAAAGAAAGCTTTCTAGTGGTGGTTAAGGATCTAAACAGGTACACGACTTCTTCTGGGGTGTAAGAGGATGGACTATGGGTCTGGTAAGAAATTTTATCAGAGTGTTTCGGTGAAGGAAGGAGGACATGAAGATCCCCCATAAGGTGATGTTAGCTCAATCTTTCTTCAATTAGTCGAGGATCTTGCTTTCTTCAATTGTCATTTTTGTCATAGGGAATTCCTTGACAATTCCCTTTCCATTATCTATCCCTACTGACTAAGGATCCAGACTCTGGTAGTGCCTCCCAAATCTTATCATATAGTTCATAGAGGATGGGAAGAATATAAACCCTGCTTCTTCATCTATTTCGGGTTGTATGACCACTTTGTTGATTTCCCCTTGCAGATCTTCAAAAGATATCATCCCACATAAGCTGATTATTGGACTAACATTTTCTTAGCTTGGACTTTTGTGTGAGATATCAAACTCGTCTCCCATCCAGTGGCAATGATGTCATCCTTACACGAAAATCCAATGCATTCCACAACCTCAACAGTTCTTCATGTGAATCCTCCCAATCAATGGGGAGATGTAGAAGTAAAGGGACCAATTGCCCTTGTAGCTTTAAGGAATTGAGCAACTCGGGCATACTGTAAATCTCACTGCTCTATTGGAACAAGACTGCCATGATCTGAACTGCATCATCCAAACTTACTTCATCAACGGTTACCACCCAATTATCTGACTCGCGATCCCACTTACGGGCTTCCATGAACAGGATGCTGAATTTCTGGCAGTCAATAGTCATTTCAGAGGGAAATTTTAACATGAACTCTAGAAGCTGGTTTAGAACCACTGGCTATTCCATATCTTTCCCTAGAAGCGAGTACGAATGATAATTCATGCTCTTATAAGAAGTGATAGGTCCTAGTCGACAAAACACGAGTATAATGGGCGATTTACTGGGTGCAATTTGGGTGCATGGGTCAAATTTTGGATAATTTTTTTGGAAGATGGAAGTTGCATGATTTGGAAGTGGATTGTGAGTGGTGTTTGGTTTAGGATTGGCTGGTGGGGAGATGACACCCCGATTAATAAGACCTTGGATCACATTCCAATGGTGGAAGCACTAATTAATGGTATGGTCGACATTTTGATGGAAATCACAATAGGCATCAGGTTTGAAATTTTTGGGATGTGGGTTTGGTAATGGATGAGGGTCTAACGACTTGATGAGATTTTGACTTAATAGGGCTTGGTAAACTTTAAAGAGAGGAGCATGAAGCTTGGTGTATTATTTTCTAACTAGGTTAGCACGGCTTTCTAGCGCCGGAGAAGTAGTAGGCTGTGAGACGTTGTTAGTGGTCGAAACTGTGGTATTAGTAGGCTTCTCATATTTTATTAGAGTGAACTGTCTGGATACTTTATGTGGCTCAACTTCTGTCTTAGCAATACCTTCTTCAATCTCCACTTCTGCTTCTCGAAGGTCTAACAAAATATAGATAATATTGTCCTCCCATCGTCTCTCGAACACGGGTTAAGAGGTTTTTCTTCATAATACTAACTTGCTCTTCTTCGAAAGGTCGGTTGGTCATGGTGACCACTTTCTCCATCAACCTTGATATAAAATTGCTGACAGTTTCTTCAGGGTTCTTCTTAAGAAGTTTTACATCACGGCCTACAATCTCTAACTCCTCATTGTATTTGTACTGCGATATGAATTCACGTGCAAAATCCTCCCAACTGCCAATTTTGGATTCTTCGAGGGATAGGAACCAATGAAGAGCACTATCTTTCAGAGTCTATTGGAACACCTGGGATATTATTCCTCCGTAGGCACCTAGGAGATTCATGACTCGGTGCTAACTTCGAAGATGAACAATTGGGGGTTCACTATCCCCGAACTTCTCAATGTTAGGCATTTTGAATTTTTTTGGTAGCCTTACTATAGGATAGGGAGACATATGGTTGTAATCCATGTAGTTCTAGGAGATTTGGATTTAGTCAAAATTCTTGGTCAACAACTTAAGTTCCTCCTTGACCTTTTTTAACTTTTCTTCTTTCGGATCGAAGAGTACTGGCAGGTTAGCCCCTAGTTGGGCAAGATTCGACATAGGGAGATGAGCTTGCAGTAGCCCATTAGCAGTAGGGGCACTATTGAAAATGTCGTTTGACATTTATGATAAAAGGAAGGAAAATGTTTTTGACACCTTTGGTAAGGAAGGAGGAAAAATGAGAGAAGGGTCTTAGCATGATTATTATTATATTCATGTTTTCACTTGTATTATGTTTACCTAAATGCAGAAAGATATGTTGAATGGGACCCAAGCCTGGGAAAATTAGGTTTGAAAAATATGTAAAACATGGTTCGACTTGTTTCTAGGCTCATGGGAAAGGTCTCGTTTTGAAAAAAGATGAAATCGCGCAAAAATTTGGGCGACATGTTGACCCATCATTTTGGCAGAGTTTCAGGTAGTAATAGGCGAGTTAAATATGAGTGCCCTAGGTTTGAAACCTATATGAGGGTACGCAGTTGTTGGGTTAATAGAAAGTTTACCCCCTTTGGCACGACTTCCATGATATACGTCTTGCTTGTGAGGGAAATTGATACATGTGGATAAGCCATTTGATTTACCTGAATGTATGTGAATTGCCTCACTATATACCTTATGGGGTCAGTAGGTGTGAGAGAAAATTCGATATACTCGACGTACGAGAATGAGTTCCCTGCTATATACCTCCCGTCATGACTTCGGTCAAGCGGTACGATACGAGGGAAACCGTTCCATATACTTTGAAGGTACTTGGCCAATGAAACGTGAGAGTCATATTTCTTAGGCTAACTGATACTTGCCGGACCAGCACCATCACAAAGTGACCCCCAAGTACGGAATAAAATTTTAGTCAATAACCATGCTCTTGGTGATATAGTGTGCAAAATGCACGATTCTTGATTAGTATATTATGGAAAGATTATTTTATTTGGCCTGATGAGTACTATACTAATAAAGGAAATTGTATAAGAAAAAAGTAAATCTAGCATGGAGATTACACTAAGCCAGGATATTTGAGAG